>OX465484.1:13734903-14979871 GCA_950022335.1 Eurois occulta
TTGACAGTTTTGCATTATGTAGAATTATTTTTACTTAACTGAATTTTGCTTTGTAGAAAGACGGGCAAAATCAACAACTAATGCGATGGCGTCGTCAACTACAACTGCTAATCCTGATGAAGGGTCTGAAGAAAAAACGACCACAGAAGGGTCTGAAGAAGAAACGACCACAGAAGGGTCTCAAGAAGAAACGACCACAGAAGGGTCTCAAGAAGAAACGACCACAGAAGGGTCTCAAGAAGAAACGACCACAGAAGGGTCTCAAGAAGAAACGACCACAGAAGGGTCTGAAGAAGAAACGACCACAGAAGGGTCTCAAGAAGAAACGACCACAGAAGGGTCTCAAGAAGAAACGACCACAGAAGGGTCTCAAGAAGAAACGACCACAGAAGGGTCTCAAGAAGAAACGACCACAGAAGGTTCTGAAGAAGAAAAAACGACAGATTCAGAATCAACCACTGAATCTACAGATAATTCAAATACCACAACCGAAAAAGAATCAGAATCATCATCCCCTACTCAAGCAGCAACTACAACTAAACGAACTAGGAAACCAAGTAGTACTACAAAATCAAGCGGAGAATCAACGAACACTACACCTAGACCAAAAACAACTAGGACACCGAGGCCATCTACCACACGGAGAACAAAGAGAACTAAAAAATCTAGGACTACCACAGAATCGGGAAAAGGGACAACTGCTGGAGCATCAGAAACTACAAAGGTGACAGAAGGATCCGATGGTTCGACCACGACAGAAGATTCTGGAAATACAACTGATTCGTCAATGACTACGATGGAGCAACAAAGTACTACAGTAAGAGGTAAATAATAAATTCAGACTTATTAAGTTGATTCCATTTCTATGAAGCGTAATTTACGCTCTCCGTTATGTAGACTCAGTAACTTCACAAATTCGGGTACACCTGGTGGTCAGCCCAGATGCGTCATGTGGTTACAGCAGGGTGGGTGAAATGCGTAGAAACTCGTGATGTCCTTTAGTACACTGTACTATCTATAAGGTAGGCATTAGGTAAAACATCACGATTTACATATACAATCAAACGAAACAAGGCTAAAGACAAATAATTGCACAAATTACTTAAAAATATTAAAAAATCATACTTATCCGCTTAAAAAACTAAAGTTTAGACGTAAATGTTTTCAAAACCACAACTGAAGTTAGCAGGATTAACTATATACTCCTCCACTTTCTATAATCCCTTAAACCGCTCAACCAAATTCTTTGGTAGAATCGAAGCTGTGCCAATCTAGTAAAGGTTGGAACATATCCAACTATAAGTAAGACAACCTCAATACATGCCTGACAATATAACCAACAAAATATTTGATTTTATAGTGTCTCCGTTTCGAACGGATTTCTTGTAAGAACATTCTTCAAGTTAACAGAATGGTTGGAGAGGTATTTTCTGATTGTCTGCTACTTAATTGCAACTTGAAGTATTTCCCGTTGTCTAGTAATAGTAGCAAAACTTGTTCAGTGCCAGAATGCAAGCAAAGAAGATGCATTATGTTGACGTTATAAATGTAAGCGCCGAGACGAACAAATGTGTTATTCCATTGTAGTCCGTAGGTGCTATTTTGAACTAATCCAATTTCTAATACAAGTAGCCATTGTTGACTTCAGAAGTATTACAACAGCAAAATGAAAAAAAAAAATTAAAAAAAAAATTTTAAAAATTGAAATGATGATGTTTTGAATTTTTATAAAAAAAAAAATTAAGCAGCTCATTGATTACTAAGTTAAGTAAGTAGGTATACTGTCTCGTTTATTCAGTGACCTCAAGCAAGAAGCGAGACTGTTGAGCAAGGGTCTTTAGCTCGATTACCAAGTTGATTAGAATATTGTTCTGTTTTCTTCTTTTTTCATTTGGGTACGAATAGGAAGTAAGAATTTGATCTCAAATAATATGGATATGGGCTGGAATATCATTATTGTTCTTAGATTACTAATACGGACCTTTCATGCAGCACTGGCAGGCCTTACATGCACCCGTATATGGGGCTTGGGGCAGGTAAAAATGTACAGAATTTACACATAGATTTATACACAGAATTATATTTCATATTGTTTTTTTTTTTTTAATATTGATTATGTATTGAATTTAACGTATTTTAATTTTATAATATTGGTTGATTAGGTATTGAAATTAACTTATTTAGTTTTTTAAATTTGATTACGGTCATCCTATATTTTATATGCCAAAATTGATTGTATTAATTTAATTTAAAGTTTATTTTGTGTATAACTTAGTTATAACAGTATTGTGTGGTGTCTATTTGTCTCTGTTTATTTGATTTACTACTAGCATTATTTTTAAGGGTACTTACTAACGAAATTATGGATCGTTGTGTCTGATGCAAATAAATAAATAAAATTAATACAAAATTCTCACAGGGCCAAAAGACTGCACACGTAGAAATGAATTTTATTTCCCATGTGCGCCGGTTTGCCCACAAATGACGTGCGCTGATTACCTCAATGGCGTCAAATGTCCAATTAACCTTGGATTACCACAATGCAAACCCGAGTGCCGATGCCTAATCGGGTTCTACAAAGATGAAGAAGGAAATTGCTTGAGTATATGGGAATGCAGTAAGTTCACTTGATTTTTTAATAATTTAGAATACCAGTGTTGACAGTGTTGCATAGGAAGGATTATTTGTACTTATCTGAATTTTGCTTTGTAGAAAGACGGGCAAAATCAACAACTAATGCGATGGCGTCGTCAACTACAACTGCTAATCCTGATAATCAAGGTAAATTACCTGAAATGATATTGTAACCATACAACACATTCAAATTCACCTCATCATCTCCAGTCTAGTTGTGTGTGTCTAGTCTAGAGCTCATTGGCAAATAATACTTTGTAACCTAGCTGTAGGCAATAATATTTAATGCTACTCATGTCCTTTAAATTTCTATTAACCTAAAAAAATCTATAAACCAGTACCAGTATAATTCCAGTTTCTTTTTTTTAACAAGAATTAAAATTTAACCCATATTCTGTTTCATTTTAGAAGGACCAAATTATAGTAAAAATATGAACGATTCATTAATATCTTTCCTATTTTTTCTCGTCACAAATTGCTACCAACTTATTTTTAATTATTATTAGACTTACCTTAAATATCACGGCAGGTTCCTCCACTACAATGATGTCCTCCACGACACCAAAGGAGCCTAACTGTGAAGACGTAGCAAAGGAATTGTTCGTAACAGGAAACCTTGTCTACACTATAAAACTGCTGAGTGTGAGTATGAATTGAATAATGTAGTGGTTTTTACCAGTTCTATTAATGATGGGTACGGATACTCTAAAGCCCAAAAGTCTGACATTCAGTCTTACCCAAAGTCATCGCATTACCTAGTAACTGAGTTGTCAGACACACGGGCGCTCCATGAAAAAAAATTGATATTAAACTGCCCGCTTAGAATGAAAACCGACCCGTCAACTTCATAATTTTTTTCAGGATGTTTCGCAACGTGACCCTGGCAACAATGTGCTGGTCGGAGGGGCATCCATTTTGTTCCTATTCGGTCAACTAGCCTTGGGATCCGAGTCCAGCTTGAGGACAGAACTTTTAAATGTATTAAATTTAAAGAACACAGAACAGGTTAGTGGTCTTCATCATCATAATTACCATTTAACCAAAATACCCCCGCTCTGGACTTATGTCCAGCATCGCTTCACTGACTAAGGTCCGTACCCTAACCGCACACGGTTTAAAATCACTTGAAACTTCGTATGCCAAAATTTTACATCACAAAGGAAGCTTTTTAATGTTAGCATTTTGCTCACTCCCGCAGATGTGCCGATGTGGCGGACAGGCTAACTTAAGTTACTTATTAATGGCTATTTACAAGCAAGGCATTGTTCTCGAACAGGTACATTTCGTCATTCATTCATTCAGCTAAGTATTTGCTCATGAAATTAAGTAGTGATGATCACGACACCAAGGGACTAGGGTTAAAATCATTATTGCTCTAGTGCAAAAAAAAAGATGGCGCTACTTAGGATCTCATAAGATCCAAAGAGTAGACATTATATGAGAAAACAAATCAAATGAACTTAAACTTTTTACAGATTCGCTGTTATTTGCCGAAAGTCTCTGCAAATCTGACTGCCACTTATCAGGACATTGGATTTAAGTTGTACTGTAATATATATGCTGATGAAAACTACGCACTAACTCCCGATTTCATTCAGAGTACAGAAAAGTTATTCGGTATTCGACCAGCAAATCTTAATTTCAACTCCCCGAGTGCTGCAAAAAAGATTAATAGTGACGTGAGTTGGTTCATAAATAAGTACTTACACTTGCATCTATAGTCAAGTAATTACTTATGCAAACATTTTTATGCAATCGATATCAATTTGAACGTAGAAGAACCGTTAAAGAAAGCAAATATAATGATATCTTTTGACAGTTCTAACTTCAAGCAATTAAATAATTACTTGTACTTGAGTAATCACTTTGATTGTTTATAGATACGGGTGTTATTTTCAATTGATAATGAAATAAAACTAATGTGAATATTATGAAGAACGAAGAAAATAAACTCTGTTATTTTCCATAGGTGGCCAAATATACAAAAAATCACATCTTAAATTACGTGAAAGCAAGCACTTTGAAATCGTTGGATGGTTTGGTACTGCTGGACGCTGAAGAATTTGAGGTCAGGTTTCGAATATAAATAAAGACATAATTGTGATGAAATACTTTATTGTAAAATGACGTGAATTAACAAAATCTTTTTTTTTACAGGGAAAATGGGAGAAACAATTTAATCCAGAACACACGCATTTGAAAGATTACTACTTTCAGGGGAGAATTGACAAAATCCCTACTATGTATCAAAGGGGGACGTTCTTGTCCGCAGATAGCGTTCAACTCAAAGCAAAGGTAAATTATACAATAGAACATACATAAACTTCACATCACGCCTGTAATCCCCGAAGGGTTAGGCAGAGGTGTACCTAATAGCACACTCACAATTCGCCAGTTATGTTTAAGTCCCATGTAATAGGGGGCAAGCTTATTGCAAATCGGGCGCAAATCCAGACTCCGTGGCTACTACTGAGAAATTCCTGATGGAAAAACCCAATGACACTTTGCCGACCTGGGAATCGAACCCAGGACCTCATGCTCGTGCTTACGACCACTAGACCAACGAGGCAGTCCATTATAACATTTTACAATCATTTCGTCCAAAAGAGACATTACTGGACATAGGCCTCTTCCAAAGTACGCAGGCCGTTTCTTCAATTATGCATGATCTTTAAACATGTGCTACTGTTTATTCTAGAAAGCATTTTGGAAATTAAAGTTTGCATACTCCGATGACGTTCCTCAAACAAAGGTCAATCTGCGTTTTTGTTTCGACAGTGTCCGATTGTATTTAAAAAATTAAGCTCTAGAAAGACGCCTTGTGACATTAATAGCTATTAGTGACAGAAACGACGGTATTGAAAGTGGATTAATTTCCAAATGTGCTATATTTACGACCTACGTTTATTTGTTTTTAGATCCTGAAACTGAAATACAGGGGTGGGAGATTCTCTTTGGTCATATTCCTGCCAAACTTGGTCAATGGACTTAGTGGAACGCTACGCTATATGGAAAATCCCAAAAACATTTTATCAGCACTTGATAGCTTGAAATATGTGGATCTTGAAGTATATTTGCCGAAAGTACACTTATCAGTAGCTAATAAATTAAAAATGTCTTCAGAGATGGTAAGCATAGTATTTAGTCATCTACCTATCAAGCCGTTAGTGATACACTTCAAAACAAAGCCATTCTCATGACTGTGACACTTCAAGCAACGCCATCTTTATCCATGTGCAGAGCCCGGATTACAACCATTTTTAGGACCATTTAAGCTCACGGCAGGTCAAGATGACAGTAATATTTGTACTGCATATGGTTCAAAATCGCTTGACACTTTACACATGGACTAAGCTTTTTAGCGTTAATACGGGCCACGACACAAAAATGGTCATAAATGTTTCGTGCATTTTGTATTTAGGTTTCATCGCAGACTTCTTCTTATTTGCGTGTCGATGGACTCAATTTATATCCGACCAGTATGTTGCCACGTGCACAGCTCAGTCGTTGGCTTCATTTAAAACCTGGAAGGTGCAAGTGGTTCGGCCGGAACGCAGACTATACGTTGCGGGCAATTTTGTATTGGAATGCAATGTGCCTTAAGAGTTTAAGATTGCAACGCAACACTGTTATCCTGAAATAAAAACTCTGAATCTATAGTTCTGGCTTCATAGACTTTAATCTTTACTATTTTTTCGTACAGGCTAACTTGAAGGAAATATTCAACAATGAAACTACTGGGCTCGAAAGCATTGGCTCCGCTGAGCCGCCATATGTAAGCGAAATCATGCAGAGGATTAACTTCCACATAGACGAATATGGAATGGGAAAGAAATTAGACATACGTAAGTTAATGTTTTATTGATACAGTGGTGAAATAGAGTCTTCCTTACGGGAAATATATTTTCGATTGTTGTTAATGTATAGAAAATTAAAAATTTAAGCTAAGCGAAGCTAAGCGAAGCTAACTAATACAAGGTGTAAACGGACCTTTTACAAAGCCGTCAACCAAGCATTATGTAAAAATTTATTGCTCAGAAAATACTTCTTTTTTTGGGGTGCTAATTCAGGGGTTATCCAATGGGGTGCGGTAGAATTAAATGTAACGCACTAAAAACAATGTACATATGAATGGATTGAATAGAACCGGGGTCATGGGGTTATTTAAAGTATAGTTAACCTTTTGAACGCCATTGTCTCATAAACGTGACAAGCAAGTGTGTGCTCTGTATGCCAAATGACACAAATATGTGACAAAATGGTAGGTAGGTGTACTTGTGGCTTGCCGTGGAGGGCACGCGCGTACGTTTATGCTCTGGCGTTCAAAAAATTAATACCTCTTTTTTTAATGTGTAAAAATTTCGAACTTCGACCATCAATATCACCGTAACTAGAAGGTTCCCAGGACCAGAACGAAATGATATTTATTATAGTGCCCGTCAGACTGCCAAGTCCATCGGTCTAAAGTTCGAATCCGAGACACGCAACTCTGACTTTTATTAGAAAATAGAAATATAGATATAATAGAAATTATTATTAGAAAAACCAACATCACACGTATTCTTTCCTATTTTCAGAATTCCCGGTAGAAAAAATTCCGCGTCCATCCAAGTTTGCACTCACACACACTTTCAGGGCGGACCATCCCTTCGCGTGGGGACTGTTCTTTGACAACATAATGGTGCAAGCAGGAATTTTCAATCACTAGTGATGTTCCTCTGATTTAACAAATAATCCTACGTTTTGTATACGTTGGGACAACCGGATCTTAATATAATTGCTGTTTTGGAATACTCTTCACAAGAAAGAAGAACGGAAATGTGTTAGTAATGGAATGTGATGGGATTGTGAAGGCCATGGTACAAAACTGACCAACTGGTTACTTAATTGTTTAATTATGTATCAAATCTTAAGCATTTGGTCACAAGCTATAACTATTCTCAAGCAACACGCGTGTTACAACAGCAACTGTAGCAAAAGCATATGAAAGAAACTGCCTTTAAGTATGTTTAATCGCTTGAACTAGGCAAAAGAATTTAATTTGAACTTGTACCAAAAGCTCGCAATTTTAAATAATAGCTATCGCTAACTATAATAAAATTATATTAACCGTCGCTAAATATCATATCGCACGCATATCATAATACACAAGTCTTGTATTATGATACACATGAGATATGATATCGAGCGACAGTTAGCGATATATATCGATTACAATTTGTGCGTTTCACCAGCTTAGAAGATTTAGTATAATATTAAGTCACCACACCGCGACTACGCGTCAGTTTCCACCAAGTGGAGCTCGCGCACCCATATCTTCGTCGAATTGTATACTTACAGGCAATACTAATTCAGTCCTTTATTCAGTGACATTAAAAAAGCGCTCGCAGATTTGTGGAAACTGATCCTTAAGGAACAAATGACGCACACGCATCTGTCTTGACGCAATTCGCATCACCTGAGGTCAAAATCAAATTATTTATTTGCATTAAGTCCTGAACGGGGCGGAAGATTTAGTACCTATGTTACGCTATAATACGAAGAATGAATGTATGCATGATTTTGAGAATAAGTTGTGCGAAGTAATGGTCTATCAAGTTCACTGACGGTCGATCACTTTTTAACCTTATTACTTATAGGGCATAAGGGTGAAATGTTGCAAACCGTTAGTGAACTCGATAATAACTAGATTGAATTACTAAGGATAAAATGAAAAGATAAAAATTGTGTCAGTGTCAGAACTATGGTCGGTGAAAGTATTCTGATTTTGGTAATTTTAAGTAAGAAATCCGTTTAAGCCTATACACTGTAAAAAGCCATAAAAGATTTATTACGTAAGAATAAGAAAATATATTTTATTGATTCTATTACTGTTATTGTTTTATTTTCTAAACCTTGTAGCTTTAGTTGGCTTTGTGGTGTACTTAGCAAGAAGATAACTGCGTTTCATTAGACATTAACTATGTCTAATGAAACGCACCTGGTACATAGACCTACATAATATGAACGAATTTGTATCGAGTAATTTAGTAATATATTATTATTCGACCGAATAGTCGGCTAAGCTAGGGGGTTACTATAACGTCTTAATACAGGAGTAATCCCAATGTGGGAAAGAGACAGAGCTATCTAGGTCGTCTTGCGCCATCTCTCTCCCACACTGGAAATGGTAGGCCACCTGGGGGGTTACTATGACGTCTTAGAGCAGGAGTAATTCCAGTGTGGGAAAGAGGCAGCTATACAGATCGTCTAGCGCCATCTCTTTCCTACACTTGACTTACTTCTGCTTTAAGACGTCATGGTAGGCCACCTGAGCATTATTGTCAATGGACCTCAGGGGGCATTGGAAATGTCCGCGGTGGTATCATGTGATCATGTACAGCCGAGTAGTACAGAGAGAGATCGCAACATGCACTCGCTCACACCCGCCATGCTGTCATAGAAATATAAAATTTATTATTACCTACACACTCGTAACCATCACGCCTGTAATCTCCGAAGGTATGGGCACAGGTGTACCCAGTCCAAATTTGTTTCTCCCAACCCCAAGTTAAAAGTTAAAATGGATAAAAAAAAGGCAAAAAAAAAAGGCAAAAAATAAAATAAAAAAGCAGGCCGATTCCAAGATTACAAGGCTGATTATAAAATAAAAAAATATTAACAATATTGTAAAGGTTCTAATTTCACATTAATCACTCCAACCGACTAGTCGCCAACTACAAATATGGCCGCACAGTCGGCTTTCCCGACTAGTCTGCGACTGATCAGTACATCTCTAACAAATAATTTGTAATAAAAATACAGAAAACTAACATTTCTAGTGTAGAAATTGTTAGACTTTATTCTTATCACTAGTAGCCGTATCTACCTGATGTCTACGTCAAACCGTATTCAAATAGCACTGTACCGCCACTTATAAAACTTTAAATTAACCTTACCTTACCTGTTCTTCTTATCGTCTGTAGTTTGATTTGACATTATAATGAAATAATAATGACTAGTAGAAAAAGTAACGGTACAACGTTAGAGCGGGGGCACACGATGCGTTGCGGCGCCCACCGCAAAGATTTCACCGTATCAGCGGGCACACGAGCGGTGCGGCGCCACAATGCTGTTATGTCGCAGCGGCGCGGCGGCGCCGTAGCAGTCCTTCGAGCACACGATGCGTTGCGGCGCCCACCGCAAAGATTTCACCGTATCAGCGGGCACACGAGCGGTGCGGCGCCACAATGCTGTTATGTCGCAGCGGCGGCGCCGTAGCAGTCCTTCGAGCACACGATGCGTTGCGGCGCCGCACCGCAAAGATTTCACCGTATCAGCGGGCACACGAGCGGTGCGGCGCCACAATGCTGTTATGTCGCAGCGGCGGCGCCGTAGCAGTCCTTCGAGCACACGATGCGTTGCGGCGCCGCACCGCAAAGATTTCAACGTATCAGCGAGCAGCGGGCTAAGCTAGCAGCGGGCTGATACGCCTAAACTACTGAACTGATCATCCTGAAATTTTTCACATACGTTGTCAGGTATACAGAAACTGACATAGGGTACCTTTCATCTCGAAAAAAGTACTGTTCCAGAGGAAAACCACAATAACGTTCTTATGATGACAGATGGCGCCACGTGACTTTCAAATCATGATTGAATTACATTATTAAAGAAACTTTAGCAGTGAATTAAGAGCTTTATTTAAATTAACGCGAGCGAAGCTGCGGGCTTTAGATATTAGTACTCGAAACTCAATTACTTCGGTAATGTTCGGTTCGTGTTCTACTTATTTGTGTTGAGGGTGCAGGTTTAACAGAAACGACCAATTACGACTGCAGTTTATTTGCGACTGAATAACTCTCTGTATCACGGGCGCAGCCGTGCGTCACCAATCATACATGTATTTGCTGAGTTAGCTTGACATACATTTTGTGTCCCTACAGTAGCCCCCTTCTTAAAAGAAGTACTTACACTAAGTATATTTTTCAACAACAATGTTATAAGAAATTCTATAAATACAATACACAACAATTTATATCTAATTACATGGTTTTATTTTTAATCCGAACACCATCGTATCTTTACACAGTCCAATTTTATCTTGAACAAGAAAATTACACGTATGACACAAAACTATGTTTACAATCACTCAACACTAATACACATCTGGGTTACGAGGTACAGTCGGCGGCGGTACAGTTTGCACCTTTATTACTGACGGACTCCAGCCGGCCGCGACTGCTTCCTTCTGAAACCAGCTTCGTACCCGTTTCTTGCACTGGCCTCTGATTAAATACAGAATCAAAATTCCCATGAGGACAGCGCACACAATCACAATAATTTCCAAAGCACCAACTCTTTGCCCAATCATCTCGTTAGACACTTTTTGTGCTATAGCGACATTGTTCTGTTGTGGTTGACTTTGGCTCGAACCCATTTTTAATTACAGAGATATTCTATTCTATATTACAGTTGTAGTTCGTAAGGTCTTATTCCAGCAAAGAATAAATTACGTCTAGTGTTACAATATTATTTGACTATATTACAAAAACATTTTGCTATAATTACAAATACATATAATTAATCTTAGTCCGCACTTCTATATGAACTTTGCATTCAGCTGGCCCAAATAAACATCCTTTAATATGCCAGAATTGCATTTATACATTGTTTATTACAAAGTGCTTCTATATTGTCATTAAGCAAAACAATTTAATTGTTACACAATTGCTGATTATTAACCTGAAACTTATTATTTACTTAGCTGCATTAATTAAATTGTAGTATTGTTTTTAAGTGGGAATCGAACCCGTGTTTGTGTAACACTATGGCTACTGTACCATAGGTTGTATTATAACATACGTAGTTTTATCATGCAAACCTTATCGGCTGCCTAACCGTTCTACCGCTGTGTGTGGTATAAGTTACATGCTTAGTACTACTATTCTTATCATTACACAGTTTATTATTAGGATTAGTTACGTCACAATCTTTTTCCTGCTGTTTTAGTGGAAGGGTTCCTTCATCAACTACGTACGCCGGTTTTAACCTATCGATTGATATCCTCACACGCTTATCTGCTATTTGTATCAAGAAATACTTTCCTTTTCTCTCTAAAACCTGATATGGACCGTCATAGGGAGGTTGCAAGGATTTTTTTACTAGATCTACTCTCACAAAAACATGTGAACAAGTCTTTAATTCTGAATGAACAAATATAGTCCTCGCATCTCTCTGTTTAGTCGGTCTTGGCCTAAGGTTTTCAATAATCTGTCTAATTTTGTTTACATATTCGCTTGAATCACTAACGCTTACGCTCTTGTCACCGTAAAAATCGCCGGGTAACCGTAATGTCTTTCCAAATGCTAATTCCGCGGCACTGACACCAGTGTCGCTCCGCGGTGTTGCGCGTAACCCAAACAGAACCGTCTGCAACTCGTCAACCCACGCGCCACGGTCCTTTCTGGCCATCAGTGCTGCTTTTAACACTCGATGAAACCTTTCTACCATGCCATTCGCTTGTGGGTGATATGCCGTAGTTCTTAATTTATTTATTCCTAAACATTTCATTAATTCATTGAACAGGCTGCTTTCGAATTGCCTGCCCTGGTCTGTAGTAACCCTTACTGGACAACCGTACCTCGAAATCCAACCTTCGTACAACGTTTTGGCTACCGTACTAGCATACATGTCCTTGATTGCAAAAGCTTCCGGCCAGCCGGTCGCCCTATCAACCACCGTGAGGCAATACCTATATTCATCAGGTGACGTAGGCAATGGCCCTACCAGATCAACATGTATATGCTCGAAGCGTCCACTACTTTCGTATTGTCCTAGTCCCGATACAGTATGACGTATAACCTTCGACTTTTGGCATTGAACGCAGGTTTTGGCCCACTGTCCTACGTCTGTGTTCATGCTTGGCCAAAAATACCTGGACGTTACTAATTTCCGAGTAGTGCGCACTCCCGGATGGCACAAACCGTGCACCGCCTGAAATGCCGTTTTCCTAAAAGCTACTGGTAGATATGGCCTAGCAACCGAAGTAGATAGTTCGCACATCACCTCACTTTGACAGTCAGGTAAAATAATTGACTTAAATTGCATCACCTTGTTTTCTTTCGATAAGAGCGACGTCAGCTCGTCATCCGTCCGTTGCGCCGATGCTAATTCGCTGAAGTCGAGCGTTGTTGGACATGTGATAGTTTCAACCCGAGACAGTGCATCCGCCGCTGTATTATCGCTACCGGTGATGTGCTGTATATTCGTTGTGAACTCACTGATATACATAAGTTGTCTAACGCGCCTAGTTGTCTCTTTGTCACTGGGCTTTTTTGTGAACGCATAAACTAATGGTTTATGGTCTGTGTATATTACAAATGATCTGCCTTCTACCATATAACGAAAATACTGCACCGCCGAATAGATAGCTAGAAGCTCCCTGTCATATGTGCTATATTTAAGTTGCACATCATTGAGTTTCTTTGAATAATAACCTAAGGGGCGCCAGTGTGAGTCAACCTTAACTTGCAACACGGCGCCGACACAGTCGTTCGACGCATCCGCCCATATAGCAAGCTCAGCGTTCATCACCGGATACGATAACATAGTTGCATTCTGTAGGCTAGTTTTGCATTTCGCAAACGCAATGTCTGCTTCTGGCGACCAGTTAATTATAGATTTATCCTTTTTCTTAGCCTTCTGTAAATAAGTATTCAACACAGATTGATATTCCGCTGCCCTAGGTAAACTGGACCTATAAAAATTTACCATTCCCAAGAAACGTCGTAACTGATCTACCGTTTTGGGTTTTGGGTAATCGATTATTGCCTGAACTTTGTCCGGTAATGGTCTAATTCCTAAAGACGTGACCTCGTAACCTAAAAATTCTAGCTTTTCTTTTCCAAAACTACATTTCGACATATTGATAGTTATACCGAATCGGTTTAATCGCTCAAATATTGCCTTTAAGTGTAATTTATGAAGCTCGGGCGTCTCACTAGCTATGATGATGTCATCTATGTAACAGAAGAAGAAATTAGAAACTGATTGACCTTCTGAACCTATCTTGAATTGTGCATCTAAGGTCCGGTTGCTCGAAGCTCGGTTACGTCAACTCTAGGGTTAAGTTTTGGTTAAAGTAAAATTAACCGGGGGACAAATTTAAAAAGCGTTGTTGAAGGAGCGGTTACTTTAACGAGCGGTCAAATTACTGATTTAACGCCGGTCAAAATTACCGACAGGGTGGGGGTGGTTTAAATTTTGACGATAGTAGAATTTGAAGTTAACGGTAACAGTTTTTAGGTTATTTACAAAATATTTCTTTCCGAATACCGTTTAAAATGGGATCGGAGCGTTTTCTTTTGGATTTAATTAATGAAGACAGTTCTTCTGATGACGAATTCATATTTGGACAAGTAGTCCGACAAAGACAGAGACATTTTCGGCCACGAACTGATTTTTTTTTATGGGAGGAAATAGATTTTAGAGCACGCTACAGAGTGTCGAGGAATTTGGCTAAAGTGCTTGTAAATTTATTAGATTCACGACTCAAACGTTTGACCAGGAGGTGAGTCAATTTTTATCCATATAAATTAATAGGTATGGTTTTTAGAAACAATTTTTTAGTTTCATGGTAAAACCTCTAAAATACCTAACAACTAATTATGTATGCTCATTCACTTTTTTCAGAAACAATGCAATTACATCTGCAGATCAAGTCTTGTTAACTCTACAGTTTTACGCATCTGGATCATTTCTCAGATGTGTTGGGGATTCAAAAGGAGTGCACAAATCGACAGTATGTAGAGCTATTCACACTGTGAGCAGGGAATTAGCTAATCTGAGATCCCATTTTATTTATATGCCAAGAAATGAAGATGAGAGGAAAGCCACTGTAAACAACTTTTACAATATTAGCCGCTTTCCAAAAGTTATAGGTGCTATAGATTGCACACATGTTTATATACAATCACCTGGTGGCAATAATGCAGAATATTACCGCAATAGAAAGGACTCATTTTCATTGAATGTCCAAGTTGTTGCTGATGCTAATTGCTATATCAAAAATATTGTTGCAAGATGGCCCGGAGGAAGTCACGATAGTCACATATTTGATTCAAGCAACATCAAAGGTAGAATGGAAGATGGGGAATTTGGTGATACATGGCTATTAGGTGATAGAGGATATGCCGTGAGGTCATTTCTTTTGACGCCACTAGCAAACCCTACAACAGCAGGGGAGCATCTTTATAATGAAAGCCAAATAAGGACTAGAAATGTGGTTGAGAGGACATTTGGTTGTTGGAAACGAAGATTTCCTGCAATCGGATCCAAGTTGAGAGTCAATTTGAAATATATGCAAGCAATAATAGTTGCAACAGCTGTTTTACACAACATCTGTCGTAAGATGAATGAGGAACAACCTCCAGATTTAGTAGATGTTTACGAGGAGATGGACATAGTTCATGAAACTGCTCCAAACTATCAAGATAGTACTAGAGGAGAATTAATATGAAACTTAAATCACCAACAAATAATATTTCTTTCCAAACAACAGTGTCAACTTGAAAGCTAACACAATGTTGGCAGTCGAAAAAATATTACCCATCGAAAATTAAGGGAAGGTACACGAAATTGTACTGACAACACTTTTAACCCTCGTCAAATTTAACCGCCGCGTAAAATATTTCTGGGCAACTGAATATGAAGATAACCGACGTTATTTTTTTAACTGTGGTCAAAATTGACAACAGTTAAATTTTAACTTTTACTTTACTGTAATGTACGAACAACCGGACCTAAGCCTTGCAATACCACGTTATTCATATATCGCTGAAACGTTTGCGCGGCATTCCGTAAACCAAAAGTCATACGCGTAAACTCATACAACCCAAAGGGTGTGGTTATTGCCGTTTTTTCTACGTCTTCCGGTGCAATGACAATATTGTGATACGCTCTATTTAAATCTAAACGCGAGAATATGTACTTATTCCCTAAAATATACGTGAAGTCATTTATCCGCGGGATGGGATACCTGTCTGGTATTGTTATAGCATTCAAGGCCCTATAGTCCCCGCAAGGACGTATCTGGCCATCCTTTTTGGGTACCACATGCAGCGGGCTGGCCCAAGGACTTTTCGACGGCCTGCATATACCCATTTCCTGCATGCGCCGAAACTCCTCCTTTACCTTAACATATTTCTCCGGGGCTAATGGTCTAGCTCGAGCGAATACGGGAGGTCCGTGCGTCTCAATGTAATGTAACACCGCATGTGGGGGTTCCTCCTTAAAAGACACAGGTTTAGTGATCTCGGGAAACTCAGCTAATATATCCGAATAAATGCATGTGTTATCAATCGTAGTTAAGGATGGTCCCTTCCACTTTACAATTAAACCTACTGCACTTAAACTAGTTACTTCATCTATGAGTCGCCGACCACTTAAATCTACAAGCAATTTATATTTTGTTAAAAAATCTGCGCCTATTATGGGTTGGTTAACATCTGCTACAATGAAATGCCAAGTATACGGACGTCTTAATCCCAAACTTAGGGTTAATGTCTCGATACCATAAGTTTTTATTATTGTACCGTTAGCGGCATATAATGTAAAGTTAGACCTATTACTATCATAATAACTACGCGAACGATTTTTCCTCACAGGTATTACGGACACATTAGCTCCGGTGTCAATTAAAAATCTCATACCTGTTTTCTTATCACATACTACTAGGCGGTTGTATACAGTGCAACGTCCCGCCGTGGGCTGCACCAAGCCTAGTTTCCCGTCGACTTCTCGTGGCCCTTGCTCCAATTACAGGGTTTCACACACTTTGTGGCCTTCTCCCTGTAACGATAGTGGTAAAAACACAACCAATTAGCACTTTTTCGCTCACCACCCGCATCACCACGCCTCGATGTCGATCGCGATCTTCGGCTGCCGTTGTCCCAACGCTCCTTGCCTCTGCCCCGCTCCAGACCTGCGAGACGCAGGTTGATCTTCGCTAGCTCCCCCAGGATTTGGCTGATGTCTGATGATCCATCACTCCTTTTCCCTGTTGGCTTTTCCTGGGCCTCCATGGATTTGACCTCTGCTACTGTTAGTAGTGAGTAATTGGGGCATCTGGATCAAGGAGATCCAGACACCCCAATTACACACTTGATGTGAACTAGACAATCAGTCAATCGGTCAATATTTGAGAACTAGACAATCAGTCAATCGATCAATATTTGTGAACTAGACAATCAGTCAATCGGTCAATATTTGGGAACTAGACAATTGTCTAATCAAATAGTTTATTGGAATAATATTAACTTGTCTATTACTAAAATAGGCTAATGTTTACTTATTGAATCGTTCTTCTCATCAATCTATCCTGCTCCACTTTAGAATATTTTATATTTTTGTTTCTTTAAAAAAGAGACGTTTTGATTTGTCAACATAATCTGTCCCTTTTACAGCATTTAAATAAAAGCAATCAGGAAAAAATATAGCATGTTGCATCCAAGGATCATCGTAATACTCCCAATCTACGATACCACCTCCACACGAAAAGCACATAACTTTATCGTTTAAACCACTTCCACAGTAAAAAAAACCTGCATCAGCCATTTCCATCACCAACCTTCGTTTTGAATCTACTGTAGCCCAATAATGTCGAAATGAACATAATCGAAGTTTATGATCATTATATATTTCATATCGCGGGCTGAAATAATTTTGAATCATTTTAAGAAGGTCTCGATACGGGTATGTATAAAAGAATAATGAACTCTTGTATCTGGTGTTCTCAATTTATAAAGATGTGGCGCTCAGAATAGAACAGGAATGAGCGATAGCATATTTCGTTGTGGTATTCTACATGTAACGCTTTTATTATGAAATAAAACAAAAAACATTTACTCATAGAAAAAACATTTATTCTGATACATTGTTATGATGTAAAGAGCTAACAAATTATTTAACTTAATTTTTTTCAGGGCATCCCTTATCTTCTAAATTATAAACAATTAAAAATATTTTTATCATCAGCCCACTTTTTTAAACATGTTACATTTTTTAAAGCACATACATTCGAATGATACACACAGCTAAATATATTACTAGACTTTCCATAATCATCAAATAATTTTTGTAAGCTAGGACAGTTCTTATCTTCTAAATTATATACATTATCATGTTTTACAATGTTTCTTAGCCACGACACTTTTTCACATCCTTTAACATAAATCTTTTTATCTTTCAGATAATGTTCAATAATTTGAGGCAATTTTAAGTATGGTATAATACCCTCTCTCCAGAAAATTTTTCGGTTTCTCTCTATCCAATTTACTTGCGTTTTTTCTTTTTTTGTAAGATTGTAAAATGGGAATGGTGGTTTGATTAATAATACCATAATTTGATTTCTGCATGCTATTGCTATTTCTTTCACAATAAACTCATTACTTTCGGTCTTAAACCCTTGCAGATCGACTAAGGCGTTCATAATAATTTCCTTACAATACTGCTTAAGGGTTTATATTCAATCAGACGATCGTTGATTATTAGACAATAGGCAGATGTATTATCTGGTATATCTTCAGAACTTTCTATTTCCAGTCTCACATCTACAGCCCCGGTTTTCAAGGCTTCGTTCTGTCTTGAGCAATCAATTACAAATAACGGAGCCTTTTCTTTAAATTCACGCAAATCAAGCATCGGTTCAGACCGGGTGTTATAATAAGACTGACGAAATTGGGTAAACATTTCATATAATATACAATATTTGTCTTCAGAAAATTTTGCACTAACCGATTCGTATGGATAATATTGAGAATTTAAAAATAGAGTAACATTAGTTATTTTTCCATGGTCAAATATTGAACAGTCTCTGGTTTTCATATTTTTTCTATTTGTCTGCAAACCAAAGATCACATACCTTGGTTTTTCGAGTTGTGATGCAGTCTTCACAACCCAGGAATGTTTTGTAGTTCTAGGCAATAAAGGGTATTCGTACAAGTCCCAATTTCTAAAAGCTATTTGAATAGGACGATCCTTTTCTAAATATTTAAGTAAAGTTAATCTTTCCCGATCAGAAACTTTTATATGAGGCATGCGCCATTGCAGTCTCTCTATATTTACTTCAATGGAGTCATCCTTGTGATCAAGTATTATACTGTTGACATTCGAACTGCTTCTATTGAGTATAAGTTCATGTTTACAGTTAATCATAATTTTATTATAATCTTCCGCAAATCCTAAAACTTTATTCAACGGTATTAGGGCACTAAAAATACCATTATTATCTTTAACCCCTTCCAAATTCCAACCCCAAATAGCAGCAGCTTTACTTTCCCCCTCGCTCATAGACAGATATGATTTTAGAGTGGTAGTAATACCTGCATTTTTTATGCGGTCTATCTCAACACCGTTAATTTCATATCGAATGTCTTGAAATAGGAACGATATATGATTATTTGTAAAATTAACAATCTTTCGTGTCAGTTTTCCTGCTGCATCTTTCGATGCCACTGTGGCTCGACCTTCAATGTAAATGTAGCTGGCTGAAGGTAATACGTACAAATCTTGCTGATGTATGGGTATGCGTATTTCATCATTTTCATTAAAACTGTTGCTATATGGATTATAAGTATGAATTTCATAACTCACTATAGAGTTATCGATTTGTGGTAAACCATTCACTTGAAGAATACTCATAATTTAAATCCTAAAGCTCGAAGAAATAATTTGTTATCTTTAGTTAACTTTTTTATAGTTCGTATATGTCTTCGTCTTCTGACGGTACGAGAACGAGTAAAGTTATTAACTTCGGCAGATGATTTTATATTATAAACTATCATTTTTTTTTTTTTTTTTTCACTCTATATTGACATTCGTCTCCTGTAGCAGATAATGTTAAAGTGTTGTCTTATGAGTACGACACGTAACATTTAAACCTTTTTTAGAAGTGATAATTTGATAAAACCGTGCATTTTCCAAAACTCTTTAAGAAATTTAATGCATAAATGCCCACAATTGAATAAGTTATTCTTTTGTAAATTATTGTAATTATAATTGATATTGTTAGAACCTACATAGCGAACAAATTCTATTGGAGGTTTCAAGTTGCCGTAACTGTCAAAGTATTCGATATATTCATTTAAAATTATATAGGCTACCCAATGTGTACCAGAATTTTTAGAATTATCTAAATTTATGATTCCACACTCTTTCGAAAACGGTGACTTCGGTAAGGTATCCCTCATATACACTCCGCGAAAATATGGAACGTCTTTAGTAAAATGTATGATATCTATATTAGTAAGAGCACGATTAGGTAGCCTATGATTTAGTTTTTTTTCTTTAAATTTGTATATATTCCAAGTCCATCCTTGTAACGATTTAACCGCAGTCCATTTCCAATACATACACCTTCTGCATTCTTATTATGACTTTTCATGTCTTCTAAACGCTTTCTTGCAACTCTATATTCATTTATGGTTTTGACGATACCAGCAATTCCACCTGCAATACTGCCAGCAGCAGACAAACCAGCAAATATTGGTATTAAAGGTAAAACACCACCAGACTTAGGAAGTGATATGATACGTGGGACCCTGGCAGATGAATCATGATTCAATTCTCTAGCAGCAGCGTAGGCTAATTCTATTAGTTTTTTCCTACACTTCGGTTTAATTTTTTTAATGCACTTTTTGGTGTGGGTTACTAAACTTTTAAAGTTTTTCTTGAGTCCAGATCCAGAACTTACTTTTGCTAGCATTATATTATTAACCAAATTGGCAGCAAGTTTTTCTCCTGTACTTGCATCACGAGATAAAGCACGCTTTTTTGCCATTTTTAATAAAATTATATCTGCTTTGTGACGATCTTTCAAACTTTTGGTATTATTATATGCAATATCGTGATGTTTACAATAATCGTCTAATTTGTTTACACCCGTATCACCTCGAGCCAATCTCTCACGTAATCTAGTTCCTGGGCCACAATAATTATATCCCGGTAAATGGAGCTCAAATGGTAAATTATTAATTAAATTATTAACAAGTCCTTCTCCTTTCATGTATACAAACAGAATGGAACCATTATCATAGAGCATGATGTTATATTGATAAACCACTCATAAAACGTTGGTATCATCAATCCAACTATTTTCGCAGGATGATAACCCCAACCATTTCACGAAAACTTTTCTGCCTTTTCGTTTCAAAACTTTTTCAACAAGGTAAATGTCAGGATGTTTAGTTTTTTGTAATTCTTGATCATAAAATGCTCCTAAAATAGGTTGCTCTTTGGCATCTTGTAATAAATATGTAACAGGATTTGTGTTTTGAACTTTACTGATCTTAAATATCTCTGTAGACCAATTAGGAGTGTAACCTTTTTCAAAACAACCTTTATGTTTACTTATTCGTACAAAATCCCCTGTCTTAAACTTTTGACATAATGTTTTCGTTCGATTTTGATTGAAATATCTCTTTAGTAGCTTAATTTTATTGCTATGATTCACTTGAATGGGCGGTAAACCAATTGTTCTGTGTATGGTATGATTATATCTATTAATGATGTTTGCAAGTGTCCCGTCTATCCATTTATAATTCCCTTTGAAACTAAATTCCTTGTAAAGCATACTTTTTATCGTCCTTATTAACCGTTCTACAATTGAAGCCTTTTTCGTTGAATAAGAGCAGTAGTGGTTGATAGAATTATTTAATAATATTTTTTTAAAACTTTTATTGTAAAATTCTTTTCCTAGATCTGTTTGCAAGTTTCTAGGGATACGTTTTTCTCTACTCAATAAAGTATTGAAAGCCTCAGATACAGTTTGTTTATTCTTTTGTTTAAGTGGAATACCCCAAGCATACTTAGAGAATCCATCAATGACGACTAAAATATATTTGCAGTTGTTGTTAAATTTGGAGAAACTTTGCATATCCATTAAATCAGCTTGCCAAAGATCATCGATATCTTTTAATATTACATGTCTTCGAGGAAAATTTATTCTTGCACTTCTATGAATTTCGTTAATAATTTTTCTTTTTACTTTGCTCATTTTCTCAACTGTCACTCCCGAATTACAAAATTAGACTACGTAACAATTTATATGATAAGCCCTTTTATTCTTGTATTACACCCGCTTCTTTTAGCTCTTCAATAATTGATAAAATTTCGTTATCAAGATTAGTATTACCTGCAGTTTTAGAAGCGATCAAAAGTTTAAGCCTGTCCACTAGTTCATTAGGATCATCCCAATAAACAAGTTCAGTATTTTTTTTATATTTTTTAAGATACGGTAGACCAGCACCTCTCTTTTGTCTAGATTTTACTTCTGTGGGTTCTTGTAAATAAGACTCAGAAAATAACGGTTTGACCACTTGAGAATATTTTAGGCCTTTATCACCTTTAATTTGACCTGCAGGGTCAAAGTCTCTTTTATGAGCATTAGTTGTGAGGAGTATTTCTTTGTAAACCAATTTATCTTTTAAATTGACCAAACTTAAATCAGGCTTCTTGCGAAGCAATAGTTCTTTTAAACCGGGTGTAATTTTATACTGTTTATTAGCTACGCGAATGTTATACACTTTATTGGAGTTCTCCTGAGTGGTAGAAAAATTAACTATTGTATTTCCGATCATATGTTTGTTATTTTCACTACGTACACCAAATGGTATATTCATATCTTCATATATTTCAATGATATCTTCTTTTTTCAACGATGCATTATTATCTTTTTCTGATTCATTATCTCCTTCATCTTCTGAATAAAAATTTTCTAACGAGCTTGACTCATTAGATGATTCATGTTTGTACATGTCATGAGATTTATCATGCAAAAATATTTTTGAACCTATATCAGTGTGTTTAATTTGGTCATCACAAGTATCTTCATTTTTTATTGTAGAAATTTGCTTGTTAGCTACGATTGCATTAAGAGGGTCTGCGAGAGGCTTAAAAAAATACTTCAAATGGCTGTCAGTGTTAAACTCATAATCTTTCATTTGTTTCACTTTTTCCTTTATAGCGTCTGCCGACTTTATTAATTGATCTGTAGTGTTGTGATCCATTATACGACTTATAGTGAGGAGTATTTATGCTCAAATGATTATTATTTCTTTCAGTCATAATTTATATAACCATTTAATCGCAATAAATAAAGTTATCAAATGATTGTCTATATCTGCCTTTGTTTAGTTCACAATCCTTATTAATAGTCAAAAAATCATAAGGATGTATCCAGATTTTAGAACACAGATCTTTGAACTTCGACCACTCTATATCAGAACTAACATGTTCATCGTATATATGTTTCAAGTTAACTTCATCTTGCTTGAAAATTATCAAAAAGTTAACATTGTCTCGTAATAACTGCTTTGGTATTTTTGAATACGTTTGAGATAAATAAAAACAATCTATACTTCTATGTCTGCCCATTGTAAAATAATTTCGTATGTTAATTTGCTTTTCACAAACCACATCATCAAAAATAATAACAGAATTCGGTAATGCATCGTTAGGATGAATAACTTCGTCATCAAAATTAAAAATAAAAAGTTTTACTTCTGGCACTCTTTCTAAGATCTGTTTTAGAAAAATATATTTTGGTTGAAAGCTAGTCTTGGAATACAAGTAAACATTTTTAAACTTTAAGCCATTTTCGTGAATTAACAAACTAATCATGACGTTCGTTTTCCCACAATTCGAAGGGCCACATATTATACATCTGATATTATTCGGCAGAAGAACACTATGCTTTGCGTGTGGTTTATTTTCCTCTACCTCAATATTTTTAACTTCTAATGAAACTGGTTGCTTGACCCACTTCATGTTTGTATCTGTCAGAAAACATAATATGTTCTAGTATTTATAATGCTTATCAAGAACGCTAAGTAATTATAACCCGCAATAATCAGTATCATAGTTTTTAGCTTTTGTTTCCTCGGATAAGTTCGCAGATAAATAAAATGATCAATAATATCTATACAGGTAATGTTCGTTACAAATAAAACAGCAAATATAGAGTACAAGTAAAGGCTTATTTATTAAATAACAACATAATTATTCAGTTTTATTTAATGATTGACAATTCTCATAATTAAAATTATATAAGTTTGCAATTAAAAATACTACTAAATTAACATATGTAATCACAATGACCCCAAGGTACAGTATCTATTTGATTTCCCAGAACATGCCTTTTATCGTCTATCCTGTTTAAAACAACTTTATTTACTTCTTGTGAGAACAGCACATGCTTCATTGATTTTATCATATTCATCTTACGCTTTAATGTTAAGTTCTTAAATAAAACATCTCGATAATTAGATGATTTTAAACATCTTGTTACAGGCTTTGATACACCTTTAGCTTTATTTATTTGTCTATTTAATGATGTCATGCAATATAGTTTTGCTCTTAAGCCTGTAAATTCGGTGAGTGGGTCACCTCCTAACTCATCCTTAAATAAACCAGGAATTTTTTCATTCACCCTAGGAATAAAGTAATGATTATTAGTTTCAAAATTACTTGTATCGAATTCTGATAAATTATCGTACATGTCTTTATAAAAGTCTTCAGTATGTATTAAATACAACAAACTATCAGTATCAGTGTAGCATAATTTAGCTTTGTCACCATATTTATTCTTAATGAAATTATAATGATAATTGTACATATGGCACTTAGAGAATTCTAGCACCGCAAATCCGATATATATCGGTCTGTCTAAAACAAGTTTCATGGGACTCAGTTGTATGGCTATAAAGTTTTCATTAAAGATAGAAACACTTTTTAAATTAGGTTTTGTGATTAATTTCTCAGCACCTACTATTTTATTCGTTTTATTCAAATCATCACTCCATTTGGTTACTAATTTGACTTCCACTTGCTTACGTTTATTTTCAATAGTTTTCCCAAATATTGAGTTGTTTAAAAGCTTAAAAAAATCTCTTTCGAATGATGTTGAAGCTGCTTGCCGTAAGCTAGTATTCAAGTCTATATACTTTTTCAAAAAATATTCTTGTTAAAAACAAAGGATTCTATGAATTTTTTTTAAAACTAGACCATTTTTAAGACATGCTTTTAAATGAACATAGTGAATAATGTAATTATATTTATCATACAAATTTGCAATTAATTTTGGTGTTTTCCCTCCAATAGGTGTGAACTTCTCGGGAGCAAAAGGCAAGTCGCTATGCAAATTATGTAAATGATTTGGATACGCTAAATCTACTTCTAAAATATAACCGTACTCGCCATTATCAGGAACATCAAACAAATTAAAATGTTCAATATCATTATTTTTCATAAATTTAAACTCTGACATCGGTAATTTTTTAGTCATAGCATATCCATAAAGATTATTACAGTCTAAATATATCAAATATGTTGATGGTTTAGAACTATCAAAATGAGGTAAATAAATATTATTCGCTTCAGCATATCGGTGAGAGCACTGAGCTAATCCTCCACGTATTCCTTTTTCCAACATTTTATAAATTTCTAAATCATTAATCAATTCTAACTGAACGCCTGTGTAAAGGAGCATTGCATCCCAACTCAATCCGGGTGAAGTCACATAATACGCAGGATCGAGTTTGTAATGCTGCAAACAAATTTTTCTAAAATTTTCAAATATATCACATAATAATAGTACATCACACTTTAAATACAAGTCAGTATATTCACCAAGAGTACTAATATCAAAACATTTCCACACAGTTCGGGCATGTTGATATTCAGTATCTGTTATATGTTTCATTTGTAAAGTGTTATAAAAATGATTCTTTGCTGGTAGTTGTGGTTCATTATATGTTTGCCATGAGCTAATGTACTCATACGGATATACACCTTTGCTTCTCAGTAAATTTAACTGGCTTTTATCTGGGAAATGTGATGATAAGTGAATAAAATCGTTCTCCGTTAAACTTTTACTCAAATTGTCAAGACTTGAACTAAGAAACTGAAATGAATCTATAAATTTAATCTGTATAGGTTTACATCCTGTGCCGGTTTTGATTATTTTAGTTATGCTTATATATTTTTCTTTTGTTTTTGGTATAATTTTTATCTCACCATCATATTTCGATAACTCAGTAATAAATATATGAGAATCATAACCAGATAAGTTATGAAAGATAACAGGTATAAATGAACACACTCTATAAATTAAATTGCAATGCGAATGCGCAGCGCCTCTGTACTCGGATGTAATATGATCATGATCACAAACTTTATCATCAAATAATAAATGATTACAGATATGGCATGTAGTTGCTTTGCTATAATTATCAGTTTGCTCTCTCGTCATAGATCTCATGGGTTTCTTAGTTATTAAAATTTTGTGAATTAACTTCGCTTCTTTAATTAATCTCTTAACAAACACTTTTACACAATCAGGTCCTCTATATGTTACGAATTTGTTCAAGCTACTATCATGTGAGCAACATACATAATATGCAAAACAAGACGGTTGATGTAGTTTATTTTTTATCGTACTTTTATCATTATGTTTTTCTTTATAATTTACTAGTATACTTTCAAAGTCAGCATAAATCACAAAGTTAATTTTTTGCTTTCGCTCATAATTTTTGAATTGTAATGTATTGTTTTTATCAGGCAGTATTGTTAAAATTTGGGAACAACTATGAGAATGATACATTTTTTCACTAGTAAAAAATTGCAAACATGTTTCACATAAATGCGTTTGACCTTTATGACACGTAACTTGTCGACGCACTAAGCGTAAAAGATTTTTTATCAAGCAATAATGACCTTTATTTTGTTTTTCAAAATACAGTAAGTTAACATGTTTATCTTTCTTACAATTCGTCACATAAAGAGGTCCAGTTACAGTACAACGTTCATCTAATCCATAAATATTAATACTGATCTCACAATTATTCTTTTCAAACAACTTGATATCTTTAGGTAAAGGAGGAAATGAAATGCCTTGTATATTAAATATTGAACTAAAGTGTGGATAGGAGTTTGTTCTACATACATTATTTTTTGCTGGAAATAATGCTGCAACAATACTCCATAAAAAACAGTAATCATCATTATTGTGTATATTCAAACAACTCTTTGTGTTTTTAATAACTTCTGGTAGCTCTAAATAAGTACCGCCCCGCATGGGGGAATATTTATTTATATTTATTTCCAAATGACTTATACAGACAAATGACCATCCAGATTCATAATGCTCAAATTCAGTAAGTTTTCTTTTAAATATTTCTATTATATTCGAGAATAAATTATTAAAGTCAGTACTGCTGTATATAGTTTCATATTTCGTATTAAATGACTTGAGCTGCTGCTCACTTAATTGTGGCAGTAAAAAGTAAGCAAACAGCTCGAAGTTAACTTTAATGCAGGTATGTTCCAATAATGATAACTCAACGATTTTCGAAACATCTTTTCGCTTATCACTCAAGAACACCTCTAGTATGAGGTACTCGTCATCTATTGATGGGTTTAAGCGATACGTCATGATTCTATTTTTAAATGCTGTAGCTACAATATGAACATTTTCAAACTTTGACTTTATTAAACAATTCGATTTATGAATATTCGTTCTCATATGATATCTGTATTTATGTTCTGGGATCTCAACTTTACATTCATTACAATGAATATGCTTTGATAAATAATTTGGCTCATAAACATTCTCATTCTGGGATTTAAAATTATTAATATCAGAATTTGCTGATGAGCCATCACCGGGGTGTATAACTGGAAAAAAAGACAGCATTTTTATTGTATAGTTTAATTATAGGGATTAAATGCGGTTACAAAATACTACCTTAAAATAACATCCATGTAAGTATATAATGATTATATCTCATAATGTAAACTATCGGTAAGACTATTGATATGAGCTAATAAAAGTAGGAACACATTTTTTGAACTCCTTCCTAGTGCTAGTTATGTAGGCGTTTAGGCGACGCCAGGACTCTGAATCCTCATCACATTTGTTTTTTATCGTGATTACCGAGTGCCGCCACCTATTTACTGGTTGGACTCGCTCTATTTCACTACATTTATATACTTTGAGTTCTACATAGAACTCACCTCTTTTTTGCTCGTTCATTTGTCGTGAAAATCCGTTCGCCAGTCTCTTCGTGATGTACGAGTATATCGGGGGCGTCTTTTTGTCCACAACAACATCAATTTCATCGTCATCAGTGTCGCTCCCGAATAACTCGCGAGCCGTTGACTTGGTGACTGGGGTGATTGGGTGAATGGTCGGCTTAGTTTTCTTACTCGTAGACGTAGACGGTTGGGAGCTGCTCGTTGGACAAGGCTTGCGCTTTTTGTTCTCCTTTGGCTTGGTTTTCACTGATGCATGCTCCTCGTCTGCCGATTCGTCCTCTGAAGGGAAAATATGGTCTGCCGTGTTCTTGTCCCTGTAAGAAATAAAATCAATGAATTAGTATAGTAACAATTACATTTTGTTTAAATCATCTAGACGAGACTAAGAGAATGAATTTATTACTAGAATGAATGAATATTAAAAATTATGAATCAATTAACGGTTTAATTTTTATAGATGCAAAATCGCCCAATTTATCTGAATTATTGAAGAGCTTAATGCAATACCTATTTGAATGATTGAATAGTGAATTAACTGGAAAACAAATATACTACATTTCTAACAAGAAACTTAAACCGATAACACAGAGTGAATTACATTGAAAGTGAGTAGATACTTACATTTTAGAAGATTTACGTTGCTTTGGTAGTTTAGTGTAAGATGTAACTGCTCCTAGGTGAAGTGTCGATATGATCCAGCTTCTGCAAGATGCACTCTTAAATAGTGGTAAATCCACGTCACGATATCCCATATAAGGAAAAGGCCCCGCATTACTAAAATGCTTTATCAGCCCTAACATCCCAATATGTAATAGTTTACGTTGCAGAAAAATATCTTGCTAAACAATCGAGATCATGCAAATTGAACTTTATCTTCATTGTGTAAGATACTTAAATTCGCTAAGTCGGTGGGTGGTCCGGTTCAGATGTATATAGGTGTCTGGATGATGCCGTTTTCTGTGTCACATACCATTATTATACCCGGGATTTGTCTCCTTCTGTTTTAAATGGCTATTGGAAAGATAAGTGTATATCCAGATTATAAACTATCTGCATGCTAAATTTCATCAAAATCTGTGTAGCTAGTTTTATGTCATTGAATAACAAAATGCAGGCTGAATTATTAGGCAAAACCAGGCGTAACAATAGTGTGTCGTTTTGCCATTTGTTTTGATCCGTCTCCATATAAAGAATTTTGCAAAGTCACTAACAATGACATACTACTTACATACGATGATTTTGCTTGCCGTGTCTTCCCAATAAAATGTATGAAAAGATTACAGCGAACAAACGTACAGTAGTAGTTATTTTATCATATATACTTACGGTAAACAATAAAATGTTTGGCGCCGTGATGTCTTGGGGTTTCAATTTCACCATACCATATTGGTCTAGGATGTCAACATCTAACAAAAACGTACGATTTTGAACTCTATTGATTAAAATTAAATTTATATATAAATGGGAAAAAAACCTTAAAATCAATCATTTCAATTTCGGCATGTGAGTCCTCCTGACTGGGTAGAACGATAATATCATGAAAATATCGGTAAGTGTTAATAATGTATTTTCTTTATAAATACTATTATAAGTACCTAACAATAAAAATTAAATGCATTATTAATAAGTCATTATTTAGTACAGCTGTTTGATGCACCACTGCCAGTATTTATTTCTACATAACAACACATCATTCACTCACTCATTATGTTCAACCATAATTGTTGTTTTGATATAGAATAATAGTAAATGAAATATTAATTTAGAATTTTTTTTCAGGTGTTTAAAAAGGTCTGGACATAGAATTAAGTATGTCACACTCACCATCCTACACTCCTGTTTTAGATAACATTAACCAACAATGTAATGTAAGTATCTAAGTGAGCAACGATGTTAACCATTGAATTCATATTTGTGCTGTTTAATAAATGACCAAAAATCATTCATCATTATCATTTTTGTTCCAGATTTTGATAGATAGCTCAGATCCAGTTCTAAATCCATTTTACTATGCTCAGGACCAAGAGAGTTGGTATGCCGAAGTGGCGGCAAAAGCATGTGAAGAAAGCAGACAACAAGAAACAGAAAAGAAAAAACTGAAGAAGAAGAATAAGAAAATATTTAAAACTTCTAAAAACACATCCTTTATCAAGCGTAGAGAGCCCGGGCATGTTCACCGAATAATAAAGATAATTGTACATGATGTGGAAGGTCGTCAAATGGAAGAAATAGACAGTGACCCTGATAGTGCAAGCTTGAATATACAATATTTAGTGCGAAGTGATTCTGATGAAATCATGAGTGAAACTGAATATTTAGTTACTAAAATAGTTAAAAAGTTAAGTTCATCTTCATGTACTTAATTGATATTTTAAAATATAATCATTCTAATTATTATTTTGCTTTTTATTTCCACACCATAAATTTAAAGTACATAGCCACTGCACGACATATATAAGGCAGCGCGATGGTATTAGCGAGCGCATTCCATTTACGTTAGGCTGCCGCGTCGTGTCGAATAGCCTATACCGACTGTTGCTCAAATTTCATGCACATGTCTTTGAATTGTTGAATGAATGTAATTATTTTATACAGCGAAAAATTAGAATGCACATAATTATGAACGTTAAATTAAGATAAATGTTTCACATTTATATTGAATATCTAAATTTCTCATGATATCTATTAAATTAATAATGGTTGAATAGACATAAAGTCGACTACCAAAACTCTAACTGACTGTGTTTTTATTGATCGCAGGAAATATTTTCATATTTATAATCTTAATAGTTAGCTGATTGTCTAGTTCACATCTAGAGCAATGTTCTGTGCGTATTGTAACATATTGATCGATTGACTGATTGTCTAGTTCTCAAATATTGACCGATTGACTGATTGTCTAGTTCACATCAAGTGTGTAATTGGGGTGTCTGGATCTCCTTGATCCAGATGCCCCAATTACTCACTACTACTGTTGGCGAGCCTTCTCCCGTACTTTCCAGCACCTTGTCTGCTATAGTAGCGAGTACATCCAAATCCTTTGAGTCGGTCACTGCCAGCACAGCCCGCACTGATTTCGGCAGGTGTGATTGCCACATCAACTTTAGGGTATCGTCGGGCACTTTCTCCCTGGCCAACTCACGCATTCGTCGTAGCAAATGTGATGGCCGCTGGTCTCCCAACTCCATTTCGCTGATAAGTTTCTGCAACTTCCTCGTCTCCGACTCCTCGAACACCTCCAGTAGCCTTTCCTTCAGCGCCTGATACTTCCGAGTCTCCGGCGGAGCAAGCAACAAATCGCTCACCTGCTGTATAGCAGCCTTGCTCAACTTCGTAACAACCAAATTTTGTTTGGCTGCATCACTCAGTCTCTGATTCTCTACCGCGGCCTCGAATTGGACAAACCAGAGTCGCGTTTGGTCTGTCCAAAACTCGGGAATACGCGAAGTGACAGTTATGCTGGCCAGCGCCTTTTCGCTGACATCGCCGGACATGTCTTCTTTCACACCCAGTGCACGCGGTGAAACACCTTGTTGAGGATTCATTTCCGTTTCAGTCTCTCTACGCACCTCACCAAAATAAAATGTTCACAGGGGTCACCACTTTAGGTATTAGTACTCGAAACTCAATTACTTCGGTAATGTTCGGTTCGTGTTCTACTTATTTGTGTTGAGGGTGCAGGTTTGACAGAAACGACCAATTACGACTGCAGTTTATTTGCGACTGAATAACTCTCTGTATCACGGGCGCAGCCGTGCGTCACCAATCATACATGTATTTGCTGAGTTAGCTTGACATACATTTTGTGTCCCTACAGGGCAAAAGCTAAAATTTCATATTCTGGAAACAAAACAAGTGAATTTAAATAAAACAACAAATGTTTAAAACATTCATCAATTATTTTTGAAATCTTCGAATCGTGTCCCATAAAAAAACGATACTACAACTATTCAAGAATTTAAATAACTTATCGCATCGTTATGTGTTAAGTGAACTATACAATGGCGCGCGGTTCTAATTGTTAGCTTGAATTTAAAGCAATAATTAAATGAAAAACAAGTACGCTAATTCTTTATATTATTTCTCTATCCTATCACATAAAACCTTTACAGACAAAGTCACTATGAACTCACAAACGTATGAATAATAATCGATTATTTAAAAAAAAACTGTTTTCAACGCAGGTTTTATTCAATAAAATAACGGCTTCAGTAAATCATAATTAATCATACAATTGTTTGCGTCATATGGAAAACATACACACATGTGTTCAACATACAATAAAAAACAATACAAACAATTTATGGAAAAAGTATTAATTACATTATAGTTAGTGATATGGTGACTGGAACATTGTTGGTTTATTATACCTTCCATGTTGAAACAAGTGCACAAAGTCGTGTGAGGAGGTATATAAGGTAAATAACCTTGATATGTACCCCAGACAGTGTTGTTGGTGATAATGTGGAAGGCACTCGTGGTGCTTGCCATAGTGGCGAATACGGCTTTGATAACACCCTCGGAAGGTAAGATCTCTTTTGTGTGTTTTTAGGATGTCCATAAGGTCAACTATACAATAGAATAGCATATAAAGTTTTTATTTCAGACCGGAGTCCACAGGGTTAGTAACAATTTTACTTAACTTCTAGTGTTACTGGGTTACATACAGTAAAATAATTAAAATAAAATACAGATAAATTATATATAATTAAAATTCAGCGTGGAGCCGCATCCACCTCCGCAACATCGGGGAATCCCACCGATCTGCAAATGAAAATACTAACAATACACTGAAAATACTGTTGGGGCTCTCGCAAACACGAGTTATCAGGGATGCACATCTATTCCTAATAATGGCGGCGAAACCATCAATATTATTAATTGCAAACATCCCTGACGTACTACCACGCCACGGCAGCCGCAGGAGTACTCTCAGTGTATTATTATATTGAACGCGTAGGTCGCTGTATGTCCACTAAGTGAAGTTGACCCACAGGCTGCACGTGTAGAAGGACTGACAGTAAGCTTTGAAAAGCGTTACTTTAACTGTCTTCGTATAACGTGCAAGCCTGCGGGCCAGCATGTTCCAACGGACATCCAGTGATCTACGTTCCCTTTCAATGTCACAATTAACTCGCGTTATGGGATCTGGTATATTTATTTCAAAGATAATTAAATTATTTACAAACTACCAAACTATAATAGTAATAAATATGTACAAGTAGAAAAGGGTTACAGGGCGTCCAAAAATTCGTCCGCATCGCTGTCAACAGGAAAAGTAACCAGAAGGCTGGCAGCATTACCACGTTGGATGGCAATGCTGATTCTTTGGCCAAAAATACTATATTACCATTCCATCCATCCATCCATTATTATTATTATGCTATTTTTCCTAAATCGCCAAGCGGTTGGTCGACTCTTCACGTGACCAGTCACGTGAAGAGTCGACTTGGCGATTTCCCGAAATACTAGGTGGGTACTCGGACCCCATGGCCCTAGTGTTTCAACCCCAAACGGCTCAAACACATAACTACCAATTAAATTATTGTATTTGCGCCGTTTGAGGTTTTCAGCACCTGCAGCAGCCGCCCCAGTGCAGCCCACTGTGCTAGGAAGATGGGATGGCGCAAGGGTGTCGACGCAAGTTGCGTCCCACACCAAAGGCCTACCCAACTTCCATGGCATTATGGTCATACCATCTGGTCTCTTCCCATCGACGCGTGCCAAGCCACTCGCGTTGTTATGTCAATATGTAATAACACGATGGTTGAAAGGATTTAGTAAGGTCTAATACGTACTGTGGAAAATGGTTTTATAAATTGATAAACCAACTGATTTATTATTATTTTTTTTCTTGAGAGTTAATTGAAAACATAAACATGCCTAAACACAAACTTAATTAATGGAGTGTAATTAATTCATTGGATTATCTTATAAGAACGGATTCAGAAAGAATTTTATTTATTTATTTAGTAGTACATATACATTTTATTCTGTTATGTTGGTGCCAACATAAACTCATTAGAGTTTTACCGTGCACCAAAATCATCGACTACATCATTTAGAGAATTATACACACTTATGTAGGTACCTAGTTATAGAGAAACAACAACTAAAATTACAACGGGTACTAGGCGAAACAATATCTAATACTCGTACTAACGAGCGAACCTCGGTGACCAATCCGACCGTCCGTTCATAAAAACAGAAATGGTGGAGGAAGTTTTTTAATTTATACAGGTTGTTCCAAAAAGTATGTTTTTAGTAGTAGTTATTATTATTAGCGTGGCAATCGTAAGTGAAGTACTACAATTTGTTGTAATTGCCACTACGGTAAAAAGTATATTCAAAAAACCAAAATTAATGCAATAAACAAAATTTATCAGTCATATCTCTTTTAAAACAAGTTGTGAAAACTTGTTCTTACCAAGTACAATACTTTAATACCATTAACCAATTCATTTAGATACAGGAAAATAATAATGCTTTCTAATTTAAACGTACCTAAGTATTTTATACCTTTTTATTTCATTACAGCACATCACAAATGTAAGAATGCTAACGAAGTCTTTGACCACTGCCCGAACCCCTGTCCTCCAAGGGAATGTGGAGTTAACAAAGCCTTGATTCTTTGTGCCCCTGCACCTAAACCTGGTTCCAAAAACTGCAAGCCTGGTTGTCGATGCAAAGACGGATTCGTTAAAAATAAAGCTGGTATTTGCATCCCTGAAAACGAGTGTAGTAAGTATTATATATTATCTACTTCTTATACTGATACTACTTGAGACATCTAACTGACGTTTGTCCCGCCCCCTGTCCTCCCCGACGATGCGATGTAGACGACAGAGGGTATGATTGCATGCCCCCACCAAAACCGTAATTAAAAAATTATTAAAGGAAATAATAATATCTTGGGACAACCAACACACCGCCATCTGATCCCAAACTAGGCAGAGCCTGTACTATGGCGACCAGACAACTGATAAACATACTTATATATTTCTAAATACATACATATTATAGATAAATTACACACCCAGATACAGAACAAATAATCGTACTCATCGCACAAAGATTAAAACAGAACTAAACTAAATTTGTCTACACCAGCTGAAGAACAATGCAGAATGAGACTAAATGAGGAGTACCACCAATGCCTCAACCCATGCCCACTTCATCAATGTGATGTAGACCCACGTGTGATCAGATGCGCGGCCCCTCCAGAACCTGGCGACCCCAAATGTCAGCCAGGATGTGAATGTTTTGATGGATACGCCAGGAATGATACCGGTATATGTATACCGAGGGATCAATGTCGTAAGTGATTTTTTTTTTTGTAATACTGGAGATTTGGCAGCGTCAATGTTAGCTGATTCGTCGCAATTGCCTAGCATTGAAAACTACATTTTTCTACACCAGCTGAAGAACAATGCAGGAGACTAAATGAGGAGTACCACCAATGCCTCAACCCATGCCCACTTCATCAATGTGATGTAGACCCCCGTGTTATCGATTGCGCGGCACCTCCAGAGCCTGGCGACCCTGACTGTCTTCCAGGGTGTGAATGTTTTGATGGATACGCGAGGAATGTTGACGGCATATGTATACCAAGGGATCAATGTCGTAAGTGATTTTTTTTTTGTAATACTGGAGATTTGGCAGCGTCAATGTTAGCTGATTCGTCGCAATTGCATAGCATTGAAAACTAAATTTTTCTACACCAGCTGAAGAACAATGCAGGGGACCTAATGAGATGTACAACGAATGCCCCAATCCATGTCCACCTAAACGTTGTGATGTAGACCCACGTGTGATCAGATGCGCGGCCCCTCCAGAGCCTGGCGACCCCAAATGTCAGCCAGGATGTGAATGTTTTGATGGATACGCCAGGGATGAAACCGGTATATGTATACCGAGGGATCAATGTCGTAAGTGATTTTTTTTTTGTAATACTGGAGATTTGGCAGCGTCAATGTTAGCTGATTCGTCGCAATTGCATCGCATTGAAAACTACATTTTTCCACACCAGCTGAAGAACAATGCAGGGGACCTAATGAGATGTACAACGAATGCCCCAATCCATGTCCACCTAAACGTTGTGATGTAGACCCACGTGTGATCAGATGCGCGGCCCCTCCAGAGCCTGGCGACCCCAAGTGTCAGCCAGGATGTGAATGTTTTGATGGATACGCCAGGAATGATACCGGTATATGTATACCGAGGGATCAATGTCGTAAGTGATCTCTTTTACCTGGTTCTTATGGTATCAATACTCTTTTGAAAAACTTCTCGATCTCACTAAGTAGGGATCAATACCGTTTCTCATTTACAAAAGTCATCATCATCCACTATTCTTACTTTCAGCACAAAACTGTAAAGGAAAGCACGAAATCTACTCTAAATGTCCAGCTTTGGTTTGCCGGCCACTTAATTGCACGCAAGTAGGGTTTCCGCAGCCATGTCCACACCCTGCACCTCATCCATCAAAATGTCCGGGAAAACCCGGATGTATTTGTGACAGTGGTTACGCCAGAAATGGTCGCGGAAAATGCATCCCTATAAAAAAATGTCGTGAGTCTTAAAAAAATTATATTACAATTTATCAACTTATATTTATGGAAACAAAGACATTAAAATTTAAAATATACTTACGATAAAGGGAACAATGGAACAATCTAGTGCAACGTGTCATAATTATGACAACTACATAGTATTTTATTACCCGACTATTTTGTTTCAAGGCTGCACTGAGACATGGGTTCAGAATCTTAAAACCTTTCCTTTTGTGACCAATGTTGAGAGTTGCAGAAATGTGCGAGAATGTGTAGCGAGGGTTGTACGTAAAACTAACTATCACATATCCACAAGTATAGCATAGAAAATAATAAAGTGATATAATAATATAGCTCAGTGTCTAGTTTTAATGTCATTTTGTTTCGAACTGTGAACAAATAAAAAGGGAGAAATGCTGCACTGGAGAGTAATTTTATATATTTTATAGCATGCGGTGGGGATCCTAACGCGGTATTGGGTTCTGGGAACTGTGGTAGACGTTGCTCCGATCGCAATCAGAAAAAGCCTGCAGTTTGCACCAAAACATACAAAGATGAAAACAGTTGTAAGTGCCGCAAAGGTTTCTGGTACGATGATAACACAGGAAAATGCGTTCTTCCTTGTGACTGTAGTAAGTTTAAATTATTTATTTTTGTTAGAAACATTTGCCATGTCGTTTTCATGAGATATATGGTCCATTTTCTCTCACAGAGATGAAGTTTGTGTCTCAGCTCTGATAACGTTAAATTGTGGAAAATGACGTCAAAAATACGTAATTTTTCACAATGGGGATGGCCGTTAAAAGCTATTTGTAGATGGCGCGACCATAGCTAGGTAGGTATGCAGTGTACACGTAACGTAAATACGTCGATTTTTTTAATATGAAACAACACCTGTACCATTTTAGTTTATTTGTTTACAACAAGTACAATCAGTATCATCCATTGATATGAATTAATTCTTAAAACTCATCATCATCTGCCTAGCCTTTTCCCAACTATGTTGGCCGTTGGGGTCGGCTTCCAGTCTAACCAAATGCAGCTGAATACCAGTATTTTACATGCAGCGACTACCTATCTGACCTCCACAACCCAGTTAGTACTGGGTAATACGATACCCCTTGGTACGACTTTCGGGCCACTGACTGCCTAACGACTGTCAAAGATCCACATATGACAGTCGGGACTAACGGCTTAACGTAAAACGACGCATGATGGTGGCTTGACGTGTTCTTAAAACTATGAAAATATTATATATGAAAAGAGTATTTTTATATTAAAATCGAGGTATTTACGTTACATTTACACCACACGGTCGTGCTTGGGCCTCTGAATTTTAGTATGTGGAATATGTAGAACCTATTTATCTTTGACACCTCAATGTACCATAAAGCATAATCAGCCTATAATGTTCCCACTGTTGAAACACACGGCCTCCTCTCTATGAGAGGGAATGGCCTATAATGTTCCCACTGCTGAGACACACGGCCTCCTCTCTATGAGAGGGAATGGGCTTTAATCTACCACGCGGGCCCAGTGCGGGTTGGTAGATCAGATGTCACATGTCTTCGAATTTTTGGTTCTAGGACATGCCCGATTCCTCACGATGTTTTCCTTCACCGTTTTTGAGAACAGTGGTGATGAAATAAATTACACAAAGTAATGCGCCTGCCTGGGTTCGAACCTACGACTTACTGTTCGTAAGTCGGGGCCACCACCACTGGGCCACCGCTGCTCTCATATACGCAAATAAAGATTATTCTATTCTATTGTATTCTAAAAAACAGGAAGTCTTAATCACGTGTCAATGCGTTGTTAGTTTCTCTACAAAATTTATTTTCCAGCAATAAGTAATAAAATGAACTTTAAAAGTATTTAGTTTTATTACCTACGCATGTACATTTTGTGCTCTTTGTACACGAGTTTACTTTAACAGTCACGGTAAATGGACTAATTAACAGGTGTTTAATGAATTTAAAAGAAATTTAACATTTGTTTTTCCCAAATCGTAAAATAAACATGAATCACGACGTCAGTAACATGACTTTGGTAACTACACTCGAGAGCGATGAATCCGGGTCACTTAAAGAATCCTAAAAATCTCGGAAACTAAAAATGCTAGGTTAATGCAATAAATTGTATTTAATAGACAATGTAATACTCCTTAAATGAAGGTATTAAAACTTCTTAGTTATTGTAAAGTTATATCATAAAAAAATCAAATTTGAAAAAGGGCCACTTTCGAAGATGGAACTACGAAATTACAGCATTTGGTTTTGCTTTTGTTTGTAATCTGTCATTTATGTGGGTACATAAACCATGTTGATAGTGCTCTATATTCATTATTCAAGCTGAAATTATGTCGCTTACGCCTGAAGAATGCACCAGAATACTTACAATGCTGGAAACCGGCCGGAGTCAGCGCGATACAGCCAGGACTGTCGGTGTGTCGCTGTCAACAGTACAAAGAGTTCTCCGACGTTACGAAGAAACTGGTTCTAACCTACACAGACCAGGAACGGGCAGAACCAGGTGTACCACAGCACGAGAAGACCGATACTTGGTGAACACCATACTTCGAAATTGCTTTCTCACAGGAACTGAACTCACAAATCAGTTTCGACGCCTCGGAGGAAGTAACCCAAGTGCATGGACAGTAAGACGTCGGCTTGCTGAATCTAACTTAAAACCCCTTAGACCTGCAAACGGCCCTAAACTGGAGCGTGGGCATCGTATTTCAAGACTAAGATATGCCCAGAGCCACGTAAATTGGAGTATTGAAGATTGGTCAAAAGTTATGTTCTCCGACGAATCAAAATTTATGCTCTACAAGCACGATGGAAGACACAGAGTGTATCGAAGACCAGGGGAAAGATTCAAGCAAGCATGCATCGAAGAAAAAGTAGCCTACGGTGGTGGGTCTGTACTTGTGTGGGCCGGAATTTCTTCTGAAAGTCGCACAGAGCTGGTGATCATAGAAAACGGCTCTTTAACTAGCGTAAGATATTATGTGGAAGAAATCCTCAATGATCACGTTGGTCCATTTATGGTCAATTTAGGTGAGGATGCTATATTTATGCATGACAATGCCCGACCTCATACAGGTAGGATTGTGAATGACTACCTTCAAGAGATGAACATTACTCGTATGGAGTGGCCAGCGCGCAGCCCGGATATCAACCCGATCGAGCATGCTTGGGACGAGCTAGGCAGATGCGTAAAACAACGAAACCCTCCCCCAATCACGCTTCGTGAGCTCAAAATTGCTCTCACAGAGGAATGGGAGAATATTCCCCAAAATCGTATAAGGAACTTGGTGTACAGCATGCCAAACCGCGTAAACGCAGTAATGGAAGCACGAGGAGGCAATACGAAGTATTAAAATTCAAGAAAATCGTAATAAAGTTCAAAAATTTCATGTTTCCTATTTTTGTTTTAAGGAGAGATCAGCAGTTTTTTTCTTTATGTAATTTTGTGTTAATAAAATGTATGGCGACTCATATTTTTTTTACTTTCATTTAAGGAGTATTACATTGTCTATTAAATACAATTTATTGCATTAACCTATCATTTTTAGTTTCCGAGATTTTTAACATTCTTTAAGTGACCCGGATTCATTGCTCTCGAGTGTATTTGGTTAAAAAAGACAAATATTACTTTACGAAACAGCACCAACATGCGGAGATGATGAAGTTTATTCAGCCTGTACGAACAGCGAGTGTCTGCCGACGAATTGTTCGCAATTAGGATTTTCGATACCGTGTCCCAGAATCGACCCCAAAGATTGTATCAAAGGATGTTTGTGTAAGGAGGGATTCGCACGTGCCGCAAACGGCACTTGTATACCGAAAAATGAATGTCGTAAGTATCAGGGATAATTAATATTTTTTTCTAATATACTCGGGGCGTGGTTCACAACATCCTATGGGGTGTATCAGGATAGATAGATTAGAGAATATTATTTATTTTATTTTTTACATTTTAGGAAAGCTTACAGACTAATAACATTTTAATAACAAAAATATATAACTAAATTGCTAATTACAAGCCTCCACAGATAAATACAAAAAAAACATTAGTTCCTTATTATAAAGCAATTTAACACTACATGATACATGTACTGTCATATTAATAAATTAATTAAAAATTATGTATTATGTCATTATTCTCTTGCCCTTATCCCAATTTATTTGGGGTCGGCGCAGCATGTCTTCTTCCATACTTCTCTGTTACTTGTCATTTCAGCAGTCACCTCCTTTCTAGCTATATCATCATTCATACAGCTAAAGGAAACAATTTACATAGGGTGACACGATGGGGGATCCTATTGCTAGCAATCTTTCCACGACAACCTTTGCATGGATTCGAGGAAGAGGCAGAAACAGGATCAGGATAGATACCGTAAAGGTTCAGTTAAACTAGACACTTTATACTGATGTATTTATCTGTTTAACCGATCCTTTAAATTGTATTTTCTACAAACTTATTTATGGATAAAGAAATAATTATGGATGGAAAGAAAAACAAAATATTCAAAGAGAAACTCGCAGGATCTTTTTTAAATTGTCTCTGCCCCTGCAGAGAAATTCAAATTAAGGGCTAAGGATAGAATCATCCCTTCCAGATTTTGAGTCTTTAACTTAAAACTTTATTACAGCATCATGCGGTGGGGATCCAAAAGCGGTATCTGGTTGTGGAAACTGCCGTAAACGTTGCTCAAATTATAACAGCACAGAACCAATGATTTGTACACTAATATGCAACTTGAACGGCTGTGACTGCAAAAAAGGTTTGGTACTGGACGACAGCACGGGAAAATGCATACATCCGAAGAAATGCGGTAAGTTAAAATGTTTATGTATATGAAAGTATTATCACATTCATAAATTCACCCCTTTTTACCCGTCTGCGCGACGCAAAAGAGGGTAATGTGTTTACCAGGCTATGTATGTATGTTTGTTCCTTTGTGGCGCTCGAGCGCTCTAGAGACCCCACGCATGGGCCGATTTTTATAGTTGTTACGTGAATTAGTTGATTTTTTTAATCTTGCAAGTGTCACAAAATAGCAGTAATTAAAATTCAATATGGCGATAACCAGGCGCCATATTATATGGTCAAAAAGAAAAGAAAAAAGTCGACGATCTGTTTTAAGTGGGGTATCATTAAATAGATATTTCAAAATCATCTTCTAGTTTCTCTTATTATAATTATGCAACTCATTATATGTTTATTAATAATTCAAATGACAAATCGTACGAAAAGTAAAAAGAATCGAAAGTTACATCGTCTCCGAAATCTTTTACATTTATTAAACTAAACAGCTGAAAATAAAAGAAAACCTGACCCCGGTAATCCAAGTTTTTTTACCATAATGTTTGGCAGAAATGACAGAATTGTTACAAGTTGCAAACTACCATAATAATATGATTGATAGTTTGTTTTATCATCCTACAGAGTACTGCCTCATTTCTGGGTAATGAACTTCTTCATAAAGTTAATAGCTGGCCAATTGTTATCATTAAGTAGGTACTGACCAATTCGCTGCGAAAAAATCCAAGGCGTTATTCTAGCTTCTAGGGTAGTATCAATAACGATGCACTTTTTCAGGCACCACTGGGCGACCCTGGCCTTACTATCCAGATGTATTACACAGATATTTACACAAAGTATTCTTACTGAAGTTATTCAAATAATAAACTCAACAAATTGCAGAGCACGGCTGAATACGGTCTTTCCCAAGCTGCCCTGAACAGTGAACACTCTGTATTCCATCTTCCACCTCCAGTGTGTCACAGTCACCTCCAATGGGCCATCGATCTATGTCTCTATATGTTACAGTTTCCTGCGCTGGTGACTACAACGCTAAACCTGGTTGTGACAAAAACTGTACAAAACGTTGCCCTGGACCTAAACCAGCAGAGTGCAAATGTTATAAAGATGGCTGCGTTTGTAAAAAAGGTTTTATTTACGATCCTAAGCCCAATAAATGTGTGCGTCCGGAACAATGTAGTAAGTATAAGTTTTTAAACTGTCATGGTCATTAACATTATAATTAACACTAGAAACGGGATATTTACCATGTCCACTGTCACAGTGACAGTGACAGTGGACATGGTAAATAACCCGTTTCTAGTGTTAATTATAATGTAGTAAGTGATTTAAGAATATTCATGTAGAAACAAAATACTGCGAATCTTAAAACTTCGTACGCACTGACAGATGCCTTGCTCAGCCCCTAGAGCATAGTGACTTCAAATCTGGTTACCTGCTAGCCAAGGCGCCAAGCGAGCAGTGCGGCCATATGCGACAGTTCTAGAACGCTCGTTTTACTCCGCTATTCGCTAAGCTGTAGGTGCTAAGCAGGGCACGTGTCAGTGTGTACATAGTCTAAGCGAAGAACCCTGATAATATGGGGTGGAAGGGACACCGACGCAAAAACGGTGTCCACGTATTCAGTACATCATTCTGAGCCATACCCCCATAGAAATTTTTCATCGGATTTTATAAAAATATCAGCTGTTCTATATATTTTGATCGTATAGGTACTGCACTTTTGGAGGAAACAGCTGTTTTTTTAACTGTAAATAATATCAAATCTTTTAAAAAACCGTACTTTCTAAAATCTTGTTTTCATCTTAAAGCATTTATTTTTAGCTCCACCTTGTGGCAGCTATGAAGTCCTCTCAAACTGCAGCAATGGTGGATGTGGACCCTGGCGTTGTACGGATGTAGGATTTCCTACGGGATGCGTGAAAATGGACCAAAAATATTGTACCGTCGGCTGCGTCTGCCAAGAGGGTTATGTGAGGGACGAAAATGAACGTTGTATTCCAATAGCAGATTGCCGTAAGTAGAAGTAAACTTATTATTTTGTTAGTTTTGAACATTGAACCTCTTTTAGAAACGCTTTAACCACAAACCAATAATCAAATAAAATAATATTTTTTTAGACATCTTGAAAGAATTGAAAAAACCTTTTTTTTATCATCAAGTCTCAGGAGTTTCGCTAAAAACTTTTTTTATTCATCCGTTATTTTGTTTCCAGCACAAGTTTGTAAAGAGCATGAAGTATATTCCGAATGCACTAACGGGGGATGTCAAGCTAGAAATTGTTCTCAATTAGGACAACCAGTACCTTGTGTTAAATTAAATCCTGAATCTTGCATCAAAGGCTGTGTCTGCGAAGAAGGATATTTATTTGCAAGAAATGGTACTTGTGTTCCGGAAGATAAATGTGACAGTAAGTAATGACCTCCTATAATACACTATATATTGAGTATTTCTTTTAGTTCTCGATTAAAACTTCTGGTCTTGTATTTTGTCTCTAAAGTCCCGAAAGGTAGATACACGCTAGGGTGTACCTTGCCTACCGGAGCTTGCACAGTTGCACAGTTTTGCTAAATACACGCTCCAAGCGTTTTTGCCATTCCTATTATTGAAATCAAATATAACATCTCACAACTTAGGACCGATTAATGATAATATTTATGCGTGGTGCTAGGCAACTGGGCTTGTCCCAGTTGTAAACGTCCCTTTGTGTCTATTGGCCTTGTTTCGTTCTGTCTCCTGCTGATATGGAGGGAAGTGGAAATTATGGCTTTCATAATCTACTTTAATTTTCTGATTAATTTCGTTGCGGGATCCAAGACAGTTAAATTGTTTCTCTGGGACATCGTCGAGCTACATTGTCTCGGCGCTTTTCTGGTGGTCGCCACGTTGATCCTGGCTTTCAGGAGTTACAGTGGTTTGGGAGTAGTGTGGCGGGCTATACACGGTCCGAGGCTACCCCTGACCACGGCGTGGCGATGCACCCTAACCTTTAGAAAGGACTTAACCGACTTAACGTCCCAGCCTCCCTATATCAACCGAGTTATCTTTTAAGCTTAAAAATAGCTTTAATTATAAAAATATAAGATTGTCTTGACATAATAAATGTGGTAACAAAATCATGTCAAGCTTCTGAAACCTAAACTTGGTAAAAAACCTGTAAGTATATCAGGAATCAGCGTTTCAGCCCAATATCACTGTACAATGTTGTATACCAAACACTAAACTGAAGCCAGATTACAAGTAAGTAGTTAATTCAGAAATATAAAATATATTTTTTAAACAGAAACGTAAAATTACAATGTGCTAGATTTAAAAATTCTAGTTTTAAAGCAGCGTGAGTAGTGAATGAATGTGTACCTAATTGTGTGCGAGTTTGTGTAATATTATTTATCGATACAAAATAAATAAATAAGTTGATTTCTAAGTAGCATCACGCAATCAGGATTTGTGGCAGTTGAATGACAGTAGTAGCCTACTGTGATTCAACTGCCACAAATCCTGATTCCAAGAGACCCTCCATTACAAGAGACTTAACCACTCGTATGCCGAGTATATAGACACAATTAAAAAGTCATTGTGTCTCGCGTAGATCTACGTTCCGTCATACGAAAGGTTAAACGATAACTGACGAAATGAGTATGTACACACAGCGAGTAAGTGCTAACCACTCAAGCTTTAAAATGTTAAAGATGAAATCATTACTGTGGACCAGATTTAACAATTTATAATTGGACCCTTTCAGCCCCGACATGTGGAAAGGATGAAGTATTTTCGGAATGCACCAACAGCGGATGTAAACCTAAAAATTGTTCTCAATTAGGCAAGCCTGTCCCTTGTGTGAGGATAGATCCTAAATATTGTATAAAGGGATGTCTCTGCAAAGAAGGATATTTGCGAGATCTTAATGGTATCTGTGTGCCAAAAGAAAAATGTGGGCGTGAGTATTGACGTTTTGTTTGTCAGTCTATACAAAATAAATAAAATTAAAGTGTGTATTTGTAATTTCAAGATAACAGCTTTTTACTGAATGCATGTGAAAGTATGTACGGTACATATAACAAAAATATATTTTTTTGTCTGTCTGTTTGTTCCTGCTAATCACCGAAACGGCTGAACTGATTTTGACGGGATTTTTACTGGAAGATAGCTGATGTATAAGGAGTAACTTAAGCTACTTATATTTTAGAAAAAAGATTAGAGTTTCGTACAAAAAAAAAATTAATACCCATTAAATGGTTAACAAAATCAGATTTATGGAGGAAAGTAATATTTTTATAATAATTCCACGCGGACGAAGTTTGCGCGCAACGGCTAGTATTCATAGTATTCAAAAAGACCAAGAAGTGTCAGAAATCCAGTTGGCTTTGTTTAGACATAGCCTTCTCCATTCACTTGCTATTCAACTCTTTTGTCGGACTCTACCAAACAGCTGCTACTAGTCAACCTACAAAAATCGACACTCCAATAAGCCTGACTATTTCACAATACTAATACTTTGTTCAATACACCTTCCTGGATTGGCAAGGTCATGGTCAGGTCAAGGTCATGTCATTCGAATGCAAACAACACTCGATTGACATGTGACTGTTAAACTAGTCCCTCCCCATTTACAGTAAATTGCGCGGGACAAAATGAAGTATCCGATCCGTGCCCCCCTAATTGTCCACCGCAAACTTGCGAGAGTATCAACAAGACGTATCATTGTCCACTTATGAAAATTGATCAGAAAGACTGCAAACCTGCCTGTCGATGCAAGGAAGGTTTCCTAAGGGACATTCGTGGACAATGTATTTTAAAGGCAAATTGTCGTAAGTAACACGCTTAGACATTCAAATATTTGTAAATTATTTTCAGCGATTGACAGAATAAGACGAAGAAAATTGTAATCTACTACTTGTTACTATTTAGTAACAAGACGAATAAAATTGTAATCTACTACTTGTTACTATTTAGTATCAAGACGAAGAAAATTGTAATCTACTACTTGTTACTATTTAGTAACAAGACGAAGAAAATTGTAATCTACTACTTGTTACTATTTAGTAACAAGTCGTTCTGTCTAGTGTCACACGCCCGCTTATCAGTAAGCATTCGTGTGTTAGAATCGAATATGTTCGAGATCAATTTGTATGACAAAATTTCCAATAGCCGGTCTATAACCCTTTTAAATCTCTTTGGTAAAATGCTTCTTGTGAAAGAAAACTCATGAAAGAAATCTCATGATTTCGAAGGCTGTTAGGAGTGGTTAAAACTTGTTGTGCTTGTTTAAAATTGTTTTCGGCTGCTGTATATTTTAATGCACCATTACAGTTGATTATTTTACAAATTATCTTATACTTTTAGTGAAATGCACGGGTCCTAACGAATTCTGGTCATGCGGTGGTGCATGCGACAACGTCTGCAAAACACTGACTCAACAGAACCAAACCAACTGTCCCATCGTCAACATTAAGTGCAACGAAATGTGCTACTGTGAAGAAGGATATGCCAGAAATAAATCTAATATTTGTATTCCCATTGAAAAATGTCCAGGTAATATTTCATTCTTTCTTTTTCGTGTGCTTAGTGCCTAAACTAGTGTCAGAGTTACATTCATTAAACAAAAAGTATCGACTATCTTCAAGAGTAGACTTACTCGTACCATCATCATATGCTTAGCTTTTTCGCAACTATGTTGGTGTCGGCTTCCAGTCAAACCGGATGCAGCTGAGTTACCAATACTTTACATGGAGCCACTGCCTATCTGACCTCCACAACCCAGTAACTGAGTAATACTATACTCCTTGGTAAGACTGGTTGTCAGACTATCGGGCTTCTGACCACTTGTAACGACTGTCAAAGATCTTCAAATGACAGCTGGAACCAACGGCTTAGTGAGCTTTCCGAGCCACGGATGAAACTCGGTTTGTAATGACGGTCACCCATCTGCGGACCTGTGGAATAAATGAAGTATACGATAGCTGTGCCAACGGTGGATGTCAAAAGAGAAACTGCTCCCAAGTAGGACAGCCTACACTCTGTATAGATCCTTTAAAGTGCATCGGAGGATGTGTCTGCCAAGAGGGATACTTGCGTGATGAGGCTGGAGCCTGCATACCTGAAAAGGAATGTCCATAATACCCGCGGGTATTGGTACTTACGTGCCAATTTGCCTCAGTGTTATCAGACTTAAAAAAGATTTTGTTTTGCCTAACTCTTTTTGTACCATAAATACCCTAAGTATTTCAAAGACCAACATTTTTCTCAACATCAGGATAAGTCTGGATAACTTAAATGTAGTATTATTTTGCTTATTAATATTCTTATCAATTTTACTTATGCACATTCTTATTTAATTATTCACAATAGTAAAATGTACAAATCGTCACGAAGTTTACGACCCCTGCCCTCGCACTTGCCCGCCACAAAATTGTGACGCTATTGGGATTGCTTACCCCTGTCCAAATCCACCTGAGGGCGAAGAATTTTGCCAACCAGCCTGTCGATGTGAAGACGGCTACTACAGAAATTCTGTCGGAGAATGTATTTCGGAAGCAAATTGTCGTAAGTCAATTTTATTAGACAAGGCAATTTAATTTTTGTGAACTACTAAGTACTGCCAACTTTGAAAAATATTATAAAACGAAGCGGCTTTTCGGTATCAGTGAAATACAAAGAAACAAACATGGATAACAGTAGTAACAGCTATCTTGCAAGAACAAACTTAAAAAGGTTTCCCAAAACTCAATCAATTCAACTTATCATAGTCTACTTTAAGACATAGAGCTCCGCAAAGAAATGCCACAGCACCCGATTCTCCACATTCACATCATATCTGTGTAGTCTGTCTTATCCTCCATTTCAAGGTCATCAGTCCATCTAGCTGAAAAAGAGTCCCACGCCAAGATTTCCAAAAAAAGTGTACTTCGACGGTCGCTCATTCCTTCAAAAAACAGGACCACACCACCATCACCACCAGCTCCCATTTATGCTCATGCTAAACGCACTATATCAGATATGCAGTTTTATTGATGTTTTTTCTGTACAGTAAAATGCACTAAGCCCAACGAACACTTTGCCTGCGGCCCGGAATGCGACAACGTGTGTGCTACATTATCGACACAGAACCGAACAAATTGTCCAATCAAAAACAAGCGATGCGTTGAGAAATGTTATTGCGATGATAACTATGCTAGGGATAATAACGATATGTGTATTCCTATCGATCAATGTAACGGTAAGAAAATCGAAGGACCTATAACTTACGTTAGACAAAAATGTGTGTTAGTCGTAGACATGTTGGAGACACAGTGTGAGAAAGAGATGGATTATGCAGGATAAATACAATAAGTATTTACAGATAGAGATTAATTTGATTGGCGGAACTTCATATACATAAGTTTTCGTGACTCTTAATTTAAAGTTAGTACAGCTGACTACAGAAGCAACATTTTCATCTATCGTTACTATTTAATCTGCAAAGTTTCGCCAGTTGATATAATTTGACTCTGCAGAAAGCCATCTCTTTTTCGCATCGGAAAATTTATGTTTTACACTTTGGTCTTTAGCTATATCTGGTTAGACTGGGAGCCGACCCCAACATAGTTGGGAAAAGGCTAGGCAGATAACGATAGTGCAGTATCGACTAGATATTACAAATTCCTCGTTTGTTATAGAGTCTTGCAAGGGAGATCCAAACGCGGTGCCAGGATGCGGTGGTTACTGTAAGCGTTGTTCTAACTACCGTAAACGTGGCGTCGTTTGTGCACTCAGCTGTTTGTTAGGTGGTTGTGATTGCAAACCAGGCTACATTTTCGACGACAATTTGGAGATATGCGTGCTGCCCGAAGACTGCAGTAAGTAATACTTTACTTCATTTTTATATATTCAAAAGTATAGACAAGGAAGTATCTTTTTTATCAGTAACTGGTTTATACCAGCCTATTTCATCCCTCAGCTAGTTAAAATCGTGTATCAGAGAATTAAAAAAAATCGTTTGAGTGAGTCTTGAGGCCTGTTTCAGCACGGTTGGCAAATCATGCAGATAAATTAAACTATGGTAGTCAATTTACATGAATTTATAAAGGAGATAAGTTATCCGCAACTTCAGGAGTGGTAAAACAAACTATAGAAGTATTTTCCCAATAATCGTGACTTTATTCAACTCAATATATCTTTGAGCACCAGTTTGTCAAGAAAACGAAGTTTACAACACTTGTATTAACGGTGGATGTCAGAAAAAGAAGTGTTCAGATTTAGAACGCCCTGATATTTGTGTACGTCCTAGAGAATGTATTGACGGATGTCTATGTAAGAAAGGATTCCTAAGAGCTGGCAATGGAACTTGCGTGCCGATCAATAAGGCCCGTATTACAGAACGTCACTCAATACTCAAGCATCATTTAAAACCAGATTCAAGCCATTTGATTGGTTGAAACTAGTTTTAAATGATGCTTGAGTATTGAGTGACGTTCTGTAATACGGGCCTAAGTGTCCTAGTTTGACAACCTTTTAAGGGTAGCTATGCAAAAAGTTGGACCGTTAAAACAATATTTACTTTTGCCAGACCAAGAACAAACCTCGACCTCTAGAAACTGTCATAGCCCGAGCTTTATTACTTCTCTGCGAAAGATTCGATTTACGTTTTCCGGGCATATCGAAAAACTACCCAAAAATAACAAATCACACAAATTGTATAGAACCTAAGAACAATGTCACGCCAATGTAAACAATGCAATGTGTCAATGCAATGTGTCAATGCAATGTGTCAATGCAATGTGTCAATGCAATGTGTCAATGCAATGTGTCAATGCAATGTGTCAATGCAATGTGTCAATGCAATGTGTCAATGCAATGTGTCAATGCAATGTGTCAATGCAATGTGTCAATGCAATGTGTCAATGCAATGTGTCAATGCAATGTGTCAATGCAATGTGACGGTTGGCACAGTGGCTGAGCGATTGACTGCTGCGCTGAGTGTCGCGGGTTCGATTCCCGCACGGAAATAATTTCCAACATGGTAGGTTTTTTTCCAAAAAAAAAAATATTTTCTTTCTATTTTTAAATTTTTACATATTTTTTTCGTACTGTGTCTTATGATCATTTTTTTTTTAATTTACCTTACTGTCTTTTGAGTGTTTAAAAAAACTAAACGTATAAAATTATGCTATTTTGTAATGTTTTGAAAATTATAAAGCATTAAAATAAACTTGGAAATATAACAATATTAAAAAATTGAAATAAAATAAGTAATCACAAAAAGTAGATACTGGCAGTGATTCGAACTTGCGAACCCAAGTTTGCAGGGAAGTCACTGAACCATCAAGCCATTTAGCGGTTCTATTCTAATGCATTTTATGACAGTTGTCAGTTGTCAAACAGCTGAAGAATACGGACAAAATGCAATATTGCTCACCCCCTTAAGTTATTAGTGCAAAAATACATAGACTATGTGTTATTCTAGACTATAACCTATCTATGTGCCAAATTTCATCCAGATCCGTTCAGCCGTTCTGGCGTGATTGAGTAACAAACATCCATCCAAACTTTGTATACATTAATATATTTTGTAATGATTTGAAAATCATAAAGCATAAAAATAAAACAAAATACCTAAAACTTACAAAAAGTGAAAACCAGTTGGGGATACCGGAACCGATAGGCCACTTATTCCTGTGACAAATCGTTTGAAATAGCCGTTCTATTCTAATGCATGCTATGACAGTTGTCAGTTGTCAAACCGTAGCCAAAAATTGTCAAACAGTAGCCAAAAATATGGTTGTAATGCTCTATTGCTCACTCCCCTAAGTTAATAGCGTGATAATATATAGACTATGTGTTATTCCAGACTATAATCTATGTCTGTTCCAAATTTCATATAGATCCGTTCCGCGGTTCTGGCGTGATTGAGTAACAAACATCCAAAGACTTTTTATTTTATTTATTTATTATAACCAACTTATACTGACAGTTTACAGCACACATACAAGTTATTGGTTGAACATAAAAATCAAGTCAAATTTGACAAATTAGAATAAAAAATTGTAATAGTAATAATAGTAAGAAAAAAATTAAGAGTATAAGTACACACATAATTATATAAAACGACAAGAACAGGACACTCAGGCGTCAAAGTACTCCTCCGCATCGCTGTCATCCGAGAAGGTGCCCAAAAGAGTGAAAGCACTGCCACGTTGAATGGCAATGTACTTTGCTCACGCGAAGTGTCGACCAGTCGGCATGAAATTTCGTCAAACATTCTTCAACATAGAAACAGAAAAATACATTTCAATCATAAACTGCACTTTAATTCTAAAGCCACGTCATATACAAAGCGCCCTCGTGTCAATTTGTTCGTTGAACCAAACACGTGGTTGTGCTGCTAGTCTTTCAATTTTCTGAACATATGAGTGAAATAACTATGACTGCAATGATTATGTATTCGCTGATCGCTTTATTTAAGGCCCGGGGTAGGAGTCTTGAAGAGATTACTAGGTATCGACCATTAGCAGGCCTCCGTCACTCCATGTACTTGCGCGCTATAAGTGCCTACCGCCCAGCCGAGCAGTCTCGGTCCGCCGGCGGATCAAATTCAGTGCGGTTTTCGCAAGCAAAGCGCGCGCACGCCGTTCAATTTTAATAGTGCTGTTCGTTCGTACGCGTATTACGATGCCGTGTGGTGCCTTATGTGCTGTAGATGGGTGTAAATCAAGCAAAAGAAGGGATAAACACCTAACATTTTTCCATTTACCTGTCAATGATTTCCATTTACCTACCTGTCAATTTTTTTAAGTTGGTTAAATATTTTATAAATGATAAAATTTTTAACTGCCACATAAAAGTCAGAACATATTCACAGTTCTCAATAACATAGATAAAAAGTTAATTTAATTTTATCGAAGAGGCAGCCCTGCGATTACTATGAAATCGCGCGGTGCGAAGCAATCACTGCTGTACGCTTGAGCATTTAGGCGCATTTTAGCATACAGTGGTTGTTGACGCGAGGGAGTAGGCAATTATCGTAATAGGTATTGGAAATTTTCTACTGAGTGAAGTATCTGGACTAATCTGTGCCATTAGTACATTATAGACACCGTATAAAATAATACAACTACCGTAAAAATACAACAAAACTTACACTTACTTGGAGTTCACCAAGGCTGTGTTTTGTGCCCTTTTTTGATTAAAGGTATCTGAAGAAAAATTAAATCCATACATACCACCAGTTTTGCTTCATCGTCATATTCAGCCTTCAGCAGTCAACTGCTGGATTTAGGTATCTCCAATTTCTCAGCTCGATTCAGACTAATAAATAAATGGCCAGTAAAAATGATGGAATGGTCAGTTAGATAAATAGTTCAGCAGTTCATAGGGTGCGGAGACACCCGGACTTGGGGTACCCCAACTCGGACAGGTTAGGTTCGAAGGGGATGGCGGGCTCTAGTGAGCGAGCGGAGTGAGCGAACTAAGACCCCGACATACCCTTCGTGTTAGGTTACTGTAAACCCTGCAGACAGAAATAGGACGCTCACTACGCTTTTTAGGCGAATAACTGCGCCTCGTAACTGCCCATTTAGTTATTTTACTGCTCAGTATAATTATTAAATGATGCATTTTATTATTTTTTACGACTCATTTTTGTTTACTTTACAGCTAAGTTTTAACTGCCAACCTTGTTAATAAATATGCATTTTGTAATTTTTAACTTACCAAAACTACTATATACAACTGCCGCTTTAAATCAGTGCCAAAAAGAAATCGATTTTTCGTCTTTCACGTTATTCATTTGATTTTGATTTATTTTACCAGCATCAGAGTGCACGGTGAATGTCACAGAGGCGAGAGCTCGACTCAATCAAGGAATCGTTTCCTTATCTGGAAAGTTTTTACAAGTAAGTGTTATTTGATTAATGCTACTTAGTAAACTTTTCTTGCGTGCGTGTTTGACCAGATTATTAAACGTAAACGAAGCAAGAGGAATATGTAAGGATCGTAAGAAATGACACCATTTCTTACGATCCTTCGCCATCCTTACGCCTTCAAAGGTCAATTCACTACAAGTCTTTCTTTAGCTTTAAGTTAGTAAGGGGAAGTATTCATTATATAGGGTGTTTGGTACATCAATTGCCTAATTGAAAGGGCTGTAAGGAGGGGGGGGTCGTCACATGATGTTTCTTCAGCCCCAATAACTCATCCTTGGGCCCAATTTTTTTTTAATTTTAATTTGAAAATTCGCAAAATTAGACATTTAAGCTTGAAGTTGAGTTTTAAGTTTATTTTTACTTTTTACAAAAACTTTATGAGTTAAAAAAAGAACTAAATGTTTTCTGCCACCAAGTTTGGATTCGAGAGAACCAGAAAATTATTATTATGATTACTTTTGTTTGAAATTTAACATTAAAATTGTGTTGAATTTTTCAAAATAAATATGTACCTATTTCAAATTGAAATTAAAAAATCCGTGGAACAAAGGATAAGTTATTTGCGTTGAAAAATATTCTGGAGTTTCCTGAAATAATTTTTGCGTGGGGTGTAAAGTTAGGCTTTTCTTTTTGGGGTGTAAAGTAATGATTTACTGTAGGACTCAGTGTAACGCACTCAAAACATTGTGCTGATGCATTGAATAGTACAGAGGTCATAGAGGTATTTAAATTATAGATGGAACTTTATCCTCCACCGTAACTAGAAGTTTCCCAAGTTCGGTTCAGAACAAATAAATATCGCAATGACGGGAAGAGCAAGTGACTTTTGGCTTCATTTCGGGTCTTTTTACACCAGTTTTGTGTCTTCATACGTACACAAATAAGACATTCATTTAAAGCCTCGAATTACGTGAACATTCAGACTTTCGGGGAATTTAACGTGTACTTTTTAATTTTTAGCACCTGAATTCGCTCAATCCAGATGAAAACTCCGTAGCATCATCCACATCTCTACTGATACCTTTGGCACAACTTACAATATGGGCCAAGAAAGGACCAGTTCTAGACGAACTACTCAAACTGCTCAATCTTAAGTGCAAAGATGAGGTACGTTACATTAGGTACTTATTGTTACAAGCTGGGTATGGGATATGTTGAAATACCAGCCGTTAAACACTAAATACTTATTGTTATTTAACACCAAATCATTTTACACGATCACAATTTTACCACTGATTACTATTCTCTTAGTTATCGCACTTGTAGTTCACTTCGGTTCGCTTCGTTGTATCACCAACATCCGATTGCTATTTATATGCCAGCCGATCCTAGTGTAACATTTTCCAACCTTCTACACAACTCAATAGTGGAACATTCTAGGTATTGTCCAAAACATTCTACACCGTTCAATAATGGAACATTCTAAACTCGAACGCACAGTAATCAAAAACTTTGTGACATCATTCATGTTGAGATGGTACATTATGTGAGAGCGATGTAGCAAGATGTGCACGTTAAAAGTGTCCATAGTAAAAACAAAGAAAAGAACAATTCAAAAAAATAAAATAATTAATTCAAATAAGCCGTGGCAACCAAGAGATGACCAGTCACAACTAACAGCGCCCGTCAGCGCCCGTTCATGGACATGACGCATGTATCAGCACCATTCAACTCAAACATTTTGAAGGGAACTAAATGATCCGACACACGCGCCACCATCAGCGAGACATTTGAGTGAGCATGTCATACACTTAACCGCCAGGGCACATTCAAGTCAAAAAAAAAAAAAAGACGTAGGTTTCCAGCGATTGATAGCTTTCTAGTACATAGTACTCACATAATATGGGCTATGCGGTTATATAATGCCAAAAGAAATTGAATTTATACAATGCAAAGATAGTTGTACAATCTTCAGCAGCTCCAACAATACTATTTAATGCTATCCATTAATCCATTTATGCGCCCGTGTCCATGTGGAGCAGGACTAGCATTGAGCCAAGCATTTTTATCAGAGATATAATCGTCCAACTTGTAATATGCTTGCTTACATAGTGTGCGTTTAATGCATGTTTTAAATGCGTCTCATTCAGTTCAAGAATACTTTGTGGAATTTTATTATAGCATCTCAAACAGTACCCCATGAAAGATGAGTCTACTTTAGCGAGTCTGAAGCCCGGCTGAACTAATTGATCTCTAGTTCTAATACTGTAATTGTGTCTGTCACCTCTTTTATTAAAAAGATGTAGATGTTTTCTAACGTACATTATGTTTTCGTAGATATATTGACAATGTACCGTCATGATGTTGATTTCCTTAAACAGTTCCCTTAGAGAATCGCGCCTACGAAGATTACATATGGCTCTGATGGCTCTTTTTTGCAGAATAAATATAGACTCAATGTCTGCAGCCCGTCCCCATAACAGAATGCCATAAGACATTATACTATGAAAGTAACTAAAATAGACCAGTCTAGCGGTATCTACATCAGTAAATTGACGGATTTTTCTAACAGCAAATGCTGCTGAACTTAGGCGCCCCGCAAGAGATGTCAAATGAGAACCCCATTGTAGCCTTGAATCAAGCGTAAGCCCCAGGAAAACGGTTTTATCTACGAATTCAAGTTTCTCTTTATTCAATACTATATCACACTCGTTACTTTTAACATTTGGTAAAGCAAATCTTATGCATTTGGTTTTTTTTTCATTTAATACTAAATTGTTTGCTGTGAACCAATTATGGACCTGAAGTAGGGCATTATTTACGTCATCTAGATTTTGGGCCCGTCTATTTATCTTAAAAATGAGGGAAGTGTCATCAGCAAATAACACCATATTTTGAGGTTGGTTTTTCAATAAATAGGGTAGATCATTCACATATACTAGAAAGAGGAAAAGACCCAATATTGAGCCTTGCGGAACCCCCATTTTTACTTTTAAACCCTGTGAATTTACACCATTTATTTGAACATATTGCTGTCTATCACTTAAATAAGATTTTACCAAACTAAGTGCAAGTTTACCTAGTCCGTAATGCTCAAGTTTCAAAAACAATGTGTCGTGATTTACGTAATCAAATGCTTTGGAGAGGTCACAAAATATTCCTATTGCGTCTTCCCACGCAGAAAATAACACCGCGGCGCTTTTATAATCTAAAATGTTCTCGTAAACCATCCGTCGTAATTATTAACTTGCACATTGGCGTTCAAACGAAAAATTATAAAAGCGTTAACCCTGAGAACAGTGAACTCACAAGTCCCACATGGAAGATAGATATTGATTTTTAGTTTATGTGATCGAGACAATGCCCTTCAAATGTCATTAAGTTATTGTCGAGAAAAAAAAATGCCAGACAATTTTCAAACGCGCGATTGTGTCTTTGGTCTAAACCTAATCAAGTAATCTTAAATCATTGTAGATAAAGGCTGTTTTCCAAGAATTAACCATCGGATTCAAGAACCAATCAGAAGTTGAATTTGAAGTGGCTTCAAAATATTACGCAAACGAGAAGTATCCACTAAGCGATGATTTCAAAAGTGTATCGGCGGAATACTTCGACGCTGGAGGACAAAACGTCGACTTCAGTCAAAACAAAGCAGCTGCTGATTTAATAAATGCTTGGGTGAGTTTATCATCATAACATCACGCTTGTGATCCCCAAAGGGTTAGGCAGGTGTACCTAATGGTACACCGACATTTCACCAGCTGTTTTAAGTTCCATGTATTAGGAGGCGAGCCTATTGCCAATAACCAGGCACGAATCTAGACTCCGTGACTGTCTACTGAGAAATTCCTTATGGAAAAACCCAACAACACTGCCCAACCTGGGAATCGAACCCAGATCCTCATACTCGCAGTAGCGCTTGCGACTACTAGACCAACAAGACAGTTGTATCATTATTGTATTACAATAAACATAAGTCAAATATCGCACTCACGCTCGTTGATCTTCCAGGTAAGCAACGCTTGCCGAGGTCGGTCTATAGACTGGTGACCATATATTACTTTGTAGTATTTGGGTTGTAGATACAAGATGAGCATTCGCTCCATGTAAAATAGTATGTAGCTGGCATCCGGTTGGACTGGGGGCCGACCCCAACATAGTAGGGAATATGCTCGGAAGATGATCATCATCTGCCTAGCCTTTTCCCAACTATATTGGGGTCGGCTTTCAGTCTAACCGGATGTAGCTAAATACCAGTATTTTACATGGAGTGACTGCCTATTTGACATCCACAGCCGTATTAGTACTGTGTAATACGATACCCCTTGGTAAGTGTCAGACTTTTGGGCCACTGTCCACCCCGGTAACGACTGTCAAAGATCTACAATTGACAACCAGGACCAACGGCTTAACGTGCTTTCCGAGGCACGGAGGAAACTCTGTGTTTGTTTCCTCCGTGCCTCAGAAAGCACGTTAAGCCGCTGGTCCTGGTTGTCAATTGTAGATCTTTGACAGTTGATGGGTTGATCCGTGGATGGGTGATCTGTATTTGATCACCCATCCACGGATCAACCCAGGAAAGAGTGGCTTAACCTGAAGATTGACCCCGAACGGCTGTTATTATTTAGCCACGACCTCCTCCCGCAAGCTCAGAAGATGCTAAACATAAATAGCCTAGCCTTTTCCCAACCATGTTGGGGTCGGCTTCCAGTCTCGCTGGATGCAGCTGAATACCAGTATTTTAGATACAACTACACTCGAGAGCAATGAATCCGGGTCACTTAAAGAATGTTAAAAATCTCGGAAACTAAAAATGATAGGTTAATGCAATAAATTGTATTTAATAGACAATGTAATACTCCTTAACTGAAAGTAAAAAAAATATGAGTCGCCATACATTTTATTAACACAAAATTACATAAAGAAAAAAACTGCTGATCTCTCCTTAAAACAAAAATAGGAAACATGAAATTTTTGAACTTTATTACGATTTTCTTGAATTTTAATACTTCGTATTGCCTCCACGTGCTTCCATTACTGCGTTTACGCGGTTTGGCATGCTGTACACCAAGTTCCTTATACGATTTTGGGGAATATTCTCCCATTCCTCTTTGAGAGCAATTTTGAGCTCACGAAGCGTGATTGGGGGAGGGTTTCGTTGTTTTACGCATCTGCCTAGCTCGTCCCAAGCATGCTCGATCGGGTTGATATCCGGGCTGCGCGCTGGCCACTCCATACAAGTAATGTTCATCTCTTGAAGGTAGTCATTCACAATCCTACCTGTATGAGGTCGGGCATTGTCATGCATAAATATAGCATCCTAACCTAAATTGACCATAAATGGACCAACGTGATCATTGAGGATTTCTTCCACATATCTTACGCTAGTTAAAGAGCCGTTTTGTATGATCACCAGCTCTGTGCGACTTTCAGAAGAAATTCCGGCCCACACAAGTACAGACCCACCACCGTAGGCTACTTTTTCTTCGATGCATGCTTGCTTGAATCTTTCCCCTGGTCTTCGATACACTCTGTGTCTTCCATCGTGCTTGTAGAGCATAAATTTTGATTCGTCGGAGAACATAACTTTTGACCAATCTTCAATACTCCAATTTACGTGGCTCTGGGCATATCTTAGTCTTGAAATACGATGCCCACGCTCCAGTTTAGGGCCGTTTGCAGGTCTAAGGGGTTTTAAGTTAGATTCAGCAAGCCGACGTCTTACTGTCCATGCACTTGGGTTACTTCCTCCGAGGCGTCGAAACTGATTTGTGAGTTCAGTTCCTGTGAGAAAGCGATTTCGAAGCAGGGTGTTCACCAAGTATTGGTCTTCTCGTGCTGTGGTACACCTGGTTCTGCCCGTTCCTGGTCTGCGTAGGTTAGAACCAGTTTCTTCGTAACGTCGGAGAACTCTTTGTACTGTTGACAGCGACACACCGACAGTCCTGGCTGTATCGTGCTGACTCCGGCCGGTTTCCAGCATTGTAAGTATTCTGGTGCATTCTTCAGGCGTAAGCGACATAATTTCAGCTTGAATAATGAATATAGAGCACTATCAACATGGTTTATGTACCCACATAAATGACAGATTACAAACAAAAGCAAAACCAAATGCTGTAATTTCGTAGTTCCATCTTCGAAAGTGGCCCTTTACCAAATTTGATTTTTTTATGATATAACTTTACAATAACTAAGAAGTTTTAATACCTTCATTTAAGGAGTATTACATTGTCTATTAAATACAATTTATTGCATTAACCTAGCATTTTTAGTTTCCGAGATTTTTAGGATTCTTTAAGTGACCCGGATTCATTGCTCTCGAGTGTATAAATATGCTGTAGATATTGTAGTTGTGTTGTTACTTGTAGGTTTAAAATGATAATGATGAGTAAATTAATATTCTTTTTTTTTAAATTAGGTATCAGATCGCACTCGTGGTAAAATCCAAGATCTTGTAAACCAGAATATGTTTGATGAGAGTACGAGATTATGTTTGGTCAACGCAATTTATTTCCTGGTAAGAATTTTCCATAACTTACAGCTTAGTTTTAAGACAGTTACCCAGAATAAAACCACTCCTATGTACCACTCTTGTACATGCAGTTTAAATAAATAAAAACATTCGTGCTTTTTCAGGGGAATTGGGTGCAACCGTTTAACCCTAAGTATACTAAAGAGCAAGACTTCCATAAAAGTAGCGGTGAAACAGTACGTTTGAAAATGATGAAGCAACAATCATATTTTAACTTCGCTGAGAATGACAAGTACCAGGTTTGTATTTTTTAAGAATAGTAAGTTAACATAGACACCTTTCATTTCAATTTGATGAATTTACCTAATTGAACAACTTTCTTTTGACTAGTGGCCCCACATTAGGAATTTCTCCTGAATCGTGGGCGTTTTTACATAAATTTAAATTCACATACACAAACAGCCAGACCCGGAACAATTATTATCTGTAGGCCATACAAATATTTGTTCCGTGCGGGTATCCCGCGACACCCATCGCTGCAGTCAATCGCTCAGCCACTGCGCGAACCGTGTCATCAAATACGATTTTAAGTACATAACCTTTAATAAACAATCATTCTGGGTGCCTATGAACAACCAACCTAATTCCCTTCTTGCTTATTTCAGGTCCTAGAAATGTATTACAAAGGCAACAATTTCAGTTTCGTGGTGGTTCTCCCAAGAACTCAAGATGACTTTTTGCCTACACTAGCAGCTATTGCAGATCCTGGAGAGTGGGACAAAATGATGCAAAGTCTTCAACTCCGAGAAGTTTCAGTTACCTTGCCAAAAATGTTGATTAAAACCGATGTTGATTTAAAAGAACTGCTTATTAAGGTAATAAAACATAATTTTATGCAATAATTTTACATTTTTGTATTTGCTATAAAACAAAGCTTTAAAAAAATTTCATAATATTTTTCATTTTAGTATGGTTTCAGTAAAATGTTTGAAACATCAGATGGGTTTGAAGGATTGTTACAAAAACCGGAACCAGTGTCTGTTTCTGATGCAGTACAGCAAGCTTACATATCAGTTGATGAATTAGGAACTGAGGCTGCGGCAGCTTCTGGTACGTATGGACAGCACGAAATACCAATCACACAGTCATATTAAGAAGGCTGGACGAAAGAAAAATTTAACAAAAGGATTTGATAATGCAATTTTTCAAGAAAACCGGTAGGACCTGAACATCCCAGAGCCAATCAGAAATAATGTGTGAGGAGTCCCCACTTTATTTCTGATTGGTGAAGTCCTTCATAAAGTTCAGGTGCTTTACTGCTAAGAATCATAGAATGATTGGCCACAATGATTCTATGATTCTTAGATAGGACTATCTTTTGCTTCATGATTCGTACGTATATGACTATCTTTTGTTTCGTTGTCGTAATCTTCGTTCTGTATTTTCTGCATATAGTTGACGTTTTTTAAGCTACCTAGATGACGAAATCCATAAATTTTAAGAAACAATCTTCAAATGGATTTAATTCCTTCTCACGACACAATGCTCCAGCAAATCTTAAAGTTATTCGTGTGTGTGATGAACGGTTCTTATTTGTTTTAATCATTCGTACTTTATTTACAGCTATTATTATATCTACAAGGAGTCGTCCTTTAACTCCGCTTTACATCTTCAATGCAAACCATCCTTTCCTATTTTACATTCTTTCTAAGAACACAGTATTATTCTGCGGAGCCTTTGTTCATTAAAAGGTGAATTCACTTTAAGTATCATTTTCGAAATCAGTTGGATTCCAAAGTATACCAACAATTAATCAAAATTTTTCAGCTATAACAGTGAAAACTTTGGCACTCCAGTATCCTCCTCCGAAAATATATGTGTTCGAAGCAACACACCCCTTCATATTTTATATAATGTTTGGCAAAGAACCTCTGTTTTGCGGGCTGTTTGTAGGGGCGCAGTAAAAGGTGAAATTTTAGTCCCGAGATCGTTACAATTTGTTTAATGTTATCAATTGGTGGTTGTTTACTGGTGACGGATATAACATGTATCGCAGGCACTATTTCTACCTCTCGAACTAATCCACACATTTCCGTAGCACTATATTACGATCTCAAGTATTCATTTATTGTGGACGGCGAGTAATGGGCTAGCTCGCCGTCCGTCCGTCGTATGACGACGGGCAGGCCGTGTCGACGGCGCGTTCGTGTTCCACGCGCGCCTCAAAGAGATGTCAGCAAACGGGAGGGGCCCGCAAGGGCCGGTGCCTGCCAGGGCTGCGGGACTGTTCGAAAGAGATACCGCGGCCCTGGAACATAAAGGGCCAATGAAGGAACATGGGTGTTTTTTAGTCAGTAAGAGTCTGACACTCCCTTCCGCTCCGCCCAGAGCGAGAGGAGTCATTTGATGATTTCTCACCCCCCCAAAAAAAAAAAAAAAAAAAGTATTCATTTATTTCTACCTTGTTACCATAATTATCATAAACACTAGAAACCGAATATTTACCATGATTACTGTTTGGTGTGAGTTCCCGATATTTTGGTGCTGTTGCAACCACCATGATCACGGATAAACCATAGTGACCATGAAGTTTAAAAAACTGATATTATTACTATAATGTTTTACATTCAGAATGAATATAATACCTGTAGATCCACCAAAAATATTTAATGCCAACCATCCGTTTATATTTTTATATAAAACTACGAGAAATGCCATTATTTTGTGGAGCCTTCGTTCATTAAAGTGAAATACGATGCTCTCAATACATATGCGTGTGTTTCCACATTTAAATAATTTACCAGTGGTTCAATCTAAATTATTTATATGTCTAATATTGTATATACTAGCTGTGCCCGCGACTTCGTTCGCGTGGATGTCGGAACTTAACAATGTATTTTTTTGTGCGAAGCGCTGTTGGAGGATTCCGATACAAATCATTTTTTTTTATTTATGCTAGTATTGTATATATATGTTTGCTTCCATGCGCTACCTACTCATGGCTACAGAATAGTTTTATTCAAAATTTATTATTATCTGTATCTGCCTATTACTTTACATCTTTTTTACGAAGAACAACTATTTTTCAAGCTATAATTTTAATACAAGTAGAAGTAGTAGGAATGACTTGGGCTCTGCAGTTATATTTTCTGAAAGTAATACATTACTCGAGTCAAATTTTGCACTTTCAGCTATCAGTGTTGGCATTACGTCAGCAGTAGAGCCTCGAATAATATATGAGTTTAAAGCAACTCGTCCTTTCGTTTTCTACATAATGTACAAGAGAACAAATCCATACAAAATACCACTGTTCTGTGGAACATTTGTAGGTGCTCAGTAAACAGTAAAAGGTGAAGATCAACAAAAGCCTCAATTGATCATTTTGATATTATCATGGTGGTCGGCTCTATGGTGAAGGAGTTTTTTGTGTATTTAGCTTTTTTCGTGGTTGTGGGAATATTGTACTGTCAGTTACAGTCCTTTGGAGTTCTCTTGCTAGCGGTGGTGGCCGTATCATCATTTATGTGATACAGGCCGTAAGTTTTGATGTTATATACTTTCACCATGTTGTGTCCTTCGCTAAGAAGTACATCCTTCTTAAGAGGGAGTGCACTTTGTCTGTCTGTTGTCTATATTTTTAAAGATCAATGTCTGTTCATCTGTTCGAAACCTATAGACTCCTACTACAGAACCACCTACATATTGTTTAATCTTGTTCCAGAGTGGGAAAGAGATGGCGCGAGACGTCTTCGTCGTCCTCTATAGCTCCGTCTCTTTCTCAACCTGGAGTGATATTAAAACGATACTACTTTAAGAAGTGGCGGTGCTTTCATACAAGCCTACAAGCTTGGGTTGCCCTTATAACCTACTACTACACTGGCTTTAAGACGTCATGGTAACCCCCCAGTACAGTATCGTAGATATTATTATATATTATTATTATTATAGCTAGCCCATATTGTCCCACTGCTGGGCAAAGGCCTCCCTCCATTCCTTCCAACGGTCACGCTTCTGAGCTACTACTTTCCAATTCTAAAGGAAGACATCCAGTTCGTCCCGCCATCTCCTTCGTGGTCTGCCGCGACCCCGTGTCACTGTTTTAGGGCACCAATCCTCAGCTTTACGGAATATTATAGTCAAGCTAATTATTGTAAGGTTTGGTGATGGTTTGGTAGCGGTATATATCAAGATTTAACTTAATTATACATATATCTATCGACCATGAACTACGAACACCACCACCACCTATGTACCACTATTGTACATGAAGTTTAAATAAATAAATAACATGATCTGAAACCGCTCATGTCGAATGGCCGTGTCATCTAGATTTCCGATGCCTTAGCATGCTTACCTGTACAGCAATCCTTGTCCAAGGTTACTTAGACATGTTCTCGTCTTTCTCTCTTGCACTATTGGTGGGACAAGGACAAGATTTTTTTTCCAATCTCGGGTAATGCAACATTTATCTTGGTTTAACAACTATGGCACGATCTACGGGCTGATGTCTAAAAAAAGTTACCATCTTTTATTGCCTAATAATTATTTATACAGGATCTCCTTTTGGGCCTGCCGCGTTGTCGTTTCTTCCTATTTGGTATCCATTAGCCGGATCCACACTAGACGATCCAACGCTCTCAGGCAGGAGCGTTTTATGTGGACGTGCCTCGCGCGATCCAATCTGCGCAACAGGAGCACACGCTTCTTGCCTTGAGCGATCCGTTGGTTGTCCGTTTTCGGATTATACACAAAGGTCGCTCAGTCTCTTGGCGCGCTTGGCGTAGACGATTGTGTGTGGAGCGTAGAGTATCCCTTTGCAAACAACATAAATGCTTATGGGATCCAAATAACAGCAAATTCACCAATAGAGGAGTGAGGGAAGATGTATGGCGAAGTATTAGTCGGAAAATTAACAATATCGTAGTTGAAGAGTTAAAAAGAAAATGAAATCTTCAACTGTAGGCGGCTCTGTGTGGATCGGCTGGAGCGTGTTGGAGAGGCGCGGCAGGATCGCAAAAAAATTCAAGCCGTCAGACGAGTACGATCCATGATTCATGCTCCTCGCTCCCGGATTGCGGTTAGCTGGATCGGCGGTCCATAATTGGATCGTCTGACGTGCATCCGGCTTTGAGTGGTTATTTTCGCCCATTGCTCCTCCGACATGCGGCAGATGTGACCAGCCCACTTCCATTTCAACCTAGCAGCTGTAAGCCCAGCATCTGCTATTTTTTCACCAATTAGATGAATATCCTAATTGAGTTAAATATAGTACTTACTTAGTACTTTGATTATTTAATAAATTACTATTTACCTCTAACCGTCTGAAACACAGAATTAACAACAACATTTATTATGTGAACTCGAAATAGGTTTAAGCAAAACTGTATTTACCGTCATGGCCTATATTTATAAATAAAATTCATTAATTAATCATCCTACTAATACTGTAAATGCAAAGTTTTTGAGGACGGATGTTTGTTACTCTTTCACGCAAAAACTACTGATGAAATTTTAAACGAATGAAATTTAGCTCACATATAGTTTATAACCTGGATTAACACATAGGATTCTTTTTATCCCGGTATTCTGATCCCGTGGGACAATTTATCGAACTATACTTCTTCACAATGTTAAATAAATATTTATTGTTTGAATCCCACTTTTACCCTACACAAAGGCAAATCGTGAAACGATGCCTGACAAAATGTTATTTCCTTTTCAGTAATTATAGAGATGGGAAGTTCTGGACATTTGAAAAAAAATAATGCTACCCTTACATATACATAATAATGCATAAAAATATGCCTGTCATTTCTGGAACTTTTGTTGTGGTAAAGTAGACTGACCGGAAACCATGGTTGGGGACTTGTGGAGCACAAGACGACGTAAATATCAGCTAATAAATCAAATATATGTGCAACTTCTATTCACACGGAAAACTCAAGTAATTCTGAGTTCAATGTGAATACTTTTAGGTATTCTTTTATTTGTATCCCGAGCTCAAAGGACTCATTTTATGTAACTTAAAACTTTCTTTTTGATCAACCAAGTCTGCCTTGTATGTTTTTTTTTTAAAGTATCTCCACTATCGTCATCTTTATGGTCTTATCTAATGTGTTTTTTTAATGGTTCTGTCTACTAGCTTAGTATACTGTTTTACCTTATACTTTTTATTTGTATTCTAAAATCGGTAATAGGTCCTATATGTATTTTTGGCAAAGTAATCTTCGTGTTTAGTGTGCCGATTTTGCTTGCTGTGTGTTCCATAAGCCACATAATTGCTATGTACCTGGTATATTTTATTGATTTATTAACTGTTATTAGAAATTAACGAATAATTTTCATTTTTCAGATGCGTCACAAGAAAACTTAAAAGTTTTGTTTCTCAATAAAGTTTTGACCGCTGAAATATGTATTTTTATTTCACACCCAATAATCCATATAATCTAAAACTTCGTAGGTATTATGCTAATTCACGGTAACAAGTTTCAGAATATAGTCTACAACTTTAATCTAAAAACAGTTTAGTGCTGTAATTGTCCTCATTCAGTCATTAACAGCACTTGAAACACTTATTCCAAGCTTTAGAAAAATATATCACCAAGCAATTTACATACAAATTGAACAAAAGTAATTAGGACGTCGTAAATTTGTTTCACTGAGAAAAAAACTCAGCCCTACAAGGACCCAATGTTTGTAACCACCAAGAACAAATAATAGTATACTAGCGACTCGGCCCGGCTTCGCACGGGTGCATGCATTATACATATTATAAACCTTTCTCTTCAATCACTCTATCTAATTAAAAAAACCGCATCAAAATCCGTTGCGTAGTTTAAAAAGATTTAAGCATACATAGGGATATAGGGACAGAGAAAGCGACTTTGTTATACACTATATAGTGATTACTAGCTGTGCCCGCGACTTCGTTCGAGTGGATGTCGGAACTTAACAATGTATTTTTTAGTGCGAAGCGCTGTTGGGGGATACTGATTCAAATCATTTTTTTAAATATAAGCTAGTGCTTTTTCATAAACAACATTAGCTGTGGAACCATCTGGAGCGTACCCAATAAGGTTATTGGGGTTGTTTACGCGTGAAAGAGCTACGTATTATGTATGTATAGTTGACCATGGGAAAAGCATCCTTAGCATACTTAGGTCCACCCCCGCAACGGATAATGTCTGGCCCTGAGCTTTATTAATCGTCATGGCATAACTGTTGAGAGTATGGACGCCTGCGCTAAATTAAATAGCATTATGTGATGCGCATGTCTACTATGTGTTTTATATAGGCGTGCTCTCGTTCCTGCATTTGTGCACTGACAGATATTCAAGAAGCCCAAAATGCAAAACAGGTATGGGAAAATTTGGCAAGGGCATTTGAAGATAGCGGTTTAACTCGTAAAGTAGGCTAATTAAAAGACCTCATTAATACCAATTTGGAAAACAGTTCATCAGACGAAGACTATGTAAAGAAAGTAATGTCAGCCGCGCACAAGCTAAGGAATATAAAATTCAATGTGGAAGACGACGAGTGGTTGGGCACACTAATGCTGGCAGGGTTACCAGAAATGTACAAGCCCATGATCATGGGCTTAGAGAGTTCCGATATGAAAATTAGTGCTGATTCATACCTCTTTTCAAATCCGGGGATAGTAAAGATACTAATACTTATAGACCTGTATCCGTGTTGCCAGTTTTTAGCAAGGTGTTTGAAAAAGTAATGCTTAATCAAATGCTCAATCATTTTAACACTAACAGAATCTTACTCGACCAACAGTATGGTTCCACTAAGGGACGTTGTACAACTGACGCCGGTGTAACCTTATTAAAGCACATATTTTCTGCGTGGGAAGCATCCCAAGACGCAATAGGATTTTTTTGTGACCTCTCCAAAGCATTTGATTGCGTAAATCACGACACATTGCTTTTGAAACTTGAGCATTACGGACTAGGTAAACTTGCACTTAGTTTGGTAAAATCTTATTTAAGTGATAGACAACAATATGTTCAAATAAATGGTGTTAATTCACAGGGTTTAAAAGTAAAAATGGGGGTTCCACAAGGCTCAATATTGGGTCCTTTCCTCTTTCTAGTATATGTGAATGATCTACCCTATTTATTGAAAAACAAACCTCAAAATATGGTGTTATTTGCTGATGACACTTCTCTAATTTTGAAGATAAATAGACGGGCCCAAAATCTAGATGACGTAAATAATGCCCTACTTCAGGTCCTTAATTGGTTCACAGCAAACAATTTAGTATTCAATGAAAAAAAACGAAATGCATAAGATTTGCTTTACCAAATGTTAAAAGTAACGAGTATGATATAGTACTGAACAAAGAGAAACTTGAATTCGTAGATAAAACCGTTTTCCTGGGGCTTACGCTTGATTCAAGGCTACAATGGGGTTCTCATTTGAATTCAACAGCATATGCTGTTAGAAAAATCCGTCAATTTACTGATGTAGATACCGCTAGACTGGTCTATTTTAGTTACTTTCATAGTATAATGTATTATGGCATTCTGTTATGGGGACGGGCTGCAGACATTGAGTCTATATTTATTCTGCAAAAAAGAGCCATCAGAGCCATATATAATCTTCGTAGGCGCGATTCTCTAAGGGAACTGTTTACGGAAATCAAAATCATGACGGTACATTGTCAATACATCTACGAAAACATAATGTACGTTAGGAAAAATCTACATATTTTTAATAAAAGAGGTGACAGACACAATTACAGTACGAGAACTAGAGACCAATTAGTTCAGCCGGGCTTCAGACTCGCTAAAGTAGACTCATCTTTCATGGGGTACTATTTGAGATGCTATAATAAAATTCCACAAAGTATCCTTGAACTGAATGAGACGCAATTTAAAACATGTATTAAACGCACACTATGTAAGCAAGCATATTATAAGTTGGACGATTATATCTATACATATAATAAAACTGTAGAAAAGTCGTTTTTGTACATCGAAAAAAATTCCAATAAAAATAGCCAGGGTGTTAAAGGACAACCAATAGAACCCATTTCCAGCATTTTTCGAATTTTTGTCTGTTTGTCTGTGTATTTGTTCGGGCATCACGTAAAATGTACAAAAGCAATGTAGATAACTTTTATACACAACGATTGAGCGTAACTTGGAGTAACATTTAGTTTTTGTTGCATTGCAATCGGTTCAGTCTATCAAAAGATATTTGAATTTAAAGTGTTACAGAAGTAAAATTAGGGTTATGTGCAGTTGGTCTCACAACTTCCCGTAACTTTTATACACAACAATATGTGCGTAAATTGAAGTAATTGAACATTAAGTTTTTTGTTTCATCGTAATCAGTTCACACCTTATAAATAGAAAGAAAGAAAAATGTAAATTAATAAAATTATAATAGTGTTTCTGAAGTAAAATATTAAAACAGCGCCACCTATCGAACTCAGACTGGACTATATCTAGACATCAACTGCGTGCAGCATTGAATATAGATATTCGATAGATGGCATTGTGCGTGTGACGTCATTTTCTGACTGAGGCATGTTTAACTAAATACTGATCATACTGATGGAGAAATTCCTGACCTATAAGGTACGTGAAATTTGTCACAACAGGTCTTTATTGGCTATTAAAGAGATAGTTATAAGTATACCAGGGAACCCGATCAATACGGTTTGCCCACACCGACAGTCGATGGGGAACGTATTAACAGAGAGTACGTATCAGAAATTAGTTATCATCCCGTGGAACTCGCAGAAATTTTACAAAATGGCTGCGCAAAGACAGAGAATCAGCGCCAGACGTTTGATAGGGTATGCTGCAGTGTAGAAAACGCCTCGGGTGAAATCCTGTTTTTAGACGCACCGGGCGGAACAGGTAAAACTTTCCTAACCAAAGTTATTTTGGCTCCAATAAGGAACTTTGGGAGTATGAAGAACAGAGTGTAAAGCTCTTCAACCCCCATTGAAAAGGGAGGATCCTCCGACCAGATGGGTGCTATATCTGGTGGGCTACTGCCCTACAGTTGTTGTCGGGTTCTTCTATATAGTCTTAAGTCGCGAATAACTTTAGTTGCGCGATGCAGAATTTAGATATATTTAGATTTTTAGTTTATCCTCTGCGTCATAGATGGCGCTGTAGTACTTTTTGTAGTGCCGCTACATCACTCCCCCGCGGAGACTAGGGTCGGTAGTGGAATGAGTCGTTGATTGCCAGGCCAGTGGAAAGTCGTTGCCGCATTGTTCACGGTGACACTGCATGTGCTCCGTTGCGTCGGACGTGGTACAGCGCCGCGATGTGGCTGACTGCTCGCATCGACCGGGAGGTACAGCTCTCAACCGGCCGAAAGTGCAGTGCCAAGGTAGCTTTATGAGGCTGAGGGTGCTGACCAGGAATGTGCATCCGCTGCATGCTGGTGGTCAGGAATACCCATTTTGAAGCTGGCTGGCTATATGACTCGCTGCTCGAAAACTTGAGGAAGTTTGAGGAAGCTTGAGGAAGTGATGTTGATGACGTCGCGTTGCTCGAAGGCTGCGCTGACGTCCATTTCGGGGTCACCAATTTGGGGGTATGGAGAACAGGGTGTAAAGCTCTTCAACCACCATTGAAAAGGGAGGATCCTCCGATCAGACGGGTGTTATGTCTGGTGGGCTACTGCCCAACAGTTGTTGTCGGGTTCTTCTGTATGGTCTTAAGTCACAAATAACTTTACTTGCGCGATGCAGAATTTAGATATATTTCGAGTTTTAGTTCATCCTCTGCGTCATAGATGGCGCTGTAGTACTTTTTGTTCTATGTTGCTGAAGTAGTTTTTGTAGTGCCGCTACAGAACCAAAATAAAATTTCCCTTGCTGTCGCCTCTTCAGGGATAGCAGCCACATTATTGCCTGGAGGAAAAACGGCACACACAACATTTATAATTCCTATCGACTTAGACGACACGGAAAGCCCGGTTTGCAACATATCGCGAAATAGCGATAAAGCAAGGGTTTTATGCGATTGTGTTTTAATTTTTTGGGACGAGTGCACTATGGCAAACCGCAAAGCTGTAGAAGCAGTGAATAGAACTTTACAGGACATAAGGCAAAATGACCGGCCGATGGTAGCCATCACGGTGCTGTTCTGCGGTGATTTTCGGCAGACACTCCCGATAGTACCCCGAGGAACGACAGCCGGAGAAATTGCTTCCTGTCTGAAGAGTTCTGTTTTATGGCGCAATATATCATTTACACACCTGAGTGTACATATGCGTGCACAGTTGCGAGGCTGCGAAAATGCACAGGAGTTTCCCAATTTATTGTTACAAATAGGCGATGGCACATACCCCGTACAAGAATATCAAAATTATTTTGGTTAATAAAATCTCTGTTCTTGCGTTACATCACAACAGGAGCTAATTTCTTCTGTGTACGGAGATTCCACAAACATGGGAAATCAAGCCGGTTCTTGGCTATGTCAGCGAGCTATTTTGACTCCTCGCAATGTCCAAGCTACGGCAATTAATTTAAAAATATTGATTCATGTGTCCGGGAATAGTAGAGAATACACCTCTATAAATACAGTTATGGAAGAAGATGACGCCACGCACTACCCGGTAGAATTTTTGGATTCCCTCAACACACCCGGACTTCCAGCCCACAAAATAGTTTTAAAAATCGGTGTACCAATAATTCTCCTCAGAAATTGATGTCCTCCAAACTTTGTAACGGCACGGCTCAAAGTCACAAATCTGCAGCAAAACATAATCGAAGCTGAAATATTAACCGGTTGCGGCGCTGGTGATATTGTTTTTATTCCAAGAATACCTATAATTCCTAACAACTTTCCTTTCTCTTTCAAACGAGTGCAATTCCCAGTCAGTCTCTGTTATGCCATGACGATTAATAAAGCTCAGGGCCAGACATTATCCGTTGCGGGGGTGGACCTAAGTATTGGATGCTTTTCCCATGGTCAACTATACGTAGCTCTTTCTCGCGTAAACAACCCCAATAACGTTTTTGTGTACGCTCCAGATGGTAATCTCCACAGCTAATGTTGTTTATAAAGAAGCACTAGCATAAATAAAAAAAAATGATTTGTATCGGAATCCTCCAACAGCGCTTCGCACAAAAAAATACATTGTTAAGTTCCGACATCCACGCGAACGAAGTCGCGGGCACAGCTAGTCTCTGATAAAAATGCTTAGCTCAATGCCGGTCCTGCTCCACATAGACAGGGGCGCATAAACGGATTAATGGATAGCATTAAATAGTATTGTTGGAGCTGCAGCTGAAGGTTGTACAACTATCTTTGCATTGTATAGATTCAATTTCTTTTGGTATTATATAACCGCATAGCCCATATTATGTGAGTACTATGTAATAGAAAGCTATATCATCCGCTGGAAACCTACGTCTTTTTTTTTTACCTGAATGTGCCCTGGCGGTTAAGTGTATGTCATACTCACTCAAATGTCTCGCTGATGGTGGCGCGTGTGTCGGATCATTTAGTTCCCTTCAAAATGGTTGAGTTTAATGGTTCTGATACATGCGTCATGTCCGTGAACGGGCGCTGTCAGTTGTGACTGGTCATCTCTTGGTTGCCACGGCTTATTTGAATTAATTATTTTATTTTTTTTAATTGTTCTTTTCTTTGGTTTTACTATGGACACTTTTAACGTGCACATCTTGCTACATCGCTCTCACATAATGTACCATCTCAACATGAATGATGTAACCAAGGTTTTGTAAAAATATTCTGATTTAAAAGAGTGTCCATGGAGTTTCTTGCCCGTTCTTCTCCATAGAGATCTACGTTAGGCAATGGGCAACTACAGTACTTTCACAGTTTTTATGCCTTGTGACTGGGACTGTAGCTACATTTCATTGTTATCTTTGTTTCGACAGTTCAAAAGTGCCTGTAACGGGCCTACTTGAAATAAATGCTTTCATTTTGATTTAGTGAAAAATAAATTACTGCAGGAAGTAAAGATATCAGATACCGCACTTTATACAAACTCAAAAAATCAGCCCAAAAGTGATCAATTTAAAAATAAGAAAGGCCCTAGGTGCTTTCATTGTAATAAGTACGGACATCTCAGTAAGAATTGTTGGCATAAGAAGACAAGTCATAACATAAAAACAGATAAAGAAACAGGATATGTCGCAGCTTTTTCAGCATCCACAGCATATGATTCCAATTTTCGGTATGTTGACTCAGGGGCATCTATGCATAATACTAGAAACAGAAACTGGCTCACTGATATTACTCCTTCATCTGTATCGAGCATACGAATTGCTAACAACCAAGTATTAAAAGTTGAATGCTGCGGTAATGTATGTATCAAGGTAAAAGCAAAAGATGGCAGCATCAATTCAATACAGGTGAGGAATGTTTTATATGTACCAGAAATAAAAGTAAATTTGTTATCAGTCAGCAAAATAATTAAAGGTGGATGTAACGGAATATTCAACAAACATGGTTGTCAAATTTACAATCCCAGCAACAAGTTAGTTGCAAGGGCTGACTTAATCAATGAGACATAAATCTGCTAAATACTTGTAAAAATCAAGACGTCCAAGTCATGATGGCTGAAACTGATGAGATACTTATCTGTGGCACCAAAGGATGGGTCACTTAAATTGCACTTATCTTAATAAAATACCTAACTGTACAGAAGGCGTAAAGCTGGCACCAAGAAAAGAACATTCCATTTGTGTAACATGTCTTGAAGGTAAGCAAACGAGAAAACCGTTCCCCACTGAAGACTCCCGTGCAACCAGTTTGCTAGAGCTTATCCACAGTGATTTTTGTGGACCGATGAAGAATACTTCTATTGGAGGGGCAAGGTATTTTGTAACCTTTATTGATGACTTTTCTCGACGAGTACATGTATATTTTATTAGAAATTAGAAATAAAAGCGAAGTATTTCAAAAAGTAGAATTTAAGAATAAAGTAGAAAATGAGTTACGTACAAAAATAAAAATTCCGAGAAGCGATAATGGAACTGAATACAAAAATAATAATTTTGACGCCTCCTTGAAGACTCTATGGAATACTGCACCAGACATCTAATCCTTATACTCCTGAGCAGAACGGTCTCAGTGAGAGAATGAATAGTACTTTAATAGAGCGCGCTAAATGTATGATATTAAATGCTGAATTGCAGGTCACATTCTAGGCAGAAGGGGTTGCTACATCTGCTTACATTGTGAACCGATCTACCACTTGCACCTTATCTGACGCGACGCCTCATGAAGTTTGGACTGGAAAGAAGCCAAATCTGAATCACATGAGAATTTTTGGATGTCCTGCATTGGTGCTTATTCCTAAAGAAAATACAACTAAGCTATAGTCACGTAAGTTAATATTTGTTGGCTACAGTGACAGTACAAAAGGCTACCGATTCAGAGCTCCAGAAACAAAAAAAGGAGTCTTATGTTGGTAGTCTTAATGTTGAATCAACAATGAATTTACATAAAAAAACACACTTACTCGATTTGGAATGAACAATTGTAAGCCAATGTGGACACCTGCTGATGCTAATGTCAAACTGAAGAAGGGTGAAAGTCAACGAGAAATTTTAAACAACATTTCATATCAAGAAATAATTGGCTGGTTATTGTACTTATCACAGCGGACTCGACCAGACATTACTTATGTAGTAAATTCTCTGAACATGAACAACTAATGAACATTGGGTATCTCTGAAACGAGTCTTGAGGTATCTGAGAGCTACAATGGATATGAAACTGGTATATAAAAGGAATGTTGAGGGAAAAATTTCAGGCTATTGCGATTCAGACTGGGCAAATGATATTGAGGATAGAAGATCTTGCACAGGCTACATATTTTTGTTCTACGGTGCAGCAAGCTGAAATTCTAAGAAACAGCAGACCATAGCTCTTTCTACAACTGAGGCTGAATATATGGCTCTAGCGTCTGCCATTTAGGAAGCTCTTTGGTTGAAACAGCTGGCAGATGAGTTGCAACCAGAACTTAAAGGTACACCTATGACCCTTTACTGCGATGATCAGAGTGCGATTAGTTATTTTATTAGTTTGATTATTATTAGTAGGAAATGCTGTAACGCACGCAGTAAACACATAGACGTCCGCTACCACTTCGTGCGTGAGAAGATTGCTGCCAAACCAGTCATGGTTCAATAAACGAGTAGATGCACTAGAGACATGATCGCCGATATTTTGACAAAGGCACTCCATCGACCGTTACATGAAAATTTCACCTCATCAATGGGTTTAATTTTAAAGCGTCTGCGTCCAGGAGAGGATGTTGAGAGTATGGACGCCTGCGCTAAATTAAATAGCAATACGTGCTGCGCATGTCTACTATGTGTTTTATATAGGCGTGCTCTCGTTCCTGCATTTGTGCACTGACAGTTACGTTTGTAAAATTATTTAATTATATTAAATAGTTATATCTTACAAATCGCCTTTCTCCTTATTTCATCAATAACAGAGACTGACTGGGAATTGCACTCGTTTGAAAGAGAAAGGAAAGTTGTTAGGAATTATAGGTATTCTTGGAATAAAAACAATATCACCGGCGCCGCAACCGGTTAACATTTCAGCTTCGATTATGTTTTGCTGCAGATTTGTGACTTTGAGCCGAGTGCCGTTACTATATATGATCCAATATTTTTAAATTAATTACCGCAGCTTGGTCATTGCGGGGAGTCAAAATAGCTCGCTGACATAGCCAAGAACCGGCTTGATTTCCCATGTTTGTGGAATCTCCGTACACAGAAGAAATTAGCTCCAGTTGTGATGTAACGCAAGAACAGAGATTATCAACCAAAATAACTTTTCCACCTTCTTGTACGGGGTATGTGCCATCGCCTATTTGTAACAATAAATTAGAAAACTCCTGTGCATTTTCGCAGCCTCCTAACTGTGCACGCATATTTACAGTCAGGTGTGTAGATGATATAATGCGCCATAAAACAGAACTCTTCAGACAGGCAGCAATTTCATCGCCTCTCGTTCCTCGGGGTACTGTCACTCACTTGCAAGAAAGATTTTTATCTTTTTAATGCCACTTTAAACCCTAATGTTTCATTAAAGCATTGCAGGAAAGAAAATAAGATGCATTTTAAAGCTCCTTTAAATTTTAATTATGGAAATGTCAAACTTATCTAATGAAGTGTCAAACTACCCATTAACGGTATTTTGTATTGCACGAAGCGACTTTAGCGCATCAGAGCTCATTAAATGACATTTTAGAGGTTATAATTTTTAATGTGTCGACGACGGGTCATTAAACCGGTTTTACGTAGTGTTTTATTTTTATTTTCGCTGCTGAATATGTCGTTGACCAGCCTATTGTCGCTGTCTGATCCAGAAGATGTTCCTCGCCGCCGCCAGATCCCAGACAGAATAAATTTATTCGAAAAACATGATGGAGAAGAGTTCCGGTAGCGCTACCGAATTTCAAAGGAGGCAGCGCTGCAGCTTCGCGACGGAGTCCTTCCAGATGGTACTCGCTGATCTGACGAACATAAATAGCTCTACAGTTTGCCGTATCGTACAAAAGGTGTCTCGCAAGCTGACTGCATTAAGCTCCACCTATTTATATCAATATGCCTGCAAGGAACGAGCTCCGAAAAGTAGCTGAAGATTTTTATGCCATTGATGGGTTCCCACGTGTGGCAGGACCACACGTGGGAACTCTTGACTGCTCTCATATAAAGATCAACAGCATTGGGGGCTCATTAGTTGAAATGTTTCGCTGCAGAAAAGGATATTCTTCCATTAATGTTCAAGTTGTGTGTGATGCATCACTAAAAATAAGAGATATTATAGCTCGCTGGCCTGGCTCTGTGCACGATTGTACTATTTTCAACAACTCACATTTATGTGCAGATTTCGAGAGGGGCAAATATGGAAACTAGGGAAACATCTATTGGGGGACAGTGGATATTTTAATAAAAATTATTTACTTGTACCATTTTTGCAACCTCGAACAAACGCAGAAGAGGCTTATAATAAAAGTCAAATCGCGACCCGAAACACCGTGGAGAGATGTTTCGGAGTTTGGAAACGGCGGTGCCCATGTTTGCAGAAGGGAATCACCCTAAAGAAGATTGACACTATTCTCCAAGTAATAGTAGCGACTGCTGTCCTGCATAATATTTGCATTGAATTGGACGAAATACAACCTCAGTCGTCAAATAAAAATTATAAATGTGTCAAACGCGTTTTGTGTCGACCAATGAGGAGAAAAACTCAAAGGTCGACTTAGATGTCGCTAGCATCGACCCTACCTTGTCAGATAAATGTTGACGATTTAGTGAATTTGTTATTGCTGTTTTCGAATAATTTTATATTTAAAATGTATTCTTTTTGGACTGTTTCTGAAAAAAGCAGTTTTGATTGAAAGGTAATCAATAAATAATTTTAAGGTTATATTGATAAATAATCGATTTTCTCATCGAATCTATTATGATGTATGTTTTTGACTTTCAGATTAGAAGCATACGACCGAAATTTTAATTTTAATGTCAACCTAGAGCCTGGCACATCTCTCAGTGACCCACAATATCGGTGCCCACCAACTTCTTCTTACAAAGACATCAATGCCGATTCGCCGATTCCTGCTCTAAATAGGCAAGAAATACAGTCGTACTTCGAAAGGTGAGTTCATTTATAAAATCTCTTGTAGCATCTCTTTAATGATACCTTTATATTTAGACCTTAGGACTAAAATTATAGGAGGTACCTTCTATGTTACATGATTTACCAAAGTGCCTAAAGTGCTATTCTATTTCTTTCAGATTCAATGCTCTGAATGCTCAGCCGAAAGGACAGGCTATGTATGAAGCCAGGTGTTTGTTGACTGCACGGTATAGCATTGAAGGTGCATACACATACATACAGGGCCAATGCAAGGCCCAAATGAAAAAAGTTGTCTATCTTGTAAATATTCTGTTGAGCAATGAAGGCAACATTGAACAATGTAATTGAAGAAATTAAAGAAAAGATTGAAGGCACTGCAGTTTTCTTTAAGAATTTAGCCTTAGGCTCATACACTGAAATAAATAACATATTATCATTACTTTCTATGCAAAATGATCTACAATTATCCACGAGTTATTATGAATCAATCACACGTACCGGTATATTTACTTTGGCCAAAATAATCATCAGCTTTAAAGTGAGCAGGGCACAACACAGAGTGCTCGGTTGCTTTAAAGTTTTTGATTCTCAACGGTTTTTCCCAGGCTTTTCGGCGTTTTAGATCCTTTGGAAATATATGTCTTCCTTGATTTTTGCAGTCTGGAGCACAACACTGCGTCATATTTATAGTATTTAATTATTTTCGATATTTGTTTATATAAAAATAGTAAATTAGTATGGATTTTGACAGGTGACAGAACACAATTAGGCAAAGTTGATTATGCGACATCTGGTGGGATAAAAAGGCAGTTTTTCACCCCATTAATACACAAATTGTGAATACTTTTCGAAACAAAACGCAAGCACTCGTTCATTCCATCCATTTTTTAAATTTATTGTTGGCATCATTGTTTAATGCTCTCATTAATTAAAGGATCGAGTTTTTAGCCTAAAGTAGTTTGATGCAATAAACTAATGAAATCATTATTTTAATGATTTCATTAGCAAGAAAGTGGCACTAACTAAAGAAGATTTAATGTGAAGCTTCTTGCAAGTGAAAATCACCGCAGAACAGCACCGTAATGCCTTATGTCCTGTAAAGTTCTATTCCCTGCTTCTACAGCTTTGCGGTTTGCCATTGTGCACTCGTCCCAAATAATTCAAACACAATCGTGTAAAACCCTTGCTTTATCGCTATTTCGCGATAACCGGGCTTTCCGTACGGTCTAAGTCGATAGGAATTTTAAATGTTGTGTGTACCGTTTTTCTTCCAGGCAATAATGTGGCTGCTATCCCTAAAGAGGCGACAGCAAGGGCAATTTTATTTTGGTTCCTTATTCGAGCCAAAGTAACTTTGGTTACGAAGGTTGTATCTGTTCCCCCCGGTGCGTCTAAAAACAGGATTTCACTCGAGGCATTATCTACACTGTAGCATACCCTATCAAACGACTGGCGCTGTTCCACTGTCAAATTTGCGCAGCCATTTTATAAAATTTCTGTGAGTTCCACGGGATTATAACTTATTTCTGATACGTACTCTCTGTTTATACGTTCCCCATCGACTGTCGATGTGGGCAAACCGTATTGACTGATCGAGTTCCCTCCTATACTTATAACTATCTCTTGAATAGCCAATAAGGACCTGTTGTGACAAATTTCACGTACCCTATCAGGAATTTCTCCATCAGTATTTAGTTGAACATGTCTCAAAAAATCTTCAGCAAACTTGTCATTGCACTTTTGCTATAACTGTTTAGCATCCGATAACCCACAAAAGGTCAATAAGATGGCAAACAAATGTCGCAAGCGATGTGGACTATCGCTGACGCATGCTTCAGCTAGAGCGTCATCCTAAAATGCTGATCTCCATCTAATAAATGGCGTGCGCGGCAAGCGGCCTGGTATGTGGGATGTACAATATCATCCACTTTACGGAGCTCAGCAAAAGACGTAGGTCCTCGCACTACATGGAGAAGAAGGCGTAAATAGTAACATTCTGAATTAGTTCAATCACGTGTTCTTTAAAAACGCCAGTCTTGCTTTCCACTTAACACCGCGATTCAGAAAATGATGTCACTCGCACAACGCCATCTATCGAATATCTATATTTAATACTGCACGCAGTTGATCTCTAGATATGGTCCAGTTTTATTATTTTACATTTTTTTATAAGGTTACTGATTACGATGAAAAAAAAAACTTAAAGTTACTTCAATTTACGCACATATTGTTGTGTATAAAAGTTACGTGAAGTTGTGAGACAAAGTGCACATAACCCTAATTTTACTTCTGATAGACTGAACCGATTGCAATGATTAACTAAATGTTACTTCAAGTTACGCTCAATAGATGTGTATAAAAGTTATCTACATTGCTTTCGTACATTTTACGTGATGCCCGAACAAATAAACAGACAAACCGACAAACAGACAAAATTCGAAAAATGCTGGAAATGGGTTCTATTGGTTGTCCTTTAACACCCTGGCTATTTTTTTTTGTTTTTTTTTTTAATGTACAAAAACGACTTTTCTACAGTTTTATTATATAGATATAGATGACGGTTACCAAGGAGGACCATTGGGGGACTAGTTTCCAATTAACAGGTTTTATTGGAACTCCCTCTGGGATGAGAATATCGACAGGACCGGATCAAATTAAATTACGAGTTAGATCTCACTTATCCAGGCAAAATCCTAGATAATCTGCTAAAGGAAATGTTATAATGGCTTCTAGTCTTGGTTAAAATTAAACATTTGTTTTGCCTCCTACAAAACTGGTTGATATTAAACTATCAACCTGCTTCAAATTCTTTAGGTTCCAATTTAAATTGTGAATTGAGATAATTCTCTGATGAATGGAACTAATCCGATCGCATTGTGCTTCTGAATTGGAACCAGATAAGTACTAAAGGACCAAATAAGAGTTTTACGATCACCATAAAATTAAAACAGGGATTAAAAAGGGCCATTGTATGAATACAATTAATTTTATAGTCAGTTATTTTAAAGATAATTAAATTACCTATTTATAAACTACAAAACTATAATTTTAATAAATATGTACAAGTAGTTTTTTTTTTTCGAATGCGTCATCATCAAATGACTCCTCCCGCTCTGGGCGGAGCGGAAGGGAGTCTCAGACTTTTATTGACTAAAAACCATCCATATTCCTTCTTTTGCCCTTTATGTTCCAGGGCCGCGGTATCTCTTTCGAACTGTCCCGCAGCCCTATGACCTGATCACCTGACTTTACACCAATAACTATAGACCCGTATCCGTGTTGCTGGTTTTCAGCAAGATGTTTGAAAAGGTAATGCTTAATCAAATGCTCACACACTTTAACACCAATAAAATCTTACATGAGAAACAATACGGTTTCACCAAAGGACGTTGCACGACTGACGCCGGTGTCACCTTATTAAAACACATATTTACGGCGTGGGAAGAGGCACAAGATGCCATAGGAATCTTCTGTGACCTCTCGAAAGCATTTGATTGCGTAAACCACGAAACCCTACTCTTAAAACTTGAACATTACGGTTTAGGGAAACTTGCGCTCAGTTTAGTGAAATCGTATTTAAACGATAGACATCAGCAAGTACAAATAAATGGTGTCAATTCAATGGGTTTAAAAGTAAGTATGGGTGTACCGTAAGGTTCGATATTAGGTCTTTTCCTCTTTTTAGTCTATAATAAATGATCTACCCCATTTATTTAAAAACCAACCACAAATGGTGTTGTTTGCTGACGATACCTCTTTAATATTTAAGATAAACAGACGTGCCACAAATCTTGACGACGTAAATAACGCCCTACTGCTGGTCCATAATTGGTTCACCGCGAATAATTTAGTATTAAATGGGAAGAAAACGAAGTGTATAAGATTTGCTCTACCGAATGTCATAAGTAGTGATAGTGACATAGTATTGAATCAAGAGAAACTAGAATTCGTCGAAAAAACTGTTTTCTTGGGGATCACGCTCGATTCAAGGCTACAATGGGGTCCGCATATAACTTCTCTTGCAGGACGGTTGAGTTCAGCAGCATATGCTGTTAGAAAAATCCGTCAATTTACTGATGTAGATACCGCGAGGCTAGTCTATTTTAGTTATTTTCATAGTATTATGTCATACGGTATTTTACTATGGGGACGAGCTGCAGACATTGAGTCTATATTTATTCTGCAGAAAAGAGCTATCAGAGCCCTATATGATCTACGTAGACGCGATTCTCTTAGAGAACTGTTTAAGGAAATTAACATCATGACAGTACCTTGTCAATACATCTATGAAATCAAATTTTTCCTAACGTACATTGTTAGGAAAAATTTGCTTTTATTTAGTAAAAGAGGTGACCGACACCACTATCATACTAGAAATAGGGACCAACTAACTCAACCAGGTTTCAGGCTAGCTAAAGTAGACTCATATTTCATGGGGTACTGTTTAAAATGTTACAATAAAATACCTCCCCACATTCTACAACTGAATGAGACGAAATTTAAATCTTGTATAAAACGCACACTATGTAGCCAAGCATATTATAAGTTGGGGGATTACATTGATGATGAAAATGCTTGGCTCAATGCTGGTCCTGCTCCACAACCATAGGGGCAAACTAATTGATTACCATGTGAAGTTATTGTGGAAGCTGCAGAAGATTGTAAAAATATCTTTGCATTGTATACATTCAATCTCTTAGTATTATATAATCGCACAGCACATGTGTGAGTACTATGTACTGTAAAGCTACCATTTACATTTACTTATCTTTCATTGAATTGAATGTGCCCTGGTGGCTGAGAGAATGTCATGCTCACTCAAATATCTCGCTGATGGTGGCGGGTGTGTCGGGTCATTTAGTTCCCTTCAATATGGTTGAGCTGAATGGGGCTCATACATGCGCCTTGTTCGTGGACGGGCGCTGTCAGTTGGGACTGATCATCTCTTAGCTGCCACGGTTTATTTTAATTACTTTATTTTTAAATTGTTGATTTTATCTTTTACTCTGGACGCTCTTACTTTGCACGTCTTTCTACATCGTTCTCACATATATTACAGTTCTCTCATGATGATGATGTAACCAAGATTTTGTAACAATATTTTTGATTTAAAAGAGTGTCCATGGAGTTTCTTGCCCATTCTTCTCCATAGAGATCTACGCTTTGGAATGTGCAACTGCAGTACTTTGTCAAGTTATTATGCCTTGTGACTGGGACTGTAGCTTCGCTTCTTTTAGTGTTTTTTTTTTTGACATTCAAAAGTGCCGTAATGGTCTAATTGAAATAAATGCATTGAGTTTCGAGTTTAAATCCGTAGGTTTTTACGTTACATTTAAGTGCTAGAACCATTCTTCCTTCTCCGTTTTTCCCTACTAAAAATTCAAGAATTAATAATTTGACTAATGACGTATTTTTTAGGTATAAATAATTGCATTTATGTAATAATACGTTGCTATGAGGTCTATGCTGCAAAAAAGTAAAGATAAGAAAAATAACTGTGAATAAATTGAACACAAACGAATTATAATCATCCGTAAACATAACAACGCCAGTTAATTATAACTGGCGTTGTTATGTTAATATTACTTATAAAATCAAAGGAACATTTAGGGGTGCATGGAATTAATGTTTTATAATGATCAGTCATATATTTTTTTGATAAATCTACTAAATCATTTCAAAGTTATGTATTATGTAGTTTGCAAGTATTAAAAGCTAGCCGGGGAATATTAACCTCAGAATTATAAAATTATGTGATGATTCTTCTTATTTCGGAGCAGCGTATCTAGTAAATTAAACCAATTAAAATTCACTGTTTTATCACTCCTAATGTACGAAACCCTCTATGTGCAAGGAAACTCCATTTATAGTCAATTTTATATAATTATTTCATAATGAACAACAAGAATTCTAACCTTGAATTTCATGGTCGCTATGTATATTTAATTGTACGTGAAATTATTTAATACGTTCAGAAATACTTGCTAATCATTCGCGTTCTTGAATTAGCTTAGTAAAGATTTCAGTACAGTAAATACTGAAAAGTATTGAGAAGTAAAAATGTGGTATTTTGGGGGCATTCTGGGTATCCATGAGATATTGAAGTCATCACACTTGGTGATTGCTTTTATTCTCTTGAATGCAGTGAGTTACGCAAGTAAATATATACTTTATTATTTATTTTTACCACCTTATTAAAAAATAATATTTATGAAATTTTTTCCATCACCACTTCTTTCTTTCATCATTTTCTTTCGTTATTAATCATTCTTATTACGAAAGTTTTACAAACTATATACAACCATCATCTGCCTAGCCTTTTCCCAACTATGTTGGGGTCGGCTTCCAGTCTAACCAGGTGCAGCTGAATACCAGTATTTTACATGGAGTGACTGCCTATCTGACCGCCACAACCCAGTTAGTACTGGGCAGTTTTACCAAGGGGTATGGTACCCTTGGTAAGACTTTTTGGGCCACTGACTACATGTACCAACTGGCAAAGATATACAAATGACAGCCGGAACCAACTGCTTCACGTGCTTTCCGAGGCACGGGGGAAACTCGGTATGTAATGGGTGGTCACCCATCCATAGACCAACCCAGGCAAGCACGGCTTAACGTAAAGATAGACCTTAGCGGCTGTTATTATTTAGCCACGAGCTCCTCCCCAAAAACTATCTACAACCTTAAATAAAAATTACAGGATAATTTTTAAAGTTTGGTAATACTTTAAGGGCGTGAGACCGACCATAAAAACGCGAAAAAATATCAGCTGCGCCATACATACATTATTGGTCACGTCACTCGAAAAAATGTAAGCAGCAGCTGATAATTTTTTCATGATTTCATGGTTGGTCCCATAGTAAAAGTTGTTCATGAGTACTACACCATTAAAGTATTGCCAACGTTTAAATAATCACCCAGTATAGACATAATATTCAAAAAATACTAAATTCAGACTTTTTTTTGTTCATTTATTATAACCAACTTATACTGACAGTTTACACCACACATACAAGTTAGTGGTTGAACATAAAAATCAAGTAAAATCACATAAAAAATTAGAATTAAAAATAAAATAAAAAATAGCAATAGTAAGACTAAAACTAAGAGTATTAGTACCTACTAATACTCTTAGTTTTAGTCTACACACATAATTATATAAAACGACAAGAACTGGACACTTAGGCGTCAAAGTACTCCTCCGCATCGCTGGACGCTGTCATCCGAGAAGGTGCCCAAAAGAGTGGAAGCACTGCCACGTTGAATGGCAATGTACTTTGCTCACACGAAGTGTCGACCAGTCTGCATGAAATTTCCTCAAACATTCTTCAATATAGAAACAGAAAAATACATTTCAATCCTAAACTGCACTTTAATTCTAAAGCCGCGTCATATAACTACAAAGCGCCCTCGTGTCAATTTGTTCGGTGCACCGAACACGTGGTTGTGCTGCCAGTCTTTCAATTTTCTGAATAAATGAGTGAAATAACTGTGACTGCAACGATCATGTATTCGCTGATCGCTTTATTTAAGGCCCGGTAGGAGTCATGAAGAGATTACTATCGACCATTAGTACATTATAGACACTGTATAAAATAATATAACTACCGTAAAAATACAACAAAACTTACACTAACTTAGAGTTCACCAAGGCTGTGTTTTGAGCCCTTTTTTGATTAAGGTATCTGAAGAAAAGTTAAATCCACATACAGTTTTGCTTCATCGTCATATTCAGCCATCAGCAGTCAACTGCTGGATTTAGGTATCTCCAATTTCTCAGCTCGATTCTCGGCAAGTCTTATCCAGCTGCTACCAGCCATCCTGTGGAGATCGTGGCTCCACGTAGCCTAATTTGAATTGTGTTACGACATCTTATAGGATATGTGCCTACAATCAAGGAAAGTATAAAAATAATATTCTTCCATAAAACATTAGCAACAGACTGATTAATAACGCCAAAAAGACAAACTTATACAATTGATTTGACATAAAAGTATTTTGGAAATGTATGCTCGGTAAAAATCGATTGAATATTTTACTTTAAACGTTATAGTGAAAACAAAATGATAACCGTGACTTCTGACCGGGGTGAATGGAAGAATAAAACGTGTTGCGCCGACCCTAGAATAGGACAACGACAGCAAGATGATGAGTAGAACAATAAAAACACGTCTTGACAAGAAAAAGAAAGGGAACAAATTTTTTGAACTGTTATTTAAACATTTGAGAGGTTTTTATGATCAGTTGAAAAAAATAATGGGCAGTTATTTTAAATAAATGGCCAGGAAAAATGATGGAATGGGCAGTTAGATAAATAGTTCGGCAGTTCATAGGGTGCGGAGACACCCGGACTTGGGGTACCCTGACTCGGACAGGTTAGGTTCCCGTCGTGTTAGGTTACTGTAAACCCTACAGACAGAAATAGGAGCCCCGCGCAGCAGGGCTACGCTCACTACGCTTTTTAGGCGAATAACTGCGCACTCGTAACTGCCCATTTAGTTATTTTACTGCTCAGTATAATTATTAAATGATCCATTTTATTATTTTTTACGACTCATTTTTGTTTACTTTACTGCTAAGTTTTAACTGCCGACCTTGTTAATAAAAATGCATTTTGTAACTTTTAACTTCCCAAAACTACAACTTTATACAACTGCCGCTTTAAATCAGTGCCAAAAATAAATCGTTTTTTCGTCTTTCACGTTATTCAGTTGATTTTGATTTATTTACCAGCTTCAGAGTGCACGGTGAATGTCACCGAGGCGACAGCTCGACTCAATCAAGGAATCGTTTCCTTATCTGGAAAGTTTTTACAAGTAAGTGTTATTTGATTAATGCTACTTAGTAAACTTTTCTTGCGTGCGTGTTTGACCAGATTATTAAACGTAAACGAAGCAAGAGGAATATGTAAGGATCGTAAGAAATGGTGTCGCCTTCAATGGCCAATTCACCACAAGTCTTTCTTTAGCTTTAAGGTAGTAAGGGGAAGTATTCATTATACAGAGTGTTTGGTGCATGGTCTGCCTAATTGAAAGGGCTGAAAGGAGGGGGGGGGTGTCACATGCTGTCTCTTCAGCCCCAATAACTGACCCTTGGGCCCAATTTATTTTAATTTTAATTTGAAAATTCGCAAAATGAGATATTTAAGCTTGAAATTTATTTTTACTTTTTACAAAAACTTTATGAGTTAAAAAAGAACTAAATATTTTCTGCCACCAAGTTTGGATTCGAGAGAACCAGAAAATTATTATTATGATTACTTTTGTTTGAAAGGACATTGCCACCAGGCAGGTCCCTTTTGTGGTATCGTGTGCCTGATTGAAATAATAACCTAAAAATATTATTTATTTTTTTGTTTGCAAGTTATTTTTTATACAATTTCTTTCACCCTGGGAATAAAGTTAAAGTTTATTAATAGTTAAACATTACGTCGACATCCGTTTGATAGGTATAGGTACAAAAAAATGTTGCCAGATATCAAATAACTATTGAAAATAAGGTATTTTAATCAATGGATTAATCGATATCAGATCAAAACGATAGTTAACAATTAGAAAAAAACAATAATTTTTTAATTATTTTAACTAGTTCACGTCAACATTTAAATGGAGGTCTCAACATTTGACAACTTCAAAGCTACTGTTTTTAGCATTATGTTTTCACGACGATGAGTTAGAATGGTGTTAACCCTGTCTTTTTCATAGGTACGTATTATTGTAGCATATTATATCTGAAATGCAGAGCGGGAGGAGTCATTTGATGATTCCCCACCCGAAAAAAAAAAAAAAAGGCCAAGTATAAGTTTAATTAAGTATGTAAAATATTCATGATAACGTAAACTACTAGACGTACACTGCTTATAGTCGATGCTAGTAATAGCGATGGAACGATGACAACAATAGGTTGCTTATATTCATAATAAGTTTTTATTGTTGAATAGATGTCCATAAAAGCGATTTACACAAACATAAAAGCCTTATGTATTTTGGAAACGCCCGTATTAACAAAACAGTTTTAATCGATAAAAAAAATGAAATCGATTTATTTACGATTAAAAATATTTGTTCTGGCAACATTTACTTGCGCATGTCACAGCACTTTGCTCTGAGGTTCGTTACGTTCGTGATTGCTTTGTTTAAATACGTTGAGTTTTGAATTCCGTATTTACATAGTTATTATTTATGATACGTGCTTTTTCTGCTACCACCGAGTTACTTTATGCATAAAGTACTTAGTAGAGACATCATTCCATGCTCATAGTGATGTTTACAGTCTATGTCAATTTCTAATTATAACCTAGATTTTTAAAACAGAAAAATAATGATATCTCCTGAACCAGGGTGAATAAATGGAAAAGGTTTCTGATTATGAAAATGCTATGTTTTTACTATTAAGTAAAATAAAAATCTTCACGGCACAAACATTTTCCACTGGGACCGAACTTCCTTTACAAAACGGGCAATCTCTTTTAACATTAAAATTGTGGTGAATTTTGCAATTTTTTCAAAATAAATATGTAACTATTTCAAATTGAAATTAAAAAATCCGTGGAACAAAGGATAAGTTATTTGCGTTGAAAAATATTCTGGAGTTTCCTGAAATAATTTTTGCGTGGGGTGTAAAGTTAGGTTTTTCTTTTTGGGGTGTAAAGTAATGGTTTACTGTAGGACACAGTGTAACGCACTCAAAACATTGTGCTGATGCATTGAATAGTACAGAGGTCATAGAGGTATTTATATTATAGATGGAACTTTATCCTCCACCGTAACTAGAAGTTTCCCAAGTTCGGTTCAGAACAAATAAATATCGCAATGACGGGAAGAGCAAGTGACTTTTGGTTTCATTTCGGGTCTTTTTTACACCAGTTTTGTGTCTTCATACGTACACAAATAAGACATTCATTTAAAACCTCGAATTACGTGAACATTCAGACTTTCGGGGAATTTAACGTGTATTTTTTTATATTTAGCACCTGAATTCGCTCAATCCAGATGAAAACTCCGTAGCATCATCCACATCTCTACTGATACCTTTGGCACAACTTACAATATGGGCCAAGAAAGGACCAGTTCTAGACGAACTACTCAAAGTGCTCAATCTTAAGTGCAAAGATGAGGTACGTTACATTACTCATTGTTACAAGCTGGGTATGGGATATATTGAAACACCAGCCGTTAAACACTAAATATTCTTATTTAACACCAAATCGTTTTACACGATCACAATTTCACCACTGATTACTATACACGCAGTTATCGCACTTGTAGTTCACTTCGGTTCGCTTCGTTGTATCACCAAAATCTGATTGATAATTATATGCCAGCCGATCCCAGTGTAACATTTTCGAACCTTCTACACAACTCAATAGTGGAACATTCTAGGTATTGTCCAAAACATTCTACACAGTTCAATAATGGAACATTCTAGACTCGAACGCAGAGTAATCTAAAATGTTCTCGTAAAACATCCGACGTAATTATTAACTTGCACATTGGCGTTCAAATGAAAAATTATAAAAGCGTTAACACTGAGAACAGTGAGCTCACAAGTCCCACATGGAAGATAGATATTGATTTTTAGTTTATGTGATCGAGACAATGCCCTTCAAATGTCATTAACTTATTGTCGAGAAAAAAAAAATGCCAGACAATTTTCAAACGCGCGATTGTGTCTTTGGTCTAAACCTAATCAAGTAATCTTAAATCATTGTAGATAAAGGCTGTTTTCCAAAAATTAACCATCGGATTCAGGAACCAATCAGAAGTTAAATTTGAAGTGGCTTCAAAATATTACGCAAACGAGAAGTATCCACTAAGCGATGATTTCAAAAGTGTATCGGCGGAATACTTCGACGCTGGAGGACAAAACGTCGACTTCAGTCAAAACAAAGCGGCTGCTGATTTAATAAATGCTTGGGTGAGTTTATCATCATAACATCACGCCTGTAATCCCCAAAGGGTTAGGCAGGTGTACCTAATGGTACACCGCCATTTCGCCAGCTGTTTTAAGTTCCATGTAATAGGAGGCGAGCCTATTGCCAATAACCGGGCACAAATCTAGACTCCGTGACTGTCTACTGAGAAATTCCTTAGGAAAAACCCAATAACACTGCCCGACCTGGGAATCGGAAGCGAACCCAGATCCTCATACTCGCAGTAGCGCTTGCGACCACTAGACCAACGAGGCAGTTGTATCATTATTGTATTACAATAAACATAAGTCAAATATCGCACTCACGATTGTTGATCTTCAAGGTAAGCAACGCTTGCCGAGGTCGGTCTATAGATGGGTGACCATCTATGACTTTGTAGTATTTGGGTTGTAGATACAAGATAAGCATTCGCTCCAGATCATCATCTGCCTAGCCTTTTCCCATTGCCATTTGACATCCACAGCCGTATTAGTACTGGGTAATATGATACCCCTTGGTAAGTGTCAGACTTTTGGGCCACTGTCCACCCCGGTAACACGGAGGAAACTCTATATTTGATCACCCATCCACGGATCAACCCAGGAAAGAGTGGCTTAACCTGAAGATTGACCCCGTATGGCTGCATTATTTAGCCACGAGCTCCTGCCGCGAGCTCAGAAGATGCTAAACATAAATAGCCTAGCCTTTTCCCAACCATGTTGGGGTCGGCTTCCAGTCTCGCTGGATGCAGCTGAATACCAGTATTTTAGATACAACTATAAATATGCTGTAGATATTGTAGTTGTGTTGTTACTTGTAGGTTTAAAATGATAATGATGAGTAAATTAATATTCTTATTTTTAAATAGGTATCAGACCGCACTAGTGGTAAAATCCAAGATCTTGTAAACCAGGATATGTTTGATGAGAGTACGAGATTATGTTTGGTCAACGCAATTCATTTCCTGGTAAGAATTTTCCATAACTTACAGCTTAGTTTTAAGACAGTTACCCAGAATAAAACCACTCCTATGTACCACTCTTGTACATGAAGTTTAAATAAATATAAACATTCGTGCTTTTTCAGGGGAATTGGGAGCAACCGTTTAACCCTAAGTATACTAAAGAGCAAGACTTCCATAAAAGTAGCGGTGAAACAGTACCTTTGAAAATGATGACTCAACAATCATATTTTAACTTCGCTGAGAATGACAAGTACCAGGTTTGTATTTTAGAAGAATAGTAAGTTAACATGAACACCGTTCAGTTTGATGAATTTACCTAATTGAACAACTTTTTTTTTACTAGTTGTCCCACATTAAGAATTTCTCCTGAATGGTGGTTGTTTTTACAAAAAATTAAATTCACATACACAAACAGCCAGACCAGGAACAATTATTATCTGTAGGCCATACAAATATTTGTTCCGTGCGGGTATCCCGCGACACCCATCGCTGCAGTCAATAGCTCAGCCACTGCGCGAACCGTGCCGTCAAATGCGATTATATGTACATAACCTTTAATAAACAATCATTCTGGGTGCCTATGAATAACCAATCTAATTCTCTTCTTGCTTATTTCAGGTCCTAGAAATGTATTACAAAGGTAACAATTTCAGTTTCGTGGTGGTTCTCCCAAGAACTCAAGATGACTTTTTGCCTACACTAGCAGCTATTGCAGAACCTGGAGAGTGGGACAAAATGATGCAAAGTCTTCAACAACATGAAGTTTCAGTTACCTTGCCAAAAATGTTGATTAAATCCGATATTAATTTAAAAGAACTGCTTATTAAGGTAATAAAACATAATTTTATGCAATATTTTTACATTTTTGTATTTGCTATAAAACAAAGCTTTAATAAATTTTCATAATATTTTTAATTTTAGAATGGTGTCAGTAAAATGTTTGAAACATTAGATGGGTTTGAAGGATTGTTACAAAAACCGGAACCAGTGTTTGTTTCTGATGCAGTACAGCAAGCTTACATATCAGTTGATGAATTTGGAACTGAGGCTGCGGCAGCTTCTGGTACGTATGGATAGCACGAAATACCAATCACACAGTCATATTAAGAAGGCTGGACGAAAGAAAAATTTAACAAAAGGATTTGATGATGCAATTTTTCAAGAAAAGCCGGTAGGACCTGAACATCCTAGTGGGACTCCCCACACATTACTTCTGATTGGTGAAGTCCTTCATAAAGTCCAGGTGCTTTACTGTTAAGGATCATAGAATGATTGGCCACAATGATTCTATGATTCTTAGATAGGACTATCTTTTGCTTCAAGATTCGTACATATGACTATCTTTTGTTTCGTTGTCGTAATCTTCGTTCTGTATTTTCTGCATATAGTCGACGTTTTTTAAGCTACCTAGATGACGAAATCCATAAATTTTAAGAAACAATCTTCAAATGGATTTAATTCCTTCTCACGACACAATGCTCAAGCAAATCTTAAAGTTATTCGTGTGTGTGAAGAACGGTTCTTATTTGTTTTAATCATTCGTACTTTATTTACAGCTATTATTATGTCTACAAGGAGTCGTCCTTTAACTCCGCTTTACATCTTCAATGCAAACCATCCTTTCCTATTTTAACATTCTTTCTAAGAACACAGTATTATTCTGCGGAGCCTTTGTTCATTAAAAGGTGAATTCACTTTAAATATCATTTTCGAAATCAGTTAGATTCCAAAGTATACCAACAATTAATCAAAAATTTTCAGCTATAACAGTGAAAACTTTGGCACTCCAGTATCCTCCTCCGAAAATATATGTGTTCGAAGCAACACACCCCTTCATATTTTATATAATGTTTGGCAAAGAACCTCTGTTTTGCGGGCTGTTTGTAGGGGCGCAGTAAAAAGTGAAATTTTAGTCCCGAGATCGTTACAATTTGTTTAATGTTATCAATTGGTGTACATGTATCGCAGGCACTATTTCTACCTCTCGGACTAATTCACACATTTCCGTAGCACTGTATTACGATCTCAAGTATTCATTTATTTCTATCTTGTTACCATAATTATCATAAACACTGGAAACCGGATATTTACCATGATTACTGTTTGGTGTGAGTTCCCGATATTTTGGTGCTGTTGCAACCACCATGATCACGGATAAACCATAGTGACCATGATAGTTCAAGAGGGGAATAAAGGAACATTTCTTGTCAACATGAATGTATGTATATATATTCTTGGAAATTAGACCAGAAGTGACTTTTTTTAAAAATAATTATGAGATTACCTACAGGAAATAATTCAAACTGATCGAACAAACTGACAACAATTTAATATTAAAAACCAAATAACAATTCAACCAAACGAAAAATACACTCCTAACAGAAATCACAAATCAAGAGAAATTAACACAGGAAAAATATAACACATAGGTGAAAAAATATACCGACAGAGTGACGTTCTCACGATGTTGTTCTCACGACGACTCGAAGTAAAAAGGGAGCGGTGCTAGTTCGGCGCCGCCTTATATAGGTCTTCCCCCTCCTCATATCTTCCTATCTTCTACACGGCCTTTCCTGACAGGAGACCGTCCTCGGACTCCTTCGTCTTCTAGCTTCGAATATCCGTGTCCAATGTTGGCATGGAGAGTCTTGCTGTGTCTTCACTGCTTGCAGGTGAAGTGCCGATGGGCATCTCCATCTGCTGCGTGCCAGAGGTGCAGGGTTCTGGTTCCTCGTTGATAGCCTGTTCAGACTCCCCGTCATCGTTGTCTGATTCTGCAAAAGAAACAAACAGCCCGCACAAGGATCAATTGTGTAAGATCATTAAACAGCTACTGTTAGCAAAATAGCTGTTGATGAAGTAGCTCTTTTCAACAAAACTCACTTCAACAGCAAATAGCTTTGGGCTAGCCTAGCATAGCCTACGCACAATAGGTGTGAAACATACAAATATCCAAACCAACCACCCGGGGCGGGACTTGTCGGAAGATCGCCACCTCACGACTCGCTAGAGACCTACGTGAGGCATAACTTTGCGTGTGTGAATTGGTTCACATACAAGCATGTTTCAAACCAATCCCATACATATCATCGAAATGCTTATCAACAAGCACGTTTTTGCACTAAACACGACAGTTAGAGACCAACCTGTGGCCTGACTACGTACACCACAGCTCCAGGATAACATGTCCGAGAACACCTCCAATAAGGCTACTCCAAGACAGTATCCCTTCACGAGATGTTCCCACGGCATCACAGCTCCAGGATAACATGTCCGAGAACACCTCCAATAAGGCTACTCCAAGACAGTATCCCTTCACGAGATGTTCCCAAGGCACCACAGCTCCAGGATAACATGTCCGAGAACACCTCCAATAAGGCTACTCCAAGACAGTATCCCTTCATGAGCTGTTCCCAAGGTATGTTCCATGTACTAGGTGGCATGTCCGATGCACTCCAAGACAGAGGCCCATCCAATAACATGAAACCGTACCTCACTTGAAGTGTATCCGTCAATTTGAGATAGCATGTCCGATGCACTCCAAGACAGAGGCCTATTTCAAATTGCAAGACTCGACTTCCCTTTAAAATCGTCTAGCATTATCAATCCCAACAAGAAAGAACGCATGAAATTAATAGAAACTTCTTTTACAAACAATGATAACAAATAATTCAGTGAAGTGTATCACTTACATAAAAATAAGCAAAACTCATTGCTCCAGTTCATTACATAAAAACATATCACTCACCGCTAAAGAAAGCAGAACACACATCGGGAGTCCATTCCCCATGCCACGGGATCATATATTCCGCAGCTGCTTGTGTCGTCTTGCCGTACGAGCCAGCCACAAGATGCAACTCATAACGACCGTGTGGGAGTACCTTCGCCACACGATACGGCCCTCGCATGCACGAATCCAGCTTTCCAGTAGATTGTGCCTGTTTTCTCACAAAAACTAAAGAGTTCAGATTAAAAACACGGGGTGGCTTTCGCCCTTGATTGACATAGTCATCTTGACGTCCTTGATTTGCACGAAGACGTTCAGATGCTCTTTGACGACTCATTTCGCGAAGAGCTTCCCGATTAGGGCTAGAGCCTTCAAAGGCCACATCGCGAACCAAGCTACGAATGAGTGGCGTCGCAGCATCAATACCAATCAATAGGTTCAAAGCTGAATACTGAGTTGTTCTTTGTTTTGTGATATTGAGAATCAACTGCAGTTTCCACAAAACACTCGGCCACTTTTGCTGTCGATGGTTGCACTCAATGCGCACCATGTTAAGCACGGTGCGGCAATATCGTTCCACCTGTCCATTAGACTGGTGCATTTCAGGGGTTATAAGGTGAGTATCGCAACCCATGTCTTTGACCCAGTTCAGAAATTCGGTACTCTGAAACATGCGACCTCTATCGGCTACTATTAGCTTGGGGGTTCCAAATAGGGAGACCATATTGGTAAAATGTAGTTTTAGTTCGTCAGCGTCTTGTCGGTACATTGGATATAACAAACAGAATTTAGAAAACGCGTCTACAATTATAAGAACATGGCGATAACCGTCGGCTTCGGGAAGAGGACCTAAGGAATCTAAATGGATAGTTTCAAAAGGTGAATCTGGTTTTTCCCAAGAGTGAATAGGCTGTAGAGGGGCTCTGGGGACTTTTTTATGGGAGAGACACACTAAACAGTGAGTTACATACTTGTGGACAAATGCCCTCAGCCCTGGGAACCAGAAGTGTTTTGTGACAAGATCAACAGTCTTATCGATACCGGGATGTTCATGTTCGTCATGGAAAATTCGTAAAAGGCTAAGTCTATGCCCTTTTGGGATATAGCAAAGGAACTTTGGATTTTCACCTGTAGGTGCAAATTTTACATAAAGGATGTCGTTTTTAAAAACATAACGACTGGAGTCTAATTGGCCATCCGCCAATTTTTGAATAAGCGATCGAGTCTCCTCGTCGGAAGCCTGAGCAATCCGCGCCCAATTAAGGGGTTTCTGAACCGTGCACAGATTGACTGGACTCCGACTAAGGTAATCAGCATGAGACAGAAGGCTACCTTTCCTATAGTCCAGGCTAAAATCGAAATCTTGGAGGTATACCCACCACCGAGCCACCCTTGGCAACAAATCTTTCTTACGCTGTGTAAGCTTCAATGCATTACAGTCGGTGACCACAGTGAATCGTATACCCACAAGATAGTGCCTGAAATACTGAAGAGCTTTTACCACCGCAAGGGTCTCAAGCTCGTATGAGTGGTATCTACTCTCAGCTCCCTGGGTTAGCCTACTAAAGTACGACACCACTCGCTTAAGGTTACCTTCATGCACTTGCATCAAGACTGCACCATACCCAATAGAACTCGCGTCTGTGTGGACTTCTATGGGTAATGAAGGGTCATAAATTGCAAGAACTGGCTCGCTCGTTAGACATTCCACAATGTACTTACGAGCAGCCCGTTGCTCGACACCCCAATTAAAACGTAACCCCTTTTTAGTGAGTGCCGCAATGCACGCAGTCTTCTGAGCGAATCCAGCTATGTACCGCCTGAAATAGCTGGCTAAGCCCATGAACTGGCGGACCTGCTTCACATTTTGCGGTTCGGCAGAGTCAATCAAAGCCCTCACTTTTTCAGGACTCGGCCTAACCTGACCTTCACAAATTGATCTACCCAAATATTCGATCTGAGTAGCCAAGAACGAACACTTTTTCAAATTGATAGAAAACCCAGCTTTAGTCAATGTGTCAAGAACCCTTTGTAGCAGGACGAGGCCTTGATCAATGCTTTGGCTCATTATTAAAATATCATCGATGTAAACAAGGATGTCACCGGATTCAATTAGTTCGCGAAGTGTTTTTGTGATTATACGTTGATAAACAACTGGAGCATTCGCCAAACCGTAAGGCATCTTCAAATATTGATAATGCCCCTCTGGCGTGACAAACCCCGTAAGAGGAACTGAGTCCTGGTCTAATGGAATCTGAAGAAAACCGGTTGCCATGTCAAGGGAACTAAAATATTTGTTATGCCCTAAACGATCTATATAGTCGTCTATACGTGGCAACGGAAAACGGTCTTTAATTGTGATCTCATTTAATTTACGAAAGTCCACGCACATCCTATCCGTGCCGTCTTTCTTTTTAACTAAAAGAATCGGGCTCGCGTAATCAGACTCCGATTCCTCTATAATTCCTTTGTCCAACAAGTCTTTAATTATGTCACGGACACGAAGAGTCTCAGAGTGAGAGAGTTGATACGGCCGATAGTAGACAGGAGTGTTGGTATTAAGTTTAATGGACATACACCCTGTGTTAACCGTTGTTGTAGCAGTACCAGAAATAAAATACTGAGAGAAATTATTAATTATTTCCAACAACTTATCCAGATGTCCGTCAACTAGGGGTGTATTAATTGGAATTGAAGTCTCAGATTGTACGTTCATTACGCTATGCAAGATATTAACGCATCTTGTAAGTGACTGACAATCTCTAGTGCGAACGTACCTAACACCGTCCCTATTAAGAACATCCGTCCCTACAATGACCGGCGTGTTCATATATTCGGCCGAAACTACAAACAAATCTACCTCGAGAGTTAAGCCGTCAAACTCAATAGGTAACGTTACGTAACTTGTACTCTCCACCTCTTGAGCACCTAACCCCTTCAAAATACGAAGCGCTGGCTTACGTGAACAATTAAAATGCCTTAGCAACGAAGACGAAATTAAGGATATAGTGGACCCACTATCAATCAAAACATCGATCGGTACATCCTGTATAATTGCTACAACAACATCACTATTGTTAGTGTTAACAAACTCATTGCAGAAATTAACACTACTTTTGTTCGCAGCTTCCGATCTTTGCTTAGCGAAACAATTTTCGGCTTTATGACCCGGTTTCTTACAAAAACTACAATTTTCCGACCTAGTCGGTATAGAAACAGATGTAGGGTTAGCCGAAAAATTATTTGACAAACCGCTTGGCTGTTGGTCGGTTCTCGGTTTCTTAGTACACATTGCCTGCCTATGTCCTGATTCACCGCAAGAAAAACACTTAACGTCGTTTAAATTACGCTTACGAGAAAGATCGGTAGTTTGTTTATCTCTTGCAGAACGAAATGCGGCATTTTTTGACGTACTGGTGTTATTTGGCTTAACGTAGATCGAAAAATATTCCACTAAATCATTGGGCAACAGCTTGGCGTTAGTTGCCGACGCTTTTATGTTGGGATCAGTGATGCCACGGATTATTATCGCTGAAATTAGCTCGTCACTAAGTCCCTGCACTATTCGTAAACGAAGCAATGACCGACGCACGTAATCCGCGTACGTGGAATAGTTATCCGAATTTTTGGTCATAACGTCATACAAAATATTCGCGACGTCCGCTACTCTAGGGCACAAGGGCTTAAATTCTTTTTTAAAGTTGCTCCACGAACGGTCACTAGTTACCCATTCATTAAGCCATGATCGAGCGTCACCTTTTAAGCAATTACCAATACGCGACAAGCATTCGAAATCGTTCCAATTGTTAAAATGTTTAGCGCGATCGACCTCCGTACACCAATCATCAATATTATGTAGGGTAGGATCAAAGTTTGAAATATAAAAATGCTGAGATCTACCCGCAGTATTAATTGATCGAATAGCATCCACGATACGATCAGTTACCGTAGCTTGTGCTGAATTCGAATTTTCAGTCTCGTTCCTAACTATATGGCCCGACCCATGAACAGATACCTGCTCAGATACGCGTCTCGATACTCTTAACGGCGGTGTTCCGGAGCGAGAACGTGAATAACGACGGTAGCTATATCCGCGGGTTGGTGTATTATGTTGATACACAGTCTCTCTAGGCAAAGGTGAAACTAAACGGCGGCGACGCTCCGGTGGTGACGAATGACGCACGCTACGCGATTCTACCCGGCCCGGCGATCGCAACATATTACGTTCCAGCGACGGTGTTCGATAGCGCCGCGATGCCCGTCGACCACGTTCACTATCAGGCACTAAAGTTCTATTACGGTCACATGAACGAACTGGCAAGGGTGAAGCCCTTGTTTTGTCTTCTAGAGCTTTAAGGCGAGACATCATCGTTTGTATCTCGAGCCTTAACGTGTCGTTTTCATTAGGGGTTCGCTCGCGGTACCTACTATTTTGCCGCCCCTGACTATTGCGACGAGAATCGCGACGGTCGCGATGAGGACTATAATCACGACGCGAGCTATTATCGCGGCTGCCGCAGCGACTGCGGCTACGGCTACAATCACGTTTGCGGTCTGCCATACCAACTCCTTAACCCAAAACAACAAAAAATCAGCAAACTTACCGATTATCAAACGATCAAACCTATAGCACTAACACTCAACACGAGTACCCACACACAGATACAAAATGAAACTACTAAGACCACAACGGAAAAATATAAATCGAGACAAAAAACAAAAAAATAAAAATGAGGAGATTTATGATTAAACCAAGCGAATAGTGGGCAATAGAAATGGGAAGAATCCCACTTCTGATCTTGGAAATTAGACCAGAAGTGACTTTTTTTAAAAATAATTATGAGATTACCTACAGGAAATAATTCAAACTGATCGAACAAACTGACAACAATTTAATATTAAAAACCAAATAACAATTCAACCAAACGAAAAATACACTCCTAACAGAAATCACAAATCAAGAGAAATTAACACAGGAAAAATATAACACATAGGTGAAAAAATATACCGACAGAGTGACGTTCTCACGATGTTGTTCTCACGACGACTCGAAGTAAAAAGGGAGCGGTGCTAGTTCGGCGCCGCCTTATATAGGTCTTCCCCCTCCTCATATCTTCCTATCTTCTACAATATATATATATATAGGATTGTATAGGTATGTATATGTTTTATGTAAGTAGTTTAGTTTATAAAATTTATTAATTTGTTAATGTTATTGCACCATAAGTATACCCTCTTCTGCAAATCTCGCAGTCAAAATTTGGTTTGCTGTAAGAAAACCCAATTCGGGGTTAAGCTCGCCATTGTACATACGCTATATTATTGCAATTTGTATCCAAATTTGTTATTTTGTGTGCAATAAAGAATAAGAATAGTAAAAAACTTATAATATTACCATAATGTTTTACATTTACAGCTATTATACTATCAAGAATGAATATAATACCTGTAGATCCACCAAAAATGTTTAATGCCAACCATCCGTTTATACAATGTCGCCCATGCGTATGTGACCGCCCGTAATTTTCTGAATATTCATGAATAAATGTCGAAAATAAACTTCAAAAGGGGGGGTCTATCTATAACATTTTTCATGTTATTCAATTTTTAATTTTTTAAGTAGAGTTTGTAGATTTGCGTTCTATTTTTTGACACATCTCCGAAATTTATGGGTCGATTTGGATTCTGTTTATTATTTCCAAAAGCTTATGAGTTATTTTAACAGGTTAATTAACATTTTTACTAAAAATTATCGACTACGAAAAAAACTACGGTATCGAAGTCATTTTTCGGTAAAAAATTGTGTATTTATTAAAAAAAAACTAGTGTAAGTCCATAAATTATCCACATAGGACGACTTTTTTAATCATTATTTGTAATCTACTACATAACAGCTAAAAATTCACAGATCATTATTAAACCAAACTGTAACTAAATCCAAAGTAAAACTCTAAGAATCTTTAGGAAAAGAAAATGTGAAAGTCAATTAAATGTCCCCGCTCTTAGCAGTGAGTACTAAAAGGTTAAACTAATAAGGAGGATGATAATCGAAATAAAAACAAACAAGCAATAGACAGATTTTTACTTAAAAAAAAAAAAATACAAGAAACGGAAATGATGAGGATGCAAACCTTTTTGAGAATTCTCCAAACTCTTATTCTTGGTATACCTACTCTTATCGATAGGCGACGAATACTTAGCATAGCGTTAGCGCGCACTAATTGTAACACATCATATTCTACGTCTACATCAACAATCACGCCGGGCTCATTTCGTTGCGGAAATAATCCTCTTTCGCAAAATGACGATGTACGGCAATGAAGGATCGGTACCCAAGTACTGGTCTACTTGGACGTCGATATCGACGTCTGTACCTACTCTTTGACAGCAGCGCGTGCATTTCTATTACAAACACTAAATGAAATGCACGGCAGCCACATGAGACGGCGGTAGATCACGCAATCGTACCATTGCAATGATACGAGTAGTTAAGTTTGCTTTAACAAACTTTCCTCACAAGATTAAGTAGTGCACAAATCACAAAACACGTAGCGTCACGGGGTCAGTAATCAAGCGACTGAATGGTGTGCGCGTGGTAGGGACGCAATTGTTAAAAAGCTGTTTCTAGGAACCGGTTTCTACCTGAGCGACCCTTTTTATTTGAATAGTTGCAAATTTTCAACAAGTTGTTTGCTGGTTTTTTTTTAGAGATAGGTATTAGAAATGTTCTGTGAATTTTTAGCTGTTATGTAGTAGATTACAAATAATTATTAAAAAAGTCGTCCTATGGGGATAATTTACGGACTTACACTAGTTTTTTTTAAATAAATACACAATTTTTTACCGAAAAAATGACTTCGATTCCGTCTTTTTTTTCGTAGTCGATAATTTTTAGTAAAAATGTTAATTAACCTGTTAAAATAACTCATAAGCTTTCGGAAATAATAAACAGAATCCAAATCGACCCATAAACTTCGGAGATGTGTCAAAAAATAGAAAGCAAATCTACAAACTCTACTTAAAAAATTAAAAGTTGAATAACATGAAAAATGTTATAGATATACCCCCCTTTTGAAGTATATTTTCGTCATTTTTTCATGAATATTCAGAAAATTACGGGCGGTCACATGCGCATGGGCGACATTGTATTTTATATAAAACTACGAGAAATGCCATTATTTTGTGGAACCTTCGTTCATTAAGGTGAAATACGATGCTCTCAATACATATGCGTGTGTTTTCACATTTATATAATTTACCAGTGGTTCAATCTAAATTATTTATATGTCTAATATTGTATATATGTTTGCTTCCATGCGCTACCTACTCATGGCTACAGAATAGTTTTATTCAAAATTTATTATTATCTGTATCTGCCTATTACTTTACATCTTTTTTACGAAGAACAAATATTTTTCAAGCTGTAATTTTAATAGAAGTAGAAGTAGTAGGAATGACTTGGGCTCTGCAGTTATATTTTCCGAAAGTAATACATTACTTGAGTCAAATTTTGCACTTTCAGCTATCCGTGTTGGCATTAGGTACGTCAGCAGTGGAGCCTCGGATAATTATATGAGTTTAAAGCAACTCGCCCTTTCGTTTTCTACATAGTTCTGCATAGAGATCTGTTTTTTTGTGTATGTAGTTTTTTTCATGGGAATATTGTACTGTCAGTTACAGTCCACTGGAGTTCTTTTGCTAGTATTTTCAGTGATGACCGTCATTATTTGTGTGATACAGGCCGTAAGTTTTGATGTATATACTTTCAACATGTTGTGTCCTCCGTTAAGAACTACATCCTTCTTAAGAGGGAGTGTAGTCTGTCTTCTCGTTTCAATTCGTTCAGTTTATGTTTTTAAAGATCAATGTTTGTTCATCTGTTCGGAAACTATGGACTCCTACTACAGAACCACCTACATATTGTTTTAATCTTATTCCAGAGTGGGAAAGAGATGGCGCTAGACGTCTTCGTCGTCCTCTGTAGCTCCGTCTCTTTCTCAACCTGAGTGATATTAAAACGATACTACTTTAAGAAGTGGCGGTGCTTTCATACAAGCCTACAAGCTTGGGTTGCCCTTATAACCTTCTACTACACTGGCTTTAAGACGTCATGGTAACCCCCCAGTACAGTATCGTAGATATTATTATATATTATTATTCCGTTTATTAATCTTTAAACATACTGTTTACATTTTTAAATATTTAAATATAAAACAATATAAAAAACATTTAAAAATATAAAAATAGTAGCCCACCGGTATCGGGAACCGGGTCCAAGCTACCGGCAGTCAGGGCTCCAGACATAAGAACCTCCTAACAATACGAGCCGTGTCCAGGAGTACCGCTTTCTGAATCAAGCCGTTGATCCAGCTGCCTAACGAGAGCCTCCTGAGATGTTGGTCAAGTCTCTTGGCAATTAAGCCATCGGCTGACACGAATTTCGGCACAATGATCGCTGAGTCCACATCCCACATGTCGACAAACTCGCGAGCTTATCTTTCACGGCTTTCACGAGGTTCTCGTCATGCGGGACCGTAATGTCAACAATCATTGCGCGCCGCTCTGATCGATCCACCACCACTATATCAGGCTTATTGGCTACAATAGTCATGTCAGTGATGATGGATTGATCCCAGTACAATGTGATATTGCCATTTTCGAGAACTGGGTCGGGCACATACCTATAGTACGGAACTTCCGATTCAACAAGATTGTATTTTAGAGCAAGTTGCTGATGAATAATCCTGGCTACAAGGTTGTGTCTATGCAAGTACTCTCTAGCCAGACGAGAACACCCAGAGATAATGTGACGGATTGATTCGCCTGGACGGTGGCATGCCCGACATATGTCAACCGTGCCGTCCTTCACAATAAATCTCCGGTAGTTATTCGTCATCATAACTTCATCCATAATTGCACAGACAAAACCTTCAGTTTCCCCGAAGAGGCCCCCGGAACGTAGCCAGGCTACGGACGCTGATAGGTCTACATCGGGCCCATGCAGGGCCCGGAAAAAGCGTCCGTGAAGCTCCTTACTCTGCCATACCTCCCTGCGGTCGTTAGTATCAAGTACTACAGGTTTGCGCTAGTTCTCTTTAGCCAAGGAGAGCGGGGTGAGGCCCTTGTCCACCGCAACCACATCTCGATGCATCCCCACGTCGGTTTCTAGGAAATATTCCCTGAGACTGCATATCTCGCGATTGTGGAGAGTCTTAGCGTTTAAAAAGCCTCGACCCCCAATCCTCCGCGGGAAGACAAAGAAGGAAGACATCCATTTCGTACCGCCATCTTCTTCGTGGTGTGCCGTGACCCCGTGTCACTGTTTCAGGGCACCAATCCTCAGCTTTACGGGATATTATAGTCAAGCTAATTATTGTAAGATTTGGTGATGGTTTGGTAGCGGTATATATCAAGATTTAACTTAATTATACATATATCAATCGACCATGAACTACGAACACCACCACCACCTACGTACCACTATTGTACATGAAGTTTAAATAAATAAATAACATGATCTGAAACCGTTCATGTCCAATGGCCGTGTCATCTAGATTTCTGATGCCTTAGCATGCTTACCTATTCAGCAATCTTTGTCCAAGATTACTTAGACATGTTCTCGGCTCTCTCTCTTGCACTATTGGTGGGACAAGGACAAGATTTTTTTTTCAAATCTCGGGTAATGCAACATTTATAGATCTTGGTTTAACAACTGTGGCACGATCTACGGGCTGATGCCTAAAAAAAGTTATCATCTTTTATTGCCTAATAATTATTTATACAGGCAGTATTTTTCAAGTGATGCCCACTTGAAAAATTCATTCTGTATAAATAATTGGATAGTCAAATTTGTAACTATGATGAATAGCGAATGATACTCAAATGAGTCTCGGACCCGATTTTGATGAAAACTAAAACTACATCATTGCTCTTTGAACAGTCAATATTCCTAGCTAGGAATCAAACCTGTAAATTTTGGAAAAAATGCCCGAGACTTCTTCGAACCGCTATTCCTCATAGTTTCGGCCACGCCCACCTGGAAAATTCAACCTGTGTATAATTTATGACGAAAAGAAATTTTAAATAATTCGTTTAACAATTCAACAGCAATGATTTTCACTGGATCCTCCGGGTTTGTGAAGAAAATTAAAGATTTTGAGGCTAACCGGCCTTTTATATACCAGATACTAACTAGAAAGATTCCAATAATAAGCGGGACTTTTGTAGGCGCCAAGTAAACTACGCAAGTATTGGTCTCAGTGCCATATAGCAGCAATGTAAATACTATGTTCTTGCTATGTTTCTGTAGATTGTAGAATAGAAGTCATGATTTTCCTCCCTAATACTCTGGTTACCTGAATATTCGTAGTTAGATAATCATTACTAACATACCAACTAACCTCTTCTAAATATTTGATTAAGTACCAAAACATGTACTATTTCGCGAATTCTGAATAACTTTTAAAAGGGAACAGTATTTACTTGATATGGCAAGTAACTTAACGGTAACTCAATCTGAAGCGCTTATAAGTATCTAAATCCGAAAAAATAAGGTTAAACAATATATTCTTTTTAATTTAACCTACATTGGACTCAGCTACCCGATGGCTTGAGGTTTGTTCAAAATGAATGCAGCAGTCGCGTATTCGCGCTATGAACGATTTGGTTAGGCCGAGACCGTACGATCAAAAGTTCTCAAGTATGGCGTACAACACCAATTTTAAAAAAATAACGTAGCTGTCATATTTATAAGCCCTTCTCTCTGGTCATCTGGTCATTGGCCTCGTCACAAGCCAGTAGTTTTTGAGACAAAACGGCCTTTTATATACTACGTAGTATCTAAACACAGCAAAATTCAGTGAAACTTTTGTAGGAAAGTTAACTATTACGCCATAATGTCTCCCGGAATATTTTAAATACCAATATCAATGATTTGTATGGCCATAATTAACCATGATTACTTTCTCGTCTAAAATTAAAAATGTCATAGTTTTTTAAAACTTTCTGAGGGCAAAGGCCTCCCTTCCGCTTCTTCCACTTTTCTTGTTCTAGTACGATGGTAGGTCCATCCTTTGCGAAAAAGTCCAACTCATCCAGTCATCTCCTTTTGGGCCTGCCGCGTTGTCGTTTCTTGCTATTTGGTATCCATCAGCCGGATCCACACCAGACTATCCAACGCGCTCAGGCAGGAGCGTTTTGTGTGGACGTGCCTCGCGCGATACAATCTGCGCGACAGGATCACACGCTTCTTGCCTCAAGCGATCCGTTAGTTGTCGGTTTTGGGATTATACACAAAGGTCGCTCAGTCTCTTGGCGCGCTTGGCGTAGACGATTGTGTGTGGAGCGTAGAGTATCCCTTTGCAAACAACATAAATGCTTATGGGATCCAAATAACAGCAAATTCACCAATAGAGGAGCGAGGGAAGATGTATGGCGCGGTATTAGTCGGGAAATAAACAATATCCTAGTTGAAGAGTTAAAAAGAAAGTGAAATCTTCAAATGTAGGCGGCTCAGTATAGATCGGCTGGAGCGTGTTGAACCGGCGCGGCAGGATCGCAAAAAAAATCAAGGCGTCAGCCGAGTACTATCCATGATACATGCTCCACGCTCCCGGATCGCGGTTAGCTGGATCGGCGATCCATAATTTGATCGTCTGGTGTGGATCCGGCTTTGAGTGGTTATTTTCGCCCATTGCTCCTCCGACACGCGGCAGATGTGACCAGCCCACTTCCATTTCAACCTAGCAGCTGTAAGCCCAGCATCTGCTATTTTTTCACCAATTAGATGAATATCCTAATTGAGTTAAATATAGTACTTACTTAGTACTTTGATTATTTAATAAATTACTATTTACCTCTAACCGTCTGAAACACAGAATTAACAAAAACATATTATGTGAACTTGAAATAGGTTTAAGCAAAACTGTATTTACCGTCATGGCCTATATTTATAAATAAAATTCATTAATTAATCATCCTACTAAACTATAAATGCAAAGTTTTTGAGGACGGATGTTTGTTACTCTTTCACGCAAAAACTACTGATGAAATTTTAAAGGAATGAAATTTAGCTCACACATAGTTTATAACCTGGATTAACACATAGGATCTTTTTATCCCGATATCCTGATCCCGTGGGACAATTTCTCGAACTCTACGCGGGCGAAGCCGCTTGCATAAGCTGGTAAACAATAATTCTTCACAATGTTAAATAAATATTTATTGTTTGAACCCCACTTTTACCCTACACAAAGGCAAATCGTGAAACGAACGATGCCTGACAAAATGTTATTTCCTTTTCAGTAATTACAGAGATGGGAAATTCTGGATATTTGAAAAAATTTAATGCTACTCTTACATATACCTAATAATGCATAAAAATATGCCTGTCATTTCTGGAACTTTTGTTGTGGTAAAGTAGACTGACCAGAAACCGTGGTTGGGGACTTGTGGAGCACAAGACGACGTAAATATCAGCTAATAAATCAAATATCTGCAATTTCTATTCACACGGAAAACTCAAGTAATTCTGAGTTCAATGTGAATACTTTTAGGTATTCTTTTATTTGTATCCCGAGCACAAAGGACTCATTTTATATAACTTCAAACTTTCTTTTGGATCAACCAAGTCTGCCTTGTTTGTTTTTTTTTAAGTATCTCCACTATCGTCATCTTTATGGTCTAATTGTCTTTTTAATGATTCTGTCTACTAGCTTAGCATACTGTTTTACCTTATACTTTTTATTTGTATTCTAAAATCGGTAATATTTGTATAATATTTGGCAAAGTAATCTTTGTGTTTAGTGTGCCGATTTTGCTTGCTGTGTGTTCCATAAGCCACATAATTGCTATGTACCTGGTATATTGTATTGATTTATTAACTGTTATTAGAAATTAACGAAAAGTTTTCATTTTTCAGATGCGTCACAAGAAAACTTAAAAGTTTTGTGTCTCAATAAAGTTTTGACCGATGTCATATGTATTTTTATTTCACACCCAATTTTACTACTATTATAAATGCGAAAGTTACAATGGATGTTTGTTACTCAATCACGCCAGAACGGCTGAACGGATCTAGATGAAATTTGGAACAGAGATAGCTTATAGTCTGGAATAACACATATATATTATAGCACTATTAACTTAGGGGGATGAGCAATAGAGCATTACAACCGTTACAACCATATTCTTGGCTTCTGTTTGACAATTCATGGCTACCGTTTGACAACTGACAACTGTCATAGCATGCATTAGAATAGAACGGCTTTTTCAAACGATGTTTCGTAGGTATAAGTGGCCTATCGGTTCAGCGACCGCGTTTGAAGATAGCGGTTTAACTCGTTAAGTAGGCTTATTAAAAGACCTCATTAATACCAATTTGGAAAACAGTTCATCAGTCGAAGACTATGTAAAAAAAGTAATGTCAGCCGCACACAAGCTAAGGAATATAAAATTCAATGTGGACGACGAGTGGTTGGGCACACTAATGCTGGCAGGGTTGCCAGAAATGTGCAAGCATGATCATGGGTTTAGAGAGTTCCGGTATGAAGATTAGTGCTGATTTAGTGAAAAATAAATTACTGCAGGAAGTAAAGATATCAGACACTATCGCACTTTCGAAAAAATGGTTTCATTTTTTAACTTTTTAGAGAATTTTTTGTACAGTGTAAATTGGTCAATTTTCATTCATTAATTTATGATTACCTGTCTTTTGAATGGTAAAAAAACGAAAAGTATACATTAATCTATTTTGTAATGATTTGAAAATCATAAAGAATTAAAATAAAACAAAATACCTAAGGCGATTAACACACTGCCACGCACCACGCAGCGTAGCGCGTGAATGCGTGTTCTAACGTTGCTTGTAAGTATCTCCGTTTGTATAGAAAACACGCACAGTCCAACACACAGAAAATGCATCCACGCACGTTCATGCAGATCATGCGCCGATGCGTGTTTTCCATACAAACGGAGATACTTACAAGCAACGGAGGAACACGCATCCACGCACTACGCTGCATCATGCGGGGCAGTGTGAGAATCGCCTAAAACTTACAAAACTCGCGAACCATGTTTATTATTTTTGAAAATCGAATAGCATTAAAAAAATCATAAAAAGTGAATACTGCCTGCGATTCGAACTTGCGAATCCTGGTTTACAGGGCGGTCGCTGAACCGATAGGCCACTTATACCTGTGACAAATCGTTTGAAAAAGCCGTTCTATTCTAATGCATGCTATGACAGTTGTCACTGTTGTCAAACGGTAGCCAAGAATATGGTTGTAATGCTCTAATGCTCATCCCCCTAAGTTAATAGCGCTATAATATATGTGTTATTCCAGACTATAAGCTATCTCTGTTCCAAAGAAGAACAGGCAAAAAAAACCCAGACCCGACAGAAAAGTAACATACCTAAGTTTTTTTGTTATTATTTATATAATCATATTATATAGTTTTTATATTCGAAATCAATGGCTAACACCAAAATATTGCCTTATGTTTTTGTTCAGGCTTTACACTAAAAAAGTACAAAATGCCTGCTTATCTACACAATTCGTAAATATATGTTATAAACGCAATTACAGAATATTACTGCTCATGCTACCATGGCAAAAGGACATTGGGAAGTTGCGCACACATCATTAGTGTTGTATATTACCTAGGGTGGGCTAGACATCGAGATCACTTTGACCACCCCGCACTGGGTATGGATTATGTTTTAAGGGACATAGAAATACAATAAAACTTTATTTCGACATATTGGTTTTATTTTTGGTAGAACCCCGTTGATAGCTACCTAAATCACTGATCTACGATCAGATCATTCTTTTCGATTATTCGACTAATACCGGCTACGTTAAAAATAAAAATACGAATACCTGTTATCGTAACGGTGATTAATGAACTTTTTAGTTCTCTAATCACCGATATAAGCTCGAACTGGCGTCAACGAATTAGTGGAATAATCCGATCTGAATCATCGAATATGACGATTTTAATTAATCCTAAGTTGAGGGCGAATCCAGAAGGGCATGCTCTGACCCCAGTACCAGAGGCAAAAAGGAACGGGGTGGAATTTTTTAGTCAGTAAGAGTCTGACACGCCCTCTCGCTCCACCCAAGGGCGACAGATGTCATTAGATGATTTTAAACCACCTTAAAAAAAAATCCTAAGTTGAATGTTGTACTAGGAGTTCAAAAATTATATAATACAGCTGTATTTCCAGGTCTCCTGGATACATCCCATAACTATTTATCGTCATTTAGTTACATACATTACGAATTGTGTAGATAAGTAGGCATTTTGTATTTTTTTTAGTGTAAACCCTGAACAAAAACATAAGGCAATATTTTGGTGTTAGCCATTGATTTCGAATATAAAAACTATATAATATTATTGTATAAATAATAACAAAAAAACTGAGATATGTCACTTTTCTGTCGGGTCTGGGTTTTTTTTATATGGGACGTGACCGTTCTTCTTTCATGTCTTTAACACCAACAGCTTAGGTTGTAAGTTGATATATCAGTCAGTCAGTCAGGACTTTGAATTTCATATTGAGGGATGATTTTGGAAAAACTTTGATACACGTTTCTCATAATTGTAACTGCAGAGTAGGTACACAAATTTTCAAGTCCATCAACCGCGAGGATAAAAAGTTTCATAGAAAACTCAACACCCCATTTTACCCTCGTAGGGGTAGAATTTCGAAAAACCCTTTCTTAGTGGATACCTACTCTTCACAAAGAATACACACTCCAAATTTCATTGCTCTAGGACCAGCGGTTTGGGCTGTGCGTTGATATCTCTGTCAGTCAGTCAGGACTTTGAATTTTATATATATAGATCAACGATGTTTATAAAAGAACTGCTGAAATGACAGGTAATTTGTTTTTTTATTTAAGTAATTAGATATAATATGTGTGTTCGAACTTGCAATAGATAGTATAAACCATTATTATAACTGTTATTTACATTGAAAAAACATTTGATGAATTTGAGGTTAGGTGCATTTACAAAGATGCAAGCTCCTATAATTTTGATACTTTTTGTGTTAGTTCCAGAATAAAAATAACTAAGTTTCTTTTTTAGTGAAATCCGTAAGTACTATACGGCGAATTGCTATAGAAGGGCAAACAAACAAAGGCATTTTCTCATTTTTTTTTAAATTTTTAAATGATAAGTACTTGCAAAAGTTTAATTGTCTTTATTTTTTATGGTTGTAGGCCGTGGCTGAACAAGTGTTTACAAGCATCTCTGTCAATGACTGGAAAAATTCATGTGAACATGTTATGAAAATAGAAAGGGAGTATTATGAAAGGGTCAAACTCTGTATAGAGATATCGACAAAGGAGTCATCAACCTGCAAGGTGCTGCTGTCCTTGTACAGAGACAGACACGGATGAAGAGCTTTCGGGTGTGGAATATTAAGACGAAAATATGTTAGATTCTGATCAAAACATGATCAACAGATATACATACAACAGATCAGTTCGATGGGGTTTAGGTCACAATGATAAGGCGGGAGCCTGCGTGTACAATTATGTACCTACAAAGAAAACAAAATTATTAAAAAAATAGGTAGTGATATGATTTATTAATACCTAATTACCTATGCATGCTTCAGCAACAACTTACCTTTTGCCTTTAGACACATTTACTTTGTTATTAGTAAAAATAAAAACCACATAAAAGAATCATTGATTTTATTTTCCTCATAATGTAAATCAATATACACACGTACTTGCGCATTATCATACAAAAGCGAGCGTATGTAACGAGTAGAGAAATTTATGTTTATTTCAAGTAATGTAAAACCCGTCAAAGACGTCATCACCTGCCTAGCCTTTTCAGCTTCCAGTCGTAACCGGATGCAGCGTAAATATTAGTGCGTTACATGGAGCGACTGACTATCTGACCTCCACAACCAAGCAATTGAGTAATACAATACCACTTGGAAAGACAGGTTTTCAGATTTTTGGGCTTCTGACTCACAGTAAAAATCTACAAATGACACACAGGACAATCTTCAAGCATGACTTAACCTTGAAGATTGTCATGTGCGGTTGTTATTATTTAGCTCCGAGCTTTTCTAAAACCCGTCAACACACATTAAACAAAAAAATATTTGAAAAAAAAAACAAAGTATCAAGACCGTTATTACCGTACTATATAGGGTTACAATATGTACGATAGAGGCGCCACCATTATTTTCAGGACTTTTTTGCCAAGCTGTAACCTCATACGCCATTTCTATGATAAATTTAATTATTTATGTAAATAGGTTTTAGTCGAAGTGTAGTCGGAATGGCTGAAAATGAATTTGGTTTTATTTTTCCTTTTGTGTTTACTCTTTGCATGGAAGTAATAAGTACTACGTACAACCCATTACGAAATAAAATCTCTAAAAAGTTTAAAAATGAAAACAAACTAAAATTAGATAAAATCCATGACGTTGTGTGTATGCAGCGCCGCAGTCAATTGCTCAGCCACTGCGCAAACAGTGCCGTCACATAACTGTGATTGTGACTTCGTCGGGCATTGATGCAACTTTGCATAAGGGTGGCCGGACTGCACATTACATTTTCAAATTGCTGCTGAATCTTGCAAGCGAAGATACCCCAACATGCAACATCACAAAAACGGGGGAGTCCTTTGTTAGTGGTGGTGTCGTTCGGCGATTTCAGACCCTGTGGACGGTGAGTAATGGGCTAGTTTAGTTTAGTTTAGTTTATTTATTAATAATTATTAAAAATTACATGTCAGATTTTGAAAGAAAATAATTAAAAACACAAATCATTCATTAAATTAAACAAGAGCATCAAATACAATTTATCATAAAAAATTAGAAACACAGAATAAACGGAATAATAAACAAAATAACATAATAATCACATAAAAAAAAAAAAACTATCAAAACCATTCTTTTAGGTCATATAATGCCTGGTCGGTTAGCCAGCTTTTGAGCTTGGCTTTTAAAGCATTGTTAGATGTCGCGCCCAAGATTCTATCCGGTAGCCGGTTGTACACCGATGGACCCATAATATGGATCAACCTTCCAGATTTAGACAGTGTGTGTGGGTAGCCAGCTAATTTGTCTCTACCACGAGTACAGTAATTATGTCTATCTCCGCGTTTATTATAATCATTTATATGTTGCCTAACGTATACTGCCGCCTGTAATATCACCATCGCGGGAACAGTCAATATTTTGAGTCGTTTAAAAAGTGGTCTTGCGGTGGCATCCCATTGGGATCGCGTAATGGCTCTCACGGCACGCTTCTGCATCCTGAAAGCTCGCTCCCAGTCGGCAGCTCGGCCCCAAAACTCAACGCCATACTGGAGAACCGAAAACCGAGTGTACCAACGCGAAATAACACCCTCTCATCATCTTCCGTGGGAGCGTTTGCGCTAATCGCTCCAGAGCGAAGCATGCTCGTCCGAGTTTGCCGCACATTTTATCAATATGAGGCCCCCACGTGAGAGAACTGTCCAGTTCGAAGCCGAGAAATGTGGTGACTTGCACCTCTAGCCCGCCCGCCCGCGGCTAGCTCGCCTTCCGACCGTCTTATGATGACAGGCCGTGTCGACGGCGCGTTCGTGTTCCACGCGCGCCTCAAAGAGATCAAACCTTCGAATCAAACTCAGTAAAATGGAAGGGGACCCCTTCCGTTTTGCTAAGTTTGATGAGTATGAGCAAGGGCCGATGCCTGCCGGGGCTGCGAGACTGTTCGGAAAAGATACCACGGCCCTGGATCACAAAGGACTAAGAAGGAACATGACATGCACGTTTTTCTCAATTTGTAGGTAAATATAAAAAATAAAGAGTGGTTGTGTGAGTTGGCAGTCCTGTCGCCACAGAACGAGTGGATCAGAAAAATAAACAAACAAAAAAATTACATTGTCGTGGAAGATTCAAAAGTATACACATCCATAGACACTGTGATGGCTAATGATGATACTCGTAGTACTGCCTACCTCATTGAATTTCTCAACTCCGTGGAGTTAAAAGGCGAGGCGTCCCATCAGCTGGAGCTTAAAGTTGGCGTTCCAGTTCTGGTGATGCGAAACCTTGATGCAACCAGACTGTGCAACGGCACCAGGCTTCTTATCACAGAGCTGGGCAGTAACATTATAAAAACGGAGCTGCTATAGGATAGAGCGTTTTAATTACCCGCATACCCACTATTTCAAATAACTTGCCATTTCAATTTAAGAGGCTACAATTTCTCTTAAAATTGGTTTTTACAATGACGATAAACAGATCCCAGGCCCAAACCATGAAAGTGACAGGCATTCAATTGTACACTATGGAGTGTACAATTGAATGCCTGTCACTTTTCAGATGGTCAATTATATGTTGGTGGTTCAGTGCCCAAAACTTGCAGTGCTTGCGGAAAATAATAAGTAATTTAATGTTGTGTACAAAACGGTATTAGAATAAATAGTGCCCAACAAGGTGTGTGATGGTTCACTTTGAAAAAGTTGTATAGCGCTAAAATAAACGGTTTTAAAGCCATATCGTTGCCATTGAATTTTGTTTGGGACTTCTTTTTGTAGTCATCACCCACATTATCACATTTTGATCAGCCAGTCAGTTCTCACACATCACGCCATGTAATCCCCAAATGTTTAGGCAGAAGTGTACCTAATCGTACACCCACATTTCGCCAGTTATGTTGAACTCCCATGTGATAGGGGCCGAGCATATTCCACCAACTGGGTACAAATCCAGATTCCGTGGCTGCTAATGAGAAATTCCTGATGGAATAACCAAATAACACTATTATTTATAGTATTTTTTTCAATTGCATGCATTGTTTAATGTTAAGTGGAAGAACGGAGTCACACAAGCATCGCCTTGCTCAAAAGGTGATCTCTAAATCATGTGCGTTATAGCTTTATGTAATTAAAATAAACATTTTTTTTTAACCTTGCCTGACCCGTGCATCGATCCCAGGACATGCTTAGTATTCGCACTTACGACCACTCGACCAACGAGGCAGTCTCTCACATACATACCAAAATTTCCGCGCGAACGAAGTCGCGGGCAACAGCTAGTTGATGAAATAAGGAGAAAGGCGATTTGTAAGATATAAATATTTAATATAATTAAATAATTTTACAAACGTAACTGTCAGTGCACAAATGCAGGAACGAGAGCACGCCTATATAAAACACATAGTAGACATGCGCATCACATATTGCTATTTAATTTAGCGCAGGCGTCCATACTCTAAACATCCTCTCCTGGACGCAGACGCTTTAAAATTAAACCCATTGATGAGGTGAAGTTTTCATTCAACGGTCGATGGAGTGCCTTTGTCAAAATATCGGCGATCATGTCTCTAGTGCATCTACTCGTTTATTGAACCATGACTTGTTTGGCAGCAATCTTCTCACGCACGAAGTGGTAGCGGACGTCTATGTGTTTACTGCGTGCGTGGTATAATAACCAGCCAATTATTTCTTGATATTAAATGTTATTTAAAATTTCTTGTTGACTTTCACCCTTCTTCAGTTTGAAATTAGCATCAGCAGGTGTCCACATCGGCTTACAATTGTTCATTCCAAATCGAGTAAGTATGTTTTTTATTTAAATTGTTGATTCAACATTAAGGCACATTAGTGATGAGGGACTTTGATGAACATCATTAATGTGGCTTCTCATTCTCCCTTGCAGCGGTCTCAAAGTTATGTTAAATTCCGATGGAGACTCAAGTGTCCTATCAGGTAAATACGTGTCATCATTAACATCTACAAATTGATCAGAATCATCTGAAATAGAAATACTTTGAGATTCATCCTGTGTTTCTCTTCTTTTATTATCAATGTTGCTTTCCACAGATTCTAAAGTACCTGGTAAGTAAACAGTTTTTTTTCTTTTACTTCAAAAAAGTTTAAAGTTGGAAAACTTTCCTTTATGTTTTCATTTTTATTATCCTCTATCTCTATGTCATCTTACTACTATTATAAATGTAAAAGTTACGATGGATGTTTGTTACTCAGTCACGCCAGAACGGCTGAACGGATCTAGATGAAAGAAGAACGGTCACGTCCCATATAAAAAAAACCCAGACCCGACAGAAAAGTGACATATCTCAGTTTTTTTGTTATTATTTATACAATAATATTATATAGTTTTTATATTCGAAATCAATGGCTAACACCAAAATATTGCCTTATGTTTTTGTTCAGGGTTTACACTAAAAAAAATACAAAATGCCTACTTATCTACACAATTCGTAATGTATGTAACTAAATGACGATAAATAGTTATGGGATGTATCCAGGAGACCTGGAAATACAGCTGTATTATATAATTTTTGAACTCCTAGTACAACATTCAACTTAGGTTTTTTTTTTAAGGTGGTTTAAAATCATCTAATGACATCTGTCGCCCTTGGGTGGAGCGAGAGGGCGTGTCAGACTCTTACTGACTAAAAAATTCCACCCCGTTCCTTTTTGCCTCTGGTACTGGGGTCAGAGCATGCCCTTCTGGATTCGCCCTCAACTTAGGATTAATTAAAATCGTCATATTCGATGATTCAGATCGGATTATTCCACTAATTCGTTGACGCCAGTTCGAGCTTATATCGGTGATTAGAGAACTAAAAAGTTCATTAATCACCGTTACGATAACAGGTATTCGTATTTTTATTTTTAACGCAGCCGGTATTAGTCGAATAATCGAAAAGAATGATCTGATCGTAGATCAGTGATTTAGGTAGCTATCAACGGGGTTCTACCAAAAATAAAACCAATATGTCGAAATAAAGTTTTATTGTATTTCTATGTCCCTTAAAACATAATCCATACCCAGTGCGGGGTGGTCAAAGTGATCTCGATGTCTAGCCCACCCTAGGTAATATACAACACTAATGATGTGTGCGCAACTTCCCAATGTCCTTTTGCCATGGTAGCATGAGCAGTAATATTCTGTAATTGCTTGTATAACATATATTTACGAATTGTGTAGATAAGCAGGCATTTTGTACTTTTTTAGTGTAAAGCCTGAACAAAAACATAAGGCAATATTTTGGTGTTAGCCATTGATTTCGAATATAAAAACTATATAATATGATTATATAAATAATAACAAAAAAACTTAGGTATGTTACTTTTCTGTCGGGTCTGGGTTTTTTTTGCCTGTTCTTCTTTAAAGGGTGTATTCTTTGTGAAGAGTAGGTTCCACTAAGAAAGGTTTTTTCGAAATTCCACCCCTAAAGGGGAGAAATGGGGTGTTGAATTTTCGGTAAAACTTTTTATTCTCGGGTCGATTGACTTAAAAGTTTGTGTACATACTCTGCAGTTAAAATTGTGAGAGATGTGTATCACAGTTTTTCCAAAATCATCCCCCAATATATAATTCAAAGTCCTGGCTGACTGATATATCAACGCAGAGCCCAAACCGCTGGTCCTAGAGAAATGAAATTTGGAGGGCGTATTCTTTGTGAAGAGTAGGTATCTACTATGAAAAGGTTTTCGAAATTCTACCCCTAAGAGGGTAAAAATGGGTGTTGAGTTTCCTATGAAACTTTTTACTCTCGAGGTCGATTGAATTGAAAATTTGTGTACATACTCTTCAGTTAAGAAGAGATTAATTATGAGAAACGTGTATCACAGTTTTTCCAAAATCAAATTCAGTCCTGTTTTTTTTTCGGTTTTTTCGTCATGGGTGTCATTTTCGTGGTTTTTGGGTCGCCAATGACGAAAATGAGGTCAAAATATAAAAATTCAAGACGACGCCCATGAAGATTTTAGGTTTTTTCGTCATGGGTGTCATTTTCATGGCTTTTGGGGTCGCTGATAACGAAAATGTGGCCAAAATGTAAATCGATGATGGCGCCAGCAAAAAAATTCAGTTATTTCGTCATGAGTGTCATTTTTGTGGTTTTTGGGGTCGCTGATAACGAAAATTAGGTCAAAATGAAATTAAGGATGGCGCCGATGAAAATTTTTGGTTTTTATTCATGAATGTCATTTTCGTGGTTTTTGGGGTCGCTGATAACGAAAATGTGGTCAAAATGAAAATCCAAGATGGTGCGGACGAAAATATTTGGTTTTTTCGTCATGGATGTCATTTTCATGGTTTTCAGGGTCGCTGATATCGAAAATTAGGTCAAAATGAAAATTCTAAATGGCACCAACCATTTTTTTTAGATTTTTCATCAGGGTTATCATTTTCATAGTTTTTGAGGTCACTGATAACGAAAATGAGGTCCAAATAAACATAGGAAAAAAAACAATTCTCATTTTTTCTTCGGTTTCCCCTGACTCAATTTTCACTCTTCGCCACTGGTACCTACCAGTTGCAAAGGGTCCACTTAGAAAGGGTTTTTCGAAATTCCACCCCTTTTTTTTTGTTTTTTTTGGAGGGTGGGAAATCATCAAATGACCCCTCCCGCTCTGGGCGGAGCGGAAGGGAGTGTCAGACTCTTACTGACTAAAAACCACCCATGTTCCTTCTTTGGCCCTTTGTGTTCCAGGGCCGCGGTATCTCTTTCGAACAGTCCCGCAGCCCTGGCAGGCATCGGCCCTTGCGGGGACCCTCCCGTTTGCTGACATCTCTTTGAGGCGCGCGTGGAACACGAACGCGCCGTCGACACGGCCTGTCGTCATACGACGGACGGACGGCGAGCTAGCCCATTACTCACCGTCCACAGGCCCGTGCCTACGGTGGCCGAGACCCATCACGGCGTGGCCCCCGACGCCCGGTGCTTCTCCTCCCGCGGCGGCTGGAAAGTGAGGCTCTCTCCCTCTCACGTTCCGCCGCCTCCTTCGCTAGCATGACTGCTTCGCAGGAGGAGGCGACGGCTTTCGATTCCCTCTCGCCCAGGACCATGGCTTGAACCAGGGCCGGACGCGAGAGGTCGCCGCCGCCAATCGCCGCTACGAGGACACGGCGGTGCTCCGCCCAAGCGGATCAGACCTCCACGGTGTGCTCCATCGTGTCCTCCGGGCGATCCTCGCAATGATAGCACCGAAATTCCACCCCTAAGAGGACAAAATGGGGTGCTGAGTTTTCTGTGAAACTTTCTATTCTAGGTGTCGATAGACTTGAAAGTCTACATACTCTACTTACAGTTTTTCCAAAATCATCCCGCAATATGAAATATTGAATCATAAGAAGCATTGTTCCGAGTAATATTTAGCGTTTATTTCATCAAAATGGACCAACAGACGCAAAAGATATTAATGTTTAAAATTTAGTTAGTACAGCTTGGCAAAAATGTCCTGAAACGGAACTAAAAAATTTCATCGTTGGCAACTTCACTTACTGTCACATCTAGTGAGTACATGTAATGTCATTTCATGTTATCGCTAGCTGTTTTTTGTGTATTTTTTATTATTGTGTTTAATTTGGTGACTCAAAGGGCTCAAAATGAACAGAAAAACTATTCGCAGCTCCGCTAGAGCGATAATTTATAAAGTGTATACGAGATGTTTGGCGGAATTTGAAGCCGGACCAATTTTATAGGATACTAGCTTTTGCCCGCGGCTTCGCCCGCGTGCAGTTCGGGAATTGCCCACGGGATCTTGCCTACTTTTGGGATAATGGGAAATAGATGTAGATTACTTATTGTAATCTACATCTATTTGTATCAGACTATAATCTATCTCTGTGCCAAGTTTCATCCAGATCTGATCAGCCGTTCTGGCGTGATTGAGTAACAAAGATCCATTCATCCAAACTTTCGCATTAATAAATAGTTTATGTAAGATATATATGTAATATTAGTATTTAGGGTTCCGCACCTCAAAGGAAAAAACGGAACCCTTATAGGATCACTCGCGTGTCTGTCTGTCTGCCTGTCCGTTTGTCACAGCCAATTTACTCTGAAACTACCGGACCGATGGAGTTGAAATTTGGTACATGTAAGTCATTGATTCAAAGACGGACGTATAAATTAATTTTAAACAGGGGAGCCACTTTTGGGTCGTAAATTAAAAAATGAAAATTAAAATATTTCTAAACTACATCGTGTTATATCAAAAACTGTGATACACGTGTCAATTGAAGAGTGATGTGTACATTAAGTTTTGAGTCAACCGACCCAGACAATATTAAGTTTCACAGAAAATTCAACCCCCATTTCAAAACAAAGAATACATAATTCAAATTTCATGTCATTAAGACCAGTGGTTGATATATCAGTCAGTCAGTCAGGACTTTGATTTTATATTGCGGGATGATTTTGGAAAAACTGTAAGTAGAGTATGTAGACTTTCAAGTCTATCGACACCTAGAATAGAAAGTTTCACAGAAAACTCAGCACCCCATTTTGTCCTCTTAGGGGTGGAATTTCGGTGCTATCATTGCGAGGATCGCCCGGAGGACACGATGGAGCACACCGTGGAGGTCTGATCCGCTTGGGCGGAGCACCGCCGTGTCCTCGTAGCGGCGATTGGCGGCGGCGACCTCTCGCGTCCGGCCCTGGTTCAAGCCATGGTCCGGGGCGAGAGGGAATCGAAAGCCGTCGCCTCCTCCTGCGAAGCAGTCATGCTAGCGAAGGAGGCGGCGGAACGTGAGAGGGAGAGAGCCTCACTTTCCAGCCGCCGCGGGAGGAGAAGCACCGGGCGTCGGGGGCCACGCCGTGATGGGTCTCGGCCACCGTAGGCACGGGCCTGTGGACGGTGAGTAATGGGCTAGCTCGCCGTCCGTCCGTCGTATGACGACAGGCCGTGTCGACGGCGCGTTCGTGTTCCACGCGCGCCTCAAAGAGATGTCAGCAAACGGGAGGGTCCCCGCAAGGGCCGATGCCTGCCAGGGCTGCGGGACTGTTCGAAAGAGATACCGCGGCCCTGGAACACAAAGGGCCAAAGAAGGAACATGGGTGGTTTTTAGTCAGTAAGAGTCTGACACTCCCTTCCGCTACGCCCAGAGCGGGAGGGGTCATTTGATGATTTCCCACCCTCCAAAAAAAACAAAAAAAAAGGGGTGGAATTTCGAAAAACCCTTTCTAAGTGGACCCTTTGCAACTGGTAGGTACCAGTGGCGAAGAGTGAAAATTGAGTCAGGGGAAACCGAAGAAAAAATGAGAATTGTTTTTTTTCCTATGTTTATTTGGACCTCATTTTCGTTATCAGTGACCTCAAAAACTATGAAAATGATAACCCTGATGAAAAATCTAAAAAAAATGGTTGGTGCCATTTAGAATTTTCATTTTGACCTAATTTTCGATATCAGCGACCCTGAAAACCATGAAAATGACATCCATGACGAAAAAACCAAATATTTTCGTCCGCACCATCTTGGATTTTCATTTTGACCACATTTTCGTTATCAGCGACCCCAAAAACCACGAAAATGACATTCATGAATAAAAACCAAAAATTTTCATCGGCGCCATCCTTAATTTCATTTTGACCTAATTTTCGTTATCAGCGACCCCAAAAACCACAAAAATGACACTCATGACGAAATAACTGAATTTTTTTGCTGGCGCCATCATCGATTTACATTTTGGCCACATTTTCGTTATCAGCGACCCCAAAAGCCATGAAAATGACACCCATGACGAAAAAACCTAAAATCTTCATGGGCGTCGTCTTGAATTTTTATATTTTGACCTCATTTTCGTCATTGGCGACCCAAAAACCACGAAAATGACACCCATGACGAAAAAACCGAAAAAAAAACAGGACTGAATTTGATTTTGGAAAAACTGTGATACACGTTTCTCATAATTAATCTCTTCTTAACTGAAGAGTATGTACACAAATTTTCAATTCAATCGACCTCGAGAGTAAAAAGTTTCATAGGAAACTCAACACCCATTTTTACCCTCTTAGGGGTAGAATTTCGAAAACCTTTTCATAGTAGATACCTACTCTTCACAAAGAATACGCCCTCCAAATTTCATTTCTCTAGGACCAGCGGTTTGGGCTCTGCGTTGATATATCAGTCAGCCAGGACTTTGAATTATATATTGGGGGATGATTTTGGAAAAACTGTGATACACATCTCTCACAATTTTAACTGCAGAGTATGTACACAAACTTTTAAGTCAATCGACCCGAGAATAAAAAGTTTTACCGAAAATTCAACACCCCATTTCTCCCCTTTAGGGGTGGAATTTCGAAAAAACCTTTCTTAGTGGAACCTACTCTTCACAAAGAATACACCCTTTAAATTTCATGTCTTTAACACCAACAGCTTAGGTTGTAAGTTGATATATCAGTCAGTCAGTCAGGACTTTGAATTTCATATTGAGGGATGATTTTGGAAAAACTTTGATACACGTTTCTCATAATTGTAACTGCAGAGTAGGTACACAAATTTTCAAGTCCATCAACCGCGAGGATAAAAAGTTTCATAGAAAACTCAACACCCCATTTTACCCTCGTAGGGGTAGAATTTCGAAAAACCCTTTCTTAGTGGATACCTACTCTTTACAAAGAATACACACTCCAAATTTCATTGCTCTAGGACCAGCGGTTTGGGCTGTGCGTTGATATCTCTGTCAGTCAGTCAGGACTTTGAATTTTATATACATATATAGATAGATAGATAGATAATACTAATAATTCTTTTTTCAATTGTGTAACTATAGGAGATCCTGGAGTGGGGTCCACTAGTAGTAGGATCTCATTGCCTTGTGATGGCATAGGAGTCTTGGGGCTCACTCCGGATACTCATTTAAACTAGTTAGTAAGACAACAGAGGCTACCGGTAACATTGATGTTACACCGATCAACAACAATATACTTGTATCTTCTTGCTCTCAAATAGCTAAATGTAAAAAAGGGGCTAAGCAGAATTCCATGCAATTATTTCATCAAAACATTCAAGGTTTCTCTTCAAAGCAACTAGAAATTGAATTGTTTTTAGAAAAAACAAAGATTGAAATTGTTTGTTTCACTGAGCATTGGTTAAAAGATTATTAATAATAATAATAATAAAGCCGTTTATTCCAAATCTCCAATGTATATCACAATGTTTGTTAGTAACTTTTGCTTAAATTTACGAAGGTTTACTTAAAATTAATGTTAGTATTTATTTATAAGATTTGGACCCCTGTTTGGGTAAAGGCCTCTTCCAACCTTTTCCATGACTCCCTGTCCTTGCCTGACTTTATCCAGTCGTTTCCTGCGATGTGTGTTATATCATCAGCCCACCGTCTTAATTGTCGACCAACATTCCTTTTCCCCACTGGTCCTTTCCATCTTGTGGCTTCAATGGTCCATCTTCTGTCTACATATCGTGAGATGTGTCCGGCCCATCTCCATTTAAGTAAGAGTGCGTGTCTGAGAGCATCGTTGAGTTTAGTTTTTTGACGAATGTTTTCGCTCCTAATTTTATGAATTTTTCTAATTTTCTACATGCTCCTTTCCATTGCTGTTTGACTACATTTGATTTTTTGTTTTACTTTATTAGTAAATATCCATGTTTGGCAACCATACAACAAGCAGGGTAATAGGCATGTATCAAATATTGTCCTTTTCATGTGCAAGCTGTAGTTCCCTTTTAGGATTTCTCTTAATGCCCAGAATTTCTTCCAAGTTGCGTTGACTCTTCTTGTTACTTCGTCTTCGTTGCTTGACGTTTTGAATGAGATTTGTTTCCCCAAGTAGATGTATTCGCTGACATATTCTATGTTATTACCTTTTATCACTATCGGACGTTCGCGATTGTTGGTTAGTATCTTGGTTTTATTAACATTCATTTCTAAGCCGATTTTGGAGCTTTCGCAGTCCAGTGATCTCATCATATCCTCTAGGTCTTTGGCAGTTTCAGCAATTATAACAATATCATCAGCGAACCTCAGATGGTTTAAATAGTGTCCGTTTATATACACTCCCCTGTTTTTCCAGTCTAGTTTTTGAAAAATATTTTCAAGTACTGTTATAAATAGCTTCGGGGATAGGGGGTCTCCCTGTCTCACTCCTTGGTTAAAAGATTATGAAATGCTAATTAATTACGCAAATTACAGTGTAGGCAGTTGCTTTAACCGGAAAGCTAAGATTCGTGGCGGTTCATTAATCTTAGTTAAAAATTGTATTAAATTTAAGACTCGTAGTGATATTGTTGATCTATCGGTTGAACATAATATTGAGCTGTCTTGTGTTGAGCTGGATAGGCATGTTATAGTGTGCGTTTACAGACCCCCAAATTATCAAAACTACTCTATTTTTGAATCGGTAATGGAAGATACTTTAGCAAAGCTTGCAACTGGTAATAAATCACTGGTAATCTGTGGTGACTTTAATGTTAATATTTTAGATCAAAATTCAAATAGCAGTAGATTATTACATCTTTTTAAATCATTTCATTTGTTAAACGTGTTTTCGGAACCAACCCGAATTACTACAAATACTGCAACATGTATTGATAATGTTTTTTGTTGCTGCGACTACTTGGATAAATCAATTGTAAATTACCTTCCTTCTGATCATAGCGGTCAAACCGTTGTTTTCGAGTCCTACACACCATTACAAAAAATTCAGATAAAGTCCAGACAAATGACACCCAGTAATTTAAATAAATTCAATAATAACTTAATTAGTAATTTAGGTATTCCGGACCATATTATTGAAAATGTAAATCACTTTTATGAGGAATTCTTTTCGGTAGTTTACACCGAGTTTAATATTACATTAAAAATGAAAACTAAATCTATTTGCCCAAACTTTATGTTCAGTGACTGGGCAACTAAGGGTATTAGGAAAAGTAGGGAGCGATTGTTTGAACTGTACGGCCTTAAGCCTTACATCAACTCAGAAACTTTTAATAAATATGTTGCAACTTACTCTAAAATTTTTAAAAACACTTGTAAGGTAGCTAAAGCCTTATTCATTAGCAACAAGATTAAATCCGCCGATAATAAAATAAAGACGGTTTGGAAAATTATCAATAGTGAAACTAATAGACATAAAAATATAATAATGATATCACACTAGATACTTCACGTGGTCTTATAAGCTATAAAAACGAAGTTGCTCAAGAATTTGTAGATTTCTTCACTAGTATCCCACTTAAAACTACTGAAACCTTAAATTCCTCACCCTTGGTTTCTATTGATTTGTTGAGAGCGAACGTTTCAGCCTGCCCGGTTGAGTTTCAATTTAAGCATATAAACCCCATCACAGTCATTAAAGCTTTTAAGGAAATCAAAATCAAATTAACTGAAGATCTTTGGGGAATGTCCATTAAAGTTTGTCAAGCTATTATTGAGACTATAGCACCGTTTTTAGCCTTAATATTTAATTTATGTGTGGACCAAGGAGTCTTCCCGGACCTTATGAAATACAGCAAGGTAATACCACTTTTCAAATCCGGGGACAGTAAAGACACCAATAACTATAGACCCGTATCCGTGTTGCCGGTTTTCAGCAAGGTGTTTGAAAAGGTAATGCTTAATCAAATGCTCACACACTTTAACACCAATAAAATCTTACATGAGAAACAATATGGTTTCACCAAAGGACGTTGCACGACTGACGCCGGTGTCACCTTATTAAAACACATATTTACGGCGTGGGAAGAGGCACAAGATGCCATAGGAATCTTCTGTGACCTCTCGAAAGCATTTGATTGCGTAAACCACGAAACCCTACTCTTGAAACTTGAACATTACGGTTTAGGGAAACTTGCGCTCAGTTTAGTTAAATCGTATTTAAACGATAGACATCAGCAAGTACAAATAAATGGTGTCAATTCAATGGGTTTAAAAGTAAGTATGGGTGTACCGCAAGGTTCGATATTAGGTCCTTTCCTCTTTTTTGTCTATATAAATGATCTACCCCATTTATTTAAAAACCAACCACAAATGGTGTTGTTTGCTGACGATACCTCTTTAATATTTAAGACAAACAGACGTGCCACAAATCTTGACGACGTAAATAACGCCCTATTGCTGGTCCATAATTGGTTCACCGCGAATAATTTAGTATTAAATGGGAAAAAAACGAAGTGTATAAGATTTGCTCTACCGAATGTCAAAAGTAGTGATAGTGACATAGTATTGAATCAAGAGAAACTAGAATTCGTCGAAAAAACGGTTTTCTTGGGGATCACGCTCGATTCAAGGCTTCAATTTACTGATGTAGATACCGCGAGGCTAGTCTATTTTAGTTATTTTCATAGTATTATGTCATACGGTATTTTACTATGGGGACGGGCTGCAGACATTGAGTCTATATTTATTCTGCAGAAAAGAGCTATCAGAGCCTTATATGATCTAGGTAGACGCGATTCTCTAAGAGAACTGTTTAAGGAAATTAACATCATGACAGTACCTTGTCAATACATCTATGAAAACATCATGTACGTTAGGAAAAATTTGCATTTATTTAGTAAAAGAGGTGACCGACACCACTATCATACTAGAAATAGGGACCAACTAACTCAACCAGGTTTCAGGCTAGCTAAAGTAGACTCATCTTTCATGGGGTACTGTTTAAAATGTTACAATAAAATACCTCCCCACATTCTACAACTGAATGAGACGAAAGGACATGGCCGAATCCTGCCCTCAGAATCAATTCATAATTCGTAATGTACACTAATTATTATTATATTAAAGTTACTTCTAAAATAAATAAAAATTAATCGCAACAATTACATATCTCTAGAACAGGCGACAAAAAATCTCAAAATAATATGTGTGTTAATAGTTTTTTTGTGGTTTTGTTTCATTGAATGTAATACAAAATGCATCTACGTTTGGATACATGCATGAGACAAACACTGTATCTATCTGAATTACGCCTGAAGGTCAGACTAAAATGTATGTAAAACACCTGTGATTGTCAAATTGTATTGCTAGGGTACCTTAAAAAGTTAACGGTTTCACGATTATCACAGACACCACTTTTTGACCTGCCGCGCGTCTTGATGAATATATTCAAATATTTATTTTCAAGAGTGTGTATCCAAATATCCTAGAGTTATTTTGACGTTTCTACGCTCAATACCAAAGAGCTCAAAACTATCTGTGCAGTCTTGCGTTGATCTTATCACGTAATACTGTGTTGTCTTTTCGTTATTGTATTTTATACTTTTGAAAATGTAGGTATATATACTACCTACCTAATTAGATATTCTTAAATAAAAATTCAAATACCATTTTAGTGTTTTATTGCCTATCCAATTATATATTTTTTGCTAGTCGCTTGGGTCGCTTGGAAGTCATAATATCCAGAAATATCTGTAGACGACTAGTACTCGCTCTTCTTCGATTTGAAATGTCATGTCGGATAGTGAAGAAACGGCCTTTAAATCCATTGGTAATAGCATTTCTCGTATTGTTTAGTTTCGGAATTTATGATCATTGCTATTCAAAATGTTTAGGCACATTTTTTGTATCCTATTTATAGTATCTCTCGCTTCTTCTCTGATCATAAAACTTAAACTATTATGATTACACACCTGTAAGCTTTAATTTGACGTACTGAATGTCAATGTACATGAATATTTTTTGTACGGGCACAGCTCTATACAAATTCCGGCCATGTCATTTAAATCTTGTATAAAACGCACACTATGTAGGCAAGCATATTATAAGTTGGGGGATTACATTGATGATAAAAATGCTTGGCTCAATGCTGGTCCTGCTCCACAACCATAGGGGCAAACTAATTGATTACCATGTGAAGTTATTGTGGAAGCTGCAGAAGATTGTAAAAATATCTTTGCATTGTATAGATTCAATCTCTTAGTATTATATAATCGCATAGCACATGTGTGAGTACTATGTACGGTAAAGCTACCATTTACATTTAGTTATCTTCATTGACTTGAATGTGCCCTGGTGGCTGAGAGAATGTCATGCTCACACAAATGTCTCGCTGATGGTGGCGGGTGTGTCGGGTCATTTAGTTCCCTTTAATGTGGTTGAATTGAATGGCGCTGATCCATGCGTCATGTTCGTGAACGGGCGCTGTCAGTTGGGACTGGTCATCTCTTAGCTGTCACGGTTTATTTTAATTACTTTATTTTTAAATTGTTAGTTTAATCTTTTACTTTGGACGCTCTTAATGTGCACGTCTTTGTATATCGTTCTCACATACTTATATGTATAATCTCAACATGAATGATGTAACCAAGATTTTGTAACAATATTTTGATTAAAAAGAGTGTCCATGGAGTTTCTTGCCCATTCTTCTCCATAGAGATCTACGATTTGGAATGTGCAACTACAGTACTATCGCAAGTTATTATGCCTTGTGAATGTGACTGTAGCTTAGCTTTTTTGTTTTTGACTTTCAAAAGTGCCTGTAATGGTCTAATTGAAATAAATGCTTTGAGTTTGAGTTATCCTTTAACACCCCTACTACTTTTTTTCTAAATATTTTCAATGTACAGAAACGCCATGTCTACAGATTTATTATTTGTATAGATTCACAATAGTTAAATATACAAAACGGCACGAAGTTTACGACCCCTTTTTTTTGTTTTCGGATTGGAATCATCAAATGACTCCTCCCGCTCTGGGCGGAGCGGAAGGGAGTGTCAGACTTTTACTGACTAAAAACCATCCATGTTCCTTCTTTTGCCCTTTGTGTTCCAGGGCCGCGGTATCTCTTTCGAACAGTCCCGCAGCCCTGGCAGGCATCGGCCCTTGCAGGCCCCTTCTGTTTGCTGACATCTCTTTGAGGCGCGCGTGGAACACGAACGCGTCGTCGACACGGCCTGTCGTCATAAGACGCCATAACCCATTACTCACCGTCCACAGGCCCGCGCCTAAGGTGGCCAAGAGCCACCACGTGGCCCCCGACGCCCGGTGCTTCTCCCGCGCTGGCTGGGACGTGAGGTTCTCTCCCTGTCACGTTCCGCCACCTCCTTCGCTAGCATGACTGCTTCGCAGAAGGAGGTGACGGCTTCCCATTCCCTCTCGCCCCGAACCATGGCTTGAACCAGGGCCGGGCGCGAGAGGTCGCCGATCGCTAGTTTACGACCCCTGCCCTCGCACTTGCCCGCCACAAACTTGTGACGCTATTAGGATTGCTTACCCCTGTCCAAATCCACCTGAGGGTGAAGAATTTTGCCAGCCAGCCTGTCGATGTGAAGACGGCTACTACAGAAATTCTGTCGGAGAATGTATTTCGGAAACAAATTGTCGTAAGTCAATTTTATCGGGCAAGGGAATTTAATTTTTTGTGAACTACTAAGTACTGCCAACCCTGACAAATATTATAAAACGAAGCGGCTTTTAGGTATCAGTTAAATGCAAATAAACGAACATGGATAACAGTAGTAACAGCTATCTTGCAAGAACAAACTTAAATAGGTTTCCCAAAACTCAATCAATTCAACGTATCATAGTCTACTTTAAGACATAGAGCTCCGCAAAGAAATGCCACAGCACCCGATTCTCCACATTCACATCATATCTGTGTAGTCTGTCTTAGGTTCCATTTCAAGGTCATCAGTCCATCTAGCTGAAAAAGAGTCCCATTTAATTTGACTCTGCAGAAAGCCCTCTCTTTTCGCAACATAGTTGGGAAAAGGCTAGGCAGATAACGATAGTGCAGTATCGACTAGATATTACAAATTCCTCGTTTGTTATAGTCTTGCAAGGGAGATCCAAACGCGGTACCAGGATGCGGTAGTTACTGTAAGCGTTGTTCTAACTACCGTAAACGTGGCGTCGTTTGTGCACTCAGCTGTTTGTTAGGTGGTTGTGATTGCAAACCAGGCTACATTTTCGAAGACAATTTGGAGATATGCGTGCTGCCCGAAGACTCAGTAAGTAATACTGTACTATATTTCTATATATTCAGAAGTATAGACAAGGGTGAATTTATAAAGGAGATAAGTTATCCGCAACTTCAGGAGTGGTAAAACAAGCTATAGAAGTATTTTCCCAATAATCGTGACTTTATTCAACTCAATATATCTTTCAGCACCAGTTTGTCAAGAAAACGAAGTTTACAACACTTGTATTAACGGTGAATGTCAGAAAAAGAAGTGTTCAGATTTAGGACGCCCTGATATTTGTGTACGTCCTAGAGAATGTATTGACGGATGTCTATGTAAGAAAGGATTCCTAAGAGCTGGCAATGGATCAATAAGTGTCCTAGTAAATTTGATAACCTTTTAAGGGTAGCTATGCAAAAAGTTGGACCGTTAAAACAATTCTTATTCTTATTCTTTATTGCACACAAAATTAAAAGATATACACACAACATCACAATATATACCTTATGTACAACGGCGAGCTTAACCCAAAATAAAAATAATAAATAACAACAAACAACAACAACAAAACACAACAACAACAATACAACAACAACAACAATATTTATTTTGCCAGACCAAGAATTATTATAATGATATCGATCATTTTTGATGAGATTAGTTGGTCAGGCCAGTCAGTCTTATCATTTCACAAGATTTTAAAAACTGACTGATAAAGATGAATGAAACTTACACCATATTTTCATTTTAAAACAAGGATTTTTTTTAAATGTTCTTGAAAATAATAACTAGTTACTATTAAGCTTACACTACACACACACACACACACACACACTAGTTACACTAGTTTCTATTGTTTACAGAACCCGTTTGTTCCAAACACGAAGTCTTTGATACATGTGCCAATGGAGGCTGCAACAGAAGAAAATGTTCGGAATTAACGGGCTCCGTCATTCAGACCCTAGAATGTATCGGAGACTGTGTTTGTATTAAAGGACGTTTGCGAAATGAAGACGGAGTTTGTGTGCCAGAAAGTCAATGCAACCGTGACTCTCTCTAGTTTTAGTTTAAATAGTCCTTAGTATTGACCTTTTGAACGCCAGAGCATAATCGCAAACGCGTGCAATTCACGCCAAGCCACAATTTTTCCTACGATTTTGTCACATATTTGTGTCGTTTGGCGTACAAGGCACGGACTTGCTTATCACGTATATGTGACAATCGCGTTCTAAAGGTTAAATAGTCCTTAGTATTAAATAGTCAAATACGTAATATTGATTCTGTTCCGTTACCGTAACAAAACGTATTTACAAAGAATCGAGGTTCACGGACGTCTGTGCACATAGCAATAACGAGACGCTGATATTTCGGTCGTCTGATCAAAACCTAGAGTGACGAGGTTGTCTCTCATCTGGTCACCCTGACTGGCCGATTTTCAAAAAGTCAAAATTGGCACGGAGACCGTTAGAACGACCGAATCCGCCATCGTGAGAACATTGTTCTATCACTTCGTGTCCTACCTCCGACCAACGCGCACCTCAAGTGAACTTTGATTAAGCCATTAAATTCATCGTCACCCAACACCATCGTCATCATCATCATCAGGAACGGCAGCTGGTCAACGATTGCAGGTCGCAGTAAAAGGTACGTACGCTGCACATATTTTTACTGCTGTCTGCACAGAACTATTGTGAATCTCAACTTAACGTATTCGTAAGACCGCTTAAACGGTCTCCCCAGAGTAGCAGGAAGCCATCAAACCCATTACGGCTGAAGCGCATGCTACAAATTCAATGACAGCTCTACGTTAAAATTAGTACTAATTTGGAAATGGTGACAAAGACTATTATCAAAATAGTGTTACATCCCCTCGATTGTCAACCATCGTGACTGTCCACCGTGCTCTGTCTGTCGCGGTACTTCTAAGTGACATTAATAAATTATAAGAAAATAAAATACATACCGACTGCCTCGTTGTTCTAGCGGTCGGAAGCGCGACTGCAGAGCATAAGGTCCTGGGTTCGATTCCCAGATCGGGCATAGTGCTATTGGGTTTTCCATCAGGAATCTCTCAGTAGCAGCCACGGTGCCTGGATTTATGCCCGGTTAAGGGGAATAGGTTCGCCCCCTGTTACATGTGACTTCAAATCATTACGGGCGAAATGTGGGTGTGATATTATGTACACCTCTGCCTTTCGCTGCGGGAATAACAGGCGTAATGTTATGTATATAATAGATATAAAATAATACAACGATTTGATGAGGCGTGTGATAGATACCTACGCGTTTTTTTGGACTGATACTTGATTCAGTCGTCTGTCTTGTCTTTATGAAGGTTCCAAGCGGTTTTAGGTTCCAGAAACACTTCTTCTGACCCGACGATAAAGCTGGGTGGACTTTGGATTCATATCGAACCTAATACAATTTGGTTTCTGAGTTTACTTGTTAGTAATTTCTTAGTACCAACTCGAGTCAGGGGCTTACAATAATCTCACAAACATGACTAATCAGGCAAAACGTGAATATACTAACAACATATTTTTATGCTGCCTTTGCCATACCTTCACGGCATATTTTTATGTTATATTTTTATTATTCAGCGATATGTCCCAGACCGCACGAGGTCTACAACCCTTGTCCTGTGACATGTCCACCACAAACTTGCGAGAGTCTCGACAGGGCTTACGTCTGTCCCATCGAGCCAGGACAGAAACCTTCCTGCGAACCTGGCTGCGTCTGTGAAGATGGTTTCTTCAAGAACAAGCTTGGGGAATGCATATCTCGGGTGAATTGCTGTGAGTATTGACATAATATTTGCGTTAAAATCCATTTCAGTCATAATAATACTGGTTTTTAGTAAAAACAGTTCAGTGGTTTAATTCACCAAGATGATGTATGTGAGATTTTTTGTACAAATTGAAAATTCTATTTTATTTAAAAAAACTAATGGGTAAAAATAACTGTCGCCAATCCTAAATATACGAAAATAAACGTATGTCGCCGATATTACAATGTTTATTTTTTATTTTAGTTAAATGTATGGACCAATACGAATACATCTCATGTAGTGTTATATGTGACAACGTTTGCGAGACACTGAACGAACAGAGCAAGGACAACTGTCCGTACGATAACATAATTTGCAACGAAAAGTGCTACTGTGACGACGGATACGCCCGAAATAAAAGCAACATTTGTATACCCATCAAAGATTGTCCACGTAAGTTTTTATTTCATTACTAAGGCGCTATCTCCACGAGCAAGAGAATCGCGACGGATCCGCGCTTCTATCGTCGGGTCGACTCCACGAACGAACGATTATTCCGCCAGAGCGTATCGTCGCAACTGGTAAAGAAATCGCCGCGTGCCCACGACTAGGCGTTGTGCAATAGTTTTGTTGAAAGAGTTCATTTAGGTGCCAGACGAGAGCGAAATTGACAGCGCGCCCGTCGCGCGCTCGCTGCCAGAGCGCCACGTTCTGTGGCGAGCGCGCGGCGATACGACGACGTTACGCGCGCACATTGCCACTCGTCGCATCGCCGCGATAACATCGCCGTGTGGAGACGCGTTCATAGAGAGTGTATAGAAATACGTAGCACGACGATATTATCGCCGCGATTCTCTCGCTCGTGGAGACAGCCCCTAATCCATAGCATCATAACATCACGCCTGTAATCCCCGAGGGGTTAGCAGAGGTGTATCTAATAGTCCACCACATTTCGCTAGGTATGTTTAAGTTCCATGTAATACGGGGAAGTCTATTGCCAGCAACCGGGCACAAAATCAGTCTGAAATGAAAATCGGTGTCTGCTATTGAAAAATTACTGGTGGAAAAACCGACTATTACTAATTCAGTGTAGGTAAATAGTTCTTTTAGAAAGAGAGAAGTAATTCACTTTCCCGGGTGAGTACCCGGGGAAGTGAATTACTTCTCAGACCTTAACAACCCAGGGACCTGGTGACACGATACCCTTTAATAAGACTGATTGTCAGATTTTCGAGTCGAATGACAGCCGTGACGAACTTCTCGAGGCATGGAAGTGTCTCGGTTTAAAAGGCATGGCAACCCATCCGCCGTCCGACCTCGGCAAACGTTCCTTAACTCTGATCGATCGACTATGGCGCCGCGATCTCCTATTAGCATGTCCAAACATATTGCAAACGAAGTTTTTCACTCTAGCATCCCGATGTGGTCCAGACGAGACATGGGAGGAGAGTCCTTGCCAAGTCTGCGATCCTCTCACTTGTTCTGAAGTTGGCATGGAAATGGATTGTCCACCTGAAAAGGATGATGACTGTGATGATACACCAGGCTGTATCTGTAAATATGATCTTGTGAGAAATGAGGATGGTGATTGTATACCTATCTCTGAATGTTGTAGGTGATTTTATTTTTTTAGACACTTAACGTGCACCTCTTTTCCCATTGTTCTCACATTTAGATTCTATAAGAATAATATTATAACCACGATTTTGTATTCGTAATATTTTTTCTCCATAAGAATCTACGTTTTGGACTGGGTAATAACTTCGAACAATCGATTTCTTGAACGTTCTAAATCTGCTTCTAAATGATTTTTACTAAAATATTTTTTTTTTTTTGACTTCGATGTTTGACTAGTCTATGTATATAATTATTCTATGATAATAAATAGTCAACCATGTAATAGTTGTAACTACTTAAAAAAAAATTTATTTATTTGTAAATGATTTGACTATGACTTTTTACTATGACCTGATCACCTGACTTTAAATCCGTAGGTTTTTACGTTACATTTAAGCGCTAAAACCATTCTTCCTTCTCCGTTTTCATTTCCCTACTAAAAATTCAAGAATCAATTATTTGACTTATGACGTATTTTTAGGTATAAATTGCATTTATGTAATAATACGTTGCTATGAGATCTATGCTGCTAAAAAGTATAGAAAAGAAAAATAATTGTGAATAAATTGAACACAAACGAATTATAATTCATCCATAAACATAACAACGCCAGTTAATTATAACTGGCGTTGTTATGTTAAAATTAATTATAAAATCAAAGGAACATTTAGGGGTGCATGGAATATGTCAGCAAACGGGAGGGGCCCGCAAGGGCCGGTGCCTGCCAGGGCTGCGGGACTGTTCGAAAGAGATACCGCGGCCCTGGAACATAAAGGGCCAATGAAGGAACATGGGTGTTTTTTAGTCAGTAAGAGTCTGACACTCCCTTCCGCTCCACCCAGAGCAGGAGGAGTCATTTGATGATTTCTCACCCCACAAAAAAAAAAAAAAAAGGGGTGCATGGAATTAATGTTTTATAATGATCAGTCATATATTTATTTGAAAAATCTACTAAATCATTTCAAAGTTATGTATTACGTAGTTTGCAAGTATTAAAAGCTAGCCGGGGAATATTAACCTCAGAATTATAAAATTATGTGATGATTCTTCTTATTTCGGAGCAGAGTATCTAGTAAATTAAACCAATTAAAATTCACTGTTTTATCACTCCTAATGTACGAAACCCTTTATGTGGAAGGAAACCCCATTAATAATCAATTTTATATAATTATTTCATAATGTACAACAAGACTTCTAATCTTGAATTTCATGGTCGCTATGTATATTTACTTGTACGTGAAATTATTTAATACGTTCAGAAATACTTGCTAATCATTCGCGTTCTTGAATTAGCTTAGTAAAGATTTCAGTACAGTAAATACTGAAAGTACTGAGAAGTAAAAATGTGGTATTTCGGGGGCATTCTGGGTATCCATGAGATATTGAAGTCATCACACTTGGTGATTGCTTTTATTCTCTTGAATGCAGTGAGTTACGCAAGTAAATATATACTTTATTATTTATTTTTACCACCTTATTAAAAAATAATATTTATGAAATTTATTCCATCACCACTTTCTTTCTTTCATCATTTTCTTTCGTTATTAATCATTCTTATTACGAAATTATTTTTCATGAATATAACTAATGTAAACATGTTTTACAAACTATATACAACCATCATCTGCCTAGCCTTTTCCCAACTATGTTGGGGTCTCCTCCAGTCTAACCGGGTGCAGCTGAATACCAGTATTTTACATGGAGTGACCGCCACAACCCAGTTAGTACTGGGCAGTCTTACCAAGGGGTATCGTACCCTTGGTAAGACTTTTTGGGCCACTGACTACATGTACCAACTGGCAAAGATATTCAAATGACTGCCGGAGCCAACTGCTTCACGTGCTTTCCGAGGCACGGGGGAAACTCGGTATGTAATGGGTGGTCACCCATCCATAGACCAACCCAGGCAAGCACGGCTTAACGGAAAGATAGACCTTAGCGGCTGTTATTATTTAGCCACGAGGTCCTCCCCACAAACTATCTACAACCTTAAGAGTGTTCTCGGTAAAAAACATAAATTCGGGGATTTTTAAAGTGAAATTACTCCATTTTGCCTGGGATTTGTAAAAAACTAATTTCAGTATCACATTAAGCATATCTTTAAATTGTATTTGTATAGAATAAAACATTGAAAAATGACAAAAGTTATCAAAAATAAAGCTTATTTTAAACCCATGTTTTTGGAATTTTGCGAGAAGGTTGAATTTCGGAATGAAATTGTGAATCAACAATGAGTCGTGAAAGTCTGGAAAAAATCATGGCGGAAGGTAAGATACTGTTCATGTTATTGTATAGAATAGAAAAGTAATTTTAATCCATAAACTCCCTAAAAAAAAAAACATTTCCTTTACTTAAATGTTGCATTCTAAAACATCATTTTTATATTTTATTACGGCAGAAATAACTAAAAAAAAAACACTATTTCTAAGTGAGGTTCAGGCAAATAGAAAACCAAAAAAAAAATTATACATTACATTAGTACATCGACAATATAAAATTCCAAAGTTACTAATAAATAACGCAGCGCAACTTTTGTCATTTTTCAATGTTTTATTCTATACAAATACAATTTAAAGATATGCTTAATGTGATACTGAAATTAGTTTTTTTACAAATCCCAGGCAAAATGGAGTAATTTCACTTTAAAAATCCCCGAATTTTTGATTATTGAATTTTTTTACCGAGAACACTCTTAAATAAAAATTACAGGATAATTTTTAAAGTTTGGTAATACTTTAAGGGCGTGAGACCGACCATAAAAACGCGAAAAAATATCAGTTGCGCCATACATACATTATTGGTCACGTCACTCGAAAAAATGTAAGCAGCAGCTGATAATTTTTTCATGATTTCATGGTTGGTCCCATAGTAAAAGTTGTTCATGAGTACCTACTACACCATTAAAGTATTGCCAACGTTTAAATAATCACCCAGTATAGACATAATATTCAAAAAAGACTAAATTAAGACTTTTTTTGATTTATTTATTATAACCAACTTATACTGACAGTTTACACCACACATACAAGTTATTGGTTGAACATAAAAATCAAGTAAAATCACAAAAAATTAACAAATTAGAATTAAAAATGAAATAAAAAATAGCAATAGTAAGACTAAAACAAAGAGTATTAGTAGGTACACACAAAATTATATAAAACGACAAGAACTGGACACTTAGGCGTCAAAGTACTCCTCCGCATCGCTGTCATCCGAGAAGGTGCCCAAAAGAGTGGAGGCACTGCCACGTTGAATGGCAATGTACTTTGCTCACGCGAAGTGTCGACCAGTCTGCATGAAATTTCCTCAAACATTCTTCAACATAGAAACAGAAAAATACATTTCAATCCTAAACTGCACTTTAATTCTAAAACCGCGTCATATACAAAACGCCCTCGTGTCAATTTGTTCGGTGAACCAAACACGTGGTTGTGCTGCCAGTCTTTCAATTTTCTGAACAAATGAGTGAAATAACTTTTAACAAATGTAAGTAATAAAAAATATAGCAACATTATAATTATTAGCTGGTGACTTTAATATTGACATCATGAAAAAAAGTAATGTATGCCTTGATTTTACTTGTTTGTTATTGAATTACAACCTGAAATTAGCCATTAATGAGCCTACTAGATTAAAAAGCCAGACTTGCATCGACAATAAAATTTCGCACATAATTTTCAAAATCGATGTGGGACTTTGCATTATCTGACCATACGGCACAGCTGTTAAAATGTCCTGTACCAAAATCATGCAATAGTAAATACTGGAAAAAAACACAGAGAGATTATGCACAAGAAAATATATTGAAGTTCAGATCTTGTCTAGAAAGTCTAACATTTGCTAATGTTTATAATACCGATGACCCTAACGTCGCATATAATTCATTTATGGAGGAGTTTACATTGTTTTATAAACTTTGCTTTCCATGTAAGCTTGTTACCATTAACATAGGCAGAAAGGCTAAATGGATCTCAAGTGGTGTTAAAATTTGTAGTAAGAAAAAGAGGCATCTCCTATGGAAATATAGACATAAACCGTCTGAAACCAATAAACTTCACTTTATTAAATACAGTAAATTATTTTAAAAAATTATACGACTTACCCAAAGGGCTCAAAATAATTATAACATCCAAACTGCTGAGAATAAAACTAAATCCACATGGCAATTAATAAATAATAAAAAATTAAAAGTACCTCGGGATAATTTACTTCAAATTAATGTTGATAATAATATAAGTAACTAGCTTTTGCCCGCGGCTTCGCCCGCGTGCAGTTCGGGAATTGCCCACGGGATCTTGCCTACTTCTGGGATAATAAGTAATCTACATCTATTTCTATCAGACTATAATCTATCTCTGTGTCAAGTTTCATCCAGATCTGATCAGCCGTTCTGGCGTGATTGAGTAACAAAGATCCATTCATCCAAACTTTCGCATTAATAAATAGTTTATATAAATGTAAGTTATATATGTAATATTAGTATTTAGGGTTCCGCACCTCAAAGGGAAAAACGGAACCCTTAAAGGATCACTCGCGTGTCTGTCTGTCTGCCTGTCCGTCTGTCACAGCCAATTTACTCTGAAACTACCGGACCGATGGAGTTGAAATTTGGTACATATATGTAAGTCATTGATTCAAAGACGGACGTATAAATTAATTTTAAACAGGGGAGCCACTTTTGGGTCGTAAATTAAAAAATGAAAATAAAAATATTTCTAAACTACATCGTGTTATATCAAAAACTGTGATACACGTGTCTCATAATTTGAATTGAAGAGTGATGTGTACATTAAGTTTTGAGTCAACCGACCCAGAGAATATTAAGTTTCACAGAAAATTCAACCCCCATTTCAAAACAAAGAATACATCCTTCAAATTTCATGTCATTAAGACCAGTGGTTGATATATCAGTCAGTCAGTCAGGACTTTGATTTTATATTGCGGGATGATTTTGGAAAAACTGTAAGTAGAGTATGTAGACTTTCAAGTCTATCGACACCTAGAATAGAAAGTTTCACAGAAAACTCAGCACCCCATTTTGTCCTCTTAGGGGTGGAATTTCGGTGCTATCATTGCGAGGATCGCCCGGATGACACGGTGGAGCACACCGTGGAGGTCTGCTCCGCTTGGGCGGAGCACCGCCGTGTCCTCGTAGCGGTGATTGGCGACGACGACCTCTCGCGTCCGGCCCTGGTTCAAGCCATGGTCCGGGGCGAGAGGGAATCGAAAGCCGTCGCCTCCTCCTGCGAAGCAGTCATGCTAGCGAAGGAGGCGGCGGAACGTGAGAGGGAGAGAGCCTCACGTCCCAGCCGCCGCGGGAGGAGAAGCACCGGGCGTCGGGGGCCACGCCGTGATGGGTCTCGGCCACCGTAGGCGCGGGCCTGTGGACGGTGAGTAATGGGCTAGCTCGCCGTCCGTCCGTCGTATGACGACAGGCCGTGTCGACGGCGCGTTCGTGTTCCACGCGCGCCTCAAAGAGATGTCAGCAAACGGGAGGGGCCCGCAAGGGCCGATGCCTGCCAGGGCTGCGGGACTGTTCGAAAGAGATACCGCGGCCCTGGAACATAAAGGGCCAAAGAAGGAACATGGGTGGTTTTTAGTCAGTAAGAGTCTGACACTCCCTTCCGCTCCGCCCAGAGCGGGAGGGGTCATTTGATGAGTTCCCACCAAAAAACAAAAAAAAGGGGTGGAATTTCGAAAAACCCTTTCTAAGTGGACCCTTTGCCACTGGTAGGTACCAGTGGCGAAGAGTGAAAATTGAGTCAGGGGAAACCTAAGAAAAAATGAGAATTGTTTTTTTTCCTATGTTTATTTGGACCTCATTTTCGTTATCAGTGACCTCAAAAACTATGAAAATGATAACCCTGATGAAAAATCTAAAAAAAATGGTTGGTGCCATTTAGAATTTTCATTTTGACCTAATTTTCGATATCAGCGACCCTGAAAATCATGAAAATGATATCCATGACGAAAAAACCAAATATTTTCGTCCGCACCATCTTGGATTTTCATTTTGACCACATTTTCGTTATCAGCGACCCCAAAAACCACGAAAATGACATTCATGAAGAAAAACCAAAAATTTTCATCGGCGCCATCCTGAATTTCATTTTGACCTAATTTTCGTTATCAGCGACCCCAAAAACCACAAAAATGACACTCATGACGAAATAACTGAATTGTTTTGCTGGCGCCATCATCGATTTACATTTTGGCCACATTTTCGTTATCAGCGACCCCAAAAGCCATGAAAATGACGCCCATGACGAAAAAACCTAAAATCTTCATGGGCGTCGTCTTGAATTTTTATATTTTGACCTCATTTTCGTCATTGGCGGCCCCAAAAACCACGAAAATGACACCCATGACGAAAACACCGAAAAAAACAGGACTGAATTTCATACTGGGGGATGATTTTGGAAAAACTGTGATACACGTTTCTCATAATTAATCTCTTCTTAACTGAAGAGTATGTAGGTACACCAATTTTCAATTCAATCGACCTCGAGAATAAAAGTTTCATAGACAACTCAACACCCATTTTTACCCTCTTAGGGGTAGAATTTCAAAAAACCTTTTCATAGTGGATACCTACTCTTCACAAAGAATACGCCCTCCAAATTTCATTTCTCTAGGACCAGCGGTTTGGGCTCTGCGTTGATATATCAGTCAGCCAGGACTTTGAATTTTATATTGGGGGATGATTTTGGAAAAACTGTGATACACATCTCTCACAATTTTAACTGCAGAGTATGTACACAAACTTTGAAGTCAGTCGACCCCGAGAATAAAAAGTTTCACAGAAAATTCAACACCCCAATTTACCCTCTTAGGGGTGGAATTTGGAAGAACCTTTTCTTATTAGATATCTACTCTTCACAAAGAATACACCTTCCAAATTTCATTTCTCTAGGGCCAGGGGTTTGGACTGTGCGTTGATATATCAGTCAGTCAGGACTTTGAATTTTATATTGGGGGATGATTTTGGAAAAACTGTGATATACATTTCTCATAGTTTTAACTGAAGAGTATGTAGACTTTTAAGTCAATCGACCCGAGAATAAAAAGTTTTACCGAAAATTCAACACCCCATTTCTCCCCTTTAGGGGTGGAATTTCGAAAAACCCTTTCTTAGTGGATACCTACTCTTCACAAAGAATACACCCTTTAAATTTCATGTCTTTAACACCAACAGCTTAGGCTGTAAGTTGATATATCAGTCAGTCAGTCAGGACTTTGAATTTCATATTGAGGGATGATTTTGGAAAAACTTTGATACACGTTTCTCATAATTGTAACTGCAGAGTAGGTACACAAATTTTCAAGTCCATCGACCGCGAGAATAAAAAGTTTCATAGAAAACTCAACACCCCATTTTACCCTCGTAGGGGTAGAATTTCGAAAAATCCTTTCTTAGTGGATACCTACTCTTCACAAAGAATACACACTCCAAATTTCATTGCTCTAGGACCAGCGGTTTGGGCTGTGCGTTGATATCTCTGTCAGTCAGTCAGGACTTTGAATTTTATATATATAGATTACAAATCCAGAATCAATAGCGAATCAATTCAATAACTATTTCATTGACAGAGTTATCCCTATACAAAAGTCGGGAACAAATGTTACATCAGGCATTATGAAAAGACAAAAATCTATGTTCATGGCCCCAAGTTTACCGTGTTCTTAAACATTATAAAACAACTTAAAAATACTAACAGCGTGGGTTATGACGGTGTCTCGACTAAAATAATTAAATCAGTTGCTGATATAATATGCAGCCACTTAAGTCACATCGTGAATTTATGTATCAGCACGGGTACCTTTCCTAATGCTATAAAAACATCAATAGTAAAACCACTATTTAAGAAAGGAAACAGAGACCTTATCGAAAATTATAGACCAATAGCGCTGATACCAATAATGTCGAAGATTTTTGAAAAATACATTTACAAACAATTATATACGTATATGGAAAAAAACAATATTCTTTGTAGTGAGCAAAAAGGTTTCAGACAAAATAAGACAGTCAATATGGCGGTCTATAATTTTCTACACACTGTAATGTTACGGATGGATGAAAGAACTCCCACTTGCGCTGTGTTATGCGATATGACACAAGAATTCGACTATGTTGACCACACTATTTTAATAAATAAACTTGACTCATATGTAGTAAGAGGCAATGTTCATAAATTAATTGAATCCTATATGTCTAATAAAAGGCAGATCACAGCAATCTCAAGAATAGATCGTAACAAAATAGCAACTACGTATTTGTCTCAAGAGCGTTTAGTGAAATTCGGTGTACCCCAAGGAATCGTTCTGGGAACATTATTATTTATCATATATATAAATGAATTTCCAAAATCTATTGAGCATCCAATGACTCTTTTTGCAGACGATAGCACAGTCACAATAGCATGTAAGAAAACTGACACCTATGAACTTGACATTAATAATGCTTTATATAGCTTCTATAATTGACTGGTTGGAAAATAATAACCTAAAAATTAATTTCAATAAAACACAAATCTTGCATTTTAGTCAAAGAATACCAGTAAGAAATGACATTAACTTAAGTTATAAAAATCACACCAAATGCAGAGTTGGTAATGCCAAATTCCTTCTACTCACTATTGATAAAAAACTTGATTGGAAAGAATGATCACATTGAAAAAATTAGTAAAAAAATTAGTAGTTCTTCCTACGCATTGCATAAACTCGCGCCAATCGTTAATACGGATACTTTGCTTACTGCCTACCACAGACTTGTTGCATCGATCCTTAGATATAGCATTATTTTCTAGGGAAACTCTACACATAAAGATGTTATTTTAGAATGCATAAGAGCTATGTTTGGTCTTAAAATTACAGACAGTTGCAAACCATATTTTCTAGAACATCAAATTCTCTCACTTCCTTCCTTGTATAAATTAGTAACGGTATTATTTGTTAAAAAGAATCCCCAGCTTTTTCGGAAGTCTTCAGATGGTTCCGAAAGAAGTCAACGTGACAAACGGAGACTTCGTTCACATAGTGCTAAAACAGCTATCATGGGTAAGAGTGTATTCTGCATGGCCCCAAAATTATACAAAAAGGTACCAAAGGCATACAAAGATTTGAATATTAATAGTTTTAGTAAAGGCATAAAGAAGCTTTTAATAAATAAATGCTACTATAATGTTGCCGACTATTTAAATGATGTAGGTACTTTAGACATTTTTTCTTTTATTAATTTGACGTAACTTTTTTTGATTTATAAATTTATAACTTTTTATTTTATTATTTATATTTTTTTACTTTGACATTTATTATTATTTGTTTTTTTAATTATGATTTTTTATGTTTATTCTTTTAATTTTTGACATGATTGTATCATTTTAACATTTTATTATTCAAATTAATTATATGAGACTGAGATGATATATTTAAAAATCACGATTTTAGTATTTCAAAACATTTGCACGCCATATTATGTGGCAAACATGTCTGAACGATTTTTCTCTTTTATATGTTATCCTACATGCACTTTTATTATTGTATGTGACACATGTTTGAGCAAATAAATATATCTTATCTTGAAAGTGTCGACCAGTCGGCATGAAATTTCCTCAAACATTCTTCAATATAGAAACAGAAAAATACATTTCAATCTTAAACTGCACTTTAATTCTAAAGCCGCGTCATATACAAAGCTCCCGAGTGTCAATTTGTTCGGTTAACCAAACACGTGGTTGTGCTGCCAGTCTTTCAATTTTCTGAACAAATGAGTGAAATAACTATGACTGCAACGATCATGTATTCGCTGATCGCTTTATTTAAGGCCCGGTAGGAGTCTTGAAGAGATTACTATCGACCATTAGTACATTATAGACACCGTATAAAATAATACAACTACCGTAAAAATACAACAAAACTTACACTAACTTGGAGTTCACCAAGGCTGTGTTTTGAGCCCTTTTTTGATTAAGGTATCTGAAGAAAAGTTTAATCCACATACCACCAGTTTTGCTTCATCGTCATATTCAGCCTTCAGCAGTCAACTGCTGGATTTAGGTATCTCCAATTTCTCAGCTCGATTCTCGGCAAGTCTTATCCAGCTGCTACCAGCCATCCTGCGGAGATCGTGGCTCCACGTAGCCTAATTTGAATTGTGTTACGACATCTTATAGGATATGTGCCTACAATCAAGGAAAGTATAAAAATAATAATTCTTCCATAAAACATTAGCCACAGACTGATTAATAACGCCAAAAAGACAAACTTATACAATTTATTTGACCTAAAAGTATTTTGGAAACGCATGCTCAGTAAAAATCGATTGAATGTTGTACTTTAAACGTTATAGTGAAAAAAAAAATTATAACCGTGACTTCTGACCGGGGTGAATGGAAGAATTAAACGTGTTGCGCCGACCCTAGAATAGGACAAGGACAGCAAGATGATGAGTAAAACAATAAAAACACGTCTTGACAAGAAAAAGAAAGGGAACAAATTTTTTGAACTGTTATTTAAACATTTGAGAGGTTATTATGATCAGTTGAAAAAAATAATGGGCAGTTATTTTAAATAAATGGCCAGTAAAAATGATGGAATGGGCAGTTAGATAAATAGTTCGGCAGTTCATAGAGTGCGTAGACACCCGGACTTGGGGTACCCTGACTCGGACAGGTTAGGTTCCCGTCGTGTTAGGTTACTGTAAACCGTACAGACAGAAATAGGAGCCCCGCGTAGCGGGGCTACGCTCACTACGCTTTTTAGGTGAATAATTGCGCACTCGTAACTGCCCATTTAGTTATTTTACTGCTCAGTATAATTATTAAATGATGCATTTTATTATTTTTTACGACTCATTTTTGTTTACTTTACTGCTAAGTTTTAACTGCCGACCTTGTTAATAAAAATGCATTTTGTAATTTTTAACTTACCAAAACTAGAACTATATACCTACAACTGCCGTTTTAAATCAGTTCCAAAAAGAAATCGTTTTTTCGTCTTTCACGTTATTCATTTGATTTTGATTTATTTACCAGCTTCAGAGTGCACGGTGAATGTCACAGAGGCGACAGCTCGACTCAATCAAGGAATCGTTTCCTTATCTGGAAAGTTTTTACAAGTAAGTGTTATTTGATTAATGCTACTTAGTAAACTTTTCTTGCGTGCGTGTTGACCAGATTATTAAACGTAAACGAAGAAAGAGGAATATGTAAGGATGATGAGAAATGGTGTCGCCTTCAATGGCCAATTCACCACAAGTCTTTCTTTAGCTTTAAGGTAGTAAGGGGAAGTATTCATTATACAGAGTATTTGGTGCATCGTTTGCCTAATTGAAAGGGCTGAAAGGAGGGGGGGGGTGTCACATGCTGTCTCTTCAGCCCCACCCTTGGGCTCAAATTGTTTTAATTTTAATTAGAAAATTCACAAAATGAGACATTTAAGCTTGAAGTTGAGTTTTAAGTTAAAAAAAGAACTAAATGTTTTCTGCCACCAAGTTTGGATTCGAGAAAACCAGAAAATTATTATTATGATTACTTTTGTTTGAAATTTAACAATAAAATTGTGTTGAATTTTGTAATTTTTTAAAATAAATCTGTATTTCAAATTGAAATTAAAAATCCGTGGAACCAAGGATAAGTTATTTGCTATGAAAAATGTTCTGGAGTTTAACTGCAATAATTTTTGCGAGGGGTGTAAAGTTAGGCTTTTCTTTTTGGGGTGTAAAGTAATGATTTACTGTAGGACTCAGTGTAACGCACTCAAAACATTGTGCTGATGCATTGAATAGTACAGAGGTCATAGAGGTATTTAAATTATAGATGGAACTTTATCCTCCACCGTAACTAGAAGTTTCCCAAGTTCGGTTCAAAACAAATAAATATCGCAATGACGGGAAGAGCAAGTGACTTTTGGCTTCATTTCGGGTCTTTTTATTACACCAGTTTTGTGTCTTCATACGTACACAAATAAGACATTCATTTAAAGCCTCGAATTACGTGAACATTCAGACTTTCGGGGAATTTAACGTGTATTTTTTTATATTTAGCACCTGAATTCGCTCAATCCAGATGAAAACTCCGTAGCATCATCCACATCTCTACTGATACCTTTGGCACAACTTACAATATGGGCCAAGAAAGGACCGGTTCTAGACGAACTACTCAAAGTGCTCAATCTTAAATGCAAAGATGAGGTACGTTACATTACTTATTGTTACAAGCTGGGTATGGGATATATTGAAACACCAGCCGTTAAACACTAAATATTCTTATTTAACACCAAATCGTTTTACACGATCACAATTTCACCACTGATTACTATATACGTTCACGCTTCGTTGTATCACCAAAATCCGATTGATATTTATATTCCAACCGATCCCAGTGTAACATTTTCGAACCTTCTACACAACTCAAAAGTGGAACATTCTAAGTATTGTCCAAAACATTCTACACAGTTCAATAATGGAACATTCTAGACTCGAACACAGAATAATCTAAAATGTTCTCGTAAAACATCCGACGTAATTATTAACTTGCACATTGGCGTTCAAACGAAAAATTATAATAGCGTGAACACTGAGAACAGTGAGCTCACAAGTCCCACATGGAAGAGAGATATTGACTTTTAGTTTATGTCATCGAGACAATGCCCTTTTTTTTCGGATGGAAAATCATCAAATGACTCCTCCCGCTCTGGGCGGAGCGGAAGGGAGTATCAGACTTTTACTGACTAAAAACCATCCATGTTCCTTCTTTTGCCCTTTATTTTCCAGGGCCGCGGTATCTCTTTCGAACAGTCCCGCAGCAGACAATGCCCTTCAATTGTCATTAACTTACTGTCGAGAAAAAATGCCAGACAATTTTCAACCGCGCGATTGTGTCTTTGGTCTAAACCTAATCAAGTAATCTTAAATCATTGTAGATAAAGGCTGTTTTCCAAGAATTAACCATCGGATTCAAGAACCAATCAGAAGTTAAATTTGAAGTGGCTTCAAAATATTACGCAAACGAGAAGTATCCACTAAGCGATGATTTCAAAAGTGTATCGGCGGAATACTTCGACGCTGGAGGACAAAACGTCGACTTCAGTCAAAACAAAGCGGCTGCTGATTTAATAAATGCTTGGGTGAGTTTATCATCATAACATCACGCCTGTAATCCCCAAAGGGTTAGGCAAGTGTACCTAATGGTACACCGCCATTTCGCCAGCCGTTTTAAGTTCCATGTAATAGGAGGCGAGCCTATTGCAAATAACCGGGCACAAATCTAGACTCCGTGACTGTCTACTGAAAAATTCCTTAGGAAAAACCCAATGACACTGCCCGACCTGGGAATCGAACCCAGATCCTCATACTCGCAGTAGCGCTTGCGACCACTAGACCAACGAGGCAGTTGTATCATTATTGTATTACAATAAACATAAGTCAAATATCGCACTCACGATCGTTGATCTTTAAGGTAAGCAACGCTTGCCGAGGTCGGTCTATAGATGGGTGACCATATATTACTTTGTAGTATTTGGGTTGTAGATACAAGATGAGCATTCGCTCCATGTAAAATAGTATGTAGATGGCATCCGGTTGGACTGGGGGCCGACCCCAACATAGTAGGGAAAATGCTCGGAAGATGATCATCATCTGCCTAGCCTTTTCCCAACTATATTGGGGTCGGCTTTCAGTCTAACCGGATGTAGCTAAATACCAGTATTTTACATGGAGTGACTGCCTATTTGACATCCACAGCCGTATTAGTACTGGGTAATACTATACCCCTTGGTAAGTGTCAGACTTTTGGGCCACTGTCCACCCCGGTAACTACTGTCAAAGATCTACAATTGACAACCAGGACCAACGGCTTAACGTGCTTTCTGAGGCACGGAGGAAACTCTGTATTTGATCACCCATCCACGGATCAACCCAGGAAAGAGTGGCTTAACCTGAAGATTGACCCCGTATGGCTACATTATTTAGCCACGAGCTCCTGCCGCGAGCTCAGAAGATGCTAAACATAAATAGCCTAGCCTTTTCCTAACTATATTGGGGTCGGCTTCCAGTCTCGCTGGATGCAGCTGAATACCAGTATTTTAGATACAACTATAAATATGCTGTAGATATTGTAGTTGTGTTATTACTTGTAGGTTCAAAATGATAATGATGAGTAAATTAATATTCTTATTTTTAAATTAGGTATCAGACCGCACTAGTGGTAAAATCCAAGATCTTGTAAACCAGGATATGTTTGATGAGAGTACGAGATTATGTTTGGTCAACGCAATTCATTTCCTGGTAAGAATTTTCCATAACTTACAGCTTAGTTTTAAGACAGTTACCCAGAATAAAACCACTCCTATGTACCACTCTTGTACATGAAGTTTAAATAAATAAAAACATTCGTGCTTTTTCAGGGGAATTGGGAGCAACTGTTTAACCCTAAGTATACTAAAGAGCAAGACTTCCATAAAAGTAGCGGTGAAACAGTACCTTTGAAAATGATGAACCAACAATCATATTTTAACTTCGCTGAGAATGACAAGTACCAGGTTTGTATTTTTGAAGAATAGTAAGTTAACATGTGAACAACTTTTTTTTTACTAGTTGTCCCACATTAGGAATTTCTCCTGAATCTTGGGCGTTTTTACAAAAAATTTAAATTACACAAACAGCCAGACCAGGAACAATTATTATCTGTAGGCCATACAAATATTTGGTCCGTGCGGGTATCCCGCGACACGCAGCGCTGCAGTCTATCGCTCAGCCACTGCGCGAACCGTGCCGTCAAATGCGATTATATGTACTACCTTTAATAAACAATCATTCTGGGTGCCAATGAACAACCAACCTAATTCCCTTCTTGCTTATTTCAGGTCCTAGAAATGTATTACAAAGGCAAAAAATTCAGTTTCGTGGTGGTTCTCCCAAGAACTCAAGATGACTTTTTGCCTACACTAGCAGCTATGGCAGAACCTGGAGAGTGGGACAAAATGATGCAGAGTCTTCAACACCATGACGTTTCAGTTACCTTGCCAAAGATGTTGATTAAAACCGATATTGATTTAAAACAACTGCTTACTAAGGTAATAAAACATAATTTTATGCAATATTTTTACGTTTTTGTATTTGCCATAAAACAAAGCTTTAATAAATTTTCATAATATTTGTAATTTTAGAATGGTGTCAGTAAAATGTTTGAAACATCAGATGGGTTTGAAGGATTGTTACAAAAACCGGAACCAGTGTCTGTTTCTAATGCAGTACAGCAAGTTTACATATCAGTTGATGAATTTGGAACTGAGGCTGCGGCAGCTTCTGGTACGTATGGACAACACAAAATACCAATCACACAGTCATATTAAGAAAGCTGGACGAAAGAAAAATTTCACGAAAGGATTTGATAATGCAATTTTTCAAGAAAAGCCGTTAGGAACATCCTAGAGGGACTCCCCACACATTATTTCTGATTGGTGAAGTCCTTCATAAAGTCCAGGTGCTTTACTGCTAAGAATCATAGAATGATTGGCCACAATGATTCTATGATTCTTAGATAGGACTATCTTTTGCTTCATGATTCGTACATATGACTATATTTAGTTTCGTTCTCGTAATCTTCGTTCTGTATTTTCTGCTTATAGTCGACATTTTTTAAGCTACCTATATGACGAAATCCATAAATTTTAAGAAACAATCTTCAAATGGATTTAATTCCTTCTCACGACACAATGCTCAAGCAAATCTTAAAGTTATTCGTGTGTGTGAAGAACGGTTCTTATTTATTTTAATCATTCGTACTTTATTTACAGCTATTATTATATCTACAAGGAGTCGTCCTTTAACTCCGCTTTACATCTTCAATGCAAACGATCCTTTCCTATTTTACATTCTTTTTAAGAACACAGTATTATTCTGCGGAGCCTTTGTTCATTAAGGCGAATTCACTTTAAGTATCATTTTCGAAATCAGTTGGATTCTAAAGTATATCAACAATTATTCAAAAATTTTCAGCTATAACAGTGAAAACTTTGGCACTCCAGTATCCTCCTCCGAAAATATATGTGTTCGAAGCAACACACCCCTTCATATTTTATATAATGTTTGGCAAAGAACCTCTGTTTTGCGGGCTGTTTGTAGGGGCGCAGTAAAAAGTGAAATTTTAGTCCCGAAATCGTTACAATTTGTTTAATGTTATCAATTGGTGGTTGTTTACTGGTGAAGGATATAACATGTATCGCAGGCACTATTTCTACCTCTCGGACTAATCCACACATTTCCGTAGCACTATATTACGATCTCAAGTATTCATTTATTTCTATCTTGTTACCATAATTATCATAAACACTGGAAACCGGATATTTACCATGATTACTGTTTGGTGTGAGTTCCCGATATTTTGGTGCTGTTGCAACCACCATGATCACGGATAAACCATAGTGACCATGATAGTTCAAGAGGGGAATAAAGGAACATTTCTTGTCAACATGAATGTATGTATATATATATATATAGGATTGTATAGGTATGTATATGTTGTATGTATTACGTATATTATATTTTATGTAAGTAGTTTAGTTTATAAAATGTATTAATTTGTTAATGTTATTGCACCATAAGTATACCCTCTTCTGCAAATCTCGCAGTCAAAATTTGGTTTGCTGTAAGAAAACCCAATTCGGGGTTAAGCTCGCCAGCTTGTACATAAGCTATATTATTGCAATTTGTATCCAAATTTGTTATTTTGTGTGCAATAAAGAATAAGAATAAGAAAATATATGTGAAAATGAATACACACATTGACAAAAACTCTATTATGTCTGCCTCTCAAAATGGATGTAAGAACGGGTCCCGCGGTACTAAGGAGCTACTCCTCATCGACATGGCCATTAGCCAACAGGTTCGTCGATCCCGCAAGGATCTTTCGACATGTTGGATAGATTATAAGAAGGCCTACGACTCGGTGCCACATACATGGCTCATGAGGGTGCTAGAGTTGTACAAGATAGATGCAACTCTACGCGCCTTCCTTGAGCCGTGTATGGGGCAATGGAAGACGGTCCTTCGATATCCAGGATGTCGACAGATCCAGGGGAACGATGAGCCTGTATGGACTAAACGGGGAATATTCCAGGGCGACAGTCTGAGTCCACTTTGGTTCTGTCTGGCCCTGAATCCTCTAAGCACATTGTTGGAGGATTCAGGTCTAGGCTACCGGTTGAGGAGAGCTGGTCAGGTCATATCTCACCTTCTTTACATGGATGATCTGAAACTCTTTGCCCCCAACAAATTGCAACTGATGGAGCTACTGAAAGTAACTGAAACTTTTAGTAGCGCCATCAGGATGGAATTTGGTGTGGACAAATGTGCAGTCATGTATGTAAAGCGAGGGGAGATTATGGAATCCTAGGGAATTCAACTCTCGGATTCCATACACCTCAGATCCCTCTCCTCATACGAAAGTTATAAGTATTTGGGTATGTCGGAAGCGTTAGGCATTAACGTAACTGACATGAAGCAATCGTTGAGGGAGCGCTTCCGTGGACGCCTGAAGAAGGTATTAAATAGCCTTCTTTCAGGGAAACAAGGTGCGTGCCTTCAACGGTTGGGTCATGCCGGTTTTAATGTACTCTTTCTGCATACTCAAATGGACTCAGACCGAACTCTTTGCCCTGGATAGGAGAGTTCGTACACTGCTGACCGCTAACCGGATGCATCACCCACGATCATCGGTGATGAGGCTGTACATCTCGCGGAAGTGTGGGGGTCGTGGCTTTTCAAACGCGAAGACCCTCCACAACCGCGAGGTGTGCAGTCTCAGAGAATATTTTTTAAAAGCCGAGGTGGGTATGCACCGAGATGTGGTCGCAGTGGACAAGGGACTCACCCCGCTGTCCATGGCTAAAGAGAACTGGCGCAAACCTGTGGTACTTACTAATGATGACCGCAAGGAAGTATGGCAAGGCAAGGAGCTTCACGGGCGCTTCTACCGGGCTCTTCATGGGCCGGATAAAGATTTCCTAGCGTCCGTGTCCTGGCTACGTTTCGGCGACCTCTTTGGGGAAACTGAGGGTTTTGTCTGTGCAATTATGGATGAAGTTATGTTAACGAACAACTACCGGAAACATATTATGAAGGACGGGACGGTTGACGTGTGTCGGGCTTGCCACCGTCCGGGTGAGTCATCAGACATATCATTTCTGGTTGTTCTCGTCTAGCTAACGGCGAGTACTTGCACAGGCACAACCAAGTAGCCAGGATTATTCACCAGCAACTTGCCTTGAAATATAAACTTGTGGAATCTGAGGTACCGTACTACAAGTATGTGCCCGACCCAGTTCTCGAGAAAAACCATGTCACGCTGTACTGGGATCAGTCTATCATTACTGACAGGACTATTGTCGCCACTAAGCCTGACATTGTGGTGATAGACCGATCAGCGCGCCGCGTAATGATAGTCGATGTTACCATCCCGCATGACGAGAACCTCGTGAAAGCTGAGAAAGAGAAACAAATAAAATATCTCGACTTGGCACACGAGGTTGTCGACATGTGGAATGTGAACTCAGCTATCATTGTGCCGATTGTCGTGACGGCCAATGGCCTTATGGCAAAGAGCCTCGATGACCAACTATCGAGGCTCTCCTTAGGCGGTTGGATCAAGGGCCTGATTCAGAAGGCAGTACTCCTCGAAACGGCTCGCATTGTGAGGAGGTTCCTGTCTATGGAGCCCTAACCACCGGTAGCTTGGACCCTGCTCCCGACACCGGCGGACTCCTATTTTTTGTATTTTTAAATGTTTTTTTATATTTAAATATTTAAAAATGTAAAGAGTATGTTTAAAAATGAATAAACAGAATAAGAATAGTTAAAAACTTATATTGTTACCATAATGTTTTACATTTACAGCTATTATACTATCAAGAATGAATATAATACCTGTAGATCCACCAAAAATGTTTAATGCCAACCATCCGTTTATATTTTATATAAAACTACGAGAAATGCCATTATTTTGTGGAACCTTCGTTCATTAAGGTGAAATACGATGCTCTCAATACATATGCGTGTGTTTCCACATTTATATAATTTACCAGTAGTTCAATCTCAATTATTTATATGTCTAATATTGTATATATGTTTGCTTCCATGCGCTACCTACTCATGGCTACAGAATAGTTTTATTAAAAATTTATTATTATCTGTATCTGCCTATTACTTTACATCTTTTTTACGAAGAACAACTATTTTTCAAGCTAAAATTTTAATACAAGTAGAAGTAGTAGGAATGACTTGGGCTCTGCAGTTATATTTTCCGGAATACATTACTTGAGTCAAAATTTTGCACTTTCAGCTATCAGTGTTGGCATTACGTCAGCAGTAGAGCCTCGAATAATATATGAAATTAAATAGTAGGGGAGCCCAAGAAGGGATTTCGGGATTTACTAAAGCGCGGCAGATTAATATACAGGGCGATACCTTGTATCCGGTTAAGTACCTCCACCAAATATGAGCCCCATATATAAGGCCGTCCGTGAAGGATGAAGGATCAGATTAGTAAAAAAAAATTGATCATTAGAAATTCTCGAGCGCGTCAGATTAAGGTAGGGTGAGTTAATTACATGCTAAAAAGTGTATATTCCACTAATCTGACAATTTGAGAGTGACGTAAAGAAAGGGGAGGGCAGCAAAGTTGTAAAAAAAAAACGTCATCTCGACATTCTCGAGCGTAGCCAAATTTTTTTTTATTTTGAAAGAAATAATTCAAGGATAACGAAAAATATATAATCTGACGATTTCCACAAGCCGAAATAATAAAAAATCGTCGATAAAGTGTTAGCATTTCTTGCTTGCCAACAAAATGAAGATTCTACTATTACTATCAGAACTTCTGATACTGATATACTTAGTGGTCATCATGTTAGCGAATATGGAACACCTGCAAGCAAGAGTAGAAGTTTGGATGGATCTTGGAGTTGGCAATGCACACCGATACATCGACGTATCCGCTCTCTACAAGAAATTAGGCCCAAAAATTTCAAAGGCGCTTCCAGCTTTGCATGCGTTCACTGGTTGCTATTTCAACCCAGCATTGTACCGACGAGGAAAAAATAAACCTTTGCAATATCTGATGAATTCAGAAATTTTCCAAGAAGCATTTCTGGATTTGGGATCAAAGGAACATAATGTGCAGGATTCTTTTAACATCATACAGTCTTTTACTTGCCACTTGTATGGGTTGAAAAAGTTAGACGATGTCAATCAAGCCAGGATGGTCATCTTCAATAGGAAGTACAAGGTAAAAGACGAATCACAAGCTTTCTCCTTGAGTGTCCGGAATTACGATGCGTGCAACTTGCCACCCTGTGAATCGGAGTTACTCCAGCAAGTGTTACGCACACGATTCATTCCATGCTTGTGGAGTAATGCCCATAATGCAAAAATTACTGATCTTTTACCAACGGAGTATGGATGGAAAGTTGTCGACGGAAAATTCAAAATGATCTGGTGCTACTGATGAAGATGAAGATGATGATTAATTAATCAATTAATCATAAAAAATTAAATTTCTTTGGGCATTTTTTTTTAAATTATTTTCTGATAAATACAAGTATTCTACTTAAAAAACATACACTTATGTATTTGCATGCTATTTCCTGAGCTTCTCAATAAATTAAGTTCAATGATTTAAAAAATTGAAAAAAATAATATTTTTTTGTCAGATTAGGCGAATCCCTTCAGATAATTGTCAGATTATGAGACAGCACGTCTAGAACACAAAGATGAACCATATATATCTTAATCTGACGCGCTTGAGTATTTCAAAATGGCGAATTTTTTTTGCACATTATAATAATGGCCGCGAGTTAGCGTCAGATCGAAATCGTCAGATTATTGAATGAGAGCTTTTTTTTTGGTGCACTTAACACCCCCTTATAAAACCTGACGCGCTCGATTAAATTTTTTTTCTTTTCATTTTTAACCCTTACGTACAACCACCCGCATCATGCAAATAATCAGATTAACATACGTACATTATTAAAAATACGTAGGACATTGATGCTATCAATATCTGACGCGCTCGAGTATGTCCATGCAACAGTATTTTTTTACATATTTAAAAATCTATAGCCGCTTACCCCACCGATGAAAAGGTATATATTATATATATTTTTTTCTTTTTATCATCTAAGCTTTGCAACCTAATAAGTCTCTATGACGCTCGAGTAAATCCCCATTTAGCATCGTGGGCTCCCCTACTAAAAGCAACTCGCCCTTTCGTTTTCTTCATAGTTCTGGATAGAGATCTGTTTTTTTGTGTATGTAGTTTTTTTCATGGTTGTGGGAATATTGTGTCAGTTACAATCCACTGGAGTTCTTTTGCTAGTATTTTCAGTGATGACCGTCATTATTTATGTGATACAGGCCGTAAGTTTTGATATATATAATTTTAACATGTTGTGTCCTTCGCTAAGAACTATATCCTTCTTAAGAGGGAGTGTACTCTGTCTTCGTACGACGCGTATGACGACGTCGAACGTCGACGTCGTTCGACGACGACGGCGAACGTCGTATGACGACGCTCGCCGTCCGTCCGTCGTCATACGACGGACGGACGGCGAGCTAGCCCATTACTCACCGTCCACAGGCCCGCGCCTACGGTGGCCGAGAGCCATCACGGCGTGGCCCCCGACGCCCGGTGCTTCTCCCGCGGCGGCTGGGACGTGAGGAGGTTCTCTCCCTCTCACGTTCCGCCGCCTCCTTCGCTAGCATGACTGCTTCGCAGAAGGAGGCGACGGCTTCCCATTCCCTCTCGCCCCGGACCATGGCTTGAACCAGGGCCGGGCGCGAGAGGTCGCCGCCGCCAATCGCCGCTACGAGGACACGGCGGTGCTCCTCCCAAGCGGAGCAGACCTCGACGGTGTGCTCCACCGTGTCCTCCGGTCGATCCTCGCAATTGTAGCACCCGGGCGTTTCCTCCCGCCCGATTCGGTGCAGGTACCTCCCGAAACATCCGTGTCCAGTGAGGACCTGCGTCAGGCGGAAGGTGAGGGCGCCGTGGTGCCTCTCAAGCCATTCCTCAAAGAGGGGACTTATCGCCACTATCGTGGCGTGCCCTGCACGGGGTTGCGATAGTCGCTCCCTCCATGTCGCCATGAGATCACGGCGGAGGTCTGTCCGCCGCGCGACAATATGCCGCGGCAGCGGAGTTACCCCCCGGCTCTGTACCTCCGCGCGCCACTCGTGCAGGCGCGCGAGGACTATGGCCTCCAGATCCCATGGCGGCCATCCGGCAAGGAGGCTCGCCGCCTCGCGGGAGATCGTGCGGTACCCCCGGATCAGCCTTACGGCTACCACCTTTTGGGGCGCGTTCAGGTAGTGCTTTGCACGCAACCTCAATGAACGCGCCCACACCGGGGCCCCGTAAAGGGCCATGGACCGCAAGATCCCCGCATAGAGCCTCCGGCAGGAGGCGTTAAGCCTACAAGCTTGGGTTGCCCTTATAACCTACTACTACAATGACTAGCTTTAAGACGTCATGGTAACCCCCCCGTAGAGTATCGTAGATATTATGTTATTATTCCTTTATTAATTTTTTTTAACATATTCTTTACATTTTTAAATGCTAGAATATAAAAAAAAAAACATTTAAAAACATAAAAAATAGTAGCCCACCGGCATCGGGAACAGGGTCCGGGCTACCGGTGGTCAGGGCTCTTGAGAGAGGAACTTCCTAACAATACGCGCCGTCTCCAGAAGAACTGCCTTCTGAATCAAGCGCTTGATCCAGCTGCCCAGCGAGAGCCTCCTCAGATGTTGGTCGAAGCTATTGGCTATTAAGCCATTGGCCGACACGACTATCGGCACAATGACTGCTGTAGTCACGTCCCACATGTCGACAACCTCGCGAGCCAGATCGAGATATTTGAATTGTTTATCTTTCTCTGCTTTCACGAGGTTCTCGTCATGCGGGACCGTAATATCAACAATCATTGCGGGACGCTCCAATCGATCTATCACCACAATGTCAGGCTTATTGGCAACAATAGTCCTGTCAGTGACGATAGGCCCATACTTATAGGATGGCACTTCTGATTCCACAAGGTTGTACTTCAAAGCAAGTTGCTGGTGGATAATCCTGGCAACGAGGTTGTGTCTATGCAAGTACTCTCCGTTAGCTAGACGAGAACACCCAGAAATAATGTGTCGAATTGATTCTCCTGGACGGTGGCATGCCCGACATAAATGTCAACCGTGCCATCCTTCACAAAGTATTTCCGGTAGTTATTCGTCATCATAACTTCGTCCATTATTGCACAGACAAAACCTTCGGTTTCCCCGAAGAGGTCACCGAAATGCAGCCAAGATACGAACGCTAAGAAGTCTACATCGGGCCCATGTAGGGCCCGATAAAAGCGCCCGTGCAGCTTCTTGCTCTACCATACCTCCTTGCGGTCATTAGTGTCTAATACTCTCGGCTTGCGCCAGTTCTCGTTAGCCAGGGAGAGCGGGTTAAGGCTCTTATCCACTGAGACCACATCTCGGTGCATCCCCACGTCGTCTTCTAGGAAGTATTCCCTGAGACTGTATACCTCACGGTTGTGCAGGGTCTTAGCATTTAAGAAGCCACGACCCCCGCACTTCCGTGGGATATACAGTCTCATCACCGACGACCGTGGGTGATGCATCCGATTTGCGGTCAGCAGTGAGCGGGCCGTCCTATCCAGGGTATCAAGTTCCGTCTGAGTCCATTATGAGTATGCCGAAAGAATACATCAAAACCGGCATGACCCAACCGTTGAAGGCGCGCACCTTTTTTCCGCCTGACAGAAGACTGCCAAGCACCTTATACAGGTGGCTAAAGAAGCGTTCCCTCAACGATTGTTTCATGTCGGCAGTATTGATACCTAATGCTTCCGACATACCTAAATACTTGTAGGTTTCTGTTGAGGAGAGGGATCTAAGGTGTATGGAATCCGAGAGTTGAGTTCCCACGGATTCCATAATCTCCCCTCGCTTCACATGCATGACTGCACATTTGTCCACACCAGATTCCATCCTGATGGCGCTACTGAAGGTTTCTGTTACCTTCAGTAGCTTCATCAGTTGCAAATTGTTGGGGGCAAAGAGTTTCAGATCATCCATGTAAAGAAGGTAAGATATGACCTGACCACCTCTCCTCAACCAAACAAAAGCCTAGACCTGAACCCTCCAGCAGTGTGCTGAGAGGGTTCAAGGCTAGACAAAACCACAATGGACTCAGACTATCACCCTGGAAGATGCCGTTCTCGATCCTTATTGGTTCGCTGTTCCCCTGGACCTGTCGACATCTTGGATAGCAAAGGACCGTTTTCCAGTGCCCCATACATGACATCAGGAAGGTACGCAGACTTGCATCTACTTTATACAACTCCAGCACCCTCATGAGCCATGTATGAGGTACCGAATCATAGGCCTTCCTATAGTCTATCCAACATGTAGACAGATCCTTTCAGGAGCGGCAAACCTGCTGGCTAATGGCCATATCAATGAGGAGCAGCTCCTTAGTACCGCGGGACCCGTTCCTACATCCATTCTGAGAGGCAGACAAAATAGAATTACTCTCATTGAGTTGGTTGATTTTAACTCTCAAAATGGATGTAAGAACTTTATAGACCGTTGGTAGACAAGTGATTGGTCTATAATTTTTGAGTTCCGCAGTACTACCTGATTTATGGAGCAGGTGGGTAAGTCCTGTCGTCAAGAACTGGGGCAGAGACCCTGACACTAAGTTTGACTGAACCTGGGATGCCAAGCAAGCGTGCGATCTTTGGAACCACTTGATCCAGAAGTTGTGCAATCCGTCCGGCCCTGGAGATTTCCAGTTAGGCAACGGACGGACTGCACGAGCTACGTCTTGGGGGCTGATGATGATTGCCCCCATTTCTGGTATTGGATCACACGCTTGTTCAACCTCCGCTTGTCCAATCGCCCTCAGTGTGACTGACAGGCACCGACCAAATGCTGCGCCAAAATCAACACATGGCGTCATCATCCGGCAGGCGCGTGTCAGTTATACCTTGGTCCGGTCGTTCCCAAACCCTATATACCCACTTTTCATCGCTTTGGAATGTGCGATTCTGAGTGTATCGCTCCACTCGCCGCTTGTACCGCCGAATACGGCTTGCCCATGCACAGATCTTCTGCTTCAGGAAGTCGATACGCTCTGTGACGCGGGCCAAGTAGTCTCAAAAACTAATATCAGTCCTCGAGAACGCCCGCTTCGCTTAGGACGAGTATTGCCCTCCCTGAAGCAGATTAACTTGCCGATGAGTGCGATATTATTATTATTACAGCTAGCCCATATTGTCCCACTGCTGGGCAAAGGCCTTCCTCCATTCCTTCCAACGGCCACGATTCTGTGCTACTACTTTCCAATTCTCAAGGAAAACATCCAGTTCGTCCCGCCATCTCCTTCGTGGTCTGCAGCGACCCCGTGTCACTGTTTCAGGGCACCAATCCTCAGCTTTACGGAATATTATACTCAAGCTAATTATTGTAAGGTTTAGTGATGGTTTGGTAGCGGTATATATTATCAAGATTTAACTTAATTATACATATATCTATCGACCATGAACTACGAACACCACCACCACCTATGTACCACTATTGTGCATGAAGTTTAAATAAATAAATAACATGATTTGAAACCGTTCATGTCGAATGGCCGTGTCATCTAGATTTCTGATGCCTTAGCATGCTTACCTATTCAGCAATCTTTGCCCAAAATTACTTAGACATGTTCTCGTCTCTCTCTCTTGCACTATTGGTGGGACAAGGACAAGATTTTATTTTTCAAATCTCGGGTAATGCAACATTTACAGATCTTGGTTTAACAACTGTGGCACGATCTACGGGCTGATGCCTAAAAAAAGTTATCATCTTTTATTGCCTAATAATATATAAACAGGGTGAATTTTTCAAGTCATGCCCACTTGAAAAATTCAGCCTGTTTAAATAATTGGATGGTCAAATTTGTAACTATGATGAATAGCGAATGATACTCAAATGAGTCTCGGGCCCGATTTTGATGAAAACTAAAACTACATCATTGCTTTTTTGAACAGTCAATATTCCTAGCTAGGAAACAAACCTGCTAATTTTGGAAAAAAACCCGAGACTTTGAGTATTTTTCGTTATTCCTCATAGTTTCGGCCATCCACGCCCACCTGGAAAATTCAACCTGTGTATAATTAAATGACCAAAAGGAAATTTAAATAATTCGTTTAACAATTCAACAGCAATTTCGATGCTAGGAAGCTCCATGCATGTGAAACATTTTGAAGCTAACCGGCCTTTTATATACCAGATAGTAACTAGAAAGATTCCAATAATAAGCGGGACTTTTGTAGGCGCCAAGTAAACTACGCAAGTATTGGTCTCAGTGCCATATAGCAGCAATGTAAATACCAAAAACTATGTTCTTGCTATGTTTCTGTAGATTGTAGAATAGAAGTCATGATTTTCCTCCCTAATACTCTTGTTACCTGAATAATTCGTAGTTAGATATCATTACTAACATACCAACTAACCTCTTCTAAATATCAAATTAAGTACCAAAACATGTAGGTACGGGCTATTTCGCGATTTCTGAATAACTACTACACAACGAATAAATTCTAAAAGGGAAGAGCATTTACTTGATATGACAAGTAAGTTAACGGTAACTCAATCTGAGGCGCTTAAAAGTATCTAAATCCGAAAAAATAAAGTTAAACAATATTTTCTTTTTAATTTAACCTACATTGGACTCAGCTACCCGATGGCTTGAGGTTTGTTTAAAATGAATGCAGCAGTCGCGTATTCGCGCTATGAACGATTTGGTTAGGCCGAGACCGTACGATCAAAAGTTCTCAAGTAGCCATACTTGAGAACTTTTGATCGTACGGTCGTACGGTACAACACCAATTTAAAAAAAAATAACGTAGCTGTCATATTTATAAGCCCTTCTCTCTGGTCATCTGGTCATTGGCCTCGTCACAAGCCAGTAGTTTTTGAGACAAAACGGCCTTTTATATACTCCTACTACGTAGTATCTAAAAACATAGCAAAATTCAGTAGAACTTTTGTAGGAAAGTTAACTATTACGCCATAATGTGTCCCGGAATATTTTAAATACCAATATCAATGATTTGTATGGCCATAATTAACTATGATTACTTTCTCGTCTAAAATTAAAAATGTCATAGTTTTTAAAACTTTCGGAGGGCAAAGGCCTCCCTTCCCTCCTTCTACTTTACGCGTTCTAGTGCGATGGTAGGTCTATCCTTTGCGAAAGAGTCCAACTCATCCCGTCATCTTCTTTTGGGCCTGCCGCGTTGTCGTTTCTTCCTATTTGGTATCCATTAGCCGGATCCACACCAGACTATCCAACGCGCTCAGGCAGGAGCGTTTCGTGTGGACGTGCTGCGCGCGATCCAATCTGCGCAACAGGATCACACGCTTCTTGCCTTGAGCGATCCGTTGGTTGTCGGTTGGGATTATGCACAAAGGTCCCTCAGTCTCTTGGCGCGCTTGGCGTAGACGGTAGTGTGTGGAGCGCGCGATATGGAAAATTTTGAAAGTCGTCGTCTAGTATCCCTTTGCAAACAACATAAATGCTTAAGGGATCCAAATAACAGCAAATTCACCAAAAGAGGAGCGAAGGAAAATGTATGGCGAGGTATTAGTCGGGAAATTAACAATATCCTAGTTGAAGAGTTAAAAAGAAAATGAAATCTTCAACTGTAGGCGGGTCTGTAGTCTGTCTGTGTGTGGCGGTCTGTGTGTGTTTAGTGTGTATGTGTGTGTGTGTAGTGTGTGTGTGTGTGTGTGTGTGTGTGTGTGTATGTGTGTGTGTGTGTGTGTGGTCTGTGGGCTGGAGCGTGTTGGAGAGGCACGGCAGGATCGCAAAAAAAATTCAAGCCGTCAGACGAGTACGATCCATGATTCATGCTCCTCGCTCCCGGATCGCGGTTAGCTGGATCGGCGGTCCATAATTGGAAAATGTATGGCGAGGTATTAGTCGGGAAATTAACAATATCCTAGTTGAAGAGTTAAAAAGAAAATGAAATCTTCAACTGTAGGCGGGTCTGTAGTCTGTCTGTGTGTGGCGGTCTGTGTGTGTGTAGTGTGTATGTGTGTGTGTGTGTGTAGTGTGTGTGTGTGTGTGTGTGTGTGTGTATGTGTGTGTGTGTGTGTGTGGTCTGTGGGCTGGAGCGTGTTGGAGAGGCACGGCAGGATCGCAAAAAAAATTCAAGCCGTCAGACGAGTACGATCCATGATTCATGCTCCTCGCTCCCGGATCGCGGTTAGCTGGATCGGCGGTCCGTAATTGGATCATCTGGTATGCATCCGGCTTTGAGTGGTTATTTTTGCCCATTGTTCCTCCGACAAGCGGCAGATGAACCTAGCAGCTGTAAGCCCAGCATCTGCTATTTTTTCATCAATTAGATGAATATCCTAATTGAGTTAAATATAGTACTTACTTAGTACTTTGATTATTTAATAAATTACTATTTACCTCTAACCGCCTGAAACACAGAATTAACAAAAACATATTATGTGAACTTGAAATAGGTTTAAGCAAAACTGTATTTACCGTCATGGCCTATATTTAAAAATAAAATTCATTAATTAATCATCCTACTGTAACTCTTTCACGCAAAAACTACTGATGAAATTTTAAACGGATGAAATTTAGCTCACACATAGTTTATAACCTGGATTAACACGTAGGATTCTTTTTATCCCGGTATTCTGATCCCGTGGGACAATTTATCGAACTCTACGCGGGCGAAGCCGCTTGCATAAGCTAGTAAACAATAATTCTTTACAATGTTAATAAATATTTATAGTTTGAATCCCACTTTTACCCCACACAAAGGCAAATCGTGAAACGATGCCTGACAAAATATGATTTCCTTTTCAGTGATTATAGGGATGGAAAGTTCTGGATATTTGAAAGATTTTAATGCTACCCTTACATAAACCTAATAATGCATAAAAATATGCCTGTCATTTCTGGAACTTTTCTTGGGGCAAAGTACACTGACCAGAAACCGTGGTTGGGGACTTGTGGAGCACAAGACGACGTAAATATCAGCTAATAAATCAAATATCTGCAACTTCTATTCACACGGAAAACTCAAGTAATTCTGAGTTCAATGTGAATACTTTTAGGTATTCTTTTATTTGTATCCCGAGCTCAAAGGACTCATTTCATATAACTTCAAACTTTCTTTTGGATCAACCAAGTCTGCCTTGTTTGTTTTTTTTTAAAGTATCTCCACTATCGTCATCTTTATGGTCTTATCTAATGTGTTTTTTTAATGGTTCTGTCTACTAGCTTAGCATACTGCTTTACCTTTTTTTTATTACTTACTTTTTTTTATTTGTATTCTAAAATCGGTAATACATATATATGTATATTTGGCAAAGTAATCTTCGTGTTTAGTGTGCCGATTTTGCTTGCTGTGTGTTCCTTATGCCACATAATTGCTATGTACCTGGTATATTGTATTGATTTATTAACTGTTATTAGAAATTAACGAAAAATTTTCATTTTCAGATGCGTCACAAGAAAACTTAAAAGTTTTGTTTCTCAATAAAGTTTTGACCGATGTCATATGTATTTTTATTTCACACCCAATAATCCATATAATCTAAAACTTCGTAGGTACCTATTATGCTAATTCACGGTAACAAGTTTCAGAATATAGTCTACAACTTTAATCTAAAAACAGTTTAGTGCTCTAATTGTCCTCATTCAGTCATTAACAGCACTTGAAACACTTATTCCAAGCTTTAGAAAAATATATCACCAAGCAATTTACATACAAATTGAACAAAAGTAATTAGGACGTCGTAAATTCGTTTCACTGAGAAACAAACTCAGCCCTACAAGGACCCAATGTTTGTAACCACCAAGAACAAATTATAGTATATTATGACGGTTACCAAGGAGGACCATTGAGGGACTAGTTTCCAATTAACAGGTATTATTGGAACTCCCTCTGGGATGAGAATATCGACAGGACCGGATCAAATGAAATTACGAGTTAGATCTCACTTATCCAGGCAAAATCCTAGATAATCTTCTAAAGGAAATGTTATTATGGCTTCTAGTCTTGGTTAAAATTAAACATTTGTTTTGCCTCCTACAAAACTGGTTGATAGTTTAATCCTGCTTAAAATTCTTTAGCTTCCAATTTAAATTGTGAATTGAGATAATTCTCTGATGAATGGAACTAATTCGTTCGCATTGTGCTTCTGAATTGGAACCAGATACTAAAGGACCAAATAAGAATTTTACGATCACCATAAAATTAAAACAAGAATTTAAAAGGGTCATTGTATAAATACAATAAATTGTTCTAGTCAGTTATAGATCAATTATTGATGCCAATGACGCCTCACTGAATGTTATACAAATCTCAAATTGTAGTCATGTCACACTCACAATAAAATTCTAAGATCATTTTTTTTCTACGGAAATGTATGATCACATTAAGTGTATTATCAGAAGATCAGCAACTAAAACGAGCAATACATCACTCAGGCACGGACCGTGGTTCCCTTGAGACTTCTATATTGATGATTTAATTAAGCAATTGCCCTCAAACTTGTGTATTGGGATGCTTCAGTTCGCGACCGACGGAGAAATCCTGTCCGTTACGTCGGAATTTGTAATTAAGAAACAACCTCTTGGAACAAAATCTGTTTACGAACTCAGTCGAAGTATTTTATCTTGTTCACTGCGGCTTAGCGCAAACATCCACATAGGATATGTGGTAAAGTAAAATAGTTCGCATTGTTGGTCGTTCGCTGTTGAATGATTTCTTATTGAATAAACTTTGCTTGAATGCGTCAGTATTAATGGCGTTCAAAGGATAAGGGAAGACAAAAAAGAACGTTACAAAGAATTGTAACAGTAATCGCAAGTAGTTGTAGATATCAAGTATTTTAGTACCTAGAGGAACAATCAACAAGTGAAAGACAATGTTGCTATCAAACCCTATTGTCAAAGCAGATGTTCAAACTTTATGACCCCTGATGTCCATTGTAGATATGTCGCATGACAATCGATCCCTCAGAGACCTGAAGTGGATTGTGGTCTTACACTAAACAGTCACCTAAGCAATGCATGAACATGGCGACAATTGGGAATTCCACAGCTCTTTGTGTGAGTACTTTAAATAACTATTGCTATGGTATCTATGACTTGTCGTCGTCGTGAAGCCCGAAGGCAGTTGTTACCGGCTTACTGCCGTTCTGTCTATGCTCAATTTGCCTGAAGACATGGTTATACAAGCAACATCTGAACACGAAGAACCATCCATCATGTTTGACTTTCCTTATCGTCCTTAAACTATCTAAAATCATACTTTCAACAGGTAAACCGAAACGAGTCGATAAGTAAAACCAGTAAATTAGCTTCGGATAACATCAAAGTTCGTCGTAAATTTAGCTCAACTCCGTCGATTGTAAAGACCGCTGGCTCTCCGGCAAATTGATCTTATCGGGAGGCTACCCGATGTTCATAGTTAGTGGTCCATAGTTCATTGTGAAATTCGCAAGCGGTCCTAAACTCTGACGGTCAACTAATTTACCAGCAGACCAATCTTTACCTTAATAGTTATGGTATAGTTGTAGCTCCAAAGTTCTTCAGTGCACTGCGACCGCTAGGTAAACTTGGCTGAGTCTCACAATTTGTATAGAAATAATTAGGTGCTACGATTTTCTGAACAAGATCTTCAAAAGTTTGTCTTACTTCTTTTTCATTTGGTCTTAATTTAGTTTAGTCGCAGTAAAAGAACACACGAAAAACAGTAACTGAAAATAATAAATTAAAAGCAAAAAAAAACTTCTTAAAACAAGCTTTTATTTAAATGCTCTAAAAAGAAGAAAATAAAATTTTCCTTTTAAATTTTAACTATTAACTTACAACCTCATTATACACAACTCATATGATCATAAAAGCTTGTCGCGCGATTTTCTTGTGTAAATAAACTACTACCTACTTATTGATTTATGTAAAATCTGCTAAGTTTAAATTAATAAAATTTCAATTAATTAAATATTGATCATCGCGACAAGCTTTTATGATCATATGAGTTGTGTATAATGAGGTTGTAAGTTCATAGTAAAAATTTAAAAGGAAAATTTTATTTTCTTCTTTTTAGAGCGTTTAAATAAAAGCTTGTTTTAAAAAGTTTTTTTTTGCTTTTAATTTATTTTTTACTTTTTAGTTATCGCTGGCTTGGTTTCTTAGTCTGTTCATCTCATTCAACGCATCATTGTTGCAAGGTCGTTTGCCGGTTAATTTTGAACAATCCAGCTCTTCAATAAGAAGACCTTCTTATAATTTTACCCTACTTAAGGCCACGTATGCTTGACCAGCAGCAAACAGCTTCGAGCCTTAGTAAATAACGGCGTAGTCGACAGTACTACCTTGCATTTTGTGTACTGTACAATCCCAAAATAATACAATTGGCAGCATTCTTCGTTCCGCGGTTCCGTGACTATATTTTGCTGGAAATTGCATAGACTTAGGCTGAATTACGTGAACACCGTCTTCATCGAAGTCAATACGGACGGATGGTATATTTAGTGTCATACATTTGTGCTCTTCGAAAGCATGGCCATATAATTTCTGTAATACGAGTATGTCCAATGGCACCATTCACCATATGTTTTATAATGTAAGTTTCTTTTTTGATTTTTCGCGACAATGCTCATGGATGTATAGAATCCCGTACCATGCTGCATCAAAATCAAACTTTGTTTTTTATAGTCTACACTTATCATTATTAACTCCTACAAAAGTTATTTTTGTTAACAAAAGCCGAGTTTCGGAGTAATTTTATAAAATCGAAAATAACCTCAAAACCAGGTGAACAATTGATACATCGGTTTTGACGGCGTCATTCCGTTGACCCCACGACACGGCAATGTTTTATATCAAATAAATTGTGTCATTACACAATTTACGTTATAAGTTGATAGTAAAAGTTCTAAAGGAAAAGTTTATTTTATTATTTTTAGCACACTTAAATAAAACTTTGTTTTTAAAAGTGTTTTTTAATTAATTATTTTATTATCTTAGTTGTATCGTAACCATTTCTGATAACGCATAATTACCTTAACACTTTTCTTGTATCCGTGCTATTAACCGTTGAGGAGATCCCTCGTGAGAAGACGATCCTGGTTGCAGGTTGAGTTCATGATAGAAATCCTCTTCATCCATCAAATATGAACGCATCTAAAAATTTTCGAATCCATGCTATTAACCGTTGAAGAGTTCCCTCATGAAAAGACAATCCTGTCTGCAGAATGAGGTCACGATAGAAACCAACTTTTTCTATCAAACTTGAACACGTTTACAAGTTTTCGTGTCCGCACTATTAACTGTTGAGGAGTTCTCTCGTGAGAAGACAATCCTGGCTGCAGGTTGAGGTCATGATAGAAATCATCTTTATATCTATCAAAATTGAAAACGTATACAAAGTTTCGCGTCCGCGCTATTAACTGTTGAGGAGTTCCCTCATGAGAAGACGATCCTGTCTGCAGAATGAGGTCATGACAGAAACCAACTTTTTCTATCAAACTTGAACACGTTTACAAGTTTTCGTGTCCACGCTATTCACTGTTGAGGAGTTCTCTCGTGAGAAGACGATCCCGGCTGCAGGATAAGGTCATGATAGAAATCATGTTCATCCATCAAATATGAACGCATCTAAAAATTTTCGAATCCATACTATTAACCGTTGAAGAGTTCCCATCATGAAAAGACTATCCTGTCTGCAGAATGAGGTCACTATAGAAACCAACTTTTTCTATCAAACTTGAACACGTTTACAAGTTTTCGTGTCCACGCTATTCACTGTTGAGGAGTTCTCTCGTGAGAAGACAATTCTTGCTGCAGGTTGAGTTCATGATAGAAATCATCTTTATATCTATCAAAATTGAATACGTATACAAAGTTTCGCGTCCGCGCTATTAACTGTTGAGGAGTTCCCTCATGAGAAGACGATCCTGTCTGCAGAATGAGGTCACAAAAGAAACCATCTTTTTCTGTCAAACTTGAACACGTTTACAAGTTTTCGTGTCCACGCTATTCACTGTTGAGGAGTTCTCTCGTGAGAAGACGATCCTGGCTGCAGGATAAGGTCATGATAGAAATCATGTTCATCCATCAAATATGAACGCATGTAAAAATTTTCGAATCCATGCTATTAACCGTTGAAGAGTTGCCTCATGAAAAGACTATCCTGTCTGCAGAATGATGTCACTATAGAAACCAACTTTTCTAACAAACTTGAACACGTTTACAAGTTTTCGTGTCCACGCTATTCACTGCTGAGGAGTTCTCTCGTGAGAAGACAATTATGGCTGCAGGTTGAGTTCATGATAGAAATCATCTTTATATCCATCAAAATTGAATACGTATACAAAGTTTCGCGTCCGCGCTATTAACTGTTGAGGAGTTCCTTCATGAGAAGACGATCCCGTCTGCAGAATGAGGTCACAAAAGAAACCATCTTTTTCTGTCAAACTTGAACACGTTTACAAGTTTTCGTGCCCACGCTATTCACTGCTGAGGAGTTCTCTCGTGAGAAGACAATTCTGGCTGCAGGTTGAGTTCATGATAGAAATCATCTTTATATCTATCAAAATTGAATACGTATACAAAGTTTCGCGTCCGCGCTATTAACTGTTGAGGAGTTCCCTCATGAGAAGACGATCCTGTCTGCGGAATGAGGTCACAAAAAAAAACCATCTTTTTCTGTCAAACTTGAACACGTTTACAAGTTTTCGTGTCCGCGCTATTAACTGCTGAGGAGTTCTCTCGTGAGAAGACAATCCTGGCTGTAGGATGAGGTCATGCTAGAAATAATCTTTATCTATCAAAAGTGAACGCGTTTACAAAGTTCCGCGTCTGCGCTATTGGCCGTCGAGGAATTCCCTCGTAAGAAGACAATTCTGGCTGCAGGTTGAGGTCATGATAGAAATCATCTTTATATCTATCAAAATTGAACACGTATACAAAGTTTCGTGTCCGCGCTATTAACCGTTGAGGAGGTCTCTAGTGAGGAGACGATCCTGGCTGCAGAATGAAGTAATGTCTGTCATGAAAGTGAATTGTCACCAGAACCAAAGGCGTGTGCAAAATTTCAACTCAATCGGTTGAAGATATCTATTTCAAAATTGAGTTCTAAGATTCCACCCGAACAAATTACATACATACATTGCAAGTTAAATAAAAGCTTTTAAAAACAGACAAGATACACTGTTGAATTACGTTGATGAATAGCTGTAATGATAGTTGTAAGTCAAATAAATATATATCAAAAGATCAAATCAGATGCGCAAATGGTTTGACTACTCATTTTAGTGATTGAGATTGAGATTTTTTTGTAATGCTTCAGCTTCATTGCAAAAATAATAGAAAGTTGTAAAAAAGTTGGTCAAAAAATAGATGAGCTATTTACTAGTTAAAACTTTGGAATCTTAGATAATATTTAGGTACAGCACTTGAGTGAGTTACCTGAGATACTGGTTTATGCATAGTTCAGGTAGGATCCAATTATTACATACCTATAGTTTTAAGGCCTTATTATTTGTATTTTTTTTTTGGCATTCAATTATTTCAATAATCAATGGAACTCTTCCAATGCCTCATAAATTTTCCGATTCACAAACAAATGTTCATCACACAATACATGGTCGCACCTACGAAAAACGCGTATAGAAAATAACACTATTAATACAACCCAAGATATCAGGCCTAAGCAGCAAATTGATTGCATTATTAATACCACTTTATTAGCTATCTGGCATCTCACATTCGAGATAGTTTGAGCAGAAGTAATAGTTGGACACAGTTGATCAGACTAACGCATCAAAGACTATGAAATTCTGTACGACCACAAGCATGTTACAGAGATGTAAGAACGAAGTGAATTCAGGATTCAAAGTGTGTAATCAGTTAAGGAATAATTCCTGCAATCAGCCAACGGCACAATAGTAATAACACCTGCAATACAAAATCGCCTTTACCACAACGACACTAAGTTGTCTAAGTTATCTCTACATTGTGTGTGCAAACTAATTGATTACCATGTTAAATTTTTGTGGAAGCTGCAGAAGATTGTAAGAATATCCTTGCATTGTATAGATTTCATCTCCGAGAATTATATAATTGCATAACACACAATATGACATGTGTGAGTACTATGTACTCTAAAGCTACCATTTATATTTTGTTATCTTTCATTGACTTGAATGTTTCCTGGTGGCTGAGAGAATGTCATTCTCACTCAAATGTCTTGCTGATGGTAGCGGCTGTGTCGGGTTATTTAGTTCCCTTCAATGTGGTTGAGTTGAATGGCGCTGATCCATGTGTCATGTTCGTGAACGGGCGCTGTCAATTGGGACTGATCATCTCTTAGCTGCCACGGATTATTTTAATTACTTTGGTTTAATCTTTTACTCTGGACGCTCTTAATGTGTACGTCTTTGTACATCGATCGTTCTCATATATAATTATGTATAATCTCAACATGAATGATGTAACGCAAGATTTTGTAACAATATATTGATTTAAAAGAGTGTCCATGGAGTTTCTTGCCCATGCATTCTTCTCCATAGAGATCTACGCTTTGGAATGTGCAACTACAGTACTTTCACACGTTATTATGCCTTGTGACTGTAACTGTAGCTTAGTTTTTTTTTACTTTCAAAAGTGCCTGTAATGATGTAATTGAAATAAATGCTTTGAGTTTGAGTTGCTGTCAATGTCTAATTATTTTAGCTTTATAAAATGGAAAACAAGTAGAGAATTTTGAAAAATAATTGAACTATTTTTGATAACATAGGGAAACAATATCGCAATAGTCTTTTAATAGTCGATTACTATAAGCAAAAGATACTTATCATCTCAGACGATGTTAATGATGAAGTCATTAGCACTCAAAATTGTTGTTGAATTACATTACCCTATGTCTTAGTCGCTTACATAAAAGTTACGGAAATCTGTAATTATTTTGATGACAAAATAGTGTGAAGATACTATAATATTCCTGAAGTTAAAACAAATGAACATTGTGTGCCATATTCGCCGCCTCTATAGTCCTTGTCTCATAAAATTACTTAGAACACGGCCAACTTCGTTCTGACTTAACTTAGTGCTGGAACACATAACTTGACTAACTATACGTATAACTGGGCCACATTGTGCTTATATGGGTGGTTTATTTATGTATACAGCATGAGGTTTCGACCATTTATTGAGTTTACAATAGGCTAGCTTTTGCCAGCGGCTTTGGCTGAACTGAGGTCTAAAACTATCCCACATGAACGTACTATCGGGATAAAAGTATTGGGGTTATGAAGAACAGGGCATAAAGTTCTCCATCCCCCATAGAAAAGGACCGATCCTCTGACCAGACGGGTGTTATGTCTGGTGGGCTACTGCCCGACAGGTCTTAAATCGTGGATAACTTTAATAGCGCGATTCAGAATTTTGATGTTAGTACTTCCTTTGTGTCATAGATGGCGCTGTAGTAATTTTTGTGCTATGTTGAGGTAGTGCTGTTTGTAATACCGCTACAGTTATGAATAACAGGGCATAAAGTTCTTCATCCCCCATAGAAAAGGACGGATCCTCTGACCAGATGGGTGATAAGTCTGGTGGGCTACTGCCCGACAGGTCTTAAATCGTGGATAACTTTAATAGCACGATTCAGAATTTTGATGTTAGTACTTCCTTTGTGTCATAGATGGCGCTGTAGTATTTTTTTTCTATGCTGAGGTAGTGCTTTTTGTAATACTGCTACAGTTATGAAGAACAGGGCATAAAGTTCTTCATCCCCCACAGAAAAGGACGGATCCTCTGACCACACGGGTGTTAAATCTGGTGGGCTACTGCCCGACAGGTCTTAAATCGTGGATAACTTTAATAGCGCGATTCAGAATTTTGATGTTAGTACGTCCTTTGTGTCATAGATGGCGCTGTAGTAATTTTTGTGCTATGTTGAGGTAGTGCTTTTTGTAATACCGCTACATAAGTATCGTATGTCGTTACACAAGTCATGGTCTACCTGCGTGGTTTACAGTGTAGTTAAGGCATGAAAAGGTAGCATACAGAAATCCAAAGCTAATTTCGCATAACTAAAAATTGAAGTTGCATTTTTAGGGGGAAATGTGCACCTCACCTCACCGCACGCACACAACACACCACTCACCGCACGCGCTCACGTGTCTTCTCCTCTTCCTTCTGCACAACCGTTTCCACTAAAGCTAAGCGAAGACGAAAAATGTAAATAATGAAATTCTATTGGTGGTTTACAACACATCTGCTCTCCTCTCGTCTCGTCTCCGCTTCGGTGGAGTCCAGCCCTTATTCTCTTGCCTCTGCTTTCAGGTAAATTGGCCACGATAACAAGTAAATCATGACTTACTTAACTAAGTTTAACATGTTTACTTAACACCTGTGCGGAGCTTTTAATTTCTGAAACATTTCTTGCAACTTATGCGTAAAGAAACTTTGCTTATAAGTTTCTCGCCTACAACATTAACTACTAGAATTTATTCTGCTAATATAAATTGACTCTCCTGCTCCTTCATACTTTTTAAACCGACTTCAAAAAAAGGAGGAGGTTTCTCAATTCGACCGTATATATATATATTTTTTTAAGTGTGTTCGCGGATAACTTCGTCGTTTATGAACCGATTTTGATTTTTTTTTTTTGTTGGAAAGGAGATACTTCAAGGGTGGTCCTATGATAAGGAAACCGGGATCTGATTATGGCATCCAAGAGAACTTGAGGGGAGCTTTCAAAAATTGTAGTGGTGACTAGTGCGTTTGTACATTTTATGATTAAGTATTTTAAAGCACTACAATTTAAAGAAGGTCTGGAGTCGCTCTGATGATGGAACCGAAAGACAGTCGAGGGAACTCCTCAACGGTTTACAGCAGTCACCTTGTGTTTGGGTTTGATTAATTTGTATTGATGAGAAATTTACACCTAGATGGGTTGTGACTGTCTTAAGGGGTCTGATGATGAAGACGAGGGAACTCCTCAACTGTTAACAGTAGCTACCTTGCGTTTGGACTTAATTCATGTATATTGATCAAAACTTTGCACCCATCTGGGTTACAAGTGCCATTACAGGTCTGATGATGAACAATATTTCTATGGAATATTGCAACTAAAAATAAAAAAAACTTTTTTTGCAAAAAATAAAACCGACTCCAAAAACACAAAAAAAAGTGAAAAATAATTTTAGCTTCAGAAGTCGGTGACAAAAAACTGAATCAAATAAACAAAAGTCACCGACTTCTGAAGCTAAAATTATTTTTCACTTTTTTTGTGTTTTTGGAGTCGGTTTTTTAAGTTTAATATGTTGAAGACTGCCGAGTAGGTCTTATGGTCGCTGTACGGTGAAACCATACATTTATAATGCACTATTGCTTATTCGTGCATTTTTACCTCATTTCACTAATTAATATTAGTCGAGCATTCAGTACACGATTAGCGGTCATCGCGTGTGCTCCCTCGCTCCATTGTATTATTAAACCTTTGGTCCGGTTAATATATTATATTTGACTTTATTTAAAGCAGCAGTATCATGTAGCTAACTTCCTAGCTTTTACAGTCGCGTTGATTGCTGATCCTGCGTACTGGGTTCGATTCTTAGGTCGGGCAAAATAGTGGTACTTGAATTTTATTTAACACCTAGCAACTAAACAAAAAGTCAACAGGAATTTCTCAGTAGCAGCCACGGAGTCTGGATTTGTACTTGATGGCAATAGACTCGCCCCTTACATGGGACATAAAATATATCTGGCGAAATGTGGGTGTAATATTCAGTACACCTCTGCCTAACCCTTCGGGGATTACAGGCTCGATTTTATGTAAATTATGTTATATTATCTAGGCAAATTGGAGTCCGGGTTTGTACCCGATTCATGGCAGTAGTTACGCGAGATATCTATTATAGTAGTTGAACTCCAAACAATTGTTTGGCAAAGTGTTGTCGAACTATCCAAACGTTGGTAGTTGGTACCCCTTTGAGGACTCCAGACATTATGATGTTATATGTATAAGAGCAGATTGCCTCATTGGTCAGCGAAAAAGCACGACTGCTGACCATGAGGTCCGGGTTCGATTCCCGGGTCTGGCAAAGTGTTCTTGGGTTTCTCCATTATGAATTTCTCTATAGCAGCTACGTACTCTGCATTTGTGCCCAGTTGGTGGCAATAGGCTCGCCCCCTATTACTCATCACAACATAACTGGCGAAATGTGGGTGTACTATTAGGTACTCCTCTGCCTAACCCTTCGCGGATTACAGGCATGATGATGTTATATTCATAAGAGCATTTTATACTCAGGTATAATTACAGTTTTGTTACAGTCAGGTATTTTACGTTTTTATCAAAAAACCGCTAAAGCATCTCATAAATTCCTTTGAAAAGTAAATTAGCATTTCCCTGTGGTCAGAACCGTTTCTTTTACTGAGCTCTTCCACTCACCGTTTTATTTTTGAGTCAAACAAAAAAATTGTTAATCAGAATAAAGTTTCCATTGCACGTAGTCTCTTCATACTAGTTTTATCGTTTGCCGCTGAGTTTCGTATAAAATTGTTAAACTTAAAAAATTGAGTACGGAATAAAATATTATGCTAAATAGAGAAGTCAGTTTTGTTTTACGGTAATAGTTTCAATGCCTTGAAAAATCTTGTAATAGTTAATTACTGAACAAAATAATGTCTAAGTTAGAGCATCAGATGGCCATCAAACAACTACAAATACTAATAAAATAAGCTACGTTAACCTCAAGTGTCATTTCCAACTATAACGCGAGCGAAGACGCGGGAAAAAGCTAGTAATAAATATATAACCAGTCATGCCCAGGGATATCGTATTATCCAGTCCTAACTGGGTTGTGGAGGTCAGATTGGCAGTCACTCCATTCAAAGTACTGGTATTCAGCTGCATCCGATTAGGCTGGAAGCCGACCCCAACATAGTTGGGAAAAGGCTAGGTAGGTGAAACTTGAAACTTTAGACTGGCACGAGTATTCTGTCTCTTAAGATACAGGATACCCTAATTTAAGAGACAGAGTTTAATCTATTGTGTACAGATTTCCGAAGCATTCAAATGTTTAGTATAGTGTTCGCTAACATGAATTCAAAATTGTAAACTTAAAGTACAACTATCTGTGTTTTTGGGAAGTAAAGATATTTATTATATTATATTTTTATACTGGCATACCTTTTTTTTCGAATGGGAAATCATCAAATGACTCCTCCCGCTCTGGGCGGAGCGGAAGGGAGTGTCAGACTTTTACTGACTAAAAACCATCCATGTTCCTTCTTTTGCCCTTTATGTTCCAGGGCCGCGGTATCTCTTTCGAACAGTCCCGCAGCCCAAGGTGGCATACCTAACGTCTTAAAGGAGGAGTAATTCCAGTGTGGGAAAGAGATGGCGCTAGACGACCTGTATAGCTCTGTCTTTTTCCCACACTGGAATTACTCCTCCTTCAAGACGTCATAGTAAAACCTAGGTGTCTTCAAAGTCACTTCGTAATTTCAATAACCCACTATTCCGGAGGCTTTCTTTCTAACCGAAACCTTATTAAATGCCGCCTAATACATAACAGTTGAACAGGCTGTCGATGGAAATAAGATAGAATTCTCCCTATTTTTATTGTAGTAAACTCTTGGGATATCTCAATAGATCATTATTAATTCTCAATTTTGAAAATAAGCAATAATCATGTAATTTCTTAGTTCACTGTCTATTTTTCTCGCATTAGTACGTACGTAAGGCAGATAAGTAGGTATAAAAATATTTCACTTGCCCGACAGTCATAGCACGTTCGCGCAGTGTAACGTAGTGTACCTTAACTATTGAAACATGGTACCGTAAGTCCGAAACGTTCTTTAAACCTATATTTTATAAAATTTCAAACATGTAATGACGTATAATTAATGTTGTTTAATTGCTAGTATTTATTTTTGAGTAAAATTATTTTCGTTACGCCAACTTAACATCTCTGCACCAGGGCCGGCAGTCTCGACATAGATACCGACAATGTCGCAAACTTTTGATCACTTAATAATAACAGAAAAAATCGGTTGCAATAACTTTGCTTGTGAGAAATGTAAGTCTGTACATCCAAGATGCGTTTCTCGCAAGCATTGTTATTGCAACCGAATTTGTTCGCTAAAATAAAGCGATTGAAAGTTTGCGAAAGTGTCGGTATCTATGTCGAGACTACCGGCCCAGCTCCCGTTCCGCCCGAGGCCCGACAAACGCACCACGTAAATCGTAACGATTTTCGAATCGAAAATTAAGCACATTTATTGTCACTCATAGAAATGAATAAAGTCAAAATTGCGTAACGTACCAATCGATCTTTTTCTATATCGTGTGGTTAGTGCCTAACCTGGTGTCAGAGTTATTATGCCACCCATGAGCCTCTGACTGGGCTTCACATGACGTCAAGAAATATCTTTAAGGCATGCTGGGCCGGCAGTCTCGACATAGATACCGACAATTTCGCAAACTTTCGATCGGTTAATAATAACAGAAAAAAAAACGGTTGCAATAACGTTGCTTGCGAGAAACGCATCTTGGTTGTTGAGACTTGCATTTCTCGCAAGCAACGTTATGTACGTTGTATTTTTCTGTTATTATTAAGCGATCAAAAGTTTGCGACATTTTGTCGTTATCTATGTCGAGACTGCGGCGCCCTGGTTTCCTCAACCAGACGTGCGACCGTCCGACGCGGTCACAACAATAGCCTATCATTGCTACTTATGTGCCAATCAATTATTTTCAATTTTAAAATACGAGTAGTTCGCTGATACGTTACTGCGCTCGTTCGTGATATGCTCACCGTTCTCGAACAAAACCAACAACGCAATGCAAACCAAAATAAAACAAAACCCTATCAGGACCTTTCACACCTTTTAATAAACCCACTTCAAGCGATTCGCGGTCGTCGTTTTGGGCAGATACCTCGACGTCTCGCGGGGGTTTCTTACCTACTTATATCAAAGCAAGTGTCTTCATGAATGGAGGTTTTTGGCAGCTCAAAATTGCAACTGAATATTTAATAGCGAGATACCATCAACAAAACAGAGATTCTGCGGGTGAGAGTCTTTTAGGTATCGTTACAATGGTATTTTAAAAATGGTGTTTAGAATGCTTGTGTTCTGTAAATGACTGTGATGGTTTCAGGAATTGTTTTTATTGAAACATGACCTCCTTAAGAAAACTCATACAGTTATAGATACGTCTGTAACGGTATACAGCTCGTGTAATGATAACGTGCTTATCAACAAAGACCCATATTAGGTCATCATATTCTGCTTAGTATTACCCAGGATAAGTTGGGTTCGGGGTCCTGTCTGACCAAATGCAGCTGAATACCAGTATTTTACTAGGAGCGACTGCCTATCTGACTTCAAACTCAGTTACTGGGTAATACGATCTCTATTTGGTCGTTATATTTTATACACCATGTTGATCAGTAGGGTCACACTTGTGGACGTATGCAGCATTCAAGCGTTAGTTTGACTTCTTGGTAGGTAGCTACTGAAACATATAATTAAAATACACGTAGCACAAGAACAATCAAATAACAATTCACCACTAACAAACAGCACAGAATATACAAGAAGCAAGCTGAATAAGTTGAAATTACGGCGACACACGAATAACCGCATCTGATTCGACGATAGCTGGTGAATCTTCACGGTTCTAAAGTCACGTAGCACTTGTATAATATCTGAAATTCAGTGGGACCATCTAAATTGGTACGGCTCGGATAATAAACGGACCGGATACATGGAAGTGAGAGGATTTATGAAACTAGACTTGGAATTAAAGTTACCCGTCTATGCTGGTACGTGCAGTCTGAAAGTTGAAATTATAATGAAACTAATGGTTCGGTTTATGGTGGGATGTGGTAGAGATTAGATAATACTTGTGTTAGGTTAGTTTTTGCATGAAAGCTTTTGACCGCGGTTTCGCTCGTGCGGAGATCAGAATTTTTTGAGTTGAAAATCATATTTGTTCATAACTTTAAACCCTTTAAATCTTCATAAATTATTTTGCCCGCCAAGTACTTCGGTCGTGTATTTATCATAGCCGGAAATATATTGTGTCTTATTTCTTTTAATGTCTTAATATTAAATAACGTGCCTTACCATGGAGTTATTGTTAAGAATAGATGTAGTTTCGCATAAGAATGGTTTCAAGAAATACTATAATTAGGACCCACAGTTCCTTCAACAAAGCCAAAAATATGTTTCGGTTTCCCCTAGTACAGCCTATAAGAGAAAATTTTACTCTCACACATAGCTACTCGTACATTCAGGCGTTTAAATGAATCTTTTGGCTGTTTAGTCTGCTTCTAAATTAACTGCTGTGAGACCTATCTCGCGGTCGCAAACGCGTCTGCTGAGCGTGGGGTCCTGGGTACGATTCTCATTTGCATAGAGCACTGAGCACATTATAATAAAACACAAAACAACAATAAAACATATAATCATAAAACTCCAACACTTAAACAAATCTATTCTTCGTTATCGCCACTGAGGGTTGAAGCCAGTCTGTTCCGTATAGCACTTCCAAGCAGGATTTCCTGCAGCTAAGCAGTCTGCCACACCTTGTTCTCCAAATGTGGCTGAAGCACCGAGATTAGTTGAGCCTATCACTGAAAATAAAAATAAAAAATTACATACAAACATTTATGCTATTATGTCCACAGTAAAATTAACGAGAAAATGTTATATCGGTCCAAATGCCATCTAGGTACAATGGCGACTGATCGCTGACAGCTACCAGAAAATGTAATCTCGGTCCAAATGCCATCTTGGTACAATGGCGACTGATTGCTGATAGCTACCAGAAAATGTAATGTCGGTCCAAATGTCATCTAGGTACAATGGCGACTGATCGCTGATAGCTACCAGAAAATTTAATGTCCGTCCAAATGTCATCTAGGTACAATGGCGACTGATCGCTGATAGCTACCAGAAAATGTAATATCGGTCCAAATGCCATCTAGGTACAATGGCGACTGATCGCTGATAGCTACCAGAAAATGTAATATCGGTCCAAATGCCATCTAGGTACAATGGCGACTGATCGCTGATAGCTACCAGAAAATGTAATGTCGGTCCAAATGCCATCTAGGTACAATGGCGACTGATCGCTGATAGCTACCAGAAAATTTAATGTCATCTTGGTACAATGGCGACTGATCGCTGATAGCTACCAGAAAATTTAATGTCGGTCCAAATGTCATCTAGGTACAATGGCGACTGATCGCTGATAGCTACCAGAAAATTTATTTATTTATTTATTTATTTATTTTATTTATCAACTTACATCTACCATTACAGATAACCAATGCGGTAAATGCGCCTTAACCTAGTTTAATTACTAAACATAATCCTTAACTTAACTTAATTGTTACTTAGAACCTTAGAACTAATATCTATATAACTAATTACAAACAAAGCATTCTTTGTGAATTCACCCAGAGAACAACAGAACAGGTCCGTCTCACTCGCTATGAGGTTGAGCGTGCGGAGTGCACGCGTCAGCGGCGCCTCCTTCAAAAGGTTGGTCCGAGCACGCGGTTCCACTAGCAGTCGTGGCTGCCGTCGTCTCCACACGTACCTGTCCGGAACACATAGACTCACCTGACCTAAAATAACTGCATTATGAACCTGCCCTCTCAGCAACTTAAATATATATAAGGCGAGTGCAAGATCCCTCCTAACCCTTAGACGAGCTACCATACCTAAAATAAATAAGGTTGGATACATTAACGGGTAAAAGGGATAGACTCCGTAATAACGTTTATATAAATATCTTATAAATTTATTTTGTACCCTCTCCAGCATGAGACTATATTTAGCTTCATGCGGAGCCCAGATGACTGCATTACATTCTAACTGGCTCCTCACCAATGCATTATATAATGCTATAATAGCTTTCACATTCGTGAAACCTCGAACCGTACGAAGCATGAAACCTAAATTTCTATACGCTCTTTTACAACTACGCATTATGTGATCCCGAAAAGTCAAACCAGTGTTAAATCCTACTCCCAAGTCCTTGACTTCTGTGACCCGTTCCATAGGCAACCCGTCAATATAGTAGGTATGTAAGATGGGATTGCGCGCGCGAGAAAAAGTGATGATCACACACTTCGAAGTATTAAATTGCAAAAGATTTTCTTTGCTCCATCTCACTACCCTATCGATGTCCCTTTGTAGCCTGACACAGTCCTCGTTGCTCTTTATCGTGAGGGACAGTTTGAGGTCGTCGGCAAACAGCAGACAAGAAGCATCCAGGACTACTTCTGGTAGGTCGTTTACCACCAGAAGAAAGCCCAAAGGGCCAAGGTTACTACCTTGACTTACCCCGGACCTCGTGAAATATGGATCTGATACGTGTCCCGCATATTCCACATATTGCTGCCTATCCCTCAAATAACTAGCAAAAAACTGGAGAGAGTGTGGGGTGAAACCAACACCTGCAAACTTTTTAAGCAACATGTCATTATCGACTAGATCGAATGCTTTTTTAAAGTCAAAGTAAGCAGCATCAGTTTGCCCCCCACTATCCACCGTCGGCACCAGATGAGCCATGTGGCAGAGAAGATTACTGGTGGTACTTCTTCCTGGTCGAAACCCATGCTGAGCGTCTGACAGCTGTGCGCTAACCTGAAGATATATGCTCTTATGTATAGCAGTTTCCAACACTTTCGCCGGCGCCGACAATACCGCAACTGGTCTACAACTTTCGGGACAGGAACAACGCGGGTCACTTTCCACCTCTCCGGAAACTCGGCATCTTTGAGGCACTGGTTATATATATGCAGCAGCGGCCTAGCCAGCGCTACTCGACAATCCCTGAATATGTAAGGCGGAATGCCGTCAGGCCCTGCGGACCGCTTCGGCTTAAGATCTTGAAGCGCACGACTGACGTCTCCTAACTGTAATTGGCCCAAGTGCACTCGCGCCGCTCCGTTTTCGCAGCCTGCGCTGGCTATAGCCGCTTCTACATCCAACTCCGGTCGCTCTTCCCTATACACAGAATAAAAGTAAGCCGCAAACTCTTCCACAGATCGTTGCCCAGACAATGCCACCCCGTCTTTCAAAATCGCCTGCGGGCTTCTCCTTCCTCTTTTAGACTTGGCATAATTCCAAAAAGATTTAGGATCACTCAGCATTTGCCCTTGAACACGGCTCCGATATTGTTCCTGTGCCACTATTAACCTATTTTTAATGCTGGTTCTACACCGAGCAAATGCTTCGTAATCCACCCTCGACCCACTTGCCTTGTACTGTTTATGCAGAGATGCCTTCAACCTTATGTCGCGAATTATTTCAACAGTGTACCACTCAGGATAAATGTACCTTGAGTTTCCACGACTTCGCTTTTTTTTTGGGTACACAGTCATCTATAATAGAATTAATTATATAATAAAAATAATTTAAACCCATTTCTAAGTCCATTTCATACAACGGAGTCCAGTCTACGGCTGAAATGAATGAATATAATGACAAAAAGTCAGCTTTATTAAAGTTCCACCCGTCTGGTACACATGTATTACCGTCAGGTGTAGCTGAGCCTGCTGAGCCGGGATGCCGGCGGCGCAGGCGCGTGTGTGTACTAACCGAGATCTCGAGCGGCGGGTGGTACGCGTCTACCGGCACGAGCGGCGCCTCTGCCGCACGCACGCTCACACTCCCTCCCTTCGCCAGTGTACTCAACACCAAATCCAACTGCCGACCATTACAATTTTCCACTGCGTTACTCTGAGTGAATTCACAAAAAGCATGAAAGTATTCATAATAATTATTTATGGCTACAGAACACGAATACAAGTTAAAATCACCTAGAACCAGTATATCCCTATACTTATTACAAAATTGTTCAATGATGCTAAATAGTAACATGTATTCATTATCATTACTACCAGGCGGAATATAGACTACACAAAGTAAAAACAAAAATCTGTTACGTAGGTAAACAGTAGCACAAACCAACTCGAACACATGATCGTCCACGTTGACGTCATCGGGTAGTGACACTCGCCGCAACTCAAAACGCGGTGTGGCCACGAGACACGCGCCGCCTTGCTTACGTCCATCTGCTCGGTCACACCGCAAAATTGTAAATCCAGGTGGACTTATTTCTGCATCATGGATGGAGTCCTTACAGCCCGTTTCCGTGATGGCAAACAAGTCTGCATTTGCCGTTGAAATATTAGTATAACAGTCTTCTAGCTTTGTTCGAAGCCCGCGCACGTTTTGATACAATATTTCAACGGAGTTACTTAGGGTTTCTAGGGTTGCTGATTGACTTCACTTCCCATCGAAACTCCCGTATCTCGTCTAGAAGTAGGCTCTCCGTATCAATCACTACACTCGTATTCCGACGACTGCCTCTCTCGGCGGTGTTCACATGGCTGCTCGGTGAAACCGAGCAGCCATGTGAACGCCATGTGAACGTGTTTAATGTCGGTCCAAATGCCATCTAGGTACAATGGCGACTGATCGCTGATAGCTACCAGAAAATTTAATGTCGGTCCAAATGTCATCTAGGTACAATGGCGACTGATCGCTGATAGCTACCAGAAAATGTAATATCGGTCCAAATGCCATCTAGGTACAATGGCGACTGATCGCTGATAGCTACCAGAAAATGTAATGTCGGTCCAAATGTCATCTAGGTACAGTGGCGACTGATCGCTGATAGCTACCAGAAAATGTAATATCGGTCCAAATGCCATCTAGGTACAATGGCGACTGATCGCTGATAGCTACCAGAAAATGTAATATCGGTCCAAATGCCATCTAGGTACAATGGCGACTGATCGCTGATAGCTACCAGAAAACCTTTGGTTGGACAGGAGATACCTACATAATTATACTAGGGAAGTCCCAAAGTTACCTGGCCTGACGTATAAATGGCGGTTGTTGTTTGAAAATAATGATAAAAATCTTTGGTAGAGAGTATCAAACTTATTAATATCTAGCTTTTGAAGCCGCCATATTATTTATTTTTTGTTTCGCGCCCATCAAATAGTGGACACTATCACTGATTTTTTGATCGTGGAGAAAATTGGTCACCACGTGATACAAAACTTTTATTTGAAAATCATCAGTCCGACTCCTATCAAAGCCGAGTATAGCTTAAAAAGGGGGACCATAACCATAGCAGTGGATGACGCCACCATGATGAAGATGGTAAACATATATCTTGCGATGTTGTTTTTAGTACAACTAGGTCCCCAAAATCCTAAAAAGATACAAAACCAGGAGTGGAATTTTACTGAAAACTAATTGGCTTTGACACCTAGCCTTCATTATTTATTTAATGGGCACTACCTGTACGAACACGTATTTACCCATTTACAACAATAACAAAGACATTAGAAAATACCACAGTAACCACCCTAATTATAAAGGTGTTACTACAACAAAGGATGCTGGAACCGTAATTAGTCACTAGTCATAAATACATACACAACTTCACGCCCTTTCCCCGTGGTGTTAGGCAGAATCTACAGAACGCCAATTGCTACGATCCTTACATACTCTACGTGCATGCTCACTTACTAATACTTTTATTACTACTAAACACTTTTCTGAAGAACCTCACCAATAAGGTCAGTGTATGTTTTCCTAGGTCGTCACGTCTCGGAGTTGCCACTCACATCTGCAAAAACTTTTTGTTAGTTGCCGTTCACTCATCCTCTAAAAGTAACCAAACAATCTCTACGGTGAGTGTGCCCAAGAGCTCCATGAGATCGTTCCACCATCTTCCTTCTTCCATCGGAAGTCCAGACGTACTGCGGGTCATCACCCATTCCTTGTCGATATTCCCCACATTCGCACAAAGCGCTTTGCTACATCGTTTATTATGCGCACAGCCAAGGAGTGGAATTCCCTGCCTTCGTCGGTGTTTCCAAGTTCATATGACCCCAATCTATTTAAGTCGCGAGTTAATAGGCTTCTTTTGGGTTTGCTTGTTCCATCGTCGACCTCATCTCTGTCCTCAGGACTAGATTGAGGTCAAGAGTAGGCCCATTTTATACAGAAAGCACTCTTCAGTTTTTAAATTGTCATTACGTCTGCTTTCAAACAGCAACGTGGTCGTGTCACATATTCCTCAATTCGTCATTTAAAGTAACGCAACGCATACTTCGCACTAATCACGACAAAGGTATAGCTAGACTAGCGCTGCCTCGCGACCATCGTCCGCGTGAAATTATTATAAAAATAGTACTTCCCTATTTGAACCGGATTTTATTTAAAAAAATTAAGGGTTTTCCTTTTTTTGCACAAAACAATAAAAAGAGAAAAATAAAAGTAGCCTAATTTACTCCTTATAACATCAGATATCTGCCAGTCAAAGTCCCGTCAAATTCAGTCCCGTCCCGATCCAGCCGTTTCGGAGATTAGCCGAAACAAACAGACAGACAGACCGACAGACAAAAATTTAAAATAATGTTTTTTTTTGTACCGTATATACTTTCATATGCATTCAGTAAAAATCTGTTATTTTGAAATTACAAACAGACACTTCGATTTTATTTGTTTGTTCATTTGTGCAAAAGCATTTAAAATGCCTCAACAACCATGAATATGGATCTCAAGGCGAGTTAGACTGGGTTAGACTACGCTTACTTTGTAAAAACCACATATTTCCTTGATAACAAACCTGTTTTCCATGAATGGGCTGTTCATTCAAAGTTATTTAATCTATATATATAAAAGAAAGTCGTGTTAGTTACTTCACTTATAACTCAAGAACGGCTGAACCGATTTAGCTGAAAATTGGCAAGGAGGTAGTTTAGAGCCAGGAAAAGGACATAGGATATTTTTTTTTTTGGTAGGAGTAGTGTAGGAGTAGGTTAAGAGTAGGGTAGGAGTAGGGTAGGAGTAGGGTAGGAGTAGGGTAGGAGTAGGGTAGGAGTAGGGTAGGAGTAGGGTAGGAGTAGGGTAGGAGTAGGGTAGGAGTAGGTTAGGAGTAGGGTAGGAGTAGTGTAGGAGTAGGGTAGGAGTAGGGTAGGAGTAGGGTAGGAGTAGGGTAGGAGTAGGGTAGGAGTAGGGTAGGAGTAGGGTAGGAGTAGGGTAGGAGTAGGGTAGGAGTAGGGTAGGAGTAGGTTAGGAGTAGGGTAGGAGTAGTGTAGGAGTAGGGTAGGAGTAGGGTAGGAGTAGTGTAGGAGTAGGGTAGGAGTAGGGTAGGAGTAGGGTAGGAGTAGGGTAGGAGTAGGGTAGGAGTAGGTTAGGAGTAGGGTAGGAGTAGTGTAGGAGTAGGGTAGGAGTAGTGTAGGAGTAGGGTAGGAGTATGTTAGGAGTAGGGTAGGAGTAGTGTAGGAGTAGGGTAGGAGTAGTGTAGGAGTAGGGTAGGAGTAGGTTAGGAGTAGGGTAGGAGTAGTGTAGGAGTAGGGTAGGAGTAGTGTAGGAGTAGGGTAGGAGTAAGGTAGGAGTAGGGTAGGAGTAGGGTAGGAGTAGGGTAGGAGTAGGGTAGGAGTAGGGTAGGAGTAGGGTAGGAGTAGGTTAGGAGTAGTGTAGGAGTAGTGTAGGAGTAGGTTAAGAGTAGGTTAAGAGTAGGGTAGGAGTAGGGTAGGAGTAGGGTAGGAGTAGGGTAGGAGTAGGGTAGGAGTAGGTTAGGAGTAGGGTAGGAGTAGTGTAGGAGTAGGGTAGGAGTAGGGTAGGAGTAGGGTAGGAGTAGTGTAGGAGTAGGGTAGGAGTAGGGTAGGAGTAGGGTAGGAGTAGGGTAGGAGTAGGGTAGGAGTAGGGTAGGAGTACGGTAGGAGTAGTGTAGGAGTAGGGTAGGAGTAGGTTAGGAGTAGGGTAGGAGTAGTGTAGGAGTAGGGTAGGAGTAGTGTAGGAGTAGGGTAGGAGTAGGGTAGGAGTAGGGTAGGAGTAGGGTAGGAGTAGGGTAGGAGTAGGTTAGGAGTAGTGTAGGAGTAGGGTTGGAGTAGTGTTGGAGTAGGGTAGGAGTAGGTTAGGTGTAGTGTAGGAGTAGGGTAGGAGTAGTGTAGGAGTAGGGTAGGAGTAGGTTAGGTGTAGTGTAGGAGTAGGGTAGGAGTAGGGTAGGAGTAGGATAAGAGTAGTGTAGAGTAGGGTAGGGTAAGGGGTAGGACACCACGCGAACGAAGTAGCGCTGGGCAGCTAGTTCGATATAATTTTAGGTTTTTTCTATTATCATCTTGTTGAGCTAATTGGAGGCCCTTGTTGAAAACTCAGTGCTATTAGTTACAGTTCGTGTACTACACAAAAAACCTTCACATTCATCCTTATTTGCAAAATATTTACTGCAAATATTTATAATACAATATATTGCAGTAAATATTTTAAACTCTTCTCTTTAACTCCGAAATTAATATTGAGACTATGAGACAATAAAGTATTCGCTACTAAATCATAAAACATCATCATTGTAGATCATTATGCCACAAAATTTAAAAACCGTATCATATCATTACACGGTCTCAAAATCAGGTAAATTACAACACACTTCTTCCCAAATTAAGAACCACACAACTACTTATAACAGTTATAATACAGCCACTCAACTAACCTCCAAAGTTCCTCCTAACAACTCATATCAATCGCTGAAACTCAAAACTATCGCCAGCGCCAACAGCAGCCAATAGTTTATTTGATTTGATACATTATTAATGTAACATACTCACTCTCAGTCCAAACTCGTTCCTCCTCTCTTTGCCAAAGCCAACATCTACCCCCCAAACAAGTTACACGCAAGTTTATTCATAAATGGAAAATTTATTGACTATAGGGAAATAAATTTGCGAGCAAATATTAGAGAGTTATTTAGGAGCAAAGGAATGTGGAATCAGTTGAATCGCAATTGCTTAGCTTCACAACCAATATGTAATGTTTGATCTTGAGATTTTTACGCTCACATCCATTTTCGCTGGCGTAATAAGATTCTCCTTTTCAGGTATAAAAGACTATAAATAAACAGCGAATGCTCCTCCCATCATTAAAAATGGTTCCCAAATTAGATTCTACGTTGATTTTAGTGCCATAAATATAAAAATGTAATGATTCAGGAATGATATCAGCCCATTAACATCCAAAGAGTAACGTTTTGGCAGGCGAAATGAAATAAAAATGATATATGAGTACTTACAGTGATCGTTGCTTCGTTTAACTTTTCCCTGTAAGTAATGAGATATCCTGTAATTAATGAAAGAAATAATCGTAAAAACTACTCTCAGGTAGTGATAAAAAATGCAGAAACTTTAACTAGGAACACCGAATTTGCATTTTAATCTGTTTAAGAAAAAAATAACTTGCTATAAAAAGGAAACTGTTAAGTTCTATTAAAGCTGAGGGAAGTTAGAATGTATTTCTCAAGTTTCAGAGCAAGGAGCAGGTAAAGTGGAGAATTGCATTAATATGATTCAATTCCGACCCACGCCTCTACAAATTGTTTTTCTAGAGTCCGTCTTTATAAAGTGAGATACGAAACATTGTTACTAAAGAAAACATGTTTTAAACAAAACGAATTTACATTTTTTTTAACAAATGAATACACATTTGAAATTAGCCTCGAATTCTTAACTAAATAATACGATATAACCCAAATTGCTTATCGTAATCCCAAAAAGCATTCACACTCTGTTTAATTTCATCACCACTAAAAGGAACTATCGACTTTCCGAATTTCCCGAACAGCTACTGTAATCCTTACAATTTCAAAACACACAAGCCATAAATAAAGCAGAAATCACACTTACTGCACTCACGAAGCCCGCAGCCACAACAGTAAGTAGAACGAGGCGGAATCTCATGTCGATTTGCATCAAACAACTCTATGGAGCAGAGAAACAAACTGTCTTGTCGCACGTTTAATGTTGCCTCACTTAATAAAGGCTTCCGAGGCAGTGGCAGACGGTTTGCTAACGAGACTACCTTGGGGTGAGGTGTCTGTGATAAGTGACAGCGTATTTTGTATTTTTTTCAGGAGTTTTCCTTGGAAAAATACTTGGATCTCCAGTGATTCATTCACAAGGAAGGTCGATAACGCATTCATAAAGCCACTGAAGTTATTCGTTCCATGATCTCCTATAATAAACAACTTAGGCAAAAATTGCCTCACACCAGGAACTTCTCCTGTACCGTGAGTGTGTTTACAAACATTTAAACTCACATACACAAATAGCCAGACCCGGAACCACTACCTGTAGGCCATGCAAGTATTGTTTCCGTTAGGAATCGAACATGTGATACGCAGCGCAGCAGCCAATCGCTCAGCCACTGCGCCAACCGTGCCGTCAAATGCGATTTTATGTACATAATCTTTATTAAACAATCATTCTGGGTGCCTATAAACAACCAACCTAATTCCCTCTTTGCTTATTTCAGGTTCTAGATTATACAGCCCCATATAAGATACAGCCCCATATTTTGTAAATATACAAGCGAGGAGCATAATATTATTTTCAAAGTTTTCCTTCCTACATGTAATCGCGAATCACCCATAACTTGAACCAACAAACTAAACCTGTTCGTGGTATGATTAGAAACACAATGGTAGTGTTCGTATTTATTGCAGCCCTGCATGAGACAATCCAGTCTGTAGTCACTTGTGGAGAAGGAAATTATATAATAAACGTACTAATTACGAGTAATTTAATGCGAGCTTATGTGGTTCGCTTCATTTTCTTACTTAGAGAGAGAGAGAGAAAAGTTTTCTGATTTTGGAATTTTCCTTTTTACTCTGGTGTTTTAATAAAAGGGGATCGTCTGTCCTGGTACGGACATGCGATGATTAGGGATGGACCATGTGTGACTGAAAAAGATGAATATAAATGTTGATGGATTAAGAGGGAGAGGAAGACAAAAGATGAATGGATTCTGTGAGTAATGATATGAAAGAAAAAGGAGTAAATAATGCCGTGACGTGTTGCGCCCTAAGTAGAATGGGACAAGGGCAAGATTGGGCTTGGATTGGTTTGGCTTGGATTGGTTTGGCTTGGATTGGTTTGGCTTGGATTGGATTGGATTGGTTTTGTTGTTGTAACGCTCCTATTATTTATGCATTTGCTTATTTATCTGCTCACAAGATCGTATCTGCAAATACGTCATCCTGGTGACCTTTTTTAAAGTGCAGTAGCAGCTGGGACAGACTAAATGAAGAAGACGTAGGACAGGGTTCAGGGTACTGGGGTGCACCTTGGGAGAAGCCAGTAGAATGCGGTAGGCTGAATTGTTTTAACGAGAAGATTTTCAACACCGCTTAGCGCATTCTTGCCAGTCCCGAAGCATGGCACAGAGTTCCATAAATGTATAATGCAGGTGAATCCCCGAAGGGTTAGGTAGAGGTGTACCCATTAGTACACCCACATTTCGCCAGTCATGTTTAAGTCCCATGTAATGGGGGGCGAGCCTATTGCCATCATCCAGGCACAAATCGAGACTCCGTGGCTGCTACTCAGAAATTCGTAATGGAAAATCCCAATAACAAATTGCCCGACCCGGGAATCGAACCCAGGACCTCGTGCTCAGCAGTTGCCATTGCGACCACTAGACTAACGAGGCAGTCAAGCCAGTTACTAGTTGATTTTAGTATTCATTATTATCGTAATAAATGTACATATTTGTATCTCGACCAAGTCCTGCATGATGAAATACCTATATCAACGCGTTTTCGCTACACGACACTTTAACAACGTGGTGTTATTACATCTGAACTTAATACATATCTCGAGACTTTTTCTCCGTAATGGGTTAAAAACTGGACTAGTGCGAGTTCGAGTTTGTTAGTAATAGATTTCTTAAGGTTTTCCTGTAATTTATAGGCAAAAGAACTATTTTTTGTACAGTTTTCAAAATTTTCGGCCCTGTAGTTACGGAGTTAGGGGGGGGGGGGGGGTAATGGTTAGTTTTCGCCTATTTTCTTAAATAACTTCAAAACTGTTTATTTTTAAATTTAAAAAAAAAAATTGAGATGCTCACAATGAGTCATTTCATTTGATATTATTATGTAACACGATATAGTTTACAAAACTTTTTTTATTTATTTTCTAATTAACCCCCTACAAGTGGACCCCCCGTAATTGACTGAATTTTAAACATGGGGGATGTTTAAAATTCAGTAATTTACGTTACATGTTCGTCTTTGAGTCACCGACTTACATATGTGTACCAAATTTCAACTCAATTGGTCCTATAGTTTCGTAGTAAATTGGCTGTGAGAAACGGACAGACAGACAGGCGAGTGATCCTAAACGGGTTCCGTTTTTTCCTTTTGAGGTACGGAACGCTAAAAATGGGAAGTTTGTTTGAAAGATCGTTCTTTTCTGCACATAAGAATAACAGAATTTCTCAGTAGCAGCTACGGCGCGGGCCTGTAGACGGTGAGTAATGGGCTAGCTCGCCGTCCGTCCGTCTTATGACGACAGTCCGTGTCGACGGCGCGTTCGTGTTCCACGCGCGCCTCAAAGAGATGTCAGCAAACCGGAGGGGTCCGCAAGGGCCGATGCCTGCCAGGGTTGCGGGACTGTTCGAAAGAGATACCGCGGCCCTGGAACACAAAGGGCATAAACACATTACCCTCCTTTGCGTCGCGCAGTCGGGTAAAAAGAAGGAACATGGATGAGTTTTAGTCAGTAAAAGTCTGACACTCCCTTCCGTTCCGTCCAGAGCGGGAGGTGTCATTTGATGATTTCCCATTCGAAAAACAAAAAAAAGGTATTGCATACTAAAAAATGAGAACGAGTTGTGTTTTCAGATTTCATTTTAAACATTTCTTTGTGGTTTTATTATCTGGTTTCGATATTACACGCTTGTGATGTACAATCCGTTCGGTGAACTGTGAAAAGTATTATGTAACAAATATTTTTGATAAAATTCGATAAAATAAATCTCTTTCAATTTCGAACAGTAGGCCTTTAAAACATAAAGTTTTGGGATATATCAGCAAACAGAATCAAAACAGACAAAAAGTAGATAATAACTTGAAAACAGAATACAGCTTGCAAAAATATAATGCACTTGCAGAAACTGCATTAATTGTAATCCAAACCACACCTGTTTTCCCTGTCCTCAGGGCATCCTCAGGATATTTTGACAGTTAACACGTTGACCGCGATACCTTATTTAATTTGATTCTTTTTGCTTACCCCTACTATAATGTTTAACGTTTTTAAATAATTAATTTTAAGTACTTGTTTACCTACTCCCAATTTTAACCTTAGGATCTTGACAAAAAATTTTGCTTCATATAATTATTGTTATATTTAAGCCGGAGAGGTGATTTGTAACTCAGGACCTTCCTACTTCAGACACCTTTCTCTATATAAGATTGTACATATACCAGCGCCTGTAAATTCTGATGTCGAGATAAATAAAGATTTATGATTATGATTACTATAGTTTTTGAACAAAGCAAACCCTTTCATACACGCACGACATTAAAATTATGATGAACATTTTTCAGTGAATCACAAAGTCACCAATAAATTCGCTAAATTGTTTTCGTTCTAAATTATATTGTTTGGTAAAATAACGTGTCTATGTCTATGTCTATGTTAGGGATTTGGTTTCCGCACTTAGTCCCTAAAGTGGACCATTGTGCGTGAGCCATGGTGGCCGCTACTCCAGCCAGCCCACCTCCCTCCAGAAGCAGATCAGACTTCCCGGTCTTCTCAGGGCATCCGCAAGAGATCTTGGTGTTCCAAGAGTCTTCTCGCGTATCTGGGTGACGCCAGTACACTCAAGGAGTACGTGCGCTATCGTTTCCTCCGTCTCCATACACGCCCTGCACAGGGGACTGTCAGTGATACCTAGGGTGTGGAAGTGCTTGTTTAATGAGCAGTGTCCAGTGATGGTCCCCGCCACCAGTCGCAGGCTATCTCTATCCAGGCGCAGAAGGCGCTTGGTCAGCTTTTTGTCCAGGGATGGCATAGCCTCCTTGGATTGCCTGCATCCTGGTGTCGAGGTCCACCACTTCTCCGCTTCTATTTGAGTGTGGTCCTTTAGCCAGCTTCTTAGCTGCTTGAAGGGGATGGGTACAATGGGTTCGGGTCCGAAGGCTTTTGTGCTGGATCCTCTTCTGGCGAGTTCGTCAGCTGCATCGTTCCCAAGTGATCCACTGTGTCCTTTGATCCATTGTAGTGTCACCGTGTTGCGGTTTAGTACCGTAACACGTTCTAGGGCATTATGACATTCTAGTATTAGTTTCGACGTGATCTGGTTTCTCCTTAGGGATTGTAGAACTGAGGCACTATCGGAAAGTATACGAATATGGGTATCCGTAACTTCCCTGGCCTCTATGGCATGTGCTGCTTGGATAATGCCTACACACTCAGCTTGATACACAGAGTTGAGCATTCCCAGGGATCTGGATATTTTAATGTTTAGGTCGTCAGAGAAAACTCCGACACCTGTCCCATCGTCGGTTTTCGATCCATCAGTGTAGATCCTTAGTTCTTTTGGACCTGAGTAGTCACACATCTCCGCTGTGAGCTCTATATTGTAGTGCTTTTGGAAGCAGTGGGTCTTCAGGGTTCTGTCGCAGGGTGATGCCATCATGGGCTGTTGTTTGATTGCATCGCCTTTTATGCGCGTATGTTTGATTCTGGAATCCTTACTTAGGGTGCCGGATACTTCGAGCCTGAAAGTCGCTAGGGCCGCCTCCTCTCTTACGACGAGGTGCAGAGGTGGTAACCCCAGCATTACCTGTAACGCGGCAGTGGGAGATGTTCTCATACTGCCGGTGATTGCTACGCAGGCAAATCTTTGTACCTTCTCGAGGTCCTTCTGGGCTGTGCTCAGGTTGGTCCTGGGCCACCAAACCAGGGAGCCGTATGTAATGATTGGTCGGATGACTGTGGTGTATAGCCAGTAGGTTATTTTGGGGCTTAGGCCCCAGTTTCTGCCGAGCAATCTTTTGCATTGCCATAGGGCTATGCTGGCTTTTGTGGTGATGTAGTCAGTATGTTTTGCCCAGTTCAGCTGTTTGTCCAAATAAATACCCAGGTATTTGGTTTCAGTCGATAGGCTTAGGGTGGTCTCAAAGAATCGTGGTAGTTGTAGGTTTGCCAACTTCCTTTTCTTTGTGAAAAGGACGAGTTCGGTTTTGGTGGGATTCACTGCTAATTTGTATTCCTTGCACCAGTCTTCCACCATCTTCAAGGCTTGGCGCATAAGGTTACATAGTGTGTTTTCATGTGTGCCATTTATTACTATGGTTATGTCATCAGCATAACCCACCGTGTAGTAGCCTCTGTCATTTAAACGTTTGATGAGGCTGTCCACCACGAGGTTCCATAGGAGTGGCGAGAGGACGCCCCCTTGAGGGCAGCCTTTCGCCACGATGGCTCTAGTGGTGTCGTTCACCGTAACCTGTACGGCTCTGAGTCTTAGCATTTTTGTGATCCATCCTCGCAGGGTCGAGTCCACACCGTGTTTCTCGAGGGCTGCGTTGATGCTATGGAAAATGGTTTTGTCAAAAGCCCCTTCTATGTCAATAAAGACAGCTAGTGAGGAGCACTTGTGGTCTACTGCACATTCGATCTTGGAGATCACACTGTGTAGTGCGGATTCTGTTGATTTTCCTGTGGAGTAGGCGTGTTGATTCTTGTGTAGTGGTAGCTCCCGAAGAGGTCCGTCCCGGATGTGTCGGTCACAGAGTCTCTCGAGGGTTTTCAGTAGGAATGATGTCAGGCTTATTGGTCTATATGCTTTGGGTTGTGTATAATCTGGTTTGCCTGGTTTGGGGATAAAAATGACTTTCACCTCTCGCCATTCAAGTGGTACATAGTTGTGTGCTAAGCAGGCTTGATAGATGACAGCCAGCCACGGTGTAAGGACGTCTACACCCCAAAATAACGTGTCGCTATTTAATGAGTTAAACAGATTAATATTGTTATTACAAAGTTTACCCGTAATAAATTATGTATGTCGGATCCGGTCATTAGCAAACCACAGCGTGCTTCTACAGAGTCGTGATTTTTACAGCTCGCAACGAGAAGGACATTGAGTGTCTGATCGCTGTGGATTTGAGAAGTCCCGGAACTGTACCCGATTCATTGTGCCCCGTGTTATTATGTTAAATTGTAATTTCAAGTAATTTGTTAGTTTAATAAAAACAGTGAATCGCACCCAGTGTTTTTTCATTGCACGAAACCCATCTTCTGCCCACATGATGTACGAGCCTAACGTAATAAATCGTGACAATCCGACATATATATATTTTACTGATACATTTCTAGTCTGAATTTCACTATCATTTTTATCGTACCATCTACCGCGTGCTCGAAAACTGATTTTAAAACAACAACAAGCTAAGCCTTTGTGTAAAAACACCGAAAACTGTCACCCGAATCCAATATTAAAAGCCCTCAAAACTAAAACTTATCTCATAACAGTACACGAGTTAAGGCCGGTGTAAAGACATCATTTACTGAGACAAAATAAGGATCATACTCCCGAACCGTCGTCAAACAATTTGTAAGGTCGTATAAACTTATCCAATCTAGTCGGACTGAGTGGACCAGCGTTATATATGTGGTACGGCACTTGAAATTTATTGACTGCTTAGTTCATTAGTTGTATGGTAAATGAGTAAATAGTTCACGAATGGGTAGCTTGGCATAAGTGGGTTGTTATTTATGCTTTAGTACTATTGAAAATTTCATGTTGATTTTGACTGGGGCGGCTGCTGCAGGTGCTGAAAACCTCAAACGACGGTAATACAATAACTTAATTGGTAGTTATATGTTTGAGCCGTTTGGGGTTGAAACATTGGGGCCAAGGGGACGAAGGGCCCACCTAGTATTTCGGGTTATTGTCAAACGGTTGGTCGACTCTTCTCGTGACCAGAGCGCTGGTCTATTTCTCGGCCAAAGAATCAGCATTGTCATCCAACGTGGTAATGTTGCCAGCCTTATGAGCACTTTCCCCGTTGACAGCGATGCGGACGAATTTAATGACGCCTTTAATAAAATTCTTTTCTGGTTTTGATACATGTACTTACATATTTTTATTATTATTTTAGTTCCATGTTGATTTTGTTTTAAAATTCAAAAAAGAGGATGTCAGTGGAAAGTGCTTGTTACCTTACCTACCTGCCTGACGTCAACATCTCTCTTGGGTTATGTACTTGGTTTTCTTTCCGACAGATAATTTAATAGGTACTGTGGTACCCAATGTTTTGTTTTTTTTGTGATGCAATGTACCCTTCTGAATACGACAGCTGTGGCCTGCAGTAACCAACCGATTTGGCGAATGATGCTGCCAGTGTGATGATAAAAAGCAAATATGCGACTATGGATTACCTTTCTTTTTGGGATGGGAAATCATCAAATGACTCCTCCCGCTCTGGGCGGAGCGGAAGGGAGTGTCAGACTTTTACTGACTAAAACCCATCCATGTTCCTTCTTTTACCCTTTGTGTTCCAGGGCCGCGGTATCTCTTTCGAACAGTCCCGCAGCCCTGACTATGGATTACCTAAGAAGAGATTTCCGCAACTTCCTACACATTGTACTGAAGGTCAAGGATTAAGTATATTTATCATATATTCATCATCATCATCATCCACAGCCTTCCCCCACTGCGTACAGGTCTCTTTTTACCTATGTCAAGCTCCACATTCTTGTGCCTACCTCGTCTAGGATATTCCCGCGACAGCAACAAAGTCATCTGCCCATCTCGTCATCATAATTTTATCTTGATGTGGAGTAATTGTACCTGAGAAAATAATAAGTAGATAATTATACTGTTTAGCTTGACGTGAAAACGAGCCAGACCAACCGAATTACTTTTAATTAGGGAACTTCAAAGTTTACTGCGCATTTTTGGCAGAAGATGAACCCTTTTCATCTTATTGTTTCTCCTCTTTAGCGGTACTGTTAACTAGTTAGACATCATAATTAAGGAGTCAAATGAAATAAGACATAACAAATTACTTCAAGGTAAGTTTCGGTTCGTTTAATCCTTAAAACTTAGATCGTTAATTTAAATGGAACACTTAAGCTTTTAGGCATTCAGTCTAGTTTTAATTTATTTTAGGGGCTCCTTCGTTTTAGTTTTGATTTACTCAACTTTCAACTAAGTTGTTCAACAATTGTCGATAGTAGTCATTATTACGTTGTTTTTTATATGATATTTTGCGTAATTTGTTTTTTTTTTTGTATTAATGTTTTTCAAGTTGATGAAAAACATTATCTTATACCTATCATATACAACGATAGTCAGGTTTTTGACTAAAAATAGTAACATACTGCCGAACTAACACACTCAGGCCCGATAACACCACAAATCGCTAAATATGATTACTGTTAAACGAAGTTAAAAAATGTATGCTCTGTTTTTGCCAATCAAGAAAAGAATATAAAGATAGAATTATGTTTTGAATTCGATTAGCGACTGATTGTCGGAAATTGATTGAAGAAAAATGTCGTGAGGAAAGTTTTAAGGGTGAATGTGGATGTGTGTGAGATTAGAGGTCCTCTACTCTTATACCATTTTCATCTACATCTTCCTCTACTAGAAGAAGATCAAACAAACGATGGATGGACTGTGTGAAGGATGATACTAAGGCAAGAAAGGAGGTGTCTGATGAGATGACAAAGAATAGAGAAGTATGGAAGAAGAAGACATGCAGCGCAGACCCCAAATAAATTGGGACCAGGGCAAGAGAATGATGATGATAGCGACTGATTGTGTTGCCAGTGGGCCCTAGTTTATTTGGAGTACTATTAACACACGTCTTTCAAACAAGGCCAGAAAATTAACATCACAAACGTCTCATTAAAACCAAGTCCAAATATTTAAAAAAACCTACATTAAAATTCAAAAAATATATTGAAAAGCCGACCTAATAATTCGACAGTCATGTATAACAAAGGATTCGCGTCAAAGAACGCTATTACCATAATTTTTGAAGCCTCCTGATTGGAGCTCATTGTTACCTACAATCCGGAGACTAATCAGAATATTTTCACAGACCCCTTTACAGACATGCTATGGACTCATTTAGGTGTTCGTAAATTATATGAAATGCCAATTTGTGGGTATTTTAGAATGGTGCTTAAGGGGTGGTAAGTACTCCGCATTTTTTGATAAGAATTTGTGGCAACAAGGCGTTTATATACAGCTGATCATTAATAGACGATAGGTTATGCATGATAGATTGAAATAACAATATTAAAGTTTAAAAAATCACGCTTTACAGTGATGCCATTTTAATTGTTGTATTCTTTTCAGCAAACCCTTTCATTTAATACCCGTACATGGGAATGCTTAAGAAATAACTAGTACGCCATCTTTGGGACTTCACCACATTGGATTTAGTATGACGTCACTTAGCTAAAGATGCATGTCATCAAAACTAAACATATATGCAAAACTTCAGCTCAATCGGAAACCGGGAAGTGGGTCAGATTTACTTCAGAGATTTTTTACATAGTTACGGATGAAGTTAATAAACCTTTTCATTAGAGAGACTTCAGCAAGCTTAAGTGACTAAAGGCTGAGAGATGGACCTTTACATTTACCACGTTACAAGGTAAGACTTTAAAAACAGTAATAAATTATTGTTTTTTAAAATCTAACTAACCTTGGTCGTTGATTGCATTATCGCTTTTCATCCAATGAAATATTGTTAAAACGCGAGCCTATCAAAAACGTAATAAAAAACATGAATATTGTTAAACTTCTTTTTCCTCGTATTACCACAGTATCCACACTATCGATACTTCCCCGATACAGATTCAATTTAAAGTTTCCAAAAATTCTTAAAGCTTAGCATATTGGGGCGGAAAGCTTTGCTCTCAAAATTGACGCTTGAAACTTTGCCCCAAGCTTAAAATTTCAAATACTTCGGCTTATTAGGTACTGATGAAAGTTAAATTACCTGCAAGCTTATGGAGTAGTCTCTAATAGACAAAAGATCTTACATTATTGGCAGAAATATAATTAAAATTTTCACTCCTAATCTTCGGTTGGTTTTGGCTGACCATTTCTGGAAATTGATTTGGTTACGGAAGCTGTCCTTGGTTGACCAATCTGGACTACATTGCGATGCACTTCAAATTCTTCAAAATACTTATCACATTTTTGTCACAAAAAGGTTCACTATGTTTGTCAAAGATTGCAGGGCAGGATTAATAACGAAATCCTAAGACATTAGGTACATCTGACTTCAATTTTAGTAACATTTTTGCCTAGAACATAGCTTTATGTATAACTTGCTATGCCCCGCGACTTACGTCGGCGTGAAATTATTATAATAAAAATGTTACTTCTCTATTTGAACCGGATTTTGTTAAGTATCAAGCGTTTAATTGTTTATGCATGGAACCCTAATCCTTTTTCTCAAATGAAAGTAAGTAAGTATGCCTTATAAATAAGGTACTCCTAAGTAACTCCTTATAACATTAGCTATCTGCCGGTAAAAGTCCTTTCAAAATCGGTCCAGCAGTTTCGGAGATTAGCCGGAACAAACTGACAGACAGATAGAGAAAAAATATTTAAAAAATGTTTTGTTTTTTTTCAAAAATACCGTATATACCTACCTACTATCATATGCATTCAGTAAAAAGCTATTATTTTGAAATTACAAACAGACCCTTCAATTGTATTTATTTGTATATATACTAACTTTGCACCCCTAGTTCAATAACATCTTGTATATAATGCACTCTCAAATCAACATACCAACAGTCTTAATCTAACACTCGCCAAACTATCACTTGTGGACCAAACACACTTAGTATCATTAATCATAAGTTCGCGAACTTTCCACGTATAAAGTTGGTCCTCTTAAGCCAAAGGAGGAATTAATGCTGTAGTGCTCTTTGCGTAACAAGTTACCTTGCTACCCATAAATATATTAGCAAGACGTACAAGTTTAATGAGACCGACACGTGCCTAAGTGACGCACGTTAACACAAACTGAGATGTTGTGTACTTGTACTGATGCACCGAGGTGGACTTGGAATGTACTACACAATTATGTTTCAGAGAATTGGCGCTGTCGTACTCCAGATGCCAAATTATTCGTCTTACCCCGTACATCATGCGCCTTTAGGCTCTTTTCTTGTGAAAACAGGTTCTATCGTTGTGACTATGGCGATGTTAAAAATGTAGAAAAGAAATGTTTCTATTCTTCAGGCGACAAAATTGTACAACGTCAATCAAACGACAATTTTTTCTCTACTTTTGACACTTTGGGGTACAAACAGTTCTTCTCAACCAGTTTCAAATAGTGTACATCACATCGGACTATACTGAGCTGGACAAAACCAACCGCTATTGATTCACATTAGCCTTGGATTTATACAACTGGAAACCACGGCAAGAGGGCTTTGCCCAGCAGTGGGATGAAGTAACAATAATCTGAAACAGGATTTCAACCCATTATTTCTGGGCATAGGTTCTCTAACTGAAAATCAACAAAGAGAATCTGATGTCAGTATTAGTCATCGGTATTTCAAAGTACCTATTTACTACTCTGACCCAATTAAGATTAGATCCGCATCATCATCATCATCATCATCATATCAGCCCGGAATCAACCACTGCTGGGTATAGCCTCTCCTTTTTCCAGCTACACTTCCCGGTTCTATTCCTAATCCAGATGTTTCCCGCGACTTTGAAGATCTCGTCGACCCAACGATCTTTCACCTCGGCTCGTATATTATGAAGTCGCTAAGTTTAACAGCTCTGTCCGCCCAGTTTAAAGGAACAATGCACATGAAAAATTACATCCAACATCCCACATTTAAAAGCTGCTAAAAAGATCTAAAGTGTCTTGTCATGTTAAAATTCTTAATCCATCACCAAAATTAATATCACCTAACTTCAAGGATGATCGCGTGATTCCCCATAATGTTTTATGTAAATAAGCAGAGATTACTACGTTTGATACTTTGTTTAAGTTCCTTGTGTATACACGGACTTGCCCGTCTTAGCTGCAGGATCAAGGGAAAATTGAAAGGATCAAGAATATAATTACGTGTACATTGACAAGACGCTGGCTGTACTTCATCGAATAATCTGTAGCCAGTGAAATTATTGGATCAGGCTACTGTTCGGGGGGATAACGTAGTAAGTTGGTAGGTACGGGTGAAACTGTGGTCAGTTGAAATCGAGGTTAAATAACAAGCGTATTATAATGTTTTTGAACATTCTGTAAAAAAAAACAACAATTTTAAAGACTTAATTACGTAACGCGATCGTTATTACGGGACCAAATCACCGAGCTCGATATTAACGCCCCAAAAAGAAATATTTGTGTTTAACATAAAAGAACTTTCGCGTGTCGCCTGCCTATAAAATTTTGTAATTAATAACCACGACGCCAGTCGTTTATGTTAATACGGGCTATTTTTCTTTACACTAATGCGCGTCTTTGAGTTCAACGTGCTTGAAACAGCACTTTGCAATTTCAGTAGCCCTGAGATGTTATCTCTATCAATTATGGCCCATAAAACGTAATGACTTCATCGTAAATCTTAGCGTACACGACAGAATTTTACTTGGTGGTGAATAAATGAGGCCAAATTGCTCGAAGGTATTAATGACTGTTGTCCCGAGCCACCCTGAGCTGATCGGCAGTGCGTGAGCACTCGAAAGGACACCCCACCTTTGTCAAGAAATTGTTGTGACCCTCTTAAATTCATAAATGAAGCAGTTGGCCGCACCCCATCAGATATGGCGGTATAAAGCTCACCAATTATAAACAAAGCCTTATCGTTCAACTTAGTTTACAAGCTTGATTCTCGAACAAAGAACATGTTAGAAATTAAACTTGCCTACTAAGTGATGTATGGATTTAGGCTAGCAGCTTAATTAACTCGGCTATTTGCCAAGAGGCGATTTTAGTACATGCTTGCCAGACATTATCCGACGGGAGACAGGTGAAGATGATCAGTTTCCCTGCCATCTTTGTCCTCTCGTAGAAATAGAATTTTTGCTTTGAACTTTTCGTGTTTCACAATAATGAAGCATTCAGTGAGTTATGTAACTACCTCCCTTCGTAATACCTAGTTATTTATGAATCAAAAGAATAAAAATGTAATAAAGACGTCTTTATTCGAATTTTATATTTTCAATTGTAAGGTAACCTGACTTTGAGGGTCGTATTTTGAATAAATAGCTCATTGAAACGGTGATAAGGCCTACGGTAAAGGGTATCATGGAAATTGGAAAATGACAGTTCGTGTAGAAATTCGAACACCGTTTATTTAAAAAGTTAGAATACCTACGAAGTATTTTGAATATTTATGCAATGACCAATTCTGTAACAATTTTTTAAGTAGAAATCATAGAACATCAATCTATTAAGCTCAAAATTCCGCCAGATTATGATAACAAAGCTGTATTAATATCTAAGCTTTGGCTGTGAGATTTCTACCAAAATTTCAAACTTTCTGGACAAACTTACGGACATAGACACATTTCATCAGATGCGAAAGCAGGCTCGAGCTTTGATACGATACGAGCTAACTACAGAAAACGATACCAAATTTTTGCTTCCTGCCACCGACGAAAATTAAACAAGGTTTCACCATCTAGCCGAGCCACTTAAGTAAGCACTTAAAACGTCATAGAGATGAATGGCTGAACTTCAAAGTTCCCTTTAACTTTTGACAGTGGAAAATCCCTAGAATTTTTATCTAGGAAGTTAATGGAGACCACTTTTTAATCACATTTTGTTACAGCAAATAATTTCATCAGTATACCTTTAGAGTAGATAATATTTGCGTGGGTATGACATTATACGAAAAGTTTGTTAAAAAGCTCTCGACCCTCAGTATCAATTAATAAAGCACTCAATTAATTCCAGGTATTTTACCGTAATATATATTCCTGTGACACATTTTTGAAGCCGAGAAAAAGGGTTAAATATCTTACAAAAACCAAAATGGGTAGATATATTAATATTGTATGTAGGTACTTACATATTTTGTTTATTAAGAGAATCTTGTGCAAAGCCAACGCCTCTCGTAATAACTAGGAAACTATATTTTCGAGCCATTTGGGGTTGAAACTCTAGGGCCATCATCAAATGACCCCTCCCGCTCTTGGCGGAGCGGAAGGGAGTGTCAGACTTTTACTGACTAAATCCATCCATGTTCCTTTTTTTGCCCTTTGTGTCCAGGGCCGAGGTAGCTCTTTCGAACAGTCCCGCAGCCCTGGCAGGCATCGTCCCTTGCCCTCCGGCTTGCTAACATCTCTTTGAGGCGCGCGTGGAACACGAAAGCGCCGTCGACACGGCCTGTCGTCATAAGACGGACGGACGGCAAGCTAGCCCATTACTCACCATCCACAGACCCGCGCCTACGGTGGCTGAGAGCCACCAAGTGGTCCGCGACGCCCGGGGCAACTCCCGCGGCGGCTGGTGACGTGTGGTGGACGTGAGTTTCTCTCCCTAGTATGCAATACCAAGGTAATTTTCTCATAAAATCTCTAAAATCAACTTCATGCTAATGAATAAAGCTTTAGCTGTCTTGCAGGTATTTTTGAAAATTTTAAAATAAGTAGCAACATATTTATTAAAAGTTTCCGTATTAATGTAAGGCTTAAGGCCATACAACTCAAAAAGTCTTTCTCGACTTTTCCTGATGCCTTTAGTTGCCCAGTCACTGAATAAAAACTTCGGGCAGATAGTTTTAGTTTTCTTCTTAAAAGTATTATTGAACTCAGTTTGCACTAATGAAAAGAGTTCTTCATACGTAGTATTAACATTCTTCATATTTAGGCCCTGCACACCTAACTTGTGAATTAAAGTGCTGATCAAAGCACTGGAAGTTATTGGTCCAGTTTGTAACTATACTTTTTGCAATGGTGTGTTAAATTCAAAAGACACGGTTGGGACACAGTGATCAGAGGGGAGGTATTTTACAATAGCTTTCTCCAAATAGTCGCAGCCACAGAAAACATTATCAATACATGTAGAAGTAGTCGTAGTTATGCTGGTTGGGTCTAAAAACACATTCGACAGATTGAAAGTTTACCCAAAACATTTTCCATAAATGACAAAAAAATAGAGTAGTTTTCATAATTAACTGTCTGTATACGCACACTATAACATGCTTATTCAGCTCAAAACATGACAATTCTATGATATGCTCAACTGAGAGTTCAACTATGTCGTTACGTGGTTTTGATTTAAAACAATTTTTGATTAAAATTAATGAACCTCCGCGCAGCAGTGATTTTATTTTCAGCATTTTTTTTTAAAGCTTATAATAAGCATTCTCATAATTAATTTGCATTCATAATCTTTCATCCAATTTTCAGTAATACAGATAATATCAAATATTTTTTTTTTTTTAGAAAAACCTTGAATATTCAGATGAAGTAATTTCAAGGAATTCTGCTCAACCCCTTTTTTACAATTAATTGATTGAGAAGTAGAAAATACGAGTAGTAGATAGTTATGTTTAAGTCCCATGTAATAGGCGACGAGCCTATTGCCATCAACCGAGCGCAAATCCAGACTCCGTGGTTGCTACTGAAAAATTCCTGATGGAAAAACCCAATAACACTTTGCCACACCTGGGAATCGAACCCAGGACCTCATGCTCAGCAGTCGCGCTTGCGACCACTATACCAACGAGGTAGTTAACTCACAATACACTTAAGACAGAATAATACAATTTCCAGTTGTAGTTATAACTTATCCCCCACGTAAGGAATGCTTCCTTTCCTCATTGTCCGGAGCGCAAAAATGCTTCGACAGGATTTCGGACGCCTCCTACGAGGTTTTTGTTTGAACCTGACGTACTGAATGTTAAATGGAACTATGGTTAACTAATTTTAAATAAAACTAAGATTACTTCTTATTTGTATAGTAACTAATATTAATGAAAACATTATAATAATAATCCCAACATCCCAATATGGCCGACCGCCGTAAAAGCAGCCAAAGTTGCTCTGAAAAGCAGGCAGAGTTGAATGCGGGAGACCCAGAGCAGAAAAGTGTCGTGCAATGGAGGAGACCTGCTCTCAGCATTATGTGAATACGCCTTGAAAGAACAATCCTAATATATCTGGCGAAAAATGAGGAGGAGAGGCGTCCGCAAATGATGGTAGGTACAGGCCAAACAAACCAAGAATAATTCCAATGTACTTTCAGTTAGACGAGAATTATTTTATTAAACAAATGAAACAGTATTTTTTTAAGAAAATACGCAAACCTTCTATTAGAATGATGATGGATGGATGTCATTATTTTGTGTTGAAATAACAATTGCTTTGTACTTTAGTAGGTATCTTCGTTCGGTTAGTTAATGAAAAAGTTGTAAATCAAAGGATAGTAAAAAAAGCTCCGAAAAAAAATGAGCTATATGTACTCAAAATATGAAATTTACTGCTTTATATACTAATTTTCCGACAGCTGGATGGACAAAGAAACGACCGAATATGATACTGAAAATTCCGAAAATCAACACAACATTTGCAACGACCATTTCACGTAATATTTTTCCACCAGCTTAAATTGCGTTTTACCGAAAAGTACAATTAGTCATTTTCATAGTAATTCACCTGTTATCAATTTAGAGTTAATCTATTAAATAAATAAAACAGGAATAAAATCAACGTTAAGGTAAATATCCAAATGTTGTAATGAGGCGTAGTCGACGTAGCCCCGCTATGTGGGGCTCCTATTTCAGTCTGCAGGGTATAAAGTAACATAACACGAAGGGATAGCGGGGTCTTAGTTCGCACGCTTCGCTCGCTCTCAAGACCCCGCCATTCTCTTCGAACCTAACCTGTCCGGGGTGCCCTAAGTCCCGAGCTCGCTTCGCTCGCTCTTGCATCCTAAGTAATAAAAACACAAAATAAAAAAAACGATTGTTTTAGTAGAACATGTTTTCGGAAACTTAAAATTTTTTTCGGAAACTTAATATTTTTTTTCGGATGTTTGGAATTTTTTTTTGGAAATTTAGTTTTTTATTTTTCGTAGAATTGTAATTTGAGTAAGCTCATGTTTGTGTGTTAAATACAACATTTTTTGTCGGTTAATTTTGTATTCATTTTCCGGTAATTCTTTTTAACCAAGGTTAGCATTACAGTCAACCACGATCGTTGGAAGTTAATTTGTTTTTCGGAAGCTTTATTATTTCCCAAAATCAAACACACCTGAAAACACATCAAGCTCCTAATTACCTCACGCTACACTAACAACAATTACTAAAATTAACATATAAACGTACTAACATAATCATAATGCCCAGTGAACATTTTTCAAACTACCATTTTTTCATCGTTTTCACAAGGAATTTAAGAAAATATACTCCAATTGCTTCCGCAGGTAATTACTATGAAAATTGCTTTCAGTGGCTCGCTAACGTCTTTATAAGCTCTTTGATTATATTAGATGACACTTTTATTCGGCCTTTAAAATGGCCAAATATTTTCGACCTTTTGGTAAAATGCGTAGGAAGAAAGTCGAGAATAATTACGCTTATGCAAACTTTGAGGAGAACTTGTGATCCTTATTTAAAAATAGGCTGTTTTTGGAGCCGATGCCTTTAAAAGCCAATTTTTAGATCTTGGGTATTAGGTGGCGAAATATCTGCTTACAAAGACGTTTGAATTTCAGTTTCAGGCAAAATATTCAGATGAAGTTTTATTATTTGTATTTTTTTAATGGATGTCAAACTAATTACGACACGATAATTGACAGTAGGTACTTGTTCTCCCCATCATTGAGATATTTATTTTCTTCTGAAGCTCACCTGGGAACCTTCTAGTTACGGAGATATTGGGGTCAAAGTTAAAACAAATACCTCTATGTAGCTATATCCCCGTACTATTCAATGCATCCATCATCACAATGTGTTGTGTGCGTTACATCGAGTCCCACCGTAAAACGTTATTTTTCACCCCAAAAAAAACTGGTTTCCCAGCAATAATTTTTGCGTAGACTTACTTAGTTTATGTATGATGTACAGAATACTTCGTGAGGGTACATTTATACCTTCTACACTTTACCGCGATCAATTTGTTCAGTGTAAATAAATTCGCTAGAAGACCCAATTTTCCGTGACCGAATAGTTAAAAGAAATTCACGCAATTAAGATGGCGACAATTATAATAAAACAGTTTTCTTTTTATAATAGATACAAGTACCTTATACATGTTTTCTATAACAAACTATTGAACAAGGCATTACCAGAGAAAATATTATTAGGTGTCTCACAAAATAGTGTGTGGCAACAATTGTGTATTGAGGACAGTAACACCTACACAGAAACAACATGTTTACGTGTACCTAAAGTTTAAGTAAGCCCTAATGCGTCACTGTCTGAGCCTAAGCCCTAACATAGCAAACATTTTGAAATTTATTATCAGCTGAATTCTGAAATACCTAAATACTAGATAATTTAGACTTTAAACATAACATAACAACACGCCTGTAATCCCCGAGGGGTTAGGCAGAGGTGTACCTAATTATAGTACACCCATTTTTCGCCAGTTAAGTTGAAGTCCCATGTAACAGAGAGCGAGCCTATTGCCATCAACCGGGCACAAATCCAGACTACGTCGCTGCTACTGCGAAATACCTCATGGAAAAACCCGATACCACTTTGCCCGACCCGGAAATTAAATCTTGGACCTCATGCTCAGCAGTCGCCCTTGCGGCGACTAAACAACGAGGCAGTCAGGCATAAAGCATTGTGCAATAGTCTGTTTCTATCCCAAGTGTTTAAGAAAGATATTGATAATATTTAAGGGAATGGTCTTCTTGTTTTTTTTTTCTTATATTATAGTTAGGGCCTAATAAGTGCCCACGATTATTGCAGCGTCAGAAGCGTTATTCAGATCGTCGAGGATCCAGGTACACGGACACCTGTGACACTCCAGCAGGTAGGGCATAGCATGATTCGGTTCGCCGCACTCGTATGGTTGTATAGGACCCTGATATTAATTGCGAAAAAAATATCAACTATTCCATACAAAATATCAAATCAAACGTATGGGACAGTTACATGGCCACGCCTTTCTCATACGTGCTGTATAATATCTAAACATTGATTAATTTGGACTTAGAACTTTACTAATCTAGTCCCTTTCTGTATTGAATGTACATCTTCAGGGATTAACTTTGTAGGGACGTCTCACGTCTGCCGACAAGTCAGCATAATTATTCATACTTGCTTAGTAGAGGTAGCCAGGTGACTTGTGAGAATGTAGATCTATTCTCATGATTTCCAGCTAACACTAAAATGCTATCAACTATTCATAACGGTGAGAAGCTTTAAAAGCAAGATTTCCAAAGCGCATGATGCTAAGATTATCCACCGATTGCGGGCCCAGGTTGGCCTCTTTTTTTTCTGATGGGAAATCATCAAATGACTCCTCCCGCTCTCGGCGGAGCGGAAGGGACTGTCAGACTTTTACTGACTAAAACCCATCCATGTTCCTTCTTTTGCCCTTTGTGTTCCAGGGCCGCAGTATCTCTATCGAACAGTCCCGCAGACCCCAGGTTGGCCTCTGTAGATATAATCTGGCCAAATGGGGTATTCTCGATCCATCCCAAACAGAATGCCAGTGTGGAGCCCCTCTGCAGGATATGCTCCACCTCCTTACCGGTCCATACAGCACAACCACTTCCACCTTTCAGGATTTCATCATCTGGCCAGCCTTTTCCCAATTATGTTGGGTCGGGTTCCAGTCTGACCGGATGCAGCTAAATACCAGTATTTTACATGGAGCGACTGCCTATCTGACCTCCACAACCCAGTTAGTATTGGGTAATACGATACCCCTTGGTAAGACTGCTTGTCAGTCTTTCGAGCCACTGACTATCTGTAACGACTGTCAAAGATCTACAAATGACAGCCGAGACTAACCGAGGCACGGAGGAAACTCGCTATGTAATGGGCGGTCACCCATCCACGGACCAACCAAGACAAGCGTGGCTTAACCTTAAGATCGACCCGAGCGGCTGTTATTATTTAACCACGAACCACCTTTCAGGATTTAATTAAACCAAATGTTAGAGCTGCGCATGGCTACATACTGGTCTGACACAATTTGAGGTTCATCGACACGTAAAGCAGAAGACGAATAAGATTATCCAAACGCGTTGAAGAGTAGGTATTTATCCACTACAATAATCCGAGGTTCCGTGTATTTCCATTCACAAAGAAGCTCTTGTTGATTTCACCCTTAAGATAAAAATAAAATCAACTCAACCTACCAATTTTGTAAAATAATACTAGGCAATGAAAACCGACGAAGCATTACTTTCCGACAACCCAAGGAGTCAGTACATATCGTTAGCCTCCATCAAGAAGGCACTACCGTATGTGTTCCTTTACTTAGGCACTGAAGAACCTGCACTTATTACTTAATTTACAAGTTAAAGGCCCACCACCCGCGCACAAAGGAAAAATGGGTTATATAAAAGCACTGCGTACCGTTATATTTTGAAGGCTTTCAGCCGTTATGCCGCCTTCATGTAAAATAATATGTTTACGGGCTAAATTGTGGGAGATCGTTTCAGTCGACCTTATTTTTGCCTGAATAAGTACGTTATTAAAGGCTTTGTTTAAAATCTAGCCATCAATATAGCCCTTTTAGTTTAGGATTTCCAATTTTGATACATTTTTAGGTATCTGCTATCCCTTTGACTCGTCATGCGCGTTGATTTCTCCAATTTCGTTTTTGATCTTGTTGTGGTCATAGAACCGATATTTCTAGCAGTTGGGATATAGCTGTGTGGTCTCCAAAAGGGGCAAAATAAGGAGCCAACTTTGCCACACAAATAAAACCAGATTTCAAAATTAGAAGCAACCACGATACATTTTTTTTTAGGTATTCTACTGGCAGTTCAACTCTAGAATGGTTTTGCACTCCTTAAAAGGACTATCCTCTAGTGACCTCAAATAAATTTAAGGCCCCCAGCCAGAGCTTACAAACTAAATAAAAAAAATACTGCTTGCTTTGGGCACCCCCTGTGGGGTCCGGACCTTGGAACATAGACAGCCTCAGTTTCCGATCATATATTCCACATCATCCCAGTTCTTGGAATGTTTTGAGCACAGGCCGGACCCAAAACCATCAAAACTTTTAAAATATCCTTATCGAAATATAAGCTCACAAAACCAAACTTCTAGAGCCGTCGTCCCTTACCAAAATATACCCTAATTTTATCACTTAAAGCGTACCTATCCAGTCTAACAGGATAACGTAAGTACATGATATACCTGTTGCTTCAATATGGCTGGCAAAGTTACGCCTTTGAGTTAAAAGCCAAAGCTTATGTAAGTTGTTACATAATACAGATGGGAACAGGTGTCGCCGAACTGTTGTTACAAACCAGGCAAGCCGGAATTAATTTGAGCCTTGAATATCTAATCTTTTGATTGTAATTTATAACTATCTTTGACAGACAGCGTTCAGATTGGAGAGGCTGGTTGTCATACTTATTAATATGCGAGAGTTGTGTGTTCTTTTCGGTTAAATGACGTTTATTATGCAAATATAGGTTTTTACAAACACTTTTACACGTCATTTTTTTTTAAACTAGATGGGGCCTGTGTTTCTTACCTGACTACTCTGAGAAGAAACAGCCGAAACAAACTCAGAGATCATAGTCTCTTTTAAAGTCCAGACATCGTTATCATCTTCCTGCCCTTGTCCCATGCTATTTGGTGTCGGCGCAACACGTTTTTTTTCTTCCATTCTCCTCTGTCAACCGTCACGCTATCATTTACTTCTTTATCTTTCATATCATTCCTCACACAATCCATCCATCGTTTCTTTGGTCTTCCTCTCCCTCTCCATCCATCAACGTTTATATTCATCACTCTTTTAGATAATCTCGGTAAACTCACATGAGGAATATGTACATTAGCGTCTGAGATGATATTTTGAAGAAAGAACCACACAGATTTGAGTGGACCTGTCGTACGGACGTAAAATCATACATAACATTACGCCTGTAAGGATTAGGGAGAGGTGTAGTACCTAATGGTACACCCACATTTCGCCAGTTATCTTTAAGTTCCATGTAATAAGGGACGACCTTATTGCCACCTACCGCGCACAAATCCAAATTCCGTGGCTAAATAAATAATAATTTGCCCAACCCGGGAATCGGACCCATGACCTCATGCTCAGCATTCGCGATTGCGACCACGAGACTAAAAAGGCAGTCTCGGTCCCTGTTTTTTCAATATATTAACTCGTATTATCACCTGGGGGCCTAAAATGGCCGCTTTAGTAGAATGATAATATAGGGTAATAATATGAATTACGTTACAATTCGTAAAATGGTTCAATTTATAATATTAACAGCGTCTGTGACCATTTTAAGAATTTTAATGAGATTCATATTATTATTTTCATTTTAGGGCCCCCTGGGTAGACCAGCCCTCCACTTTTTCCCTTCTTACTGCTGCTGTATGTATCTAATAGTCCAATCTGGTCCGATCCCTCAGATAATTCACCATAATATTTTTTGTTTCCTCCGTGCCTCGGAAAGCACGTTAAGCCGTTGGTCCCGGCTTTCATTTGTAGATCTTTGACAGTCGTTACAGGTAGTCAGTGGCCCGAAAGTCTGACAACCAGTCTTACCAGAGGGTATCGTATTACCCAGAACTAGCTGGGTTGCGGAGGTCAGATAGGCAGTTGCTCCACGTAAAATATTGGTATTCAGCTGCATCCGATTAGACTGGAAACCGACCCCAAAATATTTGGGAAAAGGCTAGGCAGATGATGATGATGATGTTTTTTTTTTCTCTTTACTTGAAGGGGCTTGTCGTGCCTGGAGTTTCCACAAAGTCACCTTTACATCTTTGGCAACTATTCAGATGTCGGAGGAAGTTACTAAAGCTCATGTTTGTATTTTGTGATATTGGTCTTCTGAAACTTATGTTTGGTTAGTTACTTAATAGGTCAAAACTCATGCTATCATAGTCATAGTCATAGTCATTTATTTCAAAAACAATATACATTGTGTAGAAATTCCATAAAATAAAATAAAACAAAACAGCAGCACTAACATCAACAAACTTCAAAAAACTTTGAGACACATTTTTGGTTTACTGAAATATCTAACCACTTAAGTCTGCACATTGTTGTTTTCTATTTTTAGAGGGCCTTATCGCTGAACGATAACGTCGAAAACCCACATAGGTATAAACAGAAATTGATGCGTCAATAACTTCGTAAAATCATCTGAAATATCCTCAAGACATGCGGACAACCCACATCGTAAGAACTTTCCGCATTGCCCCGAGGAATACCGAACTACTTAACTATGCATATAAATCCATACATTGAAACTAGTTACAAAGGAAGTTTATCACAATAGTTACAAGGGTCATTCAATTTCCTTCGGTTGACAATGCCTGAACGAAAGGGTACAAATAACCCTAAGTAAACTTGGTTCTCTTAACCCTCTCTCTGTTGAGAATCTGTTTTAAAAGAGATTTTTTGCGGTAAGTTTGAATAAATTGTTCTGGAAAAAATATATTGATATCTTAGTTTCTTTGTCTATTCGATTGAATGTTTTTTTTTTATGTATTGTATTGTATTGTATTGTATAACGGGCTGGTGTCCGCAACTCCACGTCCAATGCGCGTATTTTGCGTGCGGGTGGGAAATCTATTCGATCCACCTCAGCTCCCCGAGAAAAGCCAGCAACGCCTTGATGTCGCTGACAGTCTCGCGGAGAGTACCTAGGTTACCGAAGTACTTTGCCCTGTTTTGTATGTATTACTCTGTCAAGAAAGTAGGTACCGGGAAACGATCAATAATATACAAAATGTTAGTTATTCATCCAAAGTTATTTTATCGCCTTCAAAGTATGATCCTACAGAAACGATACACTTACGTCAGCGAATAATCCAAAAATCAAAACATTTTTTAAACGCTTTTTCCGGAATTGAATTCATTTCTCGCCGCAAATTCTCCTTTATGTCTTCTACCGAATGAAAACGGGTGCCACGAAGTGGTAATTTGAGTTTAGGAAAAAGAAAGAAGTCGGCCGGAACCATATCTGGTGAAAAAGGTGGTTGCTCGATGGTATTTGTTAAGTTTTTAATTTCGTTCAATATGATGGCCTTGTGCGAAGGCGCATTATCGTGGTGCAAAATCCAAGAATATTCTTTCCTAAGTCTGGCCTTTTCGTCGAATTTGCTCTCTTAAACGCCACATAACGCTCAAATAATATTTTTTATTTACTGTTTGACCTTCCGGCAAGAATTCCGAGTGCACAACACTGCGATAGGCAAAGAAAACGGTCAACATGACTGACTTTTGATCGACTTTGGCATGGTTTTGTCGGTTTCGGTTTAACTGGAGGGCGCCACTCCGAAGCTTGTTGACTAGTTTGGCTGTCAAACTCATAAACCCACGTCTCGTCACCAGTAAATATGCGTTTCATGAATGTTGGGTCAGAATTGACTCGTTCTAGCATGTCCTCTCATCATCGAGAAAATTCAGGTCCTTCGGGACTAGCCGAGCGGCAACATGTTTCATACCCAAGTGGTTATTTAAAATAGTACGGATCGGCTCGAGAGACACAGAAAGTTCAGCGGCTTTCTCTCTCAAACTTGAATGAAGATTTTCAGTCACTATTTTCTTCACTTTTGATGTTAACTTCAGTTAAAGACGTTGATGGCCTACCAGAGCGAGGCAAATGTTCTATCACATCTCGATAGCTTTGTACCACTCATAAGGTCTTGTTTTAGTCGATTCACCATTAGCCTTCTGTAACATTTTCAGGGACGTCGAACACGAAATTCAATTGGCGATGCAAATAAGACAAACTTTTTGTTCGATGTTTTTGTCCATTATAAAATTCGCAGTACAGTACACACTAGATAATTATGATCTAACTAAAAACAGCACTCTATTTAATCTAAATAACAGATGCAACTTAAACTCCGCGTCGAAATGGAAAACAGTTGTATCAATCTAACTGACCACTAGTCTTACCAAGGGATATCGTATTACCCAGTACTAACTGGGTTGTGGAGGTCAGATAGGCAGTCGCTCCATAAAAATACTGGTGTTCAGCTCCATCCGGTTAGACTGGAGGCCGACCCAAACATATTGAGGAAAAGGTTAAGCATGATGATGATGTTCAGCGATAATTCTTTACCGCGTCGACGGATATCGTTTTTTTTTTAAAGGGGTGACCTCATGGGTGCCCCATATTAATTTAATTAAGTTCTGATGAGCAGTTTTTTAATTAACTTCAAAAATGCGTATTTAATTCACTATAAGTACGTTTATGTTGATGATAGTATGATTCCATTATTTTCATTCATTCGTTAGACAGCTGGATCAAAGGCTTGATTCAGAAAGCGTTACTCCTGGACACGGTTTGTTTTTATAGAAGGTTCCCTTCTCTGGAGCCCTGACCGCCACCGCGCCGGACCTTGCGATACCGTTGGCTAAAATGGCTATAGACACGTATCAAGAATTTGAGCAATATTGGAAGAGTATTCTTCCGAGATGGTCCCGTTTAGATCTCATTATGATCCTTGATGATAGACAATGGAATTCTACAATAAATGATATCAAATCTCTCGTGATTGCTGTAATCGCATGTCTTTGTTTAAAATACATTTCACAACATCAAAAAATCAATAATATTTCAACTACATTCGTGATTTTATTTAATTTTATCTGATATCACCTATTAATGACTGCAGACTGCCTCGTTGGTCGAGTGGTCGCAAGCGCGACTGCTGAGCATGAGGTCCTGGGTTCGATTCACGGGTTGGGCAAAGTGATATTGGGTTTCTCCATCAGGAATTTCTCAGTAGCAGTCACGGACTCTGGATTTGTGCCCGATTTATGGCATGCGACTTCAAACATAACTGGCGAAATGTGGGTGTACTATTAGGTACACCTCTGCCTAACCCTTCGGGGATTACAGGCGTGATGTTATCTTAGTACCTATTAATATTTAGTTACGTGAATAAGAAAATAATAACATACAATTTATTGGACAAAAATAGTACGTTTTACGTCGTAACTTAACCTTCTATAAGCAGGTTCGCCAATTAAGGGAATCTCGACTATTTCAGTCTATTTAAATTAATTCAAACTCATTTAAACCTACCCAAATAGAGCTCAGCTAAATTAATACAACTTGGAATAATGAACTTCCTAATTAAATTAGAAGGAAAGGGTATTTTTGCTTCTCTTTAGGAAATGAGCTAACAAAAATATTCGTTTTGATATTCTGTTTTGCCTGCGTTACATTGATTCATAACGTGATTTTTCACCCCAAAAAAAAAAGTCGTTTCCCAGCCTGTGCGCCCTTGTTTTCTAATACATTTGGCAAGTTTCGATGAAAGAAAAATATCCTTATTGATTTCTTAAAAAAATATTTTTGTAATTGTAACGAAGATGTTTACAATAAAACGGATGGAAGTGTAATCAATTATAATTATTCAATAGTCACTTTACTATAAGGTAAAATGCTTAGGCTAGCGATCTAAATAAATGTGCGATGTAATCGTACACCAGCAATAACTGATAGTTTGATGTGCTGAATGCTTGGTTGTCAACTTCGTGAAGGGTCCATTTACACCTTGTATACTAATATAATGAAGAGGTATTTGTTTGTAAGTTTGTTTGTAGGGGGTAATCTCGGGCACTAACAATCCAATTCTAAAAATTCTTTGGGGTATGAAGAACAGGGTGTAAAGTTCTTCATCTCCCATTGAAAATGGGAGGATCCTCCGACCAGACGTGTGTTATGTCCGGTGGGCTACTGCCGAACAGTTGTTGTCGGGTTCTTCTATATAGTCTTAAGTCACGAATAACTTTACTTGCGCGATGCAGGATTTAGATGATTTTCGATGTTTAGTTTATTCTCTGCGTCATAGATGGCGCTGTAGTACTTTTTGTTCTATGTTGCTGTAGTACTTTTTGTAGTGCCGCTACAATTCTTTCATTGGTAGAAAGCTACATTATTCGTGGGTGCTATAAGCTATAAATTATATTTATATCACGCATAATAGCCGAGCTATCACAATTTTAGCGGACGAAGTCGCGGGTGAAGTGCTAGTATGCAATAAAATAAAAAGGAGTTCGTTTCCGAAATTAAGTTCTTTGAAGATTTTCTTAATCACATTAATGGAATGTATTTCTCGTTACAAGTATTTTTGCTCGCTTTCAAAAGAACATGATTTAATATTTTGAATGTTTTGGTTTCATTTCTTTCTTAAATGATTGATCGTTACTGGGAATTGAATGTTTGTACCTATTTACATACAAAGTTACAAACAAAGCTTTGAAATCGCGAATGTACAGACTTCTTAGTCAAGATGTCTGTATAAAACGTAGACCTGATGTATTAACCGAAATATTTCCATTATGTCGGAACGTTTTTACAAAAATATTATGTTCAATAGAAACAAGTACTGAAAGCTCGTAAGAGTATGTTAAATTTTTTTACTTCCATAATCTGCCGACAAAAAGCATTTATTTCGATTCTGAAATGATTCAAGAAGCATGTAGATATTAAAAATTTGCAATTTTAATGTAAATATATAGAAAATTTTAATAAAACATAAGCAATTAGAGATAAACAAGTTGTTGGCTGTATGTATCTTGAATAAAAGTGTTTGAGAAAATAGGCAATAGGAACTTAGGTATTAATAGTTGTCAGTGATGATTATATAAATAAATAACAGAAGGGCAGTCCTTCTGTTCTATTAGTACCTCGTTGGTCTAGTGGCTCGTTGGCTAGTCCTTGCAAAAGGGCGGCTGCTGAGCATGAGGTCCTGAATGCGATACCCAGGTCGGGCAAAGTGTTTTTGGGTTTTTCTATCAGGAATTTCTCAGTATCAGCCACGGAGTCTGAATTTATGCCGAGTTGATGGCAATAAACTCACACCCTATTATATGGGACTTAAAAAAACATAACTGGTGAAATGTGGGTGTACTATTAGGCACCTCTGCCCAACCCTTCGGGGTTATAAGCGTGATGTTATGTATGATTTTATGTAAAACAGAAAGACTAGGTACCAACAACAACACTTTGTATGTATTACAAGAATACCCTCAAATTCAAAATAAGTTTATCTCCTACAAACACAAGGTACATAACTATGTAAATCTAAACATACTGTCTTTAATATTCTATATACGCCGTCCCAATGTTGTTCTGACGCCGCTCGGTACCAAATAATTGGATCAACTACAAATTTTATTAACCAGTAAATTGTATAACTAGTTGGTAAACACATTGGCTAACACGGGTTAACTAAGTGGATTACTGGCTATAATATATGTCGCAGCTATGTTATCAGAACGGATAGGGTTAAATGATTTAATATTGACTACCGATGATATATTGTGAAGTCACTGTTTTCTAAACCGTCGAAGTTTTATACCTTTTGGTTTTATATGGCTATGGATTTCATGATTCCTAGATAATTATAGGTCGGTAATAAGAAAATGATTATATAGGGTGTTACTCATGAGATGATGACTAATATACAGGGTGGGAGGGACATCTGCGCACAAATGGTTACCACGTGTTCAGTACATCATTCCCCCACATGGAAATTTAACATCGGTAATTTAAAAAAAAACTGTTGGTCCCTACAAGAGTGCAATACCGCCTACTAGAGCCGCTGTTTTTTTTTTTTAAATAACCGATGAAAAATTTTAATGTGTTACGTTATTTTGTGTCCTGCAAATCACGATGATGTGAATTTCGAGACCGCGATTTTGAGTTTAGCGGTGACTTAATGTTTTGATTTATCCAGTTGGTAATTACATCAAAGTCATATTGACAATATACCTGCAACACACAAGAGGAATATAAATCAAGACAATCATATTATGCCAAGACACGGCTTAGCTCTTAATTATTAGCATATTAATGAATTGACACAGTGCACATTATCACATTAACGAATCAATGTTTGATTGTTGACTGTGCTTGAATTACTGTGCATCTCTAGTCTATTAATCATGGCTTCTCGAATATTATGCTGTCCTGGTAGTGTGGTTTTCATTGCCTTCACACGGTGTTCATCGGTAGGTACGTTATTTTGCAGTATGATTTTGTAATCACATACATAAATAAATAAATAAATATCCCTGGACATTTTCACACAGCACCATCTAGTCCCAAGCTAAGCAACTTAATGCTTGTGTTATGGTAGCTAGATGGCTGATAAACTACATATATACATTTTTTTTTGTAAATACATACATATTATAGATAGAAAAACACCCAGACCCGGAACAACTACTTGTACATAGCAGTTTCATCTTGCATTTGTTTTTTGCCTTATGAATGCACATTGGGTTTTTGCCGTGAGATTCCATCTTTTGACTTCTGTAAAATGTCGTGGAATACAGCGCCGTGTGAACAGCCGCTTAGGCCTGTTGTACAGACGCCAACAAGTGAACCTACCCGAAACTGTCAGATTTTCCTAACCAACCTTGAACTTAATGCTTTACAGATAAAGTTGAAAATCTATTAAAGAAATTTGACAGATTGTTGTTGCTTGATGTGCTGGCCTCTGTACCTACACGGTTTTTGCCAAAAAATCCACGGTTGTTTAACCGTGAAAATCTACGGTGGTCAGTGTTGTATCTATGGATCCCTATGGAGGTTTGTTGACACACAGTGCACACGACGGTGGCTCCAGCACGCCGCTGCCTTGCACACCCAGTTCCCAATATTTCAAGAAACACAAAAAGTAGCTACCAAATTGTTAAATAATTATAAAAAAAGCAAAAGCTAATACGATTGATTGTACGAACTCTCAACAGTCACTTGCACATGACTTGAGTGTAATTTTGCTTCGTTGTTGCAAACCTGGGGTCATAGTTATTTTTAGTCTTGGTTGACCCTGACTTTAGATAGTTGAAGTTAAATAAAACTTATCAGCAAGATCTTACTTACTTTGATCGTAAATTCATGGTCTACCTTTCTGATATCTCTCATCACTTATCGTTATAAACCATTCTATATATTAGAAAAATCCAACAAAAATTCTTACTCTACAGTTTAATTTATCATTTTGTATCATAAATGTAGAAAAAGTAGCTCAAGTCCCGAATATAAAAAACATGTTAACTTTGAACGTAGTAACAAGTAACGCCATCTGTTACCACTTTCAGAACAACGTCGAGATCTCGCCACATTCTACATCACAGATTGTCTCGCCCGATAAAAAATAATTGTTTACTGAAAATATTATAAAACACGAAACTCTGACATCTCAATTTTTGTAGAAAGATTAATGTGTTTTGTTTTCGTGATAGGCTATGCTGACATGTACAGTCAGGGCAAAAATGAATAACAAATGAACACACTGCGCCAATTGGCCGTGTGATACCCATTTCAGGGTTGTTTAAGGAGTGTAGCCCTCACTGAATGGTTACCGAGAGTCGGTAGAAAAAGTGTTGACATATCAACAGGCCGGATGACATTTAGAAGATCGTGAGTAAAATCTGGTTGAATGTTGCACAAACCAGGAAAGCACAAAAGGAGAGGAGGCCATAAGACTCTAAAAGATGAAGATGAGAGCCATTTCTATCAATTTCCATTTGACAACTGTCATTCTTTGACAGTTGTCAAATGAAATGGTGTGATACACGGACAATTTAAGTTAGTAGTTAATTTGGTGAACAATTAATCTCCCTGGCTTTACTTGTACTTGGGTCTAGACAATTTAATTGCCTATCGTACGCCTGACCGTCGGCCGGCGTCGGCATCGGCAAACTTTAGTCTTTTACAATCAATCAACATGTCAACAACCCACGCAGGACTTGTTCGAGCTACGGTTTTCCTATTATAAGATTTTACTTGACTCGCCGCCTTTTCAGTGGCAAACGGGAATGATACCTACTAATGTGAAAATACGTTAACTTAGGATATAAAGTCATAGGACTACTGGTAATTACATTCCAGATGAACCATAATCGTCGTCATCATTATACCATAAAAACAGCCCTGAATTTCCTCGAATAGTTAGGCTGAAGTCTACCTGCAGTAAATAAATAAATAAAAATAAACAAATTCTTCGTTTCAGAACAGTGAATACATTGTTACACATAATAATATGTTAAAGTACAGCATACAGACATTATGTTCCACATATAGGTCCCCTGGCTCCCAAACTAGGTTTTTACCTGTGACTTGCGAGACAGTGATTCTCCATTAGTTAGTTAGACAGTTATTCAGCCTCATATGTAACCAAAACTGTAAAGAAAAAGTAGTAAAATAAAAAAACAATTCATAAGAAGATTAATTAATACTGAATCACAATCAATCATTAATCACAGTGAGTGTACATTTCGCAAGTGATCTCACAAATCAAGACTCAGAGGAACTTCTGTCTGCCTCAATGGTGGTCTAGAGGCCACAAGCCCTACTGCTGAGTATGAGATCTTGGGGATCAATTCCCATGTGCATTTTTTTGCCTCGTTCATCATCTGCCTAACCTTTTCCTAACTATGTTGGGGTCGACTTCCAGTCAAACCGGATGCAGCTGAATACCAGCATTTTACATGGAGCGACTGAGATCTGACCTCCACAACTCAGTTAGTACTGGGTAATATTACAATACCCCTTGGTAAGACTGGTTTTCGATTTTCGGGCCACTGACTACTTGTAACGATTGTCAAAGATGTACAAATGACAGCCGGTACCAACGGCTCAACGTGCTTTCGGAGGCACGGGAGAAATAAGGTACGAGCATTCACGGGTTTTCTTTTTCCTAGTTAAAGCTTTTAAACCAACAGATTATAACAACAATTATTTATTTGTGATAGCACCAGATTACCAAGTGACTTTGACATAGGTAGGTACCATTCGATAAGATTCGGAAAGCTCTTCTAATACAGAATACGATCAATTTTATGGAATGGACCCTCTAATTATTTATGGACTTCACTCTTTAATTGAAAAGGGTGTCGGTCCTACTTCAGTGAAATGGAAAAATGTAATTAATTTAAAGGACGTGTAATAATGTGTTTTTTTTTAAATTATATAAATAGACTGAATCGTGTTACTGGCTGCAAATGAAAGACGAAATGAGAGATGAAGTGTAAACCAATGGCGTGTGTCGGTACTCGGTACTTCGGTACAACAGTTCATTACCCAGGCATGTATCGAGTTTTAGGGCGGACTTCACCTGTGATACTGACTGTGATCAGCTTAACATGCCGTTTAGGCGTTCAAGAGCCGTCAGTGTCAAATTATTTTGCAACCTATGTCATCATCTGCCTAGCCTTTTCCCAACTATTTTGGGGTCGGCTTCCAGTCTAACCGGATGCAACTATAATACCAGTAATTTACATGGAGCGACTGCCTATCTGACCTCCACAACCCAGTTAGTGCTAGGTAATACGATGCCCTTGGTAAGACTGGTTGTCAGACTTTCGGGCCACTGACCTGTAACGAATGTCAAAGGTCTACAACTGACAGCCGGGACCAACGGCTTAAAGTGCTTTCCGAGGCACGGAGCAAACTCGGTAACCACCCATCCACGGACCAACCTAGGTAAGCACAGCTTATCCTAAAGATGACACAAGTGACTGTTATTATTTAGCCACGAGCCCCTCTGCCACGACAGAACACGATGTAGGTAATCTGGAGCCTTCATAAACAAACAATCTTAGTTTAACCCGGTGTTAGTCGAGATGCCAATGCCATTACTAAAGTTTGAGAACAGCTTTGAGCAACTGAGAGCAAGATTCAACTTCACATCGTTAGCTTTCTAATTAGTTGTTTGCTTACTAATTACGTGATAGTAATTAGCACACGCATTCTTGGAAACACAACTAACAATTCATCTTAAATTGTCTTTATTAAAACATTTCATTAAAACAGTTTTAAGAATACCTAAACATAATTTCATAAAAGCTACCTTCTACAGCAATTAACTGAAAAACAAAGTTAACATACTCGTAAGATCTAAAACTAAATATGAAACTTAATTAGAAACTCAATTAATGTTAAACAAAGAACAACAAAATGGGTCTGAAAGTATGGCACGTCTTAAAACAATACACAAACAAAAAGTCTTATATTACTCGTATATGCATTTGTGCCAACAACCGGCAGATCGCAATATTCAATATCAACGTGAATTTCAATAGAGTGTCCTCCACGAGAAAATTGGAGGGAAATCTGAATATTCCTCGCCAATTTAGAAAAAAATATGTTAATCTATTCCCCGAGAGACGGTGACTATTTTCATAAATTGATTGCTTGGAGCCAATATCAAAAGAATTGTAATATTGAATTATCGACTGCAGAGTTTCATAATGAGTAACAAGCCAACCACTTTAGATTTCTCTCGTTCTTACGTCTCATTACGAGTACCTAATTCAACTGCTGCAGTGGTTAACGCGAAATGGTGGAATTTTTCAAATATAAATAAATATATAGTATAAAGTTAGCTTGCTGCTCTCTTCTATAACTGAAAGTAAATATGGATTACCGACATCATTCATTCAATTTTAATTTTATTTATCTTTTGTTTGTCGTGTGTATAAATTGGGCCCAATATTAGCTACATTGAGCTCTTTAATAAAAATCCAAACAATACCCTTCAAATATATGCACATATCGAAATTCAAAATAAGAAATCACATTCCAACAATAACACATGTATTGTCTAGACTCAATAGAAGAACGATGTCATCGGCCAGATGAAATAAAAGAAAAAGAAAATGGCAATACAAAATACTTCTAGAATTCTCAAAAACGTGTTAAAGAAAAAATTCTCTGTCAGCAGTCGTCAAAACCGAGGAATGTTTTTGCAGTTTTATTTCGTCGCCTTGTCTTAAGGGTCTTTCGTTTAGAATGAGCCTGCCGTTGGCCACAGACCTCGTACTGATTTTTATGCCAATTATTCTGCCCTCATTTGCCTTTCCGTCTAAAATATCAGTCTATCTAATTGATAGATCGTGTACTTCACCTTACTACTTCGCTCAGTTAGTTAATACGTTTTTCAAAAGGTTTTAGTTGAATTACTTTTTCTTTATTGCGTCAGTCGTAATAGTTCCATCCTCTTCTTCACTTCCTTGCATTGTGTTTCAGCAACTGTGTCAAAAAATATATTAACAAACAAAACAACAAAAAAACACTCTAGGCATACAAAAACAACTCGTGAAACTGCAACTAACAAACCGCATTTCCCGTTATACCAAAGACAGCTCTTAAAATACGACCACAAATGGCAGTCACAATGACGCGAACACCACAAACGCCTTTAAACGACTCTATTTATAATACAAAGGTAAACAAACGTTTACCTTTAGCTGCTAAATGAAAACGGACGCTAGAGCGGCCGACGCAGGCAGACCAGCATTTTCATTCGTTAGCCAGTGAACCGGAAGGAGCGAATAGCTTTCGACCACGTTTTCAAAATAGTAGGTAGAGGACTTTTCATTTCAGCACGTGTGATACACGGCTCTTTCGTGTTGGGTTAAGCAGTTGGAATAGTCATTTTGGAGCCCATCATTTTTAACACACGTCTGGGTTGTGATGGTTTTGTGCTGCGGTTAGGGGAGTACAACGAGATAGTCCTGTAAGTCTACAGAGTTCACTCACGGTCGACGACTTTTCAACCTTATTACTTAGCACATAAGGATGAAAAGTGGCAGACCGGCAGTGAACTCGGGGTTTTTGCTGTAAGTTTTGCTTTGACCACGAGTGTGGTGTGTTTCTGTGAACTTATATGGAGCACTGTTATGAAAAAAAAAATATTTTGTACAAGCTAGTGGCAAACTATTTTCAATACACTTTCTCGAAAACTGGTTCTTATCGCACTACGATTGGGTTCAACATGCAATTTATTTCACACGCGTGGATTTTTAATATTTTGCCGCACACGTGCGGAAATAAAAATTTCCTCAGATAACTAAACATCAGATGATGATGAACTAAACTTAGTCCAAATGGGTTCAATGACTATAGAGGGCGGTGATTGTTTTTTTTTTAAATCTCGGCAAAGAGATAAGCGTCTTTACGCCGTTAATATTTTTTGAGTAATTAAATTGTGTTTGTAAAAAGAATATCATAGATTAAACATGATTATTTACAAAAAAAAACTTTTCTTCATTTTACTCCGCGGCATCATACCTTTGCTTCTTCTTCAACCTGGCGAAAGCAAAGCGCGGAAAAAGCAGATTAAATCATAGTTTTCTAATATTTTCTGACAAAAATACTTTCCTTTTGATTATTTTTATTTCTTCGAAAGTGTATTGAAAAACGTCGTTTGATACGCATGTGTACAGCTTGGCAAAAAAGAGTCTGACGCGGTGACAGTTGGAACTAATATCGATGGTTACTTGCCAACTGCTAGTACATTCTGTGTCAACAGTGCGTTATCCTAGTGGTTTTTCATAGATTTTTAAAAATTATCAACTTTCCTTGCGTAATTAACTATTCAAAATGAATAAAACTATTCGAAGCAGTGGCAGTGGCGACCTCATTTATTTCACACTCTTTTTTGCCAAGCTGTACCTACCTACTTTTTCAAATCGTATTATATCAAATTATTGGAATTTTTGCATTAAACTTCGCATAGTTGTAGTCTTTCTGTATTTCTCTTGGAAAATAAAAAAATATTTGCCTGTTTATCAGTTTAGCACTTAACCTTTTTCGTACTACCAAAATTTCAAAAGAAAAACTTTTCACTTAGCTCTTTCATGTTTCATTTGTCTTTATCAAATTAGCTTAACATTTTAACACCTTTTACTTAAAACGAAAAAAGGAGCGGCAAACATTTTGTATTTTTAATTAAACCTCTTTTTTTTAAACGTTTCTTTTTAATAACAGGCTGTATTATTAAAAATTCTTAGTTCAATACTGGCAATATTGAATTTACGCCAGAGAATTCGCAGTAAAATGGAATAAATTAAAAATGCTTACGTAATTTCGTTAATTATGAGTGCAATGTACCGAATGGCGGACGGAAACAATAGTGCGGTTTGTTATGGGGCTTTATAATGTAAAACTAAAGTAACAGATATCCGTATAATGATCGCATGTTGTTATTTTATTGCTTAAATAATGTCAGACACTTTTTGTCGTCTGGCTTCCCTTTGTGGTGAATATAATGGGAAACCGGCGAATAATGGTGAACTATAATACATTAGCTCTGCGTCCTCTAGGAATTGTGCAAGAGTACAAGAGCTCAGAATTTTATAGTCTAAGCACATAGTTGCAAAACTGGACGATAAGTTTCCAACGCACACAGGTATGGTTACTAAGTACAGCTCACAGGCAACATAAAGTGTTAGCTCGAACACTATGTGCCAGCGTCGATAAAGAACGAGAAAAGTCATGTTTCATTGACGAATCCACTCAATATTTCACTCGATCAAAAAGTGACATCAAAACAACTGCCAATTTCGATCGAATCCAGACGAAGCTGGTACACGAATATGTCACAGCAAAATGACACGACTTCCATCTAAATTTAGCACCCAAGTCGCGTCGAACCTGCCCGACACGTCACGAAAACATGTTCGACTCCACACATCCCACACAAATGCCATGAAAATCTCACACTCGAACATGTCGTGTCAAAAAATGTTTACGACGCCAACTCATCGGACTGTGAAAGAAAACATTTTTCCCCACTTTCCTCCGTTAGTGGCACTCTGTAGCGGAGATTCCTTAAAAGCCGGAAAATTTGTCCAATTTGCTCTTTGGCCCGTCTTTGATATTTTGATTCAAAAGAGATTTTATGTACAGTTCGCGTCGCGAGCACAAAGCTGATTTGAGCAGACATATCGTGCTTCTATTGTCTACAAAAATATTTTTGGAGTGCAACAACACTGTAAGTTGAAATTTTTATGAATATCTTTATGCTGTACGACCTAAATTCCTTAATTAAATCATATGTAGAGCGTATGTGCGTAAGCGAATGCTCGTTTGAAATTCGGGTCTCGTACAGCGTCGGTAGTAGACCAATGAATTTTGCTGTAGGCAAAGTGTAGACGCATCGCCGAAATCCTTCGGGGGTTACTTAGAGACTTTGTCATGTAAATCAGCCACTCCAACCCCTAGGGGAGGCATTCAAACTGAAATATTGTAAATATTTTAGTCGTGAATAGATACGACTACTTTGATCTTGGAAACGTAATTTCTTCTTGAATCTCCAAAAAATTGGGCCTATTAAAGTATTAAAAGGTGACTTTGTTGTGATTCAATTGTACTGTGATCTCTTTAGAGTGTTGTTCTTTTCATAGAGATAAGTTTTTCTTTTGATTTCTGATACTTCTAGACCAGCATCAGGCGTGTCATTTAATAATTATTTGTGTTCGACTGCAAGTCGAAGTTCTCTTCTCTTCTATTTTCTAAGTGAATGAACTTGCATTGATCTCGATCTATTTTATTATTTACTCAAATAAAATATTTTCATTGCGTTCTTCTTTAAAATATAACTTTTTCATAATATTTTCACCTGGCAAGATCTGCAAGCGATATCATTATTCTATGACAACAGCTTTGAAATATTTCTTAGGAACTTATTGATTTTTTCGAATGGTGGAGTATTCTGCTTTCTATAAGAATATCACTTCACTTTGCGACAGATTTTATCTTTGAGATGCAAATCAGACCGTTGAGGATTCATAGCTCAAATGGGGTGGGCGAAGGTAGCATAAACACGAACTCATATTTATTTATACTACTATTTTGTAGATAAAGCCCTACCCTTTAATGGTGCTTTTGCAAAAATCGTATTTCTCTCGAAGCTCATGATGCATAACATAAAGAATGTTATATGTTATGTTATTAGGCGATCTTTCGCCCGTAAAGAAAGAACTGTGTTAATATTTATGTATTCGTTGGTCGAATGGTCGCAAGTGCGACAGCTGAGCATGAGGTCCTGGGTTAGATTCCTGGGCCGAGCAAAGTGTTATTGGGTTTTTCTATCAGGAATTTCTCAGTAGCAGCCACGGAGTCTGGATTTGTGCCCGGTTAATGACAATAGGCTCGCCCCCTATTACATAGGACTTAAAACATAACGAAATGTGGGTGTACCTACTATTAGTTACACCTCTGCCTAACCCTTTGGGGATTACAGGTGTGATGTTATGCTATAGGTAGTGTTTACCTTCTGTCTGTTGCGTATTCCTTCGATGGATGTAAGACGCGAAACAGAAAACATTACGAGGGGCTTGGGTAATAGTATTAGTAATCGAAATTAAAAAGTAGATGTGTAACTGTTATTTTTCCTTCACACAGATTAAATTAGGAACTTACCTATGTGTTATGAAATGGTTACTTAAGTAACATCAGTTGTTCTACAAATCGATAAAGTTATAGAAGAGCAAAGGAACGTGATCTTTGCACTGTACAACAAACTGCTACACATTATTGCAAACGGTGTTAATGTAACAACATCAGAGAAATTGCTCTCATATCGCTAACGAAGTTATGAAGTGTTTTATTTGTTTCTGTAGTTTTCTGATGCAGGATATCCTGCCTTATTTATATTATTTACACGCTGAAACGATCCGCTTACATCTTTAAAGAAAAATTGAGGATGATAATAAAATATTACCAACCTTCTTACTTGATACTTTTACATAACTGTCAAAGAGGTCCTATAGGTACGCCCCTGCCTAAACCTTTAGTATAACATGCGTAATGTTATGTTATGAAAATAATTTTTCAATATACTTTCTCGAAAACTGGTTCTTACGCACTACGATTAGATTCAACACAACATGCAATGTATTTCACACGCGTTATTTTTAATATTTCTATGTAATAAAAATTTCCACAGATAACTATACTTACTTATACTAAGTCCAAATGGTTCATGATTATAATCGGCGGTGATTGTTATTTTTTTAATCTCGGCATAGAGATATATGCGTCTTTACGGCGTAAATATTTTTTGAGTATTTAAATTGTGTTTATAAATAGAATCTCATAGATAAACATGATTATTTCAAACAAATATTTACTTTTATGACAAAAACTAACATCTATTTGTGTTCTACATTCAAAAATATTTGAATTTTCTTTTTTTCATATTAGGCTGTTTAGCGGCATTACTTTGCTTCTTCTTCAACCTGGCGAAAGCAAAGCGCGGAAAAAAGCAAATTAAATCATAGTTTCCTAATCATTCCTGACAAAAATACTATCCGTTCTAATATTTTATTTCGTCGAAAGTGTATTGAAAAACGTCGTTTGATACGCGGTCGGATTTGTTACTGCAGTTCCCGGCTCCATAAAACCCTCGCCTGCAGCTCGGGCGTTAATTCCGCCTCGAATGCAATAACAAAGTTTCCCCACTTATATCAAAATGTACTATTAACGTTTTCTCTCCATCATCGACATCATCATCAGTCTGTATTTGCTCAACCCTTTGCTACTTTCATTCAACCAAATAATCACAAAAACCAAGGATTATTATGTTTTTTTGTCTGGTTTATAGGACGTCTTCGATGGGCAGGGTAAGTCGCAAGAATGGACGAGACCAGAGGACGCAAACGTACATGATACTCGTACTAAACTAGATGGTCAGAGAAGTCCAGGCCCACCCAAGCTCTGGTGTTTGGGTGGCGTAGAACCAGATTTAAGAACTGTTAGAGTGAGAAACGCCAGAATAGGTCATTATGGAAAAATTAACTCGACCAAGCCAAGGCCCACCCGCGGCTGAAAAGCCTCAGATGATGATACATTGAACAACATAGAAATAACTAAGTTTCTACTTCAATGCCATAGAGATGTACAGTATCTATCTCACCTCTATTCTATGTTCGTGAGGTGTTTTCAATTAAATTGTCGTGCGTATACCCCGGATTCCCGTAACAAAAATGTCGGGATCCTCACCAAATAGACCTAGACAAACGGGCCTGTTTGGTTCCTATTATTAAATAAACAAAGGCCTTTTCCGTAATTTACATTTCCGTAGCCAATTTCATTAGGCCACGAGTTATTCGCTCGGGGGAACGAGGTGTATTCTCTCTATTCTGCTCGACCATGATTCGACCAATTAGAACTCGGTTAATTATATATTTTGGTGTGTTTAGAGTACGTAATTGGCTGGTTTTGTTTTTATTTCTGATAGCCAACCATAGACTCTTTTTCTTATTTTTTTTTTTGTTCATGCTGAGTGTGAAGATCTGACAGATAATGAGGCTCTTATGAGGGACTTCAATTTTTTTTTTTAATGTTTGCGATCGAAAAAATCTGTCGAATCTTTGGAGGCATAAATACTTAATTTATTATTTAGCAAAAGGACGTCAAAATAAATAAATGATTATGTATTTAATTCGGCTCATGGCTGCTTATCTCAGTTTAGTTTAATCAACATTAATCAATCTAAACTTTAAAACATCATTTAGAAATGCAGATGGCTGCAAGTATTTAATCAATGATGATAAATCGAGCCAAAGCCCATACATGCATATATTCATCAACAACTTTAGAGCGAGGCAGCCAACACATACGATGCTTAGGTACCAATGAATAAACATAGCTACCAATGCTTTGAGAGACTGATTAGCGTTGGCGTCCAAAACACACGGGAAATTTTGCCATGGCTATGGGACTTTTGTCATGGCTTTACACGGAATGAGCGCCATTATCACTGGGCGTCGGTTAACATGGTTAAAATTATTCATGATTCCAGTAGAGAATCTATCGATCAGTTGGAACTTCCCTTAACTCCTCTTAGGTCCAGGTGGCCGAACCATGACGTCTTAAGGTGAATGCTCCAACCAGGCCCGCGAAATTCAAAATTTCTTGGGTTTTTTGCAATTTGCAGGCCAGTGCTAGGTTGTATGTTGATTAAAATATTATTCGCGGCTGTAAGACATATGTAGGTACAGAATTATAATCATCAAAATCATCAATAAAACGCTCTAAGTTCATAAAGCTGTAGGAATGACTTTTTCTGTTTTTTTTTTGTTCCTACACCTTTATGAACGGTGAGGGTTGTATTGGTGATTTTGATGATTATAATTCTGTAACTACATATGTCTTACAGCCGCGAATAACATTTTAATCAACATACAACCTAGCACTGGCCTGCAAATTGCAAAAAACGCAAGAAATTTTGAATTTCGCGGGCTGGTTGGAGCATTCACCTTAAATCAGCATTGTTTTAAAGTTACTCCAGTGTGGGAAAGAGGCGGAGATATAGAGGACGTCTAGCGCCATCTCTTTCCCACTCTGAAATAAGATTAAAACAATACTAATTTAAGATGTCATGTTCTCGTCGCGATTTGTATCAAATAGCACGTCATTTCCGTTTAAAGAATGTCTTTCATAGTATTTTCGTCGTAAGACGCTTGTTGCTTGTGCGTTTAGTTCGTGGTCAAGCGGTCAGCTTCATCTCTCTTAACTCTTTCTCTACCCACTTTCGAGTAGGTATAAATTTCTACGAGACCGCTTTATGCTTGACTGCAGTTCTAAAACCTACCCATTTTCAGTTTCATTATGTCACGCCAACTTATATCTTATCATCCAATCATAAAGTAGCAGTCTTCTTCACAAAAAATATCCTGAAGTGTACCCAGCAACATTCCCTTACATCCCCAATCACCACAACCATTGTATCCATAACACAATACACACAGAACACTCGAATGACATACGAGCCTGAGCGTTTTGCCATCAACAGTTTCAAATATTTGGTGTAACGGTGAGGACATGGAGCCGTCCTAAGCAAACAGGCTTGAAGCCGACACCCCCCCGTCTAAGATCGATGATATGGTAACAGACAAGACACGTCTTTGCATTCTGAATAATAAACACGGTTTATGCCAATAATGTTGCTTACACACGGCGAGGTATGGGGATGACAGGTAAGATTTATTTTCCGCGACAAAAATCTGTCTTATAAGCCAGAAACTGAGTTTGTCACTTACATTTTTCCGCTATGAAAAAATGTCCTAAATCTAAGCCAATCGATCACTAATGAATGATACGCGCGTCCCTCCTCTAATAGGTACGCCAGATGCCAACAAAATAAGACATAAAAAAAGAAAAAACTTGAAACATCTAACCCAGATGTGACACTCAACACATCGTAGGCACTCAATATTTAACATCCGCTCCTACACTCCAAGTTCTAAGTTCAAACTCTTCAAAACCATAAAAGTTAAATTGAAAGTCAGGAACAAAAAGGGAGTTGGAAATGCAAAGTGCAAAGCGCAAAGCAATTTCAAGGAATTGCTCCTGGTATTTGAAACAAGAAGTGCTTTACCTACCTAAGCGATTCATACAGACTTACCAATTCTGGAGGTTGGCTATCAAACGGTATCGGGCATTTGACAGTCTTTCAGGAGGATATTCTCGATACGATGAAAATGTTGGATTTTTCCAGGTTTTCGTCTATTTTTGGCCACGTTAGAACGTCGAACGTGTAGAGGATCAGAATTAAACGTGGCTGATGTCTTGAAAATAACTTTGTAAGGTTTTCTTTATTTTTTTCAGGCCGTGATTCTGGAAGGTATTTTTGTGGTAGGTTCACAGTTTCAAGGTATATTTAATTGTCAAGTTTTCTTTGGCAATGGTCGAATAGTTTTGTTGGTTTTCATTTATAATGAATTTGACAAAAAATACCTAGGCTAGGTATTTTTACCTTATATTAAATAACATGAAACTCTGAAATAAATACTTGGCGTACTTAACTCTCAGGTAAAATTATTCTTGTGTGATAAACTCAAACGATATCAGGCTAAATCTAATAAAATCCTATTAGATATAATAAGTAGGTACCTATAATGTACACCTCTGCCTAAACCTTCGGGGATTACAGGTGTGATGTTATGTTACCTATATTTTATAGGAATGCGCAATATTCTCAGATATAAATGTACAAGTTCTAATACAGTTCATAAGATATGATTCAGCTGTATCTGATACTGTAATACCCTGAACTTCTTACTGCTTATTAGATCCTGGTAATACTTTCTAGATTCGCCGCTCTGTAACAAAATTATATGTTCTGTTATTTGCTTCTTACCAACTTGTTGTAAGTACATACGTGTACATAGTGTGTTCGTTTACGTCATATAGTGCTCCAATAATATATATATATGTATTAAGTATTATATTGCTAGCCCGTGCCCGCTGCTTCGCCCGTGAGGATGTCGAGATTATCCCACGGAAACGTACTGAAAAGGCGAACATTTCGCTTTTATAGTATGAAAATCCGAACGAATGAACAAAATACATCCGAAGAAGTAACTTTAAGATATGCCAACCAAAGGAAAACTTTAAATCGAAAATAATAGTTAATCCGAGCACTGAGCCAGAAAACACCCAAAAATGAATATTTTTCTAAAATAATTCAGCGATTGTAAAGAATTTATTATTCCCAGTATTTTGTAGTTGAGTTTTTCGTAAAGTTAAATATTTATGAGGTGTATTTATTCGGCGTGGTTTCGACGCTCGTCCAACGGTCGATTGAATCTCAAAGCGCTGAACACAATGTGAAAATTTCCTATTATAACATCCGTATTGATAAATTTATGGCCGCAAATGCGTCATGGAGAATATTCTGTAGACATAAATGGTTTTGATTTTGTGCTTGACAGCCATTGCATGTTCACAAAGCGTTATTTTCTACCCCAACCTCAACACCTAAGTTTGTGAAAAAGATAAAAAGCATTATTCTACCACTGTTAAAAAAAAAAAAAACAGAAATAAACAAAAATGTAGTTACACACACAAACTAAAATATCACACACATAATGAATTTCGTACTTTCACGTCTGCTACAGATAAGGCTGTACTTTTACTAAATTACGCAGACAAGCACTAACATTTCCCCGGCACGGGACGCAACGACCGAAAACTCTTTTTATTTTCACACCACGCCACGCCACACGTGTCATGCCTCCACAGCCTTCATCGTACAGCTTTTTGATCATAATGCGAACGGGAAATAATCGTGCAGTCATCCAGACCGGACTGCTGCTGACACCCGCAAGGCTTTATTATTTTTTAAGGGAGTGTAGAAGGGCCGGCAAATAGCTCAGCCTGCAAACACGGTGAACAAGCGTTCATTAAACACTTCTGCGCAATTAACGTGAAACGGTGCGGCGTTGAAAACAATGTTCGTTTTATTTAACGCAACCTTCCGACAAACAGAGGACTCCGCTATCCAAATACGGTGCGAAAGCAAAAAGGATTTTCCTGCATGGGCCCGTTTAAAACTATTTTTTTAAATTTCAAAACTACAAAATCTTTTATGTTGGCAACTCTGTCCGGAAAACTTATCTGGATAAATATTTCTATATTAGATATTATATTATTGCACTGGTCTGCAGTAGTTCTGAGAATATAAGGAGTTTCCGTGCGCTACTATCTGGCTCATCACTATTTATTTCGGTTCAAGGAACTGTTATATCTCTGGGATGCGATACGAGTAGCGGTCAATTCGTGAGTGTTTTAAACCTAAATCCAAGCAAAATAGCGAAGTAGGCGAAATTCCCGGCGGTTGTATTTGCAGCGTAGCACCGACGCTCGATATTTATTATTCATTCATAAGGAGCACAGCGATATTTACTCTCCCATTACTGTGGCCTCGCAGTCGCGTTTCTTGCATTAAAAATTTAACACGAGTCCGTCTAGAAACAGCACATGAATAAAATGTGCGGTAAATAATTTTAAATAAACATAACACAGAGGTGATTGCTCTAATTGATTGATATTGTTGGTCGGATTCAATGGTTTCGGATGGTTTTAGGAATTGATAAAACCGTTTTCACAAAACGGACCGAATATCTCTACCGAAAAAAGCCTAATCCAAAATCGAATTCCGCAAGCCTCGGACCGCTGGACACCGAATAAATAACCACACAATGATAAAAACGGGACAAATGTCTCTCCACAAAGCTCAGTGCGCAGTCCGCTCAAAAAATGAAAACAATTAGCACTACAGCGCAGGCTGCGCGCCGGCCGCCAGCAAAAAACTAGCTACCATAGATAATTTACTTTCAATCGCTGCAAGAGCCCGGGAACGCGGCAGATATTACACGTAGCTTTACTCGGCAAAATATCGGCGAAAAATCTCCATTTTTGTTGGCGAACCAAATTCATGCAGTTGCTAGCAAAAATTTCGTGACGTACTTTTTTTATTGCTATCAGTTTGGGGACTTCATCCAATTTTAAAATGTTGCCCTTACACCATGTTTCAGCTTTACCACCGCCGTCCAGGTTGAATAAACACCAGCGATTCCACGAAAATTTGATATTCGATAAATCATAATTTGATTAAAGAACAGGGGGCGAATCAACAGTATTTTCATTTGAATCTGTCGGATAGGAAAGTAGGTCATTATGGAGGCGGATTTCAATTCTTTGCAATGTACGGGTCCCTGCTTTGCTTTGAACCAGTTGACCCATGAAACACTAATAATAACGGGCGGACAATGGGCGTAGCAAGCAAAACCGCGCGGTTTCGTTAAACCAGCGGAGTGAAAGGAATCCTTGAGTTGGATAGGCGCCCGGCCGGCGTCGGGGAGATTACAGCAATTTATCCGGACTTGTGACATCTGGAATAGGACTTGGTGTTAACTTGCAGCTTTCACGGTTATTCCTGATATTGGAGAAAGATAAACAATATTCAGGTCACGACTTTATTTTTGCTTAAAACTAATCAAGTTAAAATATTAGAGGATTATTCTCTTGGTCTTAAAGCGACTGACTTGCTCTGAAAACTATATTTCTGGATTTACTACCTCATCTTTTTCTGCAACGAATCTGCTATAAAAATACTTCTTTATTGTTTGTTACTACTCATGCTTTTCTTCATCCAATTTGCCTAATGGCCTTCCTAAGCTCGGAAATTATGAATTTGACGATGAGATCATCCATTGCGTTTACATGAATAACTTTCCCTGAAATAAAAAGACAACTAACACCTCTGCCGACGCATAAATCATCAAACAAATCGTCTAAATCACAAACGATAGCCACAATCCCACCTATAAACGCGGCAAATAGATCAAACACTAACAAACTTAGCTAGCGGAATATAAAACCAGTATTATAGGGATTTATACGCGGCTAACTAGCACACACTCGTATAAGGCTGCGTCTACACAGCGTAGGTAGCTAAGCGGTGTTGGGGAAAATCTCTCAATAGGTTTCTTCATTTTCATAGCCACACTCAGCGCAGCTCTGACACAGGTTTTAGCGCAGTGAGATCTGTGTCCATTATAAAACAAGCAAAAGATCGTGCAAGGAGTGCGTGCAAAGCTGTATGTTGGGGATCAGCGACCTACTAAACTACCTCTCTATCAGTGAATAGACGGTTTCAATTTCGTTCCAAAAATCTGCTGCGCATCCTGACAGAGCTTTTTTGAAAAAGAGTCACATCGTTTCATAGCTCCGCTGTGTGTCACCCCACTAACTTTCGAGAAACAGTACGGAAAGACTAAAACTGTGGCGAGGTAGTGCCGCCAGACCCAACCCATTTGTTCCACCTGCTCATGAGTTGCCACGGCTGACCTGGAAATCTTTAAACAGACTCCGGACCCAGGTTGACCGCAACAATTAAAACTTGTTCAGGTGGAAATTAATGAATGACCTGGAGTGTAAATGTGGTACTGTTCCACAACGGTGGGGCACTTAATATTGTGTCCTGCGTGTCCTGTTGTTTGTTAATTAGGTACAGGATCTGATGGATGCTACTGAAAGCGCCAAACTAGTGGCTCAGTTTTGGGCCGACACAATTTAGATTGCCATCAACACGCTAAGAAGATAGCTGCGCTAAACCTCGCCCCACTAAGCTCCGCACATCTTTAGTGCAAACGTAGCCTATAATGCGGCTCTGGGTGGCCGGCAACTCTAATGGCCTTCCATTACGATGCTTGCCACCTGTGCTAATGGGTCAGAAATATTTAATTGATGAGAGCTGTACAGATTTCCCGATTCACATTTTTCATCCATTTCGTAGTGTTTCGTGTCCGCTTTGTGGGAAGCGTCATTACTGTAGAATATGTTTTGCTCTTGGAGTATGTTTAAAGCGAATGTCTTTCATCTTTTGTCTTTCATCTGTCTTGTCATGTGCTAGCTAATTACATAGCGTTGTTTTGTTATAATGTTTTAGCCGTGAGTTGTTGGTGTTATTTTTATTTAATGGTACTTATAATGCAGAAGTTTGTCTTTCTTTTGCTTCTCACTTCTTTTTCATCGTGTCGTGTGGTTAGTATCTAAGGCTGGTTTCCTCACGAAGCAAGTTATAATTTATACAAAATCTACACATATGAATCCAAAAAATCAGAGGTCTTGGGTTCGAACTCTAGACCTATGACTTGGCAATCCGACGGTCACACCACTAGACTATCACTGCTTACGTACTATTTTTGCTTCTCACAATTTCTACTTCTACTTCTACTCATTACTTTTGTATCTACTTGAGTTGGAAAAAGGCTAGGCTGATGATGATGGTCGTTCTTATGCTTTTTACTTGAAAACCTACCGTGTTGCTAGATATTTTTTTGTTACTTACAAAGTTTCTTGGTGTGACCTACATACGCTGCAGAAAAATATAGTGTCGCTGAATAAAAGTGGTCTATAAGTAGGTACACGTACTTACCTCAGCACCTTCCAGTTTCCTTAACCTTCGTGGTTAAAGTGCTTTGAACTGGACAAAATGCCATTCTCACAAAAACTTTAATCAAAATTATAGCTAAACAAAATTGTTTAATTAAAATCGTAATTGTGAAATTAGTCACATACGATAAAACCAATGTAAACCGATTGCGGTTTGAAATCAAATCCTGTATTTACGGGCACAGTGGCTAAAACAAATTATCGTCGGCAATGTTTGTGTTAACTGCATCTGAAAGCAGAATCTATAGGTAGGTAGATACAGCCAAACGTATTCATTTGCTTAACAGACAATAACGGATTTGACCTATTTAGGGCCAAATAGCGCTTATTAAACATCAAATAAGTTGATGGATACATTTGATGATAGAACTAAGTATTTTACTCAACTAAGTATTTTATTATGCGAGATTTTGATGTTTTGTGGCCGTAGCTCGTGGCTAAGTAATAACAGCCACACGGACCTATCTTCAAGGTAAAGCCGCGTTTGCAAAGGTCGGTCTGTGGATGGTAAACCATCATTACACACAGAGCTTCCTCCGTGCCTCGGAAAGCACGTTAAGGTGAATGCTCCAACCAGGCCCGCGAAATTCAAAATTTCTTGGGTTTTTTGCAATTTGCAGGCCAGTGCTAGGTTGTATGTTGATTAAAATATTATTCGCGGCTGTAAGACATATGTAGTTACAGAATTATAATCATCAAAATCATCAATAAAACGCTCTAAGTTCATAAAGCTGTAGGAATGACTTTTTCTGTTTTTTTTTTGTTCCTACACCTTTATGAACGTTCTCATCTGTCTAGACTTTTTCCCAAATTTTATGCTGCTGAACAACACATCTCACATTATTCATTTCATGGAGTGACTGCCTATCTGGTCTCCACAACTCAATTACTTGTTTGTTCCGTCCATGGTCGCCTCCTTCGCCTTATTCGACTTATTCGAGTGGTAAAAAGGTCCCCCTCCCACGTTATCTTCTCTCATCTAGCTACTACTACGTACTATGATATTATCTGTGCTACTACTATCCACGTAACTTCAGCTTACTTATTCTGTGACAGTAGCATCCTCTCTAGTTCTATGATAACTTACTGTCACAATAATTTACTAGGTACGGAGGTACATGCAGCGTTTTCCAATCTAAAAGTAAATTTCAAAAGTCTCGAATTTTCAGAGTACAATTCTTTGGTAGGAAAAGTCCATGCATAAATATTTGGAAATAGTTATTTTAATGCTATTTCAAAAACCAAATACCAGAAGCGATTCTATTGTCACGTATTTCGCGTATTATTAGCGGTTAATTATCATCGAGCGAGACGCCATTGCCACAATAATTGTGGTGTGTTCCCGCATATTATTGTATTTGTGTGTTGGCGGGAAATCATTGGTGGTGGCCATTACCTTACGCCTTAATTGAGCAGAAGTATTTAATGACCTCTGTTTCTGATACAATTAATGGACGAATCGGGATGCGATTGATAGTTGTCTGTTAGTTATCTAGAAGATATGTTCATGTTCAGCCTCTTTGTACATGGGTACATAAAGGCGTTGTTGTACCTATCAACTGCACACCCGTGTGACACACATTGTTAGGTATCTGTTAAATGTTATACATTTTATTTTATTATTTTTGTTTTATATTGTGTGGACTTGTGCCTAAATAATAACAGTCGCTCGGATCAATCATCGGGTTAAGCGGCGCTTGCCAAGGTTGGTTGATAGATTACCCATTACATAGAATACCGAGTTTCCTCCGTGCCTCGGAAAGCACGTTAAGTAGTTGGTCATTTGTAGATCTTTGTCAGTCGTTACACGTAGTCACTGGCCCGAAAGTCAAACAACCAGTCTTACCAAGGAGCATCGTATTACTCAGTACTAACTGGCTTGTGAATGACAGATAGGCAGGCTAGGCAGATGATGATGATAACGTAACCTAACCTTTTTTTTAAACTATCCCCCTGTTCCGCATTTACGCGTCTACTAGTACGGTAGCTGCGGTCACTATATCCTTTCATCTGGAAGGCCTGCTAAGCGTGATATTAAGTTGCCTATGTAGTTAATCATCTTCAAAATGTTATTATCTGCAAAAGGCATGTTGCGTTATGCAGAAAATCAGCACACACATCTGACGCATCCCGCACAATTTAAGTCACGAGAAAGGTCCTTCGTCAAGGCGTTTAACTTTAATTTACATAGAAAGCCCCTTTTTCCCACAAGCTCGGGTCAAAGCTAGTATCAGAAATGCAAGGTGCATTTGAAAGATACCTACTCTTAGATAAGTACCTACTCAGTTGTTAAATAGAAACTTGAATTTGCATGAGATAATACCACTGCGCTGCCCACCAGAGTATGCCTCACTGCTCCCTAAAGCTTGTGCAGTGCATCCTGGCAGGCTAGCAAACATCCGAAGTAATTTAAGACCTGTTAAGGAAATAGGATTAATTAACAGGAGGTACCAGACGCAAGCACATCAAGCTACTACAATCTGTCAAATTTCTTTAATAGATTTTCAACTTTATCTGTAGCATTAGGTTCAAGGTTGGTTGGGAAAATCTGACAGTTTCGGTATAGGTTGACCTGCTCGCGTCTGTACCTACCTACTAGAAATTGAAGTATTTTTGTTTGTTAGTTGCGTTGTGGGGAGGCATAATTAGCAGTAGGACATTCAAGACTAAAGATATTATCAGTATGTCCATATTTGTACAGAATTGGGTTTGAGTCAGACAGTTTGAAACGGAGGTCATAGCCACAGCGTCGCCGTGCGTTTCCTGCTATACTGAATAAACTGAATTCAAGTTTACAATTATTATAGGCCGCATGCGGCCAGCCGTATCGCGGTTGCAATGAGGGCTAACGTTTTTGAGCTCACCAGATGGCGCCACTGTCGAGTAAGGTCCTGTCATTAATTTTATTTTATACTATAAAGTACCAATAACTTCTTAAGAAGTTTATTTTATTACGTACAACTAGATAGTGTAAACTTCAGATACATATTTACAATATTCTCCCTAAAATTAGCAAGCATGAAACATTTAAAAAATATTCTACCTCTAAGTACTAACAAATAAGATTCTAAGTTGCTACTTAAAATCTTCAAGTCATAATTAATCAGGAATGGCTCACAATCGCGAATATTAGTAAAATACGTGATAGAAAAGCACGCAACGCGCGAATACTATGACATCTGACATTTCGGTGACCTCGCGCTACAATAGCGCCTCTAGCGGCTAATTCATACGCAATAGTCCCCATTGTGGCTGCACCAGTGCGCGTCTAGCCGTATTATGTTTTGTTATTTTGTTCAGTCAGAAGTGCATTTTAAATTCGTCTTTTGCAACCAACAGCAACAATCTAACGGCCTATCGGGCCTGACAATGGATAAAATAAGTTTTCTAGATACTCAATCTACTTTTTGGTTAAAATGGTCAAAATGTGTTGGAGACATAGAAGAATAAGCTCTAGAGTTGGCATAGCTGGATTTAACCCTCTGTCAAAGTACAGACTCCAGGACATCTAGCTACTACAATCTGTCAAATTTCTTTAATAGATTTTCAACTTTTGGTCGAAGCATTAGGTTCAAGGTTGATTGGGACAATTTGAGAGTTTCGGCTAGCTTGATGTACTGGCGTCTGTACATTGGCCACTTGACCATAATATGATAGTCGTTATTTAGAACTTGTTCATTCACCGACAGACACCATCACGTATCGGTTTAATATTTTGGTTTATGCCCTAAAGAGCACATGGCTCTATAAAAATGGTCAATGGGGTTTCCTGTTGTAAAAAAACGATATGCCACTTCAATCTGTAAAACCATGTTTCGTATCACAACAACTAAAATATGCATTAACAGGGTTTTATTTAAATACGATTTCGAAATACTCTTACGCCGATACTATAGAAAAAAAACGTAGTACGTTGGAAGCTCAAACGACATAATTGTCATTGTCAAATTTTCCCAATCAACCTTGAACCTAAAACTTTTATTGCTAAAGTTTCTAATTCTGATCTACTTAATGATTCAAAAATAAAATGTTTCTTTGTTCAGTTATCAATTACTTATTAGTAAGTTCAGTAGTTTATATAATATTGTTTTCTTGTTTATGTGTCTGAAACTCTGAACAAAAATATAGAAAAAGTTAGGTTGAAATAAAAAACAAATTATAATAGACGAGAAAGACGGTTCCACGGTATTGCCAAACGAATATATCGATTTTCGATATGTTATTGACAGCTGTCTGGTGTCTATGGCTGTGAGCTGTCAAGTCATGATGTCAAATTGTCAAGTCAACACTCATGATTGCTGGCTGTAATTTTATTATTTAATTTCTTTTATTACAGTTTATTTTATTCAGTTCATTGTGAATTACTTTGTTTCGTGGAGCGTGTGTATTGTAACATAACTGTAAGAATAATATCATAATGTCTCATCAAACAGGAATTCAAGGTACGAAAATATACAGTTATCTTTCCTATTTCAAAATAAACCACGTAATATGCTAATAACCCCGGCTAAAACATTTTCTTTCCGCTTTTATGGCGAAAAAGAAATAAAGCTGCAAAACATGTAGTATATTTTTAGAAATTACGTTATTCTGGCTACCAACCAGATCTCCCACGCCAAAATTCCATTTTGATAACAAAGGTTGATAATGAATTCCAAAAATGAAATCATAAACGTATCAGAACCTTAAAAAAGAAAAAATATAACACTAAATAAGACATACAAAATATTGAATAAAGTCACATGCCAATTAGGGTATGCCCCTGGTTCTACAAACAAATATCTTGAAAGAACTGAGTAAAACTGGGTATACCCGGTTCTTTCCATGTATTCATAGAACTGGTTGCATGCCCTAACGCCAACCTCTTTGCCATAGCTCTAAGTGAGCCAATCACTGAAAATGCTGATATGCCTCCACTTATGTGACTTTAGGAGTCTAAATCTACTAAAGGTTTACAACCGATTGCAAGACAAACAAGGAAATGAAAAGCATTTTCTTAACCAATGTGCACTAAAACTGAAATAGGCATGAACTACGAAGCCATGTTGTTATGGAACTATATAGGAAGTAATATACTGACTGCAATTACTGTGAAACCTATGATTTATTAATTTAGTTACAACTAGTGAAAGTTACTGTTATGTTTAGTTAGCTGTATTATTTATAATTTGAGAAGTAGTGTATTTCATTATGTTTAAATGTTATAGGTTGTAATTTATTGTATTATACAATAGACTGGTTTACATCGCAACTGGTCCATCGAAAGTATCTCAAATTCTGCATCTACATGGTCAATTAAACCAAATTGTAAAATTACACCTATTTTGAATAAACTTATTCCAAAAATAAACAGGATTTTTTACAGACTGTGCCTGAACTAGTCAAACATTCTGCATTAACAAGCAGTAAGTAACACAAATTATAAAAACTATCTTTTCATTCCAGCTAATGCGGAGTTGAAGAAATATTTGGGCAAATGTAGAGATGGAAAAATTCGAGTCTTGAAAATCAGCATAGAAAATGGTATGTTGCTTATTAAATCCGTATGTCTTTTCCCATGGAGGTAGGCAGAAACGGCAGAACACCACCTGCTATGATCTTCTCATACTCCTCGACCCCTGTCATATCGTATGTCCTAGTTCAGAAGTCAAGACCACATTGATGTAATGTGTACTGAAGTTTTAGAAAGAAATTTATGACCATTATTATACTCCTTGGAATAATAAGCATTTTAAAGCCTAAAACTCAATGTAACACAGTTTATACAACTGATGACTTTAATTTAGTTACATATTGCAGTGGTAAGATACATTTGTATGTACAGGTGACATCTGAATACCATTTGGTGTTCAGATATCACCATAAGCAGGCTGTATAAATAATAGCCAACTTGATCAAATGCATTGAAAGCAACTTGCTTGTCTATTGCAAACAATCTTCTGCTCGAAAGGTGATGTCCATTAACAGCAATCTCTTTCAAACTGAAATTCAAAGCAGAATTCCAAATGGACCAGTTACAGGCACTCTTGAATTGTGAAGGAGTTGGTCAGTCAAAAACAATGACGTAACATAAGCCATTTGCTGATTCCAAAGCATAGATCTCTATGGAGCAAGACACTCCATGGAGTTTCTTGGCCATACTTTTAAATGCCTGTCTTGTTGGCCACAAGTGCCACTGCTGAGCAAGAGGGTTCGATTTGGGCAAAGTGTAATTTTCAGTAATCATCATAATATCAGGAATTTCTCATTAGCAGCCATTCAGTCTGGATTTATGTTCCGTTGATAGCAATAGGCTCGATCCCAAGGGACTTAAAAACATAACTAGCGAAATGTGGGTGGGTGGGGACTATTGCATGTATACACCTTTTGTCTTTTAAAAGAAAATTGATTTTTGTTTTATGACTTCAAGTAGTATACTTACACTTTATTTTGTATTGAATTTCAGAGCAGCTGGTACTATCAAAGTATTACCCAACAAAACACTCATGGGAACAAGACTTCGACAAATATGTACCCTCATTGGTAGTTGAAGAAATGCCATGTTTTATTTTATACAGGTTAGTCATTACTAGTTTTAAAAAAATACTCAAAGAATCAAGACCCATCTGAAACCAATGTTCACATATTTTTTTCATTTTATTGATGTTTCATCAATCATCATTAAAGTGATTGACCAAAATAAATTTAAGTTGTTAAACAACATAGAAACTATTTTTTATATAATTTTATTTGTACTGTATAGGAAACAAAGAAGTGACAAATCCTTCATCTCAACATTATAATGTGAAACTTGATGTTTGTACATTTGGATGTTTGTTATTCAATCACACAAAAACAGCTAAACGAATTTGTATGAAATTTGGCACACATAGTTTATAGCCCGGATTAAAAAATACGATAATTTTTGTCCCGGTAGATGCTTTGGTTTTACGACTGTTGTCACGTAGACGCCGTCGCGAGCAGGAGTAGGAGCTACTCTTTAAATATTCCCTTAAAAAAACTCACTAAGAGTATTTATTTTTCAGATTCGACTCAACAAATTCCCTTGGCCATGAGTGGCTGCTCCTCAGCTGGTCTCCAGACAGTGCTCCAGTCAGACACAAGATGTTGTATGCCTCAACTAAGGCCACACTCAAACAGGAGTTTGGCTCTGCACATATTAAGGATGAAATGCATACCACTGTGAAGGTATGCTGTTGATGTCTTGTATCATAAATAATATATGTAGTAGTTTTTTAGGGTTCCGTATCTCAAAAAAAAAAACGGAACCCTTATAGGATCTCTTTGTTGTCCCTCCGTCCGTCTGTCCGTCTGTCTGTCTGTCTATCTATCTATCAAGACCCTTTATCTCGGGAACGCGTAGAGGTATCGAGTTGAAATTAAAACCATATACTAAAGTCTAATACCGCTTTTTATGCCGCAAAAAATGTATATTTCGACACTCAAAGGAATCAAAAAGAGATTGCCCATCCTTCTATGAACCGCCGTTGCGCATAAAAATAAGTTGTATGATAGCATAAATTGGACATAAAAGAGGGGAGATGTCATATTTTCCAAGGAAATAAAAATGAACTATTTACTTTGTGGGGTTTTTATTGTTTTTTGATTTTCTGTTCAAGTTTTGAGGTTAGTTTTGTAGATAACCTTCTACCAAAAAAGCAGTCCTTACAACATTTGAATACAGATTTACAGATTTGAATTCTCACAACTCACAAGACACCAGAAAATAGTTCCATCAAACCAGTGAATAATCCTGAGTAAATAATATTAGCTACAATGGTAGGTAGGTTACACCTACTTGTATTGTATTGTATAACGGGCTGGTGTCCGCAACTCCACGTCAAATGCGCGTATTTTGCGTGCGGGTGGGAAATTCATTCGATCCACCCCAGCTCCCCGAGAAAAGCCAGCAGCGCCTTGATGTCGCTGACCATCTCGCGGAGAGTACCTGGGTTACCGAAGTACTTTGCCCTGTATGATGCAACCTCTGGGCAGTGCAGAAGCACGTGGGCTGCTGTCTCATCTTCCTCCATGCAGGCTCGGCACAGGGGGCTGTCTGTGACTCCTATGGCAAAGAGGTGTTTGTTGAAAGAGCCGTGTCCAGTGATGGCGGCTGTAATTGTGCGCAGCTGTATTTTAGTCAGCCGAAGCGCCTTTTTCGTGAAGCGGCCGTCGATGGTAGGAAGTGCATCCTTGGCCTGCCTACACTCACCATGGTTTAGCCACAGTTTGTGGTGTTGTTCACTGGATCGTTTCCTCACCAGTGTGCGTAGGTACCCGAAGGGGAGTAGCACTATGGGTTCAGGTCCCATTGCTGCCATGCTCGATCCCCTTCTAGCGAGTTCGTCCGCTGCATCGTTGCCTCGGGACTCGCTGTGTCCTTTTATCCATTGAATGGTTATATTATTGAGATTACCAACCTGGTTCAGACGTTGATGACACTCGTGTATTAACCCAGAGTTGACTGTGTGGTTGTTTAGTGCTAGTAGTACAGCCATGCTGTCTGAAAGTATTCGAATTGAGTGGTCCACAACTTCCCTGGCTAAGATGGCTGATGCCGCCAGGGCAATGCCCATGCACCTACTTAAATATAGGGGTTTATAGGTTAGTGGTATAGGGAATAGATAATAATAATGCTTGAATATAGGAATAAAATAGTTTTATTGGTCCATATGATCATCATATTCATAAAATATGTCGTCTAAAAACGGAGCCGGCGGCTCAACTGATCTAAATCGAGCCCAACCAAGATACCACAAAATGGTCATTACGTGTGCGCAGCATCCCACGGTTCGATTACCCACCAAACAATTGCAATAGTAACCAGCAATATCAGCTACTGAGTTACTTATAGCCCTATTAACTAAAATGTATGCATAGTACACTTTACTGCTAACGTGACGTGATTTAATTCGTCCCCTTACTAAATACTTGTCCGTTCCCAGTATCAGTGGTAAGTCATCCTCAATGTCGTTTGCTAACTCTATTTCGTATTTTCCGTTTCTACGGACATGCTCCCCATAGTACGACCGAGCCTGTTTTAACTGGTAGGAACCTAGAGCTACTGTCATCAGATCATGTAAGGAAAATGGCTCTCCTTCTATTAATATTTTCATTTTGTATGTACGCACCCAAATGATTTATTGTATTCAATCTAGCTTTAGCTAATTCTAAGAATTGTTGAGCATCAGGCCGGTCCACAATTGGCGCATGGAACTTATTTAAAAGTGCGCATGCAATGTTAAAGTCTAACATAAGGTGTGTCGATGCGCGGTTGAAGTATTCTTGGCGAAATAATTTAAAATCGCGTTTTATACGTCCATTTACAACTTCAACCACCCATCGACACATTGTTACACATCTAGATCGATTTGCCTGTCCTGTGGTCAACTGATTATGGCCTTCCAAAAGTGACTCAGGCATATAAGCTTTATAGCCATGGCTATGCAATTCGCCAATATGTACCAGAGAAAGGGCACAGTTCACACAGCGAGACATTTTGAATACAATTGTTTTGATTTTCTGCACAGAGTCTCGGACCGTAGTCGCAAACAAACGTTCTACACAATCCACGCCACTAGCACAGAAACAGTATAATAGTCTTCAAAAAGATATCTTGTTCGTGCAGGAATCCGAAGACTCTACTGGACACGTACTCGACGTAATAATAAGTTATTTGTTTTCACAACAAACTCAACAACTTATCAAGAAAAATAAAAATTCGTTGCCGCGGCGACACGATGTTGTTTGACTTGACAGTGACACTTTTGATGACAATTCACCTTTTATTTGCCCGTCGTAGTGTTACCAAGAGTTAATCTAAATCACCCTGACCATAACTGATTTTTTAACTAATGAAAGATTGTTAATTAGGAAAGAAATATTTTTTTTAATAATATTAATTACAAATAAAATATGAATCACGCGGGAATATCTTATATTTGAAATATTTTTTAAAACAACGTCTGCCTCTACAATATCAGTTAAAACCGATTACGGGGAAGTTCTTCAAGTTGTCAACACTGCTTTCACTTTATGAAAGCCATTTTGAAAATAATGCAATAAAATCGAATTAGTAACTATTAAGACACAAAATATTAACCCCACATACGATTTCGATCAAGATAAGTATGAAAAGTTAAAAAAAGATTTCATAATTTATGACTATATTTTTGTTGCTATACTGTTTTCTTTTATAGCGATACTGGATTTGGGCAATGGCCTTTATAGGGTTTACTCCCCGTTGACCTAGAATCTTGAAATTTGGCAAGAAGCATTGTCTTATAGCACAAGTAAAGGGAAAATCTGAACACCGTAAATATGTAGTTTAATAAAAAAAATACCTACAAGTTTATACGTAACCCACGGTGCGCGAGTCCAACTCGCACTTGCCGGTTTTTAAATAAGGTATTAAATCAAATCAAATCATTTATTTTTGCAGAAAACACTGTAACAACAACAAACAACAACAACAATTGGCAATTTGATTTATGGTCACAGTTAATAACTGTATTAGTCGCGTCTCTATGTTAAAGAAATGTCAGCCAATTCCTTGCCGAAACTGAAAAATCATTTAATTATTACGAAACAGCAATAATCTAAAAAAATAAAAAGCACGATAAATTCAATTGTCTTTTGAAATGTACTGATCAAGCTTCACTTGTTTTTTTAAATTTCCATCAGAAAACTGAGTCATTAAAATTCGTCCTAACAATGACATAACGTATTCCTAATGGTAAACAAATAACTCGATAGCGGTATTTGTTTATCTACTTTGTTCAAGATAGCAGCGACTAATATAATGATAAGATGATCAGTCTTTCAAATTAGTTTTCCTTTCAAGTTTAGATAAGAAATCTAGTTATAAGGTACCTACTGAATTGATTGATGTTAAGCTGATAAACGAAACCGAAAACGGCTATCACGTATTCAGTACATCATTTGGAGATGAGATACCGATGAAAATTTCTATGTGGGGGGCCCACATAGAAATTTTTCATCGGTAGTAAAAACAAAAAAAAACAGCTGTACATTTTGAACGTGTAGGTCACTTTTGTTGGAGTCTCTTCCACCCCATATAATAAACTAGCGATCGGTCGGGTCCAAAACTATCCTATCTTTCAAGCTGGAACCAACCATACACATTCACAAAATTTCATTGAAAACGGTGGGTGGTTTCGGAGATTAGTTGTACGAACATATTGACAATAGCTTGATGGCAATAGACTAAACCCCTATTACATGGGACGTTTTAATTGTTGGTATGTGGGTGTACAGACTATTAGATACACCTCTGCCTTACCCTTCGGGGGTTACAGGCGTAATGTTAAGTTATGTTATGAACATAGTGACATATAGGTATTCAGCTACATAAATCCAAGATGTTTTTACTTCACCGATGTCAGCAATGTCCAAGATCACCTTGAAAAACTGACTATTTATATGGTGACCTTACTACTTCTAGGATGAAGTGAGTCTGAAAGGTTACAAGGCTCATTTGACAGGCGTGAGTGCACCCGCCCCGCTTACCGACAGAGAGGAGGCCTTGAAGGAGCTACAGGAGAGTGAACACGACACTAACTATGGAACTGATGCTAGGTAAGTTATTTATTATCTGTACTTAATTAAACTCAAGAATAATTGCCTAAATCATAACTAATTTTAGGACTGTGAGAAATCTATTTGTTAATCAATAATGTCTTTACGGCTGAAAAAAAATGGATGAAATTCGCCATACGGATAGATACACCGACAGCGATGATTGGCCTGGCCGATTAGTCGGCCTATCTTTAAAGCAGACTGTTTAGAACGTATTTCGAGTTTCTGTTGAAGGAAAACCTCATAATATCCATTTATAAACAAATTATTTGGAATATATTTCGAGTTTCTGTTAAAGGAAAACCTCACGAGGAAACTAATAATTGTCACCTTACCTATGAATATTGGAACTACCGCTTAGTAACACAATCATTTTCTGTTTTCTTAGAATGCTGCAGTAATTTGAAAAAAGATTGACTGGTAGAAAATGCCTATGGCATTAAGTCCGCCTCTGTACTTTGTGCTTGAAGTGTTAAATAAATAAGCAATTTATTAATGAAGTCCAGTTTTATAGTAAATCATAATCAGTTCAATAATAACTAAAAAAACTAGCACTGTGTGTGTTGTTGACTTGAAACACAGATGACATGAACTTATACTGTCACTTACGGGATATCTTCCGTGATTGTTCATAATTTTGAGCTCCCGATATTTCGACGCTGTTGCAACGCCATGATCACGGGTTCACGACTGTTGACAACTACCAACTTTTGTAAGTTTTTGTGGCGTTTAAAATTATGAACAATCACGGAAGGTATCCCGTAAGTGACATAGTCCAATCAACGAGGGTATTTGTTATATGGAGACTTACGAAAAATTCTCCCGCCTATGAAATTTGGCATGTGATGAAATTAGGTAATACTGATTACAAATGTACAATAATCCAACAAATTTTGTTACGAGAAGTTAGGTATTTTTACCTAAACGTAAAAATCGCTCATAACTCTCTGTGAATATTTCCTCAGACTGAAATACTTTCTTTAAATATACGTATGTAATACTTAGAATAAGTATGTAGAGGCATCCAACATTTTTTCGATTTCGGAGATACCCCAAATTTAACTTTTAACATTTTGCACTGTAACTTCTACTGAAAAATTGATCTGCTAATTGTTATTTTTTAATTTGTTTTTATATCCTTAATTATATAGCTTTGTTTAGTTATCCAAAAGATTTTCCTTTTTAAACATTTTTTTTAAAATTTTGCTTAATTACATAATGTGAAAAATATCTCCGCGCATTTTCATACCTTTATTAGTCATATGATTTAATATTAAAACAGATTTATCAATTATCCAACAAATTTTCGAACGTTTACTATATTTGTGAGGAAAGTTCGCTGATTTATGCAGAACGTAAGGGTTGACCTTTACTTGACCGCTCGGAGCTGCTTTGCCACGCACTACTTTTGGAGTAGTGTAGGCGAGTTTGGTGGCATCATCAATCAATCTGGCAATCATCTATAAGAGTTAAAAGACAGTGGTAGGTATTTCTAAATAAATAAATAGGTAAGTTAGGTTAGGTAACTTAATCACTTTAATCAATAGCAGACATAGATAATCGACTAGGTATAATCACATTATTTGTATTTGGTTTACATTTTTTCAATATAAGAATTAACAACACGTGCCTACAATAATTTTAGGCTTTATTATTATTTTATACACTCTTTTGCAAAAAAACGGGCACCTAAGGAAATTTACGTTCTAAGGTCGATTTGAGTTAATTAAGTGAAAGGAGATTGACCAAAACCAGTCTTGAAAAGTTGCATGTATGAAAACCCAATTGATATACAAATTATTTTCTTATTTTTTACAAGCTTTTCACTTCAGGAATTTTATTTTCGTATCCGGAATTATGATTTTAAGATAAACAGTAAATTAACGATTGCTAGGTACATTTCCGTATAGTCATGATGGACGTTTCGTTCTCTTCATTTGTACGAGTTACGTTAGTAGGTATGAGCCTTTACATAAAAACATCACAAAAATGATATTAAACTCATAAATAGCTAAATAATTAGTAATATCATAATCATAACGTAGGTACTGTATACCCCCCCCCTTTACGGGGCCCCGGTGTGGGCGCGTTCGTTGAGGTTGCGAGCGAAGCACTACCTGAACGCGCCCCAAAAGGTGGTAGCCGTAAGGCTACCACCTTTTACCACCGTGCGGTACCACCGTGGGTACCGCACGGTCTCCCGCGAGGCGGCGAGCCTCCTTGCCGGATTGCCGCCATGGGATCTGGAGGCCATAGTCCTTGCGCGCCTGCACGAGTGGCGCGCGGAGGCACAGTGCCGGGGGGAAACTCCGCTGCCGCGGCAAATTGTCGCGCAGCGGACAGACCTCCGCCGTGATCTCATGGCGACATAGAGAGAGCGACTATCGCAACCCCGTGCAGGGCACGCCACGATAGTGGCGATAAGTCCCCTCTTTGAGGAGTGGCTAGAGAGGCGCCACGGCGCCCTCATCTTCCGCCTGACGCAGGTCCTCACCGGACACGGATGTTTCGGGAGGTACCTGCACCGAATCGGGGGGGGAGGAAACGTCCACAGTGGTCCACGTCCCAGCCGCCGCGGGAGGAGAAGCATCGGGGGCCTCGCCGTGATGGCTCTCGGTCACCGTAGGCGCGGGCCTGTGGACGGTGAGTAATGGGCTAGCTCGCCGTCCGTCCGTCGTATGACGACAGGCCGTGTCGACGGCGTGTTCGTGTTCCACGTGCGCCTCAAAGAGATGTCAGCAAACGGGAGGGGCTTGCAAGGGCCGATGCCTGCCAGGGCTGCGGGACTGTTCGAAAGAGATACCGCGGCCCTGGAACATAAAGGGCCAAAGAAAGAACATGGGTGGTTTTTAGTCAGTAAGAGTCTGACACTCCCTTATGCTCCGCCCAGAGCGGGAGGGGTCATTTGATGATTTCCCACCCTCCAAAAAAAAAAAAAAGGTACTGTATATGTATTTCATAGTTCCGTTGTGGAAATATTTATTTTTGTGTTTCGTCTCACGCAGATGCAACTGTCAAGGCAGATGACAGATGTACCGGTAGGGATGATGACTGACTGAAGTTGTTTAATTTCGATAATGTCACATCAACGCTGCGAGGCCATAAAAAGCACGATTATTCGTTATTCACAATTATTCACGTTTTTTTTTCAATTAGCAGCTGTTGTCTTATTTTGTTTTTAACTATATTTGTTGTTTTGTACCTACATGATTGATCGTGGTCATTTTATAAGTTGCGAGTAGTTTAGACATAATTTTTAAGTTATCTCCGAATTTGTTTAATTACTTTAAATTTCGGATACTTGTGTGAAAATGAACACTTTTAATTTAATAGTATATAAAGCGTAGTCTATAATAAATAAAGATGTATTGTGTTTCAACTTAAGACGGATTTCCATACATCGTTGATCATGATCCTTTATTTCTTTGACGTAGTCTGTATACTTATAATCGTGTAAATTAATGCGCGTGAAGTGAATTCGGGCAATTAAAAGAAAAAAAATGATGGATTCTTTAAAATCGATGTACACGCACAATAAGACACAAACAATAAGAAGTGGTCGGCAATAAAGACAAGATTTTTTTTTTACTTTATTTAATTAAATAAAGTTACAAATGTAAAAACCTAATAGCGAGTGTGACCTCCTCTTGCCAAAATCACAGCTTGAAGCCTTCTGGGCATGCTTTCCAGGATGTTTTTAATAACGTTTTGAGGAATACGTTCCCAGTCTTCTGCAATGACTCTTTTTAGCTCCCTGATGTTTTATGGAGCAGGTTGCACTGATCTTACCCGTCTCTTTAGAACATCCCAGACATGCTCAATTGGATTGAGGTCAGAACTTCGAGCTGGCCAATCTAAACGACGGATCCCAACTTCTTGCATGTACGCTTCCACGTCACCAGAACGGTGCGTCGAACATTGTCGTCCTTAAAAATGGAATCTTCCCCAAGTGCAGTCAATGTGGGTTGTGCATACGGAATTAGGACTTCCATTATGTACCGGTGTGCATTTAATGTTCCATTTTCTATGAAAACTAACTCCGTACGCTCCGTAGAATTAATTGCTGCCCAAAATATAACGGAGCCTCCGCCATAAGGAGTGATTTCTTCGAAACACACTTCCGTATAGCGTTCCCGTGGTCTTCGCAGCACTCGCCGGCGTCGGTCCTCTCCACACAAAGACATTCTAGCTTCATCAGAAAACAATACTTTATTCCAGTCCTCCAGAGTCCATGAAGCACAGTTCCGAGCAAACTGAAGTCGAGCAACACGGTGCTCACGGAGTAATTTAGGGCCCCGAGCTGGGCGGTAACTCCTGATATTGGCAGCCAAAAGCCTCCTCCTGACCGTCCACAAGCTAACTTCTACTCCTCTTACTTCTTCAAGGCTCTTCTTCGGGTCTACTTGACGCCTTACGATTCCGCAACGCCTGACTCACCAAAAAGCGATCATCTCTTGGTTCTGTGCATCGTTTTCTTCCCGAACCGGGTCTTCTTTTGATCGAACCGGTCTCTTGATACCGTTGCCAAGTCCTCTGGACAGTTGAACGACTCACATTTAGCCGCTGAGACACGTAAGTTTGCGAACAACCTTCTTCAAGTAGGGCTATAATTTTACCGGCCCTTATCGCTTTATCACTCATATCAAAATGTGGTATTTAATGTAAAAAGAAAGATTAAATTGTTTAATTTGCAAAAAATATCCAAAAAGTTTTAAAATATCGTAATCAGTTAAAAATCGTTTCAGCAATTCGCGCCATTAGTAAAGCAATTTTAGAATAATCCACAATTATCATTATTTTTCTTTTATTAATTTCAAATTTTAAATTTGGAACGTAAAGAATCGTGCCAGGATGCTGCAAATAACATGCCAATACATCGTCAAATTAATAAAACCTATTTCTTGTTCTTCTTCATTGAAGTAGAGAAAAAAATCTTAAGTGCCCGTTTTTTTTGCAAAAGAGTTTATTTTTATTTAGTTTGCTTATATTTTTATTTTAGGGTTCAAGGTTGTATTACTTATTTCTAATGAATTTATTTTTATTACAGCAAAAATCTAATATCTTAATCTTTTGGAGCACGAAGCTTCTTCTAAATTTTCTTTGTCATCGTCAGCAATAGCAACATAGATTGATAAATCATCTGATGCTGAAATAATCGGTTCATCTTCATCCATATCAAAATCTGCCCATCCTCATCTGGTGCATCGCTATCATCAATAGTTCCATAAGATGCGGGAAAAGTCCATCATCTCTTCTTCTGCTTGATTGTCGAATCTTTTCAAGGCCCTTTTGTGTCACTTTAACAAACCCCACTATTAGAGGTTTTTTACACAGCACACACAACTCGCCGTCGCCTTCCTCCGTCATTTTTAAACAAACGCTCCTTGCACAAGTAGGTGCACAACTGCTCCGTTTCGTACTTCGAGCGAGACAAAGAAGATGCCGCCTGCGCGCCGCCGTCGCACCGCTGCGCGTGCGCCCCGCACCCCTCTTCACTCCCGCGACCGGTCATTGCTAACTGACGGCAATGCATGTACTTAGCAATTATTGACATTGTAAAAACTTTGGTATTAGGCCGAATTTCCATTGGCTTCTTGGAAAATCGATTACAATACAGCGACTCATAACTAATAAACGTATTGAATTAGCCTGAGCAATTATTCACATGACGTAATTAAGTAAAAATTTAAAAAAAAATGTTTTGAAGGAAAATCTTTTGGATAACTTAACAAAGCTATTTATTTAAGGAAATAAAACCATATTAAAAAGTAAAAATTAGCAGACCAATTTTTCAGGAGCAGTTAAAGCGCAAAAAGTTAAAAGATAAATTTGGAGTATCTCTCAAATCGAAAAAATGTTGGATGCTTATACTTACCTATTCTAACTAATATATTCATACGTATACAGAAAGTATTTCAGTCTGAGGAATTTTTCACAAAGACTTATAAGCAATTTTCATGTTTAGGTAAAATTACCTAACTTCTCTTATCAAAATGTTTTGGCTAATTTGACATCTGTAATCTGTATTACCTTACTTTATCACACTACCTATTCTCACTGGCAGGGGAAATTTTCGGGTTACATAAGCCCCGTTGATTGGGCTAACAGTATAAGTTTAGTTTTAAACCATGAAAGTTTAAAACAGTGACAGATGACATGAATTCTTAATGCTTTTTATTAATATATTTTGGATTTCCAGACAGTCGACAATGGGTGGTGTTTCTTTCCCCATCACTGAAGATGCCAAACAAGGAATTCATGATCTCAAACGAGGTTCCTATAACTACTTGCAATTTAAAATAGGTGGGTTTTGTCAACTTAAGGTTCAACGAAATTCAAATTTTCTTAGTTTTTTTTTTTGCAATCTGCAGGTCAGTGTCAGGTTGTATGTTGATGAAATATGAGTCGCGTTTGTAAAACGTATGTAGTTACAGAATTATAATCATTAATACAACCCACTAAGTTCATTTAACCCCATTGAATAACTTTTTCTGGAAATAGTTATTGAATGAGTTTAAATGTACTTAGAGGGTTGTATTAGTGATTTTAATCATTATAATTCTGTAACTACATATGCCTCAGTGATGCAATTTGGCCAGGTAACGTCCGCTGATGATAAGGAATTTTCTTACAAGCAGCCAAAGGTTTTGCAAGAACTAACGTTCTAACTATCTTTATAATGAATTTCAGATTTAGAGGAAGAAAAGATTCACTTATCCAAAGCGGCCAACATTTCTCTGGCTGAGCTACCGCAGCAAGTGCCGAGCGACCAAGCCAGATACCATTTGTATATATTCAAGCACACGCATGAAAGTGACTACATGGAGAGCATTGGTGGGTTTTTATTTAAATTAATACATGGTGGAAGGGACATAGTCGCACAAACGGTTACTTTGTCTGTCTGTCCGTTTGTTCCGGCTAATCCCCGAAACGGCTGGACTGATTTCGACGGGACTTACCGGCCTATGGCTGTTGTTATAAGGAGTCACTTAGGCTACTTTTATTTTAGAAAAAAGGGCAAAGGAGGGATCCGTGCAAAAAGAAAAAATTAAAACCCTTTCATTGGTTAACAATTTTTTTTTTTAATAATTTCACCCGGACGATGGTAGTGTTGGAAGGCCTCCCACTAGATGGACCGATGACCTGGTGAAGGTTGCGGGGATACGCTGGATGCGAGATGCACGGGACCGGTCAATGTGGAGACACTTGGGGAAGGCCTATGTCCAGCAGTGGACGTCTTTCGGCTGAAATGGGGATGATGATGGTCTCGGACGACAGCTAGTCTTTAATACGATATGGCAGTAGATATTATTTGATCAGGATTTTCATAAACCAGTGTCGTTGCTGCCGCCCTATATGGTTTTTGTTTTGTTTGCAGTATTCATCTACTCCATGCCCGGATACAACTGCAGTATAAAGGAGAGGATGATGTATTCCAGTTGTAAAGGACAATTTTTAGAAATTATTGAGCAAGGTGTTGAAATCGTTAAACGAGTAAGTTTAATCAATCATGTTTCCCCTTTGTTAGTTTGGTTAGACAATACAGTTGATAAAGAGTGACGAGATGGATCTCTCCCTCGCTAAGGGTTCAAGCCCCTTCCGCACCCCCTTTGGGGCAGAAAGGTTCGAAAAAAAAAGTTTAGACTTACACAAAATTAAAAAGTATAAGTTTTTAATCTGACATGGTCACTAACACTGTCATTACAATAAAAACGGGAAATTAAAAACAAAGTATTCTTTAAGAAACTGGACAGATGGTTAAACTTGTGAAATTATGATACAATTATATATTTCGTAATTTTATATACTCTTAAGTTTAGGGAGTTTAATTGTGTAGTTGTTTATTTTAGTTTAATTTTATCTCATTTCTAGAGCCACTCGGTTTATTATACTCTTTTGTGTTATCAACTTATCACTTATCTTTGTGAATGCTGGTTAACCTGTAATTGGCGACTGTGTAAGTCCAAGACTGTAAAACCTGTACTCAAGACATTTTGTACACACAAGCTGTTGGTAAACCTTTATTAATAAATAAATACAATGATATCTTAGGCCCTCTGCTTTTCTTCTCTTATACAGCACGCTGTAAAATCTAACGGGCTAATAAATACCTTTTTTATTTCTTCCTTACCAAGCTAGCAAACAAGTGCCAGTCTCATCCAAGATATTCCCGCGATGGCAACAATGCCGTCTGCCCATCTAGCTAGACAAAACTTAAAATTACCTACTCGACTAAATGTACCACTTCCTGATGCATGCCAAAAAGGTTCAATAACCTTCGTTTATTTTCTTACAGTTGGAAATCGATGACGGTAAGGAACTCACTGAAGAGTTCTTATACGACGAAATTCATCCGAAGAGGAATCTGCATCGGCCCGCCTTCGCTAAACCCAAGGGTCCACCGAACAGGGGCGCGAAACGAATCACCAAGTCTCAGAACTCACAATAATTCTAATGAGTACAGTAATGCCGCCGAAAAATAGGCCTTAGAAAACAAAAAACGTAAATCAAATAAGGCCCATTTTTCTTTACAGTAATTCCGCAGTTGCACCCTTTTGCCTACGACGGCAGAGTAAATGTTTCAATAATCACGTGGCTAGTGAAAAGAATTTATATGTATATATATATATTTCTACATCTTAGGTGTAGTTGATCTCATAAATGCTTGACCAATTTTGACAACATTTCCCAGTTATTTGTAACTTTGGGGCAATTGAAACTATCCCATTGGTCTTAAGGAACGACTTTCAAAGATCTACAAATGACAGCGGGGCAACGGCTTAACGTGCTTTCCGAGGCAAGGAGAAAACTCGGTATGTATCGGTTGTCACCCATCCATGGACCAACCTAGGCAAGCGTGGCTTAACTTGAAAATTGACCCGAGACGCTGTTATTATTAAACCGCGAGCTCCTCCGCCTTAAGAACCATGGAGCACTATACATAGACTCTGACATTTTATGAAGAAGCAGTACAAGAGTGCTGCAGCAGTTATGAAGTCGACTATACTCACGCTTGTTACCTATGAGGTTGGGCAGAGAACTACAGAACTGCAAAACACCACATGCGCATATACTACTTTTGCTTCGTCCAGGTGTGAATTGTGTACGTTTTTTTCTATTGTAGTTTTTTAGAAATATATTCGTAGCTTTTTTGCAGAAAATAGTAGCTTACCTGATTTTTCAAAATTAGTTGTTCCTTAGGGTAGTATAATAAAAATATATACTTACATTCTAACCGCTCGTTCAAGAGAACAAGGCAAAGAAGTTTCAAAAGGCGGTCTCTCACCGGAACATTCGCCTGTATTGTAACCAATCCAAGATTCCATTTTGTACAGAAAAAAGTGATTGTTACATATTGTATCGTTAATCTTTGGTATCGGAAAAAAAAACTAAACTAAAATGAACGCGTGATGACGTTTCGTTTCGTTGATCGGCGTTCCGATAGTATGACGGGATTGCATGGATCCACGTTTCGTCATACCAAAGGTTAAGCCGGCCATACACGATAGGTTATGCATGACAGTTTTAAACGTAACTGCAAGGCTGTCGGTTGGCTCATTTCCAAGCATCCCTGCACAGTTTGACTGTACATGCATAACTTATCGTCTATGGCCGGCTTTATAGGTGGCGCACTGTAATGCTCAAATCTGAACTGTTACATTGCTGGCGAATGCTCCCGGTGAGGAAGCGGGGACTGCCGTAAGAGCAATATACGCCTCACCGTAACGTGAAATGCGGAGCTATGAACGGGATTCAAAGTAATATAGCCACGTGATTTAAATAAGTAAAATTAACTAGTTACTAACGACTTATTTTCAAATGTACATCAAGAAACTTATCTTAACTTAGAAAAAATACTGATTGCACGTCAAATTTACCAGAGCGTACAAACTTAATACTTGTGAGTATTACATTAACAAAATATTTCTGCAAACGTTTAACAATGTCAACATTTGAAAACATGTTTTCATCGTAAAAAAGGCATTGTGGCAAGGTTTTCTTGCTTGGTTCGAAGGGGATGGCGGGGTCTAGTGAGCGAGCGAAGTTAGCGAACTAAGACCCCGTCCTTCACTTCGTGTTAGGTTAATTGAAACCCTGCAGATAGAAATAGGAGCCCCGCATGTCGACTCGGTTTCACTTAAATAAATTGCTATATGCGTTAATAAAATAGAAGCTTTGTTTTAATAATAAAAATACAAAATTTTGTGCGCTAGCTATTAGATAACCTTTTCAATTAATAGCGATGCGTCACGAACTCAAATTGTTACTAAAATAATAATATTTTGCTGTGCAATCAGTAACTATTTTGCTGTGCAATCAGATTTTTTTATTAGGATTGGGACTTCTTTTTATATAACAAAGGAAGATTTTTGATTTTCAGTTAAATACTAGCCGTTGCTAACTAGTTTAATCTTGCCACTGAAATATAAGTATTATACCCATATATGAATTAAAAAGATATTGAAACAATAAAGTATAGAAAATAAATAAAGACTGGTAGGTCAGTGTGCAATAAAAAATTACAAAATTATAACAGGATTTCTAAAAATGTTTAAAACATCGATTTATTTGAAAGAGTTCTAAACCGAAATTAACTTTTCAATAATGAAGTTTATTTTGAAATTAAAGTATAAACTGTATACTCTAAAAATGTTTAAAACAATGTAGTATGTATTGAAGTATACTGAAAATTAAAGTATTATTTACATTACATTATTATCAGTTAAAGAAACGAATTAGTCGACAATGAAATTATAGGATTCTATAGATACAAAATAGCATGATGTTGCATAATAATACCCGTTACTTTTCATAAATGTATCTATGTATTAACAGGGGAAGTAACTTCGAATGAAATGTAATGGTTAAAATACAGGGCTGGACTCTAATTTCTGTGGCACTACTGGGTGATCCGGGTCAATTGCGGAAAATACTTGTTAGTATAGTTCTTTTGAAAATGATCAACTTTTCTTTAGAACTAACCATGAAATTGCAAGTAAAATGTTTATGCTCCATACATTTATGGTTGCATATCTCAAAAAACCGGCCAAGTGCGAGTCGGACTCGCGCACGAAGGGTTCCGTACCATTATCTATTAAAACGGCAAAAAAATCATATCTGTTGTATGGGAGCCCCCCTTAATATTTAATTTTTAGTATTTGTTGTTATAGCGGCAATAGTAATACATCATTTGTGAAAATGTCAGCTTTCTAGCTATCACGGTTTATGAGATACAGCCTGGAGACAGACAGACAGCGGAGTCTTAGTAATAGGGTCCCGTTTTACCCTTTGGGTACGGAACCCTAAAAAACATTGAGAACAGCAGATTTCTACATATTTCAGAGTTAGTTCTATTGTAAAATTTGCTCTTAATATTTCTGACATTAAATGTTATGCAAAATATTTTGATTTAATTCCGCTAAAAAGATCCAGGCCTGGATGCAGGATGTAACACCGCCCGTGTTTCGCCACTCCACGGGGAATCTTTATATTTATGAATTTAGAGTGTTGCCCTCATTTAACCAATCACCTAGGTATATGCCACTCTTTATAGCTCTGTTAATACGTCTTACTCGTTTAAGTTTTATATCCTACATAGTATGTATTTGAGTCATTTAGCTGTTACGAGTATTTTTGTATAACCCGAAGGAAATACGTTAGGTATAGTTATAGACAGCAAGAAAAAGATGTGAAGTTACATAACTATATATTCTAACCAGTTTTATAATTGTTAAAGAGTATTGAAACAGTCATAATATCTAAAAATAATTCTTTGGTGTATATTTTTGCATTTCAAAATTATTATTTGATGAATGATTGTATTTTGCGAGGACTTATTTTAAAATCGCGTTTTTTAAATATATTAAGAACGTATTTTATGTAGCTCAATCTATTTAATAATTAGATCTTGCCATTTTTAACGTTTTTGTAACTTTTTTGATTATGTCGAAGCGTTCTTTATAATCTCGTTTCAATAAATATTGTAAGTCTTAGCATTTTTTACATTTCGTATTTAATTAGGCGAAAATATTTTGATTTTTATTCTAAAATTGATGCACAAAAACAATAATTTTATGAAATTTGTAAATACATATTTCCTTATATTTTTGTAAATCGGTTCGACCATAACTGTATTGTGCATGTGCAATGTCTGTAACAATAAAATGCTTTTCATATATATTTCAGTTTTATTAAGGTACCAAGCCAAATACTGCCGTATCTTGGATCTCTTCCTTCTTAGGGCGCTTTCAATTTAGACGGTTGGTGCCGGGCTGCTGCAGTCCGGTTATCGTACTGCGTACGGGCGGTTGTGATCTTTCATACAAAAGGACTCGACGCAAGGTCGTGCGGGAGCAGTACGACGCACGACCGTTGGTGGGACGGCAACAATGCATATACCTAACCTACGTGCTTCAGTCGGTGTTCGCTAGTGCGGTGAACTCATCGTGTTTCTTCGTAACGTGAACGTTTTATGCATACCTACCTACCTAACTATGGACAACATTCTAAAATAGTTCAAAAAATTTGCTGCCTTTTCTTTCAATCTTGGGTAAAAATCACCAGCTTTTAGGACCTACAACATTTATTTATGGAATGTGTCCAACATGAGTCAAGTAGAAATAATTCAGTAAGGTCCCTGAATTTGAACAGAACTAGCAACAACGCTTCCTCGTCAGAGTCCTTGGCACCGACTGAAGTCGAGAAATCACTAAAACGATCGGACTGCAGCCGCGTAACTCTTCAAATAAGACGATTCGCGTCGTACTGCTGTCGTCCGGCAACAGTACTGCTCACGGTCGTAACAACCGTGTGGCGGCAGTCCGACATCAACCGTCTAATTAGAAAGCGCCCTTAGCTCGTCGATGGCAATATAAATGAAGTCAGCCCATATTTTGCTACGCCTTTGACTCTTTCAGTAGTGTCATCATCAGTTCCTGTAACGTTCGGACAGCACACGATATACAGGGCCGGACTTCACCGAAGCGGAGACGAGACGAATGGAGAGGAGCTGTTATAATACATCACCAATAGAATTTTGTTATTTAAACTTCTCGTCTTCGCTTAGCTTTAGTGGAAACTGATAAGCAGAGAGGAGAAGGAATGTCTCGTAACGGAGCGTCCATTAATTACGTGAGGCGTTTAGGAGGGGCAAGGGCGTCGAGCCGAATCTCACCCAATCTCACGAGGGATATTTACAGAGGCCCCCCCGCCTCTGTAAATATTACGTAATATTTATTTCCCGCAAGCAACTGAGAAATTGCGAGTAAACATGTTTTTCGACTAAAATATGGCTTTATCCTACACAACAATATTGACGGCAATAAATTTGTTTTTTAAATAAACCGAACGCAATCAAGCACTGATTAACTTATTTACACTTAACTACGCATTTAGATAAATATCCCGTGAGATTAGCGTCCAGTTGTTTGTGGAACAACACATTGAACTCTAGGGTAGTCATCTATGAATCTCCACCAGGTTTTCGACTCACTAGCAAGCACAAGCCGCCTATAATGTGCCCACTGCTGGCACACAGGCCTCCTCTCTATCGGTCATTATTCGTGCGTGACCAGTCCGTACTGGAAGCAGTAACACTCCCTTTTGGTATAGGTACCTAAATATTGTACTCCCTTCACTCTTATGTCAGGGTGAAGCCCGACAAAAAGTTGAGATGGTGGCGAAACGCGGAACTACATATTTTCTACCTGGCAATGCCATGTTTACTGTCAAACTCAACAATGTTATTGGCTTGTCACTGCTCAGGGTTGCCAGAAAGTCGTTAACAACCCCTCATTTCCTCTATAAACTTTTTTGTCGGACTGTTCGTAGCTAGGTGTCGGGTGTTGTTGAGTAGAAACTAATGTTTATGTTTACCACTATTTATTATCTCACACTCAAAAGGTTCTTGAATGTTAATGAAATGTTGATTATACTAAAATTTTCCTAAATATGCTAATATGCTGAATCTAATATAAAATAATAAGTAAGAAAATTGGGTCAAAGCGTCACATCGATTTTGGAAACTACTACTAAATACTATTCGTTCCGTTATACCATCGGAAATGAAAAAAACCTTCACGTGCAACATTAGAATTTGTTAAAAATTTTAATTTGAAAGCATCATCATCATAACATCACGTCTGTAATCCCCGAAGAGTTAGGCAGAGGTGTACCTAATAGTACACCTACATTTCGCCAGTTGTGTTTAAGTTTCATGTAATAGGGGGCGAGCCTATTGCCATCAGCCGGGCACAATCCAGATTCTGTGGCTGCTCCTGAGAACTTTCTGATGGAAAAACCCAATTATATTTAGCCCGATCCGGGAATCGAACCCAGCACCTCATGTTCAGCAGTCGCGGTTGCGACCACTCGACCAACGAATTTGAAAGCACTTCAGATGAAACTTCTTGGTTTCATTATGATATCATACCATACCTACATCATACCTACTTTTAAATAAAAAACAAGTTACAAATATAGCTTTTATTTTATTTACATTAAACCCTCATAAATATAATCTAATTCTATAAACTATTCATACTGTACAGTATACAACAGATAAATTAAAAGTTTCTTTTCTAAACATTTTTTTTATATAAGGTTATACTTTATTACTCAAAGTCCATTTTACAAAGATATGTGTTATGTACACATGGCTATCTAAGGTAAATAAATAAAACAGTAAAAAACAATACAATTTGGAAAAAAATGGGGGGTAGTTTTGAATTCTTCAAGTCTTCCTTTGGCACAAAATAAGGTCAGTCAGCGCTTGTGCTACGTTGCGCTCGCACTTTCTATTGCGGTCGTGAATACCTACAATTTGCACCTTATACAGTTGCTAGATTTTTATTTTATTGTTAATAAACGTCTACCAATTTTATTGCAGCATCGGGAAAACCTTGGTCATAGTAACCGTTTAGCTACTGAGAGCCATGAGCCCACGACGCACGAGCCCTTAAGCGTATACCTCCAACAGGTCAGAACGGAAAAATGCACGAGCAAATTACTGGCTGCATTGAAAATAGGACCTTAAGCGTTGTCTGGAGCGCATTATCGCGACTCAACGTCCACGACTCAGCGTGCGGACGTCAACGTCCGCATCAATACTAATACAATTTTCGACTTTAAACCATGGTAATACGGTTCTATTTTCAATGCGGCCAGTCAATTGCGAGAGGATTTTTCGTTAGACGACAATCTGACCGATTATCTCATAAAATAGACTGAACTAATTAAGTAGAACCTTATATTTAAGCTACTTAGTTAATCTCGTCTAGCTTCTTCTCCCCCTGTTCTAAAAGTAGGGATTTATGGTGTTCTGTGAGCTCATCATTCTTAATTTTTGCTGATTTTTCTAATGCTTGGTTGTATTGTTCCTCTCTGTAAATAAAAAACAATTTTAATTCATCAGGAAACAAGGTCCATTTTAGTAGAATTATATGAATTTTACCGTGTAGAAGAATCTAGAATCAGATTATGAGGTTTTTCTTTTATTAAAGTCACATACACAAACAGCCAGACCCGGAACAACTACTTGTAGCTCATACAAATATTTGTTCCGTGCGGGAATCGAATCCGCAACACGCAGCGCAGCAGCCAATCGTTCAGCCACAACGCCAACCACATATAAATCATAGGTCACGAGACATTTAGAGGTCCCGCAGACTGCAGACTTTCTATCGACCGATATTTTAATCGGGTTGGACTGCCAGCACACTAGGCCAACTAAACGGTCGGGCTGGTGACGAATGCGCTCGAACAATTTGCTAGTTGGTTGGCGGCTGTTGAAGAGAGCGCTCGCAGAGTCGGCAGATTAAACAATCGGCAAGTGTGCGCGGGGAATAAGAGCGCCATCGCCATACTGATCTAGCAACCGGCCGATAGTTTGTCAATAGTATAGTTAAGGCAATCGTGTACCCTATCAAACTGATTTATCGGCCATACCGAAATGTTGAGGATTGGACTCGTTAAGCTCTGAACTCACTATGACGACCCTGAGCAGGACGCAACTGTGTGCATCGGTTGTTTTAATGATTAGCAAGCCAGCTTGTGCACTTCAATTAAAATTAATTGACACAATCGGAACGAGTGAATTTTGCAAGACAATCCTGCGCGTGAATAGCTACAGTTTGACCAGAGCTTAGGATAATAACATCATCATCACGCATGTAATCCCCGAAGTGTTAAGCAGAGGTGTACCTACTTGATTTCGCTAGATAGACATGTTTAAGTTTCATGTAACAGGGAGTGAGCTTATTGCAACTGGGCACAAAACTCCCTGGCTGCTAATGAGATATTCCTCATGGGAAAACCCAATAGGAGCCCATGCTCAGCAGACCCACTAGGATTGATTTTATTTACTGGTTGTCTCACTTACAGACATCTTTTTTCTCTCTCTAGTTTAGTTGAAGTAAGTTTAGTTAACCATCTCACCTCTCTTCCTTCAGCTTATATAAAGCTTTCCTGATCTCTTCCATGCTGACACCAGTGATTTTTAATAATCCTATTATTGCTAGTCCAGCTACAGTACTTAAAACAGTTCCTGTAAAACAGATGAATTTCGTTAGTAAAGCTTAACTATCTATGGAATTAATCATTTGAATGATCGATATCCAGATGAACGACACAACAGAATAATATAAACAATTTGAAAAGGGTTTCCAAACCCAAAAGATTTCTTAGCGTGATTTAAGCATTTAAACGTAATAACTTGTTTTAGTGACCTTTTTGCCAACTAAGGGTTTCAGGTCAGTAAGTGTTCTCAATTAATGATAAATATAATAGTGTGAAACAAAGTTGCGTTGGAATGAATAATTATTTCTTCTAAATTACAACCACATCAAAAAATCCAATGGATTCTTGATAAAAATCAAATCAAATTCTTAATTTAACTGTCTTGGAGGTGGAGCACACAATGAAATTCATCAGAAAAGTATTGCAGAGGAGTAGGAAAAACACATTTTCTACTTCTCTTCATATCAGCAACATAATATGTAAGTTTCAAGTATGGTTAGCATAATAATTCATACCTAAACCAGCACCAACCAATATGGCAGCTAGTCCCATATCAATCTTATATAATGCGCCGGTGAGTGCACCCGCTGATACATATTCAATCAGAGACGTGTCCCCTCGATACACTGATATTGTTGTTGATGTTAAACTGAAAAAATGTTAATAAAACTTATTAAGTGAAGAACTATTTATCATTATGTTTTTAAATGGAATTTTGATCTTATTCATTTTCATGAGATAATATTTTATCTATTTTTATTTACAAAATATTTCATTTTTAAGTTCTGTGACTTTTTAAAATTGACATGGAATTTTTCAGTAGCAGCCACAGAGTCTGGATTTGCGCCCAGTTGATGGCAATAAGCTAACCCCCTCCCCCCCCACCCCCTAATACATAGGACTGAAACATAACTGGCGAAATGTGGGTGTACTATTAGTTTAACCTCTGCCTAACTCGCCGGGGATTACAGGCGTGATATTATGCTATGTTCTTAGACATCACTGACATTGGTGAAGAAAAACATTACAAGTTTTTCTTTGTTGCGTCATATTGTTTTTAAGTATGTCACCTCCTTACCTAAATATTCCTGTGAAGAAGCTTAATCTCCAGCCCCACTTATAAGCTCCCTTCGCAAAGGCTACCGTCACATAATCTTGTAGTTTTTTCTGGAATTAACAGTATGAATTTTATATAACCTTTTTATTCTGAAAGAGGAACTTATTCTAATGCGTTAAATGTTCGCTGTGAACCATGAAAGTAGTGTTGTAATAACTTTGCTATAAACTATAAAAAAAATCTTTTCTTCCATACATTTTGACCGTGTAGGTAGGTATTGCACTGATGTAGGACACAACCAATGAAAAAATTCTAGGTTTTGAATGATGTACTGAACATATTGTGGTAATTGTTTGTGTCCCTTCCACCCGTTTCTTTTACCGTATTCAATAATTTGAAATTACAGGGCACAACTTAGTAGAAGAAAGAAAGAGTGCTTAGATTTAACAGCCTAGATAGTATGGTGTAGTTATTTTGTACAATAATAGCAACATCCTGGACACATTATTACCTTTGCGTCAGCAGTCGATTTAAATATAGTTGCTTGATTATTTTCTATAAAATGCAGATAAGCCACCCGGGAACTAACAAAACCTCCCATACACGCACCAATGAAGGCTCCACATAATGACGACTGTATGACTGTGTTCAGTTCCTCAGACATTTCTTCATGTTCACTGAAATCAAATAGAAAGTGCATGACTATTATTAGAAGAGGTTATGAAGTTTGGTTTTACAAGATTACAGATTCCATAGAGCTTCTATTTGTTATATATTTAAATGTTTGAGAACTATAGAGAAACACACAATTTCATTTACTTTTTACTTATTCAATTTAATTATTCTTCAGAAAAATATCAAAGTTAAGGAATGCAAACTTAAGGATTTCTGGTATTTACTGACTTACTTTCCGGTAAACATTAATTTCACTCGTTCCCAACCAGTTTGAGGAGGAGTAGTACTGGGTCGATTGAGTAAATCATGATCATATTGAGCCGGAGCTTTATTGAAAATAGAAAACCCTAAAGACGGAGACAATCTCAACACCGTCCGAAACATTTTGAAGGACAGATTTTATCTATAAGACCACTGACATCACAAATTTTGTTTATTGTAAACTAAATGTCGTTTAGTTTTTAATATATTTTAATAAAATATTTTATTTCTTCAACAGTTCCCATGAACAAATCTCGGTGACATTCTCTATTTTCCCGCATTGACATTGACATTTGCCCAGGAAAGATATCGATGAGAAAATTTTATTGTCGATACTTTTGTGGTGTAACATTATTACGAATAGATTTATATAAATAAATAACTAAAAGAGTTTTGAAACGTATACAACTTAAAGTCTTACACTTATCAAGCATAGATCTCCTGGCTCAAAACACTTTATCAGAGTTATTCATATCGAAGTTTACTGTGGATTAAGTGAGAGTCGAGTCTTTGGATTCATGCTTTACTGTCGGCATATAAAAGCATTTTGTTAAATGACACATTTTTTCTGCCCACCGAACTGACTAGAATCTCCATATTGTTCTTCTCATTGCTATTTTGGCGAAAGTGTCAGCACTTCCGAGACCTGACGGCATGTTTTTATTTCTTTTAAAGATGAATAGGCATAAAGTGTGAATGTGTAGTTGTCGATTATTTTACGTCATTGCGCTGATACAGGAGCAGAGCTAGGACGATGGGAACCTTCCTAGCTCTGCTAAGTTCAATTGGGTTTGTTTTGCTGGGTTAAAGCCCTCTGACAGTGCCTGTTAACGCTTCCCGTCACCCACAAGCTTACTTTTATCATGGCCAGAGGCTAATTATTGACAAATTTACTGTCAATGTCGACTATCTTTTGGGTACAGACGCCAGCACATCAACCTACTACAATCTGTCTTGGGTGGTGGTAAATGGGGTATTTCTATGAACATCAATCGTATTATTGTTGGACAATACCATCTAGAAGTTGCGGAATTCTCTACTTTAAGCACATAACTTTCTTCAAATGTGACTTTATCGTATTTGGATATCAATAACCATTATATCTTCAGTGTTTCGCAAGCTAATTTGCAGTAAGTAGTTGAACGAATGTGATCTGAAAACGTATTGTAAATATCGAAACAATGTAAATCGACTCTTTATAACATTTTCTGCATCCCTAATTGACATGCTAAAATCGTTGTCATGTTGACATTGAAGTCATCGTTTAGAAATAAAGGTTTGGCATGGTAAAATCTTATGGTGCAGTTAATAAATCAGCACGTGTTGAAAATATCACTTCACCAAACAGTTTAACGTTTTTCATTTTTAGTTTTCTTTACATAGAGTATGAACAGACGCCAGCAGGTCAACCTACCCGTTACTGTCAGATTTTCCCAACCAACTTTGAACCTAATGCTTTCGAGATAAAGTTGAAAATTTATTAAAGAAATTTGACATATTGTAGTAGCTTGATGGCGTCTGTACATTTATTAAATTCTGTTTTTTTTTTTATACCGTTTGCTTATTATTGTAACGTCCCGTTTTAGTATACTATGGCTTTGTTTGTTACATACGGAGAATCACTACCTCCTAAGACACAGGCACAAACACCTAGTTTAGGAGTCAGAGTATTACATTATTGTGACTTAGGGTCAGCTCACACCGAGACGCGACGTGTCGCGACGATACTGGAAGATGCCAGTGATTTCGTGCGGCGCCGCGCGCCCCCGAAATCACTGGCATCTTCCAGACGCATCGCAACGTTGCTTTCGCCAGACGCATCGCAACGTCGTCGCGAGGCGCATAGTAAAATCGTTGGCAACACGACGCCTCGCTGCGCATCGAGACGCCGCGCGGCGCAGCGGAACGTGTCTACATTCGCCACGTGCTCCCGCCCCGCCCCGCGTCCTCCCGCAATTTTATTTTTGTATTCTTCTTCCTCTTCCTCTTCCTCTTCTGCAAGAAGTCCGATTATAACAGGATCCCCGTCTACGAGTATCATTATAATTTCACAAGAACACTTGACCGAACTGCATCAATTCTACACGAAGTCTGGACGGAAATAGTAGAGACAAGTCGCCACGGCAGCCTCGGCTGCGCCTCGCGGTGTCGCGCGGCGTCACGCGGCTTCGTGAGGCGCAGCGCCGCTCTTGCACGCCGCACGTACCGGCGATGCACCGCTGCGTCGCCATGCATCGCTCTACGCCGCGAGGCATCACGAGGCGCATTCTAAATTCTCACAATGAAATGTGTATCTTTTCGTGTAGAAAATAAAGTTATATTTTGAGTCGCTGTTTTAAAGTGTGCGCGCAGCGTCGCGTCGCGTCGCGTCTCGGTGTGAGCTGACCCTTATATAAAAGCCCTATAACGACGCCTTAGAGTGAAAACCTCGAAAGTGTAAAAGAAGTAACTTTTCAGGAGGAAGAAAAAACTGCGTGCTGTAAAATTTTTGTACGGCATCTTTTATGTTTTTTAAAATTTAACCCGCTTTTATATCCAAAACTGTTCGATACTATAAGATTGTCCGAAATGCATAAAACTACTTACGAGGTATTAGTATAAAAAACTCGACCGAAAACATGCAAATAGGTACTAGGTTTTCACAGATAGGAGGAGAGAGATATTTTAGGTTAAATTTGTTTTGTATAAAGGCACGTTTTTATGATAAACGTCTTTAAAAGAATCGAATCGAACCTCGTATTTGACTTTACGAGATTTGAAAACTTACTTAATGTCTTTACGAGGTTACTTAATAGAAAACTAGCCACAACTTTTAAATATTAAGATATAACTGTATAAAAATACGTTTCACACATGAACAGTTTTTACCTTCTTTCGAAAAACACTAAATTATAGGTAGGCTACAACAGGATAAACTTAAGTGATCAATTTTCAAATAAGAAACGACACGTTCGTTGCAAGGTATTCACGCCAAACTAACAGATGCCAGTATTTACGAGGTCCTCATTTACTGTCATAAAAGGCGCTACGAGTATCGAATGAACAAATTAGTCAGATCAGGGTGTGCGTTGCGAGGTTTTCTTCCTAGAAACGCAATAAAATAAATTTGAGCAAAAATGCATTCGCGAGGTTTTCACTCTAAGGATATGCTTTTAGTCTATCGATCTTGTACTGTGATGGCTTTTGGTGAAATAAATAATTTATTTAAATATCTGTGTATTGTACCTAGTTCTTCTATTCTATCTTAGCCTGTAGATAGTACCTACCTACCTAGATCGACTACTCACTCACAGAAGGTAGGTACTTTGCCATAAACTGTGGTGGGTGGTAGGATGGTAGGTTCAGACCTACGTATTGTCATTAGGCTTTTATATGCGACTATTTTGTAGGAACCTGGGAATTGTTATAAATAAAATAAAAACTCCATTTTCAACTATATTTTATTATAAAATCACAAAGAATAAATCTAGAATTCAATAGGGTAGTCACTTAGATATTAATATTGTTGTATATATTTATAATTCATATAACTGTTTTACATAATGTAGTTTAGTAAGCGTCTGGCCTCTCAGATGGACCAGACGCGTTTCATAAAATTAATTTTCACAAAACAATCATCAAAATATGGTTTATTTTGAAATATAGCTCGTTAAAGCTTGCCATTTGGATTTAGAACGTGTATTTATTAGAGATAAAACGTCAGTTAAGCTGAAAGGAAAAATATTATTATATCCCTGTTATTTTTCCCAACGATTGGTCTTTGGCATATTGAATTAAGACTAATTAATATTGACATGTTCAAATTGTTTCAGCAAGTCTTACTACGATAGTGAACGAAACTAGATGTGCTTCCCAAGAAACTGATGAGATAAACGTTACTCGAACGATTGTTTACATCTATTTAACTATTTTAACTTTACACACAACCCTTTAATTTGCACACCTTTATTTAATTCTTTTAATGATACAACAAAAACATTATTAAAACAGAGGAAACAAGGGAGGTAGTAACAGTAATACTTCCTACAAAAGGTTCTCGATAAGTTAGGTAGGTATATAATTAACTAGAGCGACTACTGAAATTAAGATAGGATATTTAACTAGTAAATCTTAAAGTAATGATTATGTTAATCTTTACTATAGATCCTATTAATTTAATTTGTAATTATTAACATAGTCGTGTATAATATTTACATTCTTTTCTCAGATTAATTTAACATGAGTGTGGCTGCCACTTTCCCGCACTATGCTTTCGAAACAAACTCATTTAAATTCATTCAATACAATGTCTCTGGTTGGCTGTTCCCTCCTGTTGTGACCGGGTCTCGTGTATAAAGTGGCAGGCACACAATAATTTCGCTAATAACGTTTCATTACGGAATGGTTCAGTTCTTTCCACACAGTAGGAATAAGGGACGTGGCACGGACACAAAATAACCGCCTCGGGCGATCAAATGCCACGAGCAGCGCTATAATTTTAATTCACATTATACCCTGTGCGAAATACAATATTCCACTTGATAATATTATATAAAACATAATTATCATTGGCAATATTTTAAGTCCCTTACTCCCCTTTTTTTTTTTTTTTTTTTTTTGGGGGGTGAGAAATCATCAAATGACTCCTCCCGCTCTGGGCGGAGCGGAAGGGAGTGTCAGACTCTTACTGACTAAAAAACACCCATGTTCCTTCATTGGCCCTTTATGTTCCAGGGCCGCGGTATCTCTTTCGAACAGTCCCGCAGCCCTGGCAGGCACCGGCCCTTGCGGGCCCCTCCCGTTTGCTGACATCTCTTTGAGGCGCGCGTGGAACACGAACGCGCCGTCGACACGGCCTGCCCGTCGTCATACGACAGACGGACGGCGAGCTAGCCCATTACTCGCCGTCCACAGGCCCGCGCCTACGGTGGCCGAGAGCCATCACGGCGTGGCCCCCGACGCCCGGTGCTTCTCCCGCGGCGGCTGGGACGTGAGGAGGTTCTCTCCCTCTCACGTTCCGCCGCCTCCTTCGCTAGCATGACTGCTTCGCAGAAGGAGGCGACGGCTTCCCATTCCCTCTCGCCCCGGACCATGGCTTGAACCAGGGCCGGGCGCGAGAGGTCGCCGCCGCCAATCGCCGCTACGAGGACACGGCGGTGCTCCTCCCAAGCGGAGCAGACCTCGACGGTGTGCTCCACCGTGTCCTCCGGTCGATCCTCGCAATAGTAGCACCCGGGCGTTTCCTCCCGCCCGATTCGGTACAGGTACCTCCCGAAACAACCGTGTCCGGTGAGGACCTGCGTCAGGCGGAAGGTGAGGGCGCCGTGGTCCCTTACTCCCCTTACAATTCAACTAAAACAACGTGTTTATATTTCGCCTAAATATTTTCTTTTTCAAGTCAGAAGACTTAGATGAAAAAAGGTAGAGAATTTTTATTCACAAGTTATATAAATAGATATATCGAAGCGTAATAGATATACTTTAAAATGTAGTCGAGTGTAGATTTCGCCAGGATAGTAATAATTAAGTTCTATAAGTACGAATATGTCTAGAATACCAATTGTGTACTAATGTACATCATCTCATTATATTGATCCCCTTTAACATTTATAAGTTTTATTTACAAATAGTTTCTTGAAACTTCTTCAGGTGGTCTGAAATAAAGGGATGAAATTATAACCACAGACATTCATGAACAACAAACTGAATGAAGGCAGTGAGTGAGTGAACTAAACGTCGTGTTGTCGTAACTCCGCCCCGCTGTCGTATCGTAGACAATTGGTATGGAAATTGAAATAAAAAAAAGGATTTAGGTAGAAAGGGAAAGGATTGAAAATAAAGAACAAAAAGTATCAATGATAATAATAGTTTAATTATGAAATTAAAAATAAAGAGTGAAATTAACCACACAAAAGGCTTACAATTAAAATAAGAAAACGACGGCGACCCGTGACGTCACAAACATCGATTGCGTCGCCGCTGAGTTGGAAAGAAGTCAGAGACAACATCTAAGCAGATTATCGAGTAGCATGACAGAGTAAATATATGCGCCTTAGCCACAGTTCTATTTATTGATATGTTGGCCTTTATTCATATCATTATGAAATACTAAATACAGCTAATATATGTATGTAGTAGAGATAAATATTATAAAGCGCAATAAAATATAAGCATACTCAGTATGATATGCGGAGATATGTATGGAACGCAAGAGATACATACGAAGTACACGATAACGCAGATATAGCATGACGTGAAGCCCGCCCGACACAACATGTCGCGCGGATGGATATCAATTAACACATTCGAAAACAACTGTCACATCATTTTTCAACGCATAACTTTAACTAACAAATTGAAACAATGTTCACTTACAATGAATAAAATTGCATATATTGCGCTTAATAAAACTCTCAAATATAATTTAACTGTAACATTTCATTCAACTTTTCAATAAATGTTAAGATTAATTCAATTACCTTTTACCTAAAATAATCGGTATTGACTTTAAATTTGGCATCTCATCCTAAACACTGATCTATTTATTTTTTAATAATATTACCATTAAAATCTAGATATTTAAAATACTTCTCTAAACACATAAATTCCTATAATTATCTATTAGTCAATACCAATGTTATTGAGAAAATTTTAGGCCTGAAAACGCTACACACACAGTAAATAGTAATCGACCATGTCTACTAACGTTGAGCAGAAGCGACTGAGTAACTGGTTCTACACACGAGCTGCGAGCTGCGCGCGAACCGACCGCGGACGGTGCGGAACGCGGCATGTGTGTAGCGTTCTACGCTGAGTACAGTGGATATGTAATCTCCTCATTGTGATTCTTGTTTAATTTAAATACATAATAATAATACAATTATTATTAAAATTACAAATGCGATTACCGCCGCTCTCACGTCACTCGACCACCACTCCGCACCATTTCAAAACACAGGCACAGAATCCTGCGCCGTATAGAAAAACATTTTCAAAAACGTGCAAAATATCACCACACCCTGGTCACCTAACATTATCTAAACCAAATATCTACTTTTACGTTCTTATTATAGGTAGGTACTGATTAATACAATTGTATGATTAAATTTTTCTATTAAACTTACACGTAATGACAATCTAATATTTTTTTCAGTTTAATCATCTTACTAAGCTCTATCTTTATTTTCTTAGTATGTTACGTGATAGTATATTATACATTTCATAATAGTGTAAATATGTGATTTTTATAACTTCACAAATGTTTTCTAAAATAAAATGTTTTTTTTTTTACTTTTTTTGCGTCTATTATGTGACAATGGGATATGTTGAAAGTAATGGAATAGTTAAGACTGCCTGATGTGGTATAACGTGCATACACTTCCCGGGCGCCTGCCCGACGCGACTGCGCATACGCATGCAGGTAGCGGGGTGCCACTCGTGTGATCCGATCTATGGACACCCCGTACCGTAACGTTTTATTTATCCTACAATATACATTCCCTTTTTCTATCCTAATTGAATACCGACCGTGGCATCGTCGAGATATGTAATGCATTGATTGATAAGTGACTTACAATATTAATTAACATGCCACCCGGCTCGCGGCGCTGTTCCCGCGATGGCATCCGTTTCCTCTACTCGTCATATTCAGGTATCTGTTTCACGCATGCTTGCCTAATCACATAATCTGGACGTGTAACTGAACACTTAAACTGGTCCTAACGGTAGCGTGGCTCTCGCGGCATCCCTCTCACAAATTCATTACCTTATACAATCTTTTTACAAAAACTTTCCTACCAGACTTTAAATATTTTGAGACGAATTCATAAGATTTTGATAACGTAATCACTTAATTCACAAACTTAATCTCTTTTGCATTGGACTAGACATATTTTTTTTAAATTAATTTAAGAAGGCAAAGATGTGTGAAATCCAATCGAGAGCGAAGTCCATAGTGTGAGAAGCTCAACGCATCGAAGTGGGAGTGTGTCTATTTACAAAACGAAGTATCGAGAAGGACAGTTCATTAACTAAAATACTGTTTCATGGAGTTATTGTGACCTAGTGTAAATACTGTTGATTAAATATGTCGTAGAGCAAAATCAGATCTGGCTAATACTTGATAGACCGTCGCCGCTACTCCACTGCTGTGTGGCAATGCGCAGCAATCGTGAAATTATTCTAAAATATATGTTCGCGACGGTTGGCAACACCGCTGCGCCTCCCGCCGCTCACAAATAAATAATTATTTATCTAAAATTAACCACTTAGTGAAACGTATGCACGAGCATTTATATATGTTGTAGCTACCATTAATATAAATTAACATCGAAATAAATGCATCATGTCACTATTATGTCACTGAACATAACGTTTAAATAGTGATATACAACTAGATGCTAAGCGAAGAGTTGTGATTACACTAACTAATCGTCGATAACTATGAATGAAGTAAAGAACAGACAATATCCTCTTAACAACGAAACAAGAATGGAAGCAAGAACACCGGCCACCGGTGACAGAACACGGTTACATCTAAAATATATTATTAAAATTATTCTATAACTAATATTGCACACACATACACATTTCTAAACGAAACATTCCAGTAATCAAATAAGAAAAAAATGTGTATGCGTACAAAACTATAATTACTTACAAAGAAATGCAATAATAGTAAATTGTGCATATTAAAATAGACAATAATAAAATATATGTATAAAATACAATTTAATAGTAATAACTGCAAATTAATAATGTGACGCGAGAGATATTTTAACAACGTGATAATAAATGTGATGAATATAAAGTTGTGAGGTGGTACATAAACTGGCTGTTGTACTGGACGAGCTAGCGAGCAATGTCTGACATTGCGACCTACCGGCACACGCGAGCTGCCCAGTCTAACGTAACTAGCGCAATCTAATTGCAAAACATACCATCCTGCTAACCATAACGAAATCATATATTGTAATCACCGGGAAATATTACGACAATATAAAAATAAAATAATTGATATACTTATTCAAAATATGGAATGAATATCACACAAAATATAATTCCTCTCTACGTTAATACGTTCGTTTAGAATCGTATCGAAAATACAGTAGATATAAGCAGCGCTTGACTGTGATGATAGTTTCTTATAATAGATGTACAGTAACAGTAAACGTACGTATTTATTAAGAAAATAGAATAGCACTTAATATCTAGTGATCCGTGTAAGCGTAATACAGATATATTTTAATTTCAGTCGAGGGAAATTCTCGATTTGTGTGAGAGGTACGATGTTGGTCAGTCGCGTCATGGAGGCTCGCGCCGTCGCGACGTGTGTGGGAGGCCTAACGTCGGGAGTGTCGATGCCGTCGGGTGGGGGGGCGCAGTAGGCCGGTCGCGGGCTGGGCGACGTGACGCGACTGCCGCTTGTGTGATATTCCGTCGCGCGGACTTAGATCGAAGACTTGGAGAAGGACACTCGCAGGTGGTTGGACTCGGACAGCTGGTAGTTGTGCATCTTGATGAGCGCCGCCACCGCGTCGTCGATAGACGGAAGCTGCACCAACGCCATTTTGCGATCCTTCCTGTAATTGGGAAATTATTTTTTTTATGAGATAAAGAGGTAAATTCAAGCCCGCGGTTCTATCTGAAATATGTTTCTAACAATCTAAAAACCGAATAACAACTTACGGGAAGAACTTGAAAGCCTTAATCGTGAATCCTCGCTTGGTGAAGGCTTCCTTGATATCATCTTCAGACACCGTAGCTCTGTAAACAAAAAACTAGTTTATTCAACCTATCTAGGAATTTTCATGAAAATTGTTGGTCTTGTATGTTTTCCCTTTATTATGTGGAATTATTGCAAGGAGTCGGGTTTGAAAATGGTCGGAAACTTACGGAATGTTGGACAGGTGAAGAGTCGCGCTTGGTGGGTAAATGTTCTGGTAGTTTTTGCTACCAGGCTTCTTGAATCTATGCAGCGGGCTCTGAGAGTAGTCTCTGAAAATGCACGAATAAAACGTTGAATGCAAAAAAACACAAGGGGCGTCGTAGTATTTCGTAGCGCGTTCGGTGCTACGACTCGTAGCAGTTACGCACGTAGTAGTGACAATGTTGTGCTACGAGATTTCGGCGTAGCTTAGTAGACGCTTGATAAAAATTGCTATACCAAAGTAGTTGATGTTGAGAGAGTCCAAATGTGAGTTTTCTGAATGAATTCTGTTTTGGATATCCTCAAATATGCGAAAGTAAGGACATAAATATTACTGATCGATCTATTTAAATGTTCCCAGAATCCAGACTATAACATGAATATAATAATAACGTTTTGGTATCGGCTTAACAAATCTTAATAATAGGTACAAATATCGGACACAAAATGGGATCACAAAGTCAAGCTCTGATTCAGACCGTGTGATGTAGGTATAAAGGTCGTGTCGATCACTTCTGTATCGTCCTTACTGAAAACTGACACGGTAAATAGAAAATGTTGTTTGCATTTGGGAACCTAAATTGGTATAAGTCGACAGGTTATAAATAATCGGGACCCTTGGAAGTCTAGAGGCACAAACGTAACCTTAAATATAGGGTTTCCTAAAAATATTGTGTGCCCTTAAATTATTCTTATACTGATTATTGTTATGTTTCAGAGTAAACAGAAGAGAACACAACACAACAGAACACAATTCACACACACACACACACACACACACACACACACACACACACACATACACACACATTACACACATTCACACATTGAGTGAACAGAAGAGTGATCAAAAAAAATAATTCCGACTAATGTTGAAGGAAAACTACAGAGCTATGAAACGAATAGTGTTTATATGAAAACTACTACCTTATGCCCGCGGCTTCGCCCGCGTTAAGTTCGATAATTGTCCCACGGTATCATACTACCGGAATAAAAAGTATCCTATGTGTTGATCCAGGTTATAAACTATCTGTATGTAAAATTTCATCCAAATCCGTTCTGTAGTTTTTGAGTGAAAGAGTAACAAACATTCATCCATCCATCCTCACAAACTTTCGCATTTATAATATACTAGCAACCCGCCCCGGCTTCGCACGGGTGCATGTATTATACATATAAACCTTCCTCTTCAATCACTCTATCTATTAAAAAAACCGCATCAAAATCCGTTGCGTAGTTTTAAAGATTTAAGCATACATAGAGATATAGGGACAGAGAAAACGACTTTGTTTTATACTATGTAGTGAAGTAGGGTTAGTAGTTTTCTAAAATGAAGTTAGATGTCTATCAATGACTTGTTTTAAGGAATTCTGTATGAGAACAGGGGGTCTAAAATGGCGGTTTTAGGAGACTCTTAATAGGATAATAATATGAATCAGGTTACAATTCGTAAAATGGTCGCAATGTAATGTGACAATTCGTCATATCAACAGCATTTGTGACCATTTTAAAAAATTTAACGTGTGTAACGTCCCCCAGGTAACGAGCCTTTAAGCCACATCGCCACAGCTGCTCACGGCTAAGCTACGCATGTGAACTTGGTTTTACTTTATAATGTACAAAAATTTAAGCGGGATCGTCTACTGCGTCAGACCTGGCACCTTGGCAGACGTTTCTGTGCACATACGTAACAGTGCCCACAGTCACTGTTGTATCGGTTTCACAGAACCTTTTATGTTCCGACGACCAGACCTCGAGATCCCCCATTACATACAAATCTTCGATATTTTGGTTCTAGGTTCACCAGGACACGTCGGGTTTCTCACAATGATCTAACAGTCCCTCATTTTATTAGTCACCTCCTTTCTAGCCATCATCTTTTACACAGTCGATCCTCGTTTGTATGTTCTTCCCATACTTTTATAGCCATCCATGTTGTAATCTTTTCTTACCCTCCCTATGAATAGGTACTTATTAGTATCGTGGGATTTATAAATATCGGCTCGCTAACTAAAGCATAATGCTTTAATCCATGACTCACACCTTGACAGTTTTTTCGGAACTGCACTACTTAGGTGTACACGGCGTTTGCTTAACTCGAGACGACAGATGTTATCGATACAATATCGATACACTACACAAAATTTATCTAGTCACAAGGTTTGCTCACAAATGTTTTAACAGTAACATGATAATGCCGTACCTGGTTAGTCCAGCATCAGGCTGCCCCTCCTTGGGCAGCTGCACGGTCTGGTGCTTGCTGAGCATCACGCGCATCGCCTTGCCGAACACGCGCAGTTTGTCCATGTGGGTCATGGCTGTTTGAAGATTAAATGTTAAATGAGGTAAGGAAGTATCTATTTCTTATGGTTCTCTAATAAAATTCTAGTTTGCGTTACAACTATAATTTTTAATAATAATGTGATCAGAAAATCGGTGTGGTGGCCATTGTTTTTGCATGTTTTAATTTACGTTAAAATTCTTTGCGTACGTAAATTAATCACGTTTAAATTCTGAATTTTGAGCGCTGAAGTTCCCGATGGCTTCATAAAAACACGTGTCCTTTATGGTCAAGTATCCAGCAGAATCGAGATTTTGCATGTATTTCGTATTTGATTTATAAGTGACCGTTTACGTAACTTTTTAGACGCACCCAATTAAGGGTTAAGTGATTATTTTGTAAGTCTTTTAAAAGAAAATATTCGATTCTGTCAGTAGATCTAAGAATCACCTTATTACCTCATTTGCTGATGCCTACACAGAATTTATAATTTGATTACACTCCACACTAACCGTAAACGATTATCGAAAACTTTTTCTGAACAAACTCGAGAGGAAAAGACATAGTATCTCTAAGAAAATGTTAATGAATGAGACTATAAGTAGCAAGTAAACAACGACACTTCATGTTACAAGAAAAACAAACTACAGAGAAGAACCATAAGTACACTCATAATCCTAAATAAATACATTCCTTCTAACGTGAAATCGACCTTAGAGTCTTCAATACAGGGTTTGTTGTAGAATACGTACCTAGATGGGCCTGGTGAGGCTCGGCCATTTGGATCAGGGCTGAATCTTTCTTGTTGTAGAGTATCTTCACCCGTTGCACATCGCCGTACACGCCTATACGCAAATAAAAGTCTTACAAACACGCTTTGAGGTTATTTAGAAATAGAATCTATGGATAATAATATAAGTATCCTTTTTGTGTAGAGTGTGTTTTGTTTATATTTCTGTTGAATTTATATGAGTGATAGAAACACAGTCTACCAATAGGATAATGCACTGTCAATGTTGTCTAAAGTATACCTATGACTAAACTAAGTTTACTACACTTAACACGGTTTCTTTAAGATACACAGCATAATATTTTAGTACAACGGCTTGTAATATATAATGTCGTGAAACGGGACAGTCGGAAAATACAAGAAGAAACAACTCCAAGCTCTAAATTGGTCACGTTAAGCTTTCGATTAATGCTTTAGCGGTTAACAGCACCGTCCGTGTACTGGCGCGCTGTGTTAAGCAAATTACTGCAAACAATTATTCACTTCTACTCACTATTTAATTGGAAAAGAGTTCTTAAACTCTCGTTTGCTCATAGTAAACGCACCTCTCATTTATAAAAGCTCTTAACAGCGATTACCATGTTTGTGGTGTCGCCGTCCGTTTACCGATATTCAGGTAGGTATGGGTATGGGTACTAGGTAACTTAATAAAAAAAACATAAAATGAAATTAGGACTAATGACGTCATCGTCACACAGAGATGCGTATTTCGCTGTACCGTATCTAGTTTGAAACTGACAGCCCACAAAGAAAATAAAATAAAACTGAAATAAAGACAACACTGGGTACACAGCAGACGATCTAACTATCTTAGCTACGACTAGGGTGTCTGAAACACAAATTGTCATACGAGTTAATAAAGCGTTTAGAATTTAGATTCGATAGTGTTATCAAGCAAAGCTTCGACAAGTGGTCGGATGCGGTTATCAGTACAGAAGTCGAGAATGTTAGCTGACAATTTGTCTTTCAGGCGACAGGGCTCAGGAGCAATATTAATGTTTTAATATAAAATACGGAATGTATGTGCACACGTACCGAAAAGGGTAAAGAGAGCGTCAGGCGTGACCATCTAAAACAATAGGAAAGAGAAAAGAGACAGTATTATAAATAGTCGTAAAAGATATCTGACATCATATCTATAAATAAATTAGCAACTTATCTTTAAGGAGTTTGAGTAGAATATATATATAGAACAACCTGTAACGCCCTACGTGTGGTTAATGCATTAGTTTGTTTGAATCGAAAGTGAACCCACAGTTACAATGGTGTCTGATACGGGCGTTACTGGCTATTGTGTTAGCGTAATGAATAAATTTGCCAATAAACATTAAACTACTAAGTCGAAACAATGTAGGAATTTTGTCTATCTTCTTAAGTATACAATCGGGAGTGAATTTTGAATTTTAAGTTTTTCTTCTTTGTTGTAGAAAAGGGCGGTTACGTGAAAGAAGGTATAAATCCGCCTGCCAGTATTGAGGTGGGTGGGTTTGTGTTGGTACTAACCTCCTCGTTGAGGTTGGAGACGAGCAGCACGGTGGCCAGCGGCAGTGGGGGCGCGGCCAGCGCGCGCAGGGCCGGCGACGCCGGGGTCAGCGTCAGCGCGCCGAAAGCCGGCAGACCCACTCCACCGACGCCAACGCCGTAAGGCGACGCTAAACCAGAGCCCAGGCCCAGGAACTGTGGAGCCAGCACACCGCCACCTGTGTTGATACAAACGGTGTTATACGACGCTCTTTTTGTAGGTGGGGTAAAAAATAAATAAAGGAAAAATTTAGTTTGAAAAAATAAAGAAGTCCTGCCTAAAATGTTCAGATAATGAAATACTTTACGAATATAAATCTTTGAACTTTAACCTAGCCTACCTAAATCAAACACAAAATAAAGCTTGAAACTACATAAGTGAAAATACTAAAATGACGTGATCGAGTGGCTATATTGTACAAAATTAATTTCAAAATATATGTCATAACAATAACATAATTTGGGAAGCTACCGTAATATAAACATATCAAACAAAGAACATAATTATAACAAAAGCAGAACATTCGCAATGGCGGAATGATCCACACATATTACAACCCTCAACGGTGCAATACGGATTTATGACGAGTTATTAGTCACCGCGGGGATATTTAGCATTGAAATATGAATAATAAACAAGAAAAGAGCTAACGTAGAATAGCAAATGTAATTTGGAAGCGTTATTCAAGATTTATTTCACACTGTAACTTCATACGTATATTGACGCTACAAAACATACGCATTTACAGCCAAGGATACAAAATCACCGTAATTTGCAACATAAAGAAAGAAAGACGAAGGCGCCTTTATACCAAAACATCAAAAACAGTGAAAATGAATAAAATATGGGGACCTATCAGGCTACGCAGGGAACAAAGCATATTTCTCAGGCATTCAAGATTAATGCTATTACTAGGGACATAGAAAATGTTCTGAGAGTTCTAACGAAATGAGCATACCTGAGCTTGAAGATTTAAAATGAAAGGACTTTTTGAGATAAGACAACCAGTAAACTACCTAAGTAAAAAGGTGCAAGAGCGATCGAAGTCAAGACCAATAGCCAAGTGCTAATGGGGCAGACGTAGATTACCGGGAGCGCGCTAAAACTTGGCGTTTTAGATGATTAATTGCTTGAAAAAAAGGTGTTTTGGACCAATCATCTGCCCCATTGGGTGGGTATCGTTGGATGCAGGACGCAAGAGTCTACGATACTGTGTGAGAGTTGGAGCGCGGTGAGAAAGCTTCCAGGTGCGCAGAGTAGTGAGGACTAACTCATCCTGGATGCGAGGGCCAGGGCGAGGCGTGCCCGCAGTGGCATCAACTCACTGGTCAACAGCTGGTGCGCGTCGCCGTCGCCCGACGGCAGCGTGGGGTTCGTGTAGTCCCGGGACTTGTCGTTGTTATACTTCACGTTCAGACACGTCATCTTCGAGTAGTCGATGCGCAGTGTGCAGCAACCGTTGTAAATATTCTGCCCATCTAAAGCCTAAAAATAAATAAAAAAAGTTACGATTATTGAAATAACTTTTCTCGTTTGACACGAAAACAGAACGAATTATAAATCTCATCAAAAACATATTACAAGTTGGAAAAGTTTCACTTCTTTTGAGGGTCGTTTATTTGAGTGATAATAAGGATGTGACGATTTTTATTAGTAATAAAATGAATCGCCTTCAATTTAACTTTTTAATACGATCAGGATAAAATAAAAAGCAGGTACACCTGGGTGCCTGACTCTTTATTCATTTTATAATTTGCATCGGGAGTATAAGGCCAACAAAGCAAAATTCCTTTTAGCACGAGATAAAAAAGTGGATCGATACACTACCCGTAACAAAGAAGAAAAACTCGCATTATGGCCGTGTCAAAATTGTTACGTAGCGAGAGCAACAGCTATTTGTTTGGCCGCGACGCCTGCGGGAGGCTGATAACACCACATCGCGATAGAAAAGAGAATTAATTAAAATGCAACAGCACTCAACCCATTCCTGCGAGCATAAAGCTCGTCGGCGCGGCCGGCGTGTACATAATATTTTTATAATGAAACCAGAATGCAGCACGTTTTATTTTCGCTAATGAAACTAATGCTATAAAAGAACCGTACAGTCATATTTATGATCTCGTACTCAGTGCAATCGTCTGGCATAATTTATTGTTACAAATGGCATTGAATTATGCAAGGAGCACTCAACGTTTTCTGTTTATTATTTGTTTTCAAGTTAACAGAATTGAGTCGAAAAAAGTATAATCGTTGGTGTTAGCGGTATTGTAATAGTCTTTGGCTCTTGAACGGTACTTTTCCAATTGAAATAGTAGATTTTCGTCTTTCGGGACCAATGTTAAATGAAACTTAACAATTTGCCAAATTAATAAAACAGTTTCGTGGAATTAAGTTAGTGTTCCTGAAGAATCCAGGCGGATTCAGTGGGGCTTCAAAAGGTTTTGTTAGCATTTCAGTGAATACTAATATGAAAGAGAAAGGTGTAAATGATGCCGTGGGACACTTGGGAACTTGACAGGGGAGAATGGAAGAAGAAAACGTGTTGAGCCGATCCCAAGTAGAATGGGACAAGGTCAGGAAGATGATGATGTTAGCATTTCAGTGAATACCAGTAGCGAAGGGTCAATTTTTGTAACAGGTAAGCCGGAGTACATATCTTTAATGTGATTATATTATTTGTCTATAGAATACTGCCTGTGCCATTTTTCAAAGGGAAGCCGGTAGGAATAGAGTTGTACGGAACCTTCCTTCGACTGGAATACAAAACACGCTGGGTAGTTGTGTCGCGTGCCACAGTATTAGAATTAATTTCTATTGCTAGTATAACTTTTTTACATTTTATATTCTAAAAATGGCACGTGCCAAAATGATTACAAAGTAACATCGTTACTAATATATTTAAGAAGCTTGCAGAGAGAAAGTTTTGTCAGAGGATAAAAATTAAAAGCCTGAATTACTTAATTCCTGTGGAGTAAATTGGAGTTCCTTTGTAAACCGTCATCTGTCAAATGAATTATGACATTTTTACGACGGACTCCATTAGCTGAATAAAAATGTTTTGGGTTTTTAATGCTTTAGTAGCGTAAATGATTGTGCTAGTAGACATCGTTAATTATTGCCGTAGCCATTGTCTTTCTCTTTTATTTTTGTGTGAGGAGAACGACGGGAATGAAAATTATGAAGGACTGCAGAAGGAATAAATCAAGAAGATACTCTAATAAGTACGGCTCATAACAACAGTTTTACAGTGCAATAAAAATATCGGAGAGTCGTCGAAGAAGCAAAAGTTCGATGTTGGAACGTGGGATATTGGCTGTAGATTTAATAAATTTCTGTTCTATATGCAAATGCGACCCCCTGATGTGTAGACGTGAATAGATTGGCTCGTTTAAAGCTCAACTTATATGGAAATGCGAAAGGCACGTAAGAAAGCGTGGAAGAAGATAGCTTCGATACGTAATTAGTTTTGTACAGCCTCGCGGGCCCGAATTCGATTTTGAATGCCAAAAGTAAGAGTGCGGCAAGCGTAAGAGAAAGTAACGAGTAATTAATTTACAATTCTAATATACATCCATTTAATACATTGTCGAGTGACATTTTAAAAGTCAAATGAGAACATAATCAGTGATTCCAATATCGTTTCATTTTCAGTAATTTGCATTCGTTACCTAAAATTATGGGATAACGCTGCCATAAAACAAACAGTGTATATCCCAAATGGCGACCTAGATTTCATAGGGATTGTTTTGTGATTGTTTGTGAAAAATCCAGGAAACGATTAATCGATTATCTTAATTGATACCTTTTCAATCGGATGACAATCCAATCGGCCAGATTTTCATTGAAACTGGGATTAAATATATCTGACAATCCTACTGTTGTTGTTTTGAATATGTTTATCGAAAACTGTTTATAATATTGTAAATTGGACAACAGGATTATTGTGAACAAAATAATTGGGCTTAAGTGGACTTCAGGGGTTGAAATTCCCTGTACAAATCTAGTGAAATAAAAGCACAAGCAGTCTAGGTGATCTAGGTGGCACTATTTAGAAGATACTTTAATAACTGACTTTAAGTATACTAGGACACCTGTATATTTTTGAACCTATTTACTATTGAAACCGAAGCCGATAATCACACATAACATTTTAATAAAGGCCCTCATGAGGATAAGTAGAAATAAACTGTTATATTCACAATTAGACCTTTAATGAAGGTATCTCAGTTGAACGTTTGTAGTGGATTTGCCAAAGAAAAGAATGAGACGAAAAAGAATAAGAGGGCAAGACGGATTTTGAATTGCAGATTAATTTCTTACTTTTTATAAGCTTTTTCGGAGGCACTTTTGAATTTAACTCGGTCGTTACTTTAAGAAGTCTTATTTTAATCTAAAAATCTCAATGTTACTTAGAAAAGATTGTGTTTATTTTACGAAAGGATCTACGAAAACATTACGTCGTTGAATATTGTGCTCTATGAATAACATTTTCTTAAATTTATTTTTCTTTGCTTAGCAATAAGGAATCACAGACATCATTTACCCATTTCACGGCAATTAATTCCATGATCTTTCTACTAAGTTGCTCCATTATCTTATCTCGACGGAGTGTACCTTCTACCGTCCGTAGGTCAACTCCCTGAGAGACTAATATTTCATTTTAGTTACGAGTTCCACGGGCGAACAAAGTTATTCCGTAACATTTAGCACCTGACTGTTGTAAAAAATCCGGTATTCAAACTATGAAAGAAAATATGCTGCTCAGTTTATAACACCCGGCCGGTCTACTCCACTCACAGTATCAATATTCTCGAGAATTTCATTTTAATCTTCTGAAATGGTTATTTGCGCTCGCGAAGGGAGTCGTAATTGAGGTAAAAAAAATATTAGGAAGAGTGACAAGGTGATAAAACGACAAACGTCACGCCCGATTTTATATTGGAATCTTTTATTGCGTAATAGGGTGAACGAATTTGCGTTCAGTCGATTTATTGGATTCGACAAACACTGATAATAAATTAGAATTTTTCACTTATATTTTCTGGGGCAGGAAGTTAAGTTGGAGCACTTGGAGCAGATGGGCAGGGTTCGCGGCTACGGTGACGTCGTCGGCGTCAACGTAAGACGTAACAAGTGTCCTCCGTATCTCTTAATCACGTCCCCGCTAATTGTTTTATCTTTAGCTCGTTAGAACTCGTTTAAGCAAAGCCTTCTTAGTGAAGGATTAAATGCGGTTCGCCTTAATCCACCCCCCCTTGCTAATTCTGGCGGTTTTTCCACGGAGACCAGATAAACGTTTTTGTTGGGGTCCTGAGCTCGCCGCGTTTAATATTTATAAGAGCCCACATAGCTCAAAGTGCTTCTGTTGCCGGTGCAAGGATTACGCTAGCGCCGGAATGCATTTGGTTTTGTCCGCAGATGACGTCAGAGAAATTGTAATGAAAACATTTCGAGCGCATCGTTTTTTATCAAGTGACAGGCTTTGAATTGGGTTCAATTTGTGTTGATAGCGAAATAAATAATGTATATAGTGTAACGTTTTAATTTAGAATAGTTGGGCTGGTTCACTAAACAATGTTGTTTTGGACGGGTAGACATCCGCTCGATTAGCCACGGATAAAGGATCACTTATCGGGGCGGTCGGCCGGCCGGCGGGCGGTGCACTAAAAACGTACACCAAGAGCAAGCTTTTAACTATTAATAAAAATAAACCAACAAACAAAACGACTGCAAAATTGCTCATTTTAATCACTTCGCTTTTGCTATTGGAAAAGCATTTAAAAATTTAAATCGGCACAAAATGAGATTGCACTGTGACGAATGGCACTTTGAGTAATTTCTTTTTGGTTTGTTGGAATAAAAAATTAAAACTGTTTCAATTCCGTGCCGAAAACGCATCCGATATTAAATGTAAACTGTTATGATTTTGATTTACAGAGCAATAACAAATTAAGGTTCTAGTAGTAAACAACAGTTTGTAACAAACTACCCGAAAGCATACACACCTGATTCATGTGAATAGGTACTCCGCAAAATTTACTGCGAAGAGCGGACTTTCGTAAAAGGGGAAATAATAAATTAAGTTTTGATAGTGGTTCTACCCTAATTACGGTACGTAGGTACACATTTGGGGACGCGTCACCGAACAAACCGCGTTCGCTCCATTAGACAATGTAATTAATACTCGCGGTTACCCCTAATTGTGGTTGACTGATAGTGACGAACGAAAATCGAGTGACGATAGCTCAACAACCGCGCCCACTTAACACACCGTTCCAGTTTGCTTTGGAAACGAAACTAAATTGGTGCTAAATGTATGTACATTGTGTCATCATGAATAATGAACTGTACCACTTTAGCCGCGGGGGTAAGGCGCGAATCGGTTTTGTCCATGAACAATATATTGTTCATGAAACATAATGGCATTGTTTTACCTATGTTCGCGTACTATGAGCGTGTAATACAGCCTACGGGCGGTGTATTGTGAAGTGGCCGAGCAAACCGTGCGAGTGCCGAAAGTTTAAAACTTGTCGCGTTCGGGGCTTGATTGCCAGCCGACTCTTGATTACGGTAAGCAAACCAGCCACAGAACACTAACACAACAACTGCTAAACAATGTTTGACGCTTAACTAGGTGATGCAGAGTGCAGCTCAAGCGGTGTTGACACAGTCTGTAGGAGCCCAAACAGGGGTGGGCGATGGCACGTGCAATTTTAAACGGGACTCGGACCTCGGAGCAGGTGAACGACCAACTGTTTGTTAGCTGCCGTGAAATTTCTATGAAGTTTGACCGTCACTAGCACAGAGCAAACGAGACTCTATAGGTAGTTTGAAACTTTGATACAATGTATTTTGTGATGGCAATAGCAATATTTTAAATAAAACCAAGTTCTGCGAGGTAGCGAATGAAATTTGCTTTGATGGTGCATTGATCTCTTTCAGTAGATAGTTTTACTGCACTAGATTTGTGAGACGCCGACCGGGAGACCATTCGGTGCAAGTATTACAGACTCGCTCAAGGCGAAGATATAACATTTTTGACGGTTACATTGTTTAAACACGTCCCAGTGTTGACACAAAGACACCGGGTAGACGTTGCCGCAGTGCAAAGTGCAATTTTAAAATGTAAACAAAACCCGCACCTTGAGTCCATAAACGGTATCTCGGATTTCGCCTTATTGAACCTTGGAGACGAAGTCTTGTCAACTTCACCTCGTTTACTTATATGAAAAATATACGAACGGCTGTTACTGACACGTATTACTTTTTTATGACAATAATTCATGCAAATAGACTGCGCTGTATGAATTTGACAATTATTTATGATATTGGAAACGATTCATATTTTATTTATTCGTGCTACGTTACGGGTCAAACGATTCAGAAATGGCTATATTCAGGATGTAATGAAAAAATATGAATGTAACATGATGTAATCGGGGTGTGCATATTTATTTTGGGGTGCGTGATGAAAAATCGTGCGCGATATAAACAATAGATGGGGACGCACCTCGGACTGTTAATATGGATTGTCTGTGACAGCGTCGGCCGCGTTATGGATGAGGCAGGAGTAGCAGGCCGGAGGGCCGCATGAATCACATTGTTATCAATCATAACTTACTGATGGAGCGGCCAAGGTTCTGATTAACGGCCCACGATACAACCACTACACTAATGACTGTCTCACTACCGAGTAGTGCTCCTCTAGTATTACTGCAACTGTCGTTTGTGCGTAATAACGGGCATTGTATTTTCGACGGTGATGATAGATAGACGGGTGTTGTTTACGCTTTTAAAATGATTGATTCTCTTTCAATGACGGCAAAATTGTTTTTTTTTTTTACTAAAAACCTATCCGGCAGCTGACATACTCAGAGCACTTCCACAAACTCAATCGTACATTTGGTTGGTTGGCCAAAGCGCTGCACGGCTATTTATATACATTTACATGTAAGTACGCGTAGTCGAGCGCATTAAGAGCGTATATTTCGTGTCTGGGCGCATAAGCCGCCTTCTGAAAAGATTTGATGGCGAGGTTAGAGATTTATGTCAAGGATCATAGAGTCGGGATCGGGGATTTCAGAGCTCCTAACATCCGACTGTACCCTTTGTGGCTGGAGCACTATCCGGCTTCACTTCACTTTGTACCTCTTACTTGTGCTGCCACTTACCTCGCGGGACGTTTTAATTCCATTTCGAGAAAAAACCGAGTCCGAAACGAGAGGAACGAGTGCCTACACGGGACTGGTACTGGATAACGTTCAGTTTGTTAAGGTGATGTGTAACTAATTCTGTGTGTGGTGTGTTTGAGGATCAGGTCCGAGTAACTGAGACTTTAGGATATAGGTAAATGATGTCTGCATCAGAGTCTAACATATTCAAGGTGTAAACGGACCCTTGGATTCTGTACATCAAGCTGAGTAACAATATGCAATTTTTTTTGGGGTTAGTGTTTCACTGTTAACGGAGAAACTCAATGTTACGCATCCAAAAACATTGTGCTAATGGATGCATCGAATAGTTTTAAGTTACAACATTTAAAACAAAAAAAGAAACTTTTGAAAAAGTAGGAACTTTGATCCCAATATCTCCATAACTAGTAGGTTCCCGGGCATGGTCATGCTTCGTTAAGGGTATTTTTACACCAATTAGGTGAACTTTCTTTTTAGAGTTCGGAGTACAAATACCTAAACGTATTTAATTTATTATTTAAAAACTAATTGGCTACACGAACCAAACAACCCCAGATAAAACTCTCACCATCCAGAAAACGAAAAAGAATGATGCCCAAAAAAAAAAACAATTATTAACAAGAACATGCCGATTGCATGTAGCATTGCAATAAACAGGAGGGCCAATAAAATAGATGTAGTAGCCAACATTGTATGCTCGTTAGGTCGCATCGGAGTTACGGAGTCGAGTTACGACCTTAGATCCGTTAACGAGAGCAGACTTATTGCCGTCGCGACCACTGTCGGAACTGGAGTACCGACTAAACCAATGTTATCGCTGACTTTGGGATTAAAGTATGCTTTTCTCATTTCAATTACGTGTTAAGATGCGTTTCAATTTGTATGGAATGGTCTTTAGATTTTCATCGGTTTAGTGAGAATTTTTATTTTATTACAATGTGTGCTCAACCGGCTGAATTTACCTATCCTGTTTATGTGCAATAATTATTTAGTAGTTATTTACCTACTACGATGCGAAATAACATAAATGTATTCGTAACAGCACTACAAACAACACAGACAAAACATTTGTAACATTAAAGCACATTGTAATCGCGGAAGAGTAAAATCAATTTTATTCATAATGCCAAATGGTAGTTGGGAGTAAACCCGCGTTTATTACAGTTTAAAATAAAGCCGCATTTGATCCGGCTGCACTAGTCGGCGCGCCAACACGGTGCTATGCTCGACTCCAATCACGACACAGTTGATGGGAGTTAGCGTTGCTAAGTTTTCACCACTCTGCTCTGCCGGTGATATCTCAATTTCACGAGGGGTTTCCCGGCTACCCAACATTCATTTCTAACGCTAAGTCATAAGCTGAACGCGGTGCATACTCCTAAATATATCTGTATCATTCAATTGCAATGCGCTACCAGTTTGCAGCTTATACCAATCGTATTAAGCTCCACAGGAATTGGGCGTAAAGAGCGACTAATTAGGACGGATAGTCGACTCGCTATTGTAGAATTCATTAGCGAATTGTACCTACGCCGCGAGGTATTACAGACAAATTCGGCAAATGAATGGAGTAATAAGCACGTTAAAATTATCTTTTGTGCTGTTATTATCCCTGTTACGGATTGTTTCGTTCGTATACACGAAACTTCTGAATATAACAAAAGAAACTTTTGTACGAATCGTTGCGTTCGAATGATAAAAATCAAAAAGCGAAACTCTCAGTCGCCATCGGTCGGAAACAAAGTTACGTTCAGCGATTCATAACCGTATGGCAACGAAAAAAAAACAATAACTCGATAATTATACTCGTAAAGCGAGTTTGCGGAAGCCGCAAAACGAAATTTAATTTGCCCTGAACGCTGCATCAGAAATAAAGTTAAAACAGTCGCTGCAGTCGGCGGCAGTACGCCCAACTTCTAACGCAAATGAATAGCGAATGGGAAAAGTTGAGCCGAGAAAAATGATGTCCCACTCGGCGAGTCGGGGCTGACTATTGTCGCGGACTCGTGGCTGCCATGTTGTTTCTCGATATTATTGTTATTAAATGCACATAAACGCTCTGTTGTTGTTAAAGCTTTGTTGGAGGTAAGCTGCCGACGAACGTACACGGAAGTTTAATGTTTTGAGGGCGTCCACACTCCAAATGAACAGAATAGATTTCCCACAACTTTTTCGTTTGTTCAAAGTTGTTTTTTATTTAGATTTAACGTTACAGGAACAATTTTGAAACGGCCATGTTTTTGTCGTTTGCCATTTGTTTATGTTATTTTAGTAACGTTAGTGATATGTCCATAGTTCCGCGGCGACGTAGTTGAAGCGAAGTGGAGAGCGAGAAGTCACTTCATTCCGAGATAGTTCGAGAGTCATTAAAGTGAATGAAACGTGCGGCAATAGGAACTTTGTTTTATGGCTTCACTTTACAAACAGTTAAATAAAAACAAAGAAGTCTTTTACTTACTGTTTTAGCCGTTTGCGCCGATACCGTGTCTGGATACTGAATGAGAGCTTGGAATGAATCTGTAAACAAAATAGACTTCGGATTAGGACTAATGAGAACTGGAGTGTTGAAAAAGAAACTCGGCGAAGCTTGTTGATCTTTATTTATTTTGAAGAAAACGAAATAAAGGTTTACTCGATGTTTTTAGATCCTTAATTAAAATGTAGTCGAATAGTGTATTAAGTAAGTTTAGTCGAGGTGTAGTTTAGAAATTGAAATTGTTTTAGATTTTTCTTATGATGTTGAATAACTAAGGTCCATGTTAAACTTGAGTTATAGGTAGTTTTATCAATATTTTTGCTGTATTAATAGGTTCCGCACCTAAAAAATCAAATAATCGTTTTTTATTTGTGTGTTCTATTACTCTTAGTAGTCTTGCTAACTTATTAAAGCACCCAAATAGCTAAGTCATCATGTGGGTTTTATAAAACATAACAATTTTCGTAGTCGTAAAACAATTTTCTCTAGAGTACTCGAGTGTTGGATGTCTCACGGAATTCCTGACAGGCAATATCTTGTTCACAAGAACGTTCAAACAAGGTGAAATTGGCGCCCGACGTGGGCCACCCGCGATCCCCGAACTCGCGCGCTGTTAGTCGCAGGTGCACCGCAGCTATTTTATCATCAACACTTTACCGAATATTCAACTAAACAAGTTTCATGTCTATTTACTTTCGTCATAAACTCGGAGAGCAGGAATTTATTGCGTCTGTCACGTTGTTTTACTTGCTCACCTTGTGAAACTTTGATGTGATAGCGTGTAGAACAGTCTTGTTTCGAGACAATTGTAAATAACACATAGTTACACGTGTAGTTCAAGGTATTCTCTGAGGTAATCAATGATAAAAAAACTCGTTAATCACAAAAACAAGTGCGTAAACAACGGAGAAACTGTGGGAGCACATTCAACTGGAATGGTCCCACAAGTAATATAGTTGGTGGAGTATATTTAGTGCGAGGATAAGCGTTAAACCCCCTAATTTAAGGCATGAGCCGGGCGATCATTGCCGTCCGCTGGGCGAGACCATAAATTCACATTTTTAGGAAACATCGTTTGGGTAGGTAGCACCTGCGTTGGCCACATTACGTACCATTAGACGGTGTGACACAGACTAGAGCTCGGTTAAGGCACTGTTACGTCGCTATTTTGAGGTTGCTTTAGCTGTTATGAAAGACCTCAAAGCTGAAGTATTTTCTAGACAATATTTTTTACTACTAAGATAAAAATCAAGGATTTATTTTATATAACTTTACAAAGTAATACCTAGCAGAGTACTTTGTTCTACACTCAACATGATAACTTTAGGTTTTCTGTTGTTTGACAAAATTTATTATTTTATTTGCGAAATCGATTTAAGTAGATGCTATAAAATAAATAAACTTTTTAGCTTTGTCTATAAAACAACCCTACATTTTCCCGTGAGTATCAAAAGCATCGCCTAAAGGATTGTCAGACAGCAGGGTGGCGGCACAGTCACCCGCAGAAACCGAGTTTGCCCAAGGCTTACTTCTTGTAAATCCAGAAACTTGCAAGTAAGGAAAATCCTTAAGATAACGAAGAGATTAGATTGTGTAAAATATAAAGTTTACAACAACATGCAAAACTTCGGGCAACAAAATACTCCTGTACCTTAACAATTTGCCTGCACCTATAAAATATAGAACGTAGAACCACTCAAGGTAGAAACGTCCGCGTAAATTAAAAATAACGCGGTGTCTCCTTCATACATAGTTAAATGCTCTTTAAGGCCCCATATTTTCTTTGGCCCATTTGGGAACGTTAAAATGGAAGGCTTACCGCAAATTGGAGTTTTTATGTAATTACATAGTGAATAAGCAAAAACTTTTTATAGGGACAATGGAGACGGCCACTTGAAAGTAATAGTTACTTCGTATGCACCGAGTTCATGAAAACAAAGGAAAAATGTAGCTCAGGTTTATTTGGTATTCTGAAAAATGTTTTCACTTTATATTACTACGGAGTTTTTTATAATAAGGACTGAGTCGGAAAGCCGATCTTGGCAGAGATTAGGTATGCTGTTTTGAGGAAGAAAATGTTTGTCTTTGCCAGGTTAAAAGTTGCAAGAATTTTGAGGATTAACAATAGTTATGAAAGACAAGACTTGAGAGGTCCTGTAAAACGTTTGTATTATCTTGATTTAAGGTAAATAAAGCATTTTTGAATAGTCAGTAATTCAAATTTCGTTTTATTTGTCTACTTAGTTACCTTCTGGCTTTGTTTTTTCAAGAAATCTGGCGGAATCGAGTTCATATTAAAAGCATATCTAATTAAATACTTACACCGCTACATACATAATATATCATGTAAAGTCATGCTTCTCTTTACCCCGAAACACAACTTTGCGTAAACAAAAGAGTACCCACGATGTAGAAGATTTTGCTTATTCCAAATATGTTATGATATTTTTTATTTATTCGTTACCTTCGGTACGATACACGGCATGTTACAATTTAGCCTGGGGGCTGTTACGTGTGCTTTCGAGGTATTTTGCTACATACGATGTTCGTTTGATGTTATTCTTTTATTAGAAATTAGCTTTAATTAGCTAGCAGCGTTGATTTTCTTAGAAAAAGTGTGTGTAATAGGAAATGAGAAATATGGGGTAAACACTTTTGTCTTTTTAGACAGTTCTTGTAAAATTATGTTTCATGTTTGCAGTCGATCTTGCCATCTGTTCATATGAATGGAAAGCCCAAAGCTGAACTTTATTTAACAATTATGAGTTCAGTAAATTCTCCATTAGGCGTCCAAATGTTAAACATTAATTTAAATTAAACCCATTCACAAGCTGGTGTTGACACAAAAAGTTTTATGCACTTTAGGCAATAATGAAAATGGAAGTTTGGCAAAATAATTGTCCCCTTTGCTCTGTTTTATTTATCCAAGCTGAAATATTCAAGCGCTAATTCAATAACGTTGCTTGCGGCTCCGATTGCGCGCAAGAAATTCAAATCTCAATCAATCCGTAGCGTACGCGCCGCTTCATTATGTTTCATTAAAAATTCAACTCGAATGCGCAATTACTTTATGGAATATTTAAACGTCAATGTCTGCGCAAAAACAAGATGGGAGTTGTGGTAAAATTAAAATTTCGTAATCCACGTTTCGCTGTGTAGCAAAGAGGTTGCTTCCGCTATGTTAATATTAAGCGGTGGGGCAGGGCGGTGCGCCGGCCGAACGATTACAGTATAATTTGATATCTTAAATCTCGACGTCTCCCTTGAAATGAGCGGGCTCTGTCAAGCCTGAATGCGTCCTCGTTCGCAATTTACGCGCCTTTTCAACTAACCTTCGCCCCCGACATTCGGATACTACTTGCAAATTGCTAAATACTTGCACAGCACGTCGTTAGCATTGGTGCACTGACACTTCGAGACCAAATTTAGGTTGTTCCTTAAAATTGCTCAGCAGAATTAGTAGCGACGCGACGCGTTGCTATTCATTGGGGTATGTAAATAAGCTCACTCTCGGCGTTTCTGCGAAAACTAAGACGCCGCAAAGATGATATCTGTAGACGAATCAAATCCTTAATTAAGGGAATCTAACGACGACATAGACACGACACCTACCGCAAACAGGGGACGCATAATAATTGTAGCGGTCTGCTACACCTTAATAAAGCCAATCGGGGCAGGTTGCGGGGCAAGGGCGCGGGGCGGGGGGCGGTGTAGGATTACGGCGACTCCGCGCTCTTCATTGAGATTTGTTTTGGGATTAGAAACGCGTTTGATGGTAACCTCCCGTCAGCCTGTGGCCGACGCGCCAACAGAGCGGAACCGCTATTATAAACGTTTTCTCGACGCCGCATTCAATATTAAGGCGGTACGAGACGGACGCGTACAGCAGCGAGCGCTCGCGCTACAGCGAATATCGGGCGTGCGTCGCGGTATCATCATTATTTTTCATCTACCCGCGTTAATGAATAGTGAGTTATTATTGTATAATAGTGAAATAAAATTATTGGACTAATAAAATGTGAATATGAGTGAGACAAATGAACTAATAAGCGATTCTCCAACAATGGGGATGGACTTTACTAATAGTTTTAAGGAAAAAATAGACATTAGAAACAGTAATGGAGTGTTGTGCGAAACCCGTAAAGACCTCTTCAATAATGAGGACGGTTCCTTCTCGGTCGACTGCAACAATTGTAACTTTGTTAACAAGGTAAAGAACTTCGTGGAGTTTAATAATGGGCAGTCAAAAATAAAGACACTTAAGTGCAAAAAATGCAATAAACAAAGTGCCGTGAAAATTTACGTAGATACTACACAGAACCTATTGGACAATAAATTTGTGACCGAAGTATCGTATAAAATATTTAGTTGTGCAAATACGATGTGCAAAAGCTTATTTCACAACTGCCAGAGTTGTAATAAACAATTAATAGTGAGAGCCATCCCACAGAACGAATTTCTCGCGAGTGAAACAATCGTATGCAATTGTAAAAAAGTTAATACAGTGTACGTGCACAGTGATGAACTAAACCTACGACGTAACAATAAACTTTGTGAACGGTCGATAAAAGGTGTTACGAACTCAACGAGTACAATTGCACCGAATAAACAACGTAAACAGGCTGAAGTAACAGCAGGCGTCGGCGAACGAGCACCGGCGATTACCACCTCAAACCGGTTTGAACTACTTCGCTGCAAGGCAAATGAGCCTGCATATGCTCGCTCGCTGTCAACAGCATCATCGTTGCGTTCAAACTCAGCAAACTCGCGCAGTTTGTCACGCAAGCGTACATTACCCGAGGGTGGGGATACCAACGCCCCGAAAGCAAAGAGACCAGCCGCGCGAAAGAAAAGTCCCCTATTGACGCGTAAGACAGACACAATAGTAAACAAGAGTGGATACGTTCCCCCGATACTTATCAACGATTCGCGGTACAAATTCAGCAACGCGAAGGACAATAAGAAAACAATGTCAGACAAACTTATAAGTGACTTATCGCGCATCCTTGCAACGCATAAAGCAAGAGTCAGCCGTAACGAGAAAAGTAAAAATATTCTCATCACGGTAACGGACCTCGATAAACGCAGCCTGTGTATCGAAGAAATAAAGAAATATAAACAAGACCTGGCTTTCATAGCTCCCAAACCTCGTTCAGAGCAAGTACGAACGACCAAAGTGGTAATCAGGAATATGACACACGACTACACCCACGACGAACAACTAGACGAAATGGAGAGGTGCATCGGCATTCGCCCGCTGAGTATCAAACGCATCACGTCAGATGTGCAATTATGTATTTTCGACGGCTCTTTCTCATATGTGGAGCTGGCGGAAAAAATGAAGAATGCCACAGAGGCCTTTTTCTGCGCCCACAGAATTAAACCCGAGCGCTTCACTACGAGTAGTGACAGGATTCTGCAGTGCAAGAACTGTCTTCTTTTTAATCATGCAACAAGTGCCTGCCACGCTCAAAAGCGCAACCCGACGGTCGATATCGTGAACAGTCACGGTGAAACGATCAAAGTATGTGCGAACTGTAGAGACGTGAAACCTGAACAACATACGGCGACACAGCGCAAATGCCCGCGCTTTCAGCAGGAGATGAACAAGCAAAAAACGAAACGCGAAGAGGCAATTCTCCGTGAGGAGGAGACACATTATAACAAGCAACAACAGCAGCCTCCCAAACAGGAGACACCACGCGAACATCAATCCCGCCCACGCGAGAGACAAATTAGAGGTGAACGTAACTATGCTAACGTCACTGCCAACACGCAACAACAAGAGATAACAAGACCGAGTCGTAAACTCTCAAAACAAGAATTCCTCGAGATATTCGAGCGTTGTTTCAGAGAACTGCGCGATGCCATCCTTAACCGCAACTGGGACTAAGAAACAAGTGCGAATAATGCACATCAACGTGCAAGGCCTCCGTGGTAAATTCATCGAAGTCAAGCATACTGTAAACAAGTATAACGTTGACATTCTCATACTCAATGAGATCAAAATTAACCTAGACAAACAAAGGTACAACATACCCGGCTACGACAAAATTTACGAAAGAAAAGAGCAACATCTTGGCACCGTAATGTATATCAAACACGGCCTAAGATGGGCTCAAACCCGTCTAATAGACAGTATCGACGACTCAGACAGGCGCATTGAGGGATGCAGTATCAATCTTTACACCAAACACATAAATAATGATAAGATCACAATCAAGGGTATCTACATACCGATACCGAGACAGGGAGACCTCGTCGACGAGTTCGAGACGCTGTTACTGGGTGAAAGCGCCATCATCATAGGTGACTCGAACCTACGCACGAGACAACTCAATCACACCAGAGACGTGGGCCTCGGCATAGTACTCCGTGACGCAATCCAACGCGGCTCCGTCAGACTCGTTAACACAGGTCAACCATCTCGGCCTACGAGTCCAGGAAACGGTATACTCGACACAGCAATCGTGAACCACGATCACTCACTATTGGAATTTAAGTGCCAACAGAGGGAGTGTATTTCCTCAGATCACCTCCCGTGGACACTGGATGTAATAATCGATAGCGACTACGAACAACCGATGAGTCGCGATCTCATGCAGATAAAAGGCACTCGAGAAGGCAGACAAGCTTTTGAAGAACTGCTTGCTAACAACATGAGTTCAGAACTACAGATCACCTCAAACGACGACTGTGAAATGTATATCTCGGAAATAGAAAAGGCCGTCGTCAAAACACTCGACGAGTTGGCCCCGCTGAGAATCGTTAACTCCAAAGAGAGACTTCCAACACACATAAGAGATAGAATAGACGAGCGTAATGCTAAGAAGCAGCGTGCCTGGCGACTTAGATTCACTGGTCTCAAGACAGTGGCAAAAAGGCAATACAATGCCTGTAAGCATCAATTGGCTAAAGAAATTAACCAACATAAAGAAGCCGAGTGGACCAAGCTACTCGAAAACACTAAAGATAATAGGAAACGCATGTGGGCCGTGCAAAGAGCAATGAAAAAGCCCCCCATGAAACTGCCTCACTTCAACGATTGCACCAATGAATTAGAAATCATCGATAGAATGGTGGATACAGCCATAGTCAAGGAAGCTACCATCGATGCAAGTGACGAATGTACAGAAATTACTACACCATTTGCACCACTCGATCGAACTTCAAAACACGAGCTCAAATTGACTCTTAGACGCTTCAAGAACAGCAAAGCCCCCGGACCTGACGGCATCAAAGCCGACATACTCAAACTAGGTGGCGACACCATGATTTCAATGTTCAAACGTATTATGGACTACGTACTCGAGACGGGTTACTTCCCTAAACGATGGAAAACCAGTACATGTATTTTTCTGCATAAGGCGGGTAAGGTTCACAGTGATCCCAAATCGTATAGACCCATTAGCCTACTTAACATCATGGGCAAATGGGCCGAGAGAATAATACTCAACCGCATCGAGACAGAGTTAAGCGGAATAATACCCAGTCACCAGCATGGGTTCACGAGAAACAGAGGCACCGCCACCCAAACCCTTCGTACAGGCAAATACATCGCCGACGCGCTGGATAAGGGCCATAGTGTCGCCATGATATCGACTGATCTCAGCAAAGCCTTCGATTCGATCAACCATAAAGGACTCTGTCGAAAACTGATCGACGCTGGAGCACGAAACAACATCGTAAAGATGATCGAGAACTATCTGAGCAACAGGACAACAAGAGGAAGCTTCAGAACCACTTTGGGAACGGAGCAGCGTGTGCCACACGGGGTGCCCCAGGGATCAATACTCGGTCCGGCGATCTTCAACCTCTATGTGGCTGACCTACCAAACGAAAGAATAGCAGGCCAGATGCTGTCACAGTACGCCGACGACCTATGTATACTCAACGCAGCTGAAAGACCCGACCACGCAACGCGCCGAGCAGAATGGGCCGCCATCGACATAATTGACTACTACAAAAAATGGGGCCTCAAATGCAATGTCGATAAGACAGAATGCATAATGTTCTCGCACAAGAGACCAAGAGTCAACAATTTGAACACAGGGTATCGCAATTATGTTCAAATACGTGGTGAACGCATCGCATTCAAACCAGAAATAAAATACCTCGGAGTCTGGCTGGACAAAAGGCTTTCGATGAATAAGCATGCCAAGGAAAATATTGAAAAGGCCAAGAGAGTCAGAGGAGCGTTGTATCCAATCATTGGCTACCGCTCCAAGCTAAGCGTCGCCGTCAAGCTACTTGTCATTCAAGCATGCTTACTGCCAGTGATAGACTACGGAGTAATACAACTGCTACCGAGGTACAGTAAAACTAACCTGCTCAAGCTTGAGAGGCAGTATAAAATGGCATTGAAGAGCGCCGCACAGTTACCCAGACGCACTGACACCGATCTACTATGGGAAATCTTGCACCAAGACCCGTGGCACGTTCGTGCGCATGATCTCCACGGCGACATGATAGAACGTCTCAAATCTCTGTCGATCGAGGGGCTACAAGAACAAGGCCCGGCGTACACGCGCTATGGACAACACAACCCCTTTCTTTTCGCAACTAGAGTAGGTGAAATTGAATATATTAATAAAAAGGATAGGGACAAGCCGCTCTTCAAACGTCTGGCCCCCTTCCGACAGCGTAGGCTCTGACAGTAGAGTTACTCAATAAATTAATAAGCGGCCTGCCGCTGGGGCTAATCCCCATTGCTTTATCGTTATCCTCACGTTCAATTATATAAGCACTAGTAATAGAGGAAACGACCAGGATAGGTTTCAAAAGCTCCTACTCTACGGACAAAATGAAACACGTAATTGTAAAATGAGATATTTAAGTGATATGTAATATTAAAACTAGAGAAATAAAATAAATTCTGATTCTGATTCTGATTCTGATTCTGATTCAATATTAACGCGATATAAACATAACGGAATATTCATCAGGTAAACTTCGGAACTCATGAAAGTAACACGCATGAAACAACATGAATCAAAATTCGGTAACAACTTCTATGCGATTAATGTTATAAGAAAATTGTGGCTTTACCGAACGTGAGCGGTGAATGTGTAAATATACTCGTAAATAAATGCGGAATATTAAATTTCCGATGTCGGGAAACTCAGAGACTCACGTGTGCTCACGTTGATAAGGATGGCTGACAACCCCTTCAATTTTTAATCTGTTCAAGCGATGACTTATACGAATAATTCAGGATGTGCGATTGAGTATCTTATTAAGGAAAAAAGTTATGTCACACATTATAACATCGCAGCGTCGTCGGAAGATTTTCGAAACGATTACGTAAGCGATTTGGAAAAAAGCACGAATATCATAGGCATAAATAAGAAGAAAACGCTTTATGCAAATCGTGTAACAGGTAAAATATATACTTGTAGGTAAGTTTAGGCAGGTGCGTGACACACAGAGGGTATTGAAAGCGAAAATGAAAGCGATATAGCTATGTGGTTTATTTGCTCCCCCTACGGGACAGGATAATTGAAATAAGGATTTATACGTTTCGGATATGCAACCTGGAGTAGGGCGACTAGTTTGCGTCTAGGTATCCGATATGGCTTTAATAGATTCTAAGGCTAACACTCTTCTGCCAGGGCTGCGGGACTGTTCGAAAGAGATACCGCGGCCCTGGAACATAAAGGGCCAACGAAGGAACATGGGTGTTTTTTAGTCAGTAAGAGTCTGACACTCCCTTCCGCTCCGCCCAGAGCGGGAGGAGTCATTTGATGATTTCTCACCCCCCAAAAAAAAAAAAAAAAAAAAAAAAAAAAAAAAAAAAAAAAAAAAAAAAAAAAAAAAAAAAAAAAAAAAAAAAAAAAAAAAAAAAAAAAAAACTCTTGAGGTTTAATTAATGTTGAGCTTTCTGAGAGACTGTCTCGCAAGCTCGTAAGCGCGACTGCTGAGAATAAGGTCCTGGGTTCGATTTGCTGGTCGGGCAAAGCGTTATTGGGTTTTACCATCTGGAATTTCTTAGTAGCAGCCACGGAGTCTGGATTTGTTCCCGGTTGATGGCAATAGACTCGGCCGCTATTACAAGGGACTGAAACACAACTGGCGAAATGTGGGTGTACTATTAAGTACATCTCTGCCTAACCCTTCGGGGATTACAGGCGTGATATTATGCTTTCAAAGATTTTCTTTATAAGAAAAGTATCATTTTCCATTCTATTTAATATTATCTAATTTCAAACTTATCTTTAACCAAAGTAAAAAAAAAAATTCGTACAAAATATAAAACACGACACACCCATTTCCTTGAACGTAATAGGTACATATTCTGAAGCTATTTACAATATCACTGCAGTACATATAGAGTCAAACGCCCCAGTCAGGTGCCGTTATGAATATTCAGATGCAGAATAGGTGCCGGGAAATTGTCCGGAGACAAAAGCTTTTGCAATTGGACAATGATGAATGTGGTAAAAAAGCAAACAGCCGCTCGGAAAGGTGGACGTTCGGAAATTGGAAACGCTGCATTAGGAGAACTGATGTCATGATATCGACAAGTTATGAGTCTGAACTGCTTATAGTCTCTGCAATCCTGGTACGTGTATTGAGATTTTGCGGAACAAAACCGATTAACTGTAACGGCAGATTGCTGTGATTTGAGTTTGATAGCTTTTTTATGGGAATGTTGTTTACTTTACACGTATTGAATAGGGGTTGTGCTCGTATTTGAACGTTTAGGTACAGATGTGCTTTAATTTTGGATGATTCAGACAGATTAAAAGGTACAGTTACCAGAGCATCAAGTTACCACAGACTGTCAAATTTTCTCATTCGATTTTGAACATGACCATAAACATTTTACGGTTTAAAATCATTTGGAGAAATTCGATAGTTCGTCCCATATCCGTCCCAGTAGTAGTAGTAGTAAAAAAAACTTTTTAATTTTATGAACTCAAACTATGTGAACAGATGTAAAAAACTGAAAAAGTCGTTTTAAACAAGGCGGATCGGATTTAAAATTGCAACTGTTTCTTCATAAAAGTTGACAAGTTGCTATCCTTGCAACATGGCACTATCAACTGTTTTGTTTTTCATTCAGCGAGCTTAAGATGACGTAAGATACCGTATAAATCTTTCATGAACCTTGGAGGTGTATCTAATAGATATGTAATTAGAAAGTGTATTAAATTATCAGGTTATGATAATATTGGCGAGGTCATTCCAGGAACACAATTGGCTAGGTACTTCTTATATATCCGTGTGGCGTGATTAAGAGTATGTTAAGAGGTTGGGCAGCCATTTCCTTTTATCTGCTAATAACATTAGTAAGATCACTAAACAGCCGACCGTAGTGATAATGACAGCATCCTCTCTGACAGTGGTCAAGGTCAAAGAAACTCTTCAATAAAACAAAACGGACGGAAAGTAATACCTAATGTTTATTTTATGAAAAAACGGTTTCAATATTCATAATTAAATGTTAATCATTGACGCTAAAACGGCGTCCGAATCGACTTAATTAATGAAGGGACCGATAAAAATTAATTACTCAAATTCTTTTTTACGATTCCACTGCTCTATGAGTATTCATCTATCATTAATTTCTGTAATCGGATCTCTAGAGGTATTTCATAATTGAAGATCATAAATTATAGCTTTCATCATAGAGATTATTTAAGCTTATGTGTATACAATTGCGTTAATTACAAATTTCTCTCAGCTAATTCAGAAAATTAATATAATTCAGAACACTTCTTCTTTAAGGGCACTTGTGCGAATCAACGTATATAACTTGAAATATAACTAAACAAATGTTTGCAAAACTGTGACGATATTGGAAGTACAATCTCGCGTTGACTCATGCTGTAAGGCCATTGTGTACAGGCACCGTAGCACTTGCTTTGCGTAGCACACGTAACCCGTAGCGCTGTGCTACGCGAATCAACTTCTACGCTACTCAAGAGAATTGCATCTATCGCTTGATTAATATACATAAGGCTCGATAACGATGGTGCGGTGGACGTAAATTTGAAGCTACGTAAAGTCAACCAAATCGTAGCTACCTTGCTACGGAAACTCGTAGCAGCTATAAATTTATCTTTGTTAATTTTGCTGCATTACATGGTCTTGCAATGTTTGAAGTCTCTCACCTCATCAATGTTTTAATTAAAGTGAAATCAATTTGAATTAATTAAGTGAAAATGTCGTCAAGAATCGTTTTAGCTTGCAATTTTCGCGCTCGGCTAAATAATTTCACGGGCGTTGCCCAGCGGGGTTTTTAAATAAAGTTGATTTGAGGTTCCTCGACTAGGTACTGTGTAATTAGCCAAGAGTGAACTGTAATGTCGGCACTCGCTACCGCCACGCCGCACGCAGCCCGCGGCTCAGGGGAGCTTATCAAATATGTACCTACCTACCTGCCTCCTGTGTGCCGGATTTATTTAGGATATGCATGAGGGTACGATTTAAATTTTAAACGGATTGCGCCCTTGGATTTCGGCCCTGTGTTATGTTTGGTAAATCTATCACTATAATACGTCCGACCGAAATTAATTTTAAAGCTTGCCTCGTTTCGATTCAATAATAGTTGTTTTAGCCGCTGTAATCCTGGGTTGCGATAGACACAAAGCGATTGTGACAAAAGGCTTATTAAACAATATATTTGAAGCAAATTACAGAGCGGTTGCATAATTAATTAGGTGGATTTTGTGCAAAATTGTGTTAAAACAAACGGAAGGCTCCTGAGGTGTGGTGTGTGAGGCTGGGAGGTATTGTTCGAGGGTGCGTGAGGCGTGCGGTAATGTTTCCTCGTCCCTCCTCTTCCTCCTTTTTCGGTGGCTTCTCCTCACACGCGGTTTTCATCGTACCTTGGGCTCATCCATCAAAATTGCGTTCGACGCTGAAGATGTAACTGTCTTCCGCAAACATTACGAATATGCATATGCATAATTATATTCCGTAAATTCAAACCTGCGTACGTGTAACATTTATCAAAGAGCATAGCTATACATACGTGATGTAAATATAGGAAGCTATGTACTTACTATTTTTAGTGAATGTGACGATCTTGAGCACCTTGCCGTACCGTTGGAAAATGGAGTAGAGTACGTCGAGCACGATCGGGTATAACATGTGTTCTATAATCACGCGCAGGACTGTGTTGGGTCCACCCTGTGAACAAAACTAGTACATTAAAATATGCTGTGTTTTACTATAATACATAGGTCTAGATCCACCAGACAGTCTACTGTAAGCAAAGACTCAACGCCCAAAACCAGTGGTTGATCTAATATAAACCAAGATTTTAATAAGGAAAATACAAAATTATGACGGTCCGTGTATAACTCAAGAAATAAACACAAAAGAACCTTTTCCAAGTACCTGCTTATTTACATGAAATGTTTGGTTTAATTAATTAAACCGCAAAAGGAAGTTCAGCTATCAATTACATGGTAATTACGAACAAAGAATATAATAATCTACTTCCGTTAAAAGCATTAATTAGTGTTTATGAGAAGAGCTTATCAATAATTAAACTCCCCACAGACACTTTGTGACTGAAGCTAAGATACATGGAGCTAAAGGTAGGGACACATTGAGAAGCGAAGCGATAGTGTCCAAAATGTCTTTGTTATAAACCCGTTGGGTATTTCTTGGAGATGTCAGTTGGATATTGCATTAGACATGAAGATGTGGTACACGAGGGAACTTTGACATAATGTTAAGAAGTCCAATAAAAATAAACTACACATTGTTTGTTTTTGCGTTACTAACTTCTAATGGTAGGTTTTTATCTTCCAGATTTAGTTGAGTGGCACCAAAAGATGTTAGCAAAATCTGGTTAATCTCTTCTGGAAAATGTTTGACACTTATCAGATTTCAGCATGCAACATGGAAAAGGAGCCTTTTCGACCTCACACAGGTGTCCTTTTATATTTATTGTTGTTTTGAACATTTAACAGAACGACAAAATGATTTTCTTTCTGGCTTTTTCTTAGTAGTCGGCCCAAAAGAAAATTTTCTCGTAAAATCGCCATCCAACCAACTAGACTCCGCACCTTACATAAGTATATTGACCGATGCAACTGCATGATCCCTACCCTCCGGGCGACAATCTGTCGAACGTCTTAGCTCAGTCTATCTGCATGCTAGCCGCAGTCTACATCTTAGTCTGGGACCCCAAGAGAATACCCAAACCTAATTTGTGGAGCAAGTTTAATATTTTAAACGTCTCTGTAATCGGCTCTATTTCAACGGCTCATAATTATATTGGAATTTCTCTGTGTTACTTAAGTTATATGTTATGTATATCGGCAAAGGTAAGATGATTAATGGATACAGGTGGAATTAATAATGTATAGTTTTAAACACTATTGTTAGAGATCATTATTTTGGGTACGCTAGGGTATTAGTTTATGAATAATATGAATTTTGGGTTTACTTGAACTTCGAGTGATATATTTTGGTACATTGGTATGTTTGTTACAGTACTCGATAATATTTCTGTCAATTTAGAAAACAAATACTCAAAGGATAGACTTGAATTTTCTTATATTCTGTTTGTTTTTTCTGCTGTTTCTTGGATGTGAAAATAAAGGCAATACAACGTCTGTACTTTTGTATAGAAGAGTTTTATTATGCCTATGCTGTTCCACGGTTGGGAAGTCTTTACAAGATAAACATGCCAAAAATGCAGTCAAAGAGACCTCTGCGCTGCCACCGACGGCACCGTGGAAGTTGTAGGCCAACTAAATCTGAAGTATGTCATGCCAGCGACACGAAGAAGACAAGATAAGTTTTTAAAAAATAATGACAAGATAATAAATAAGGTAAATTTAATCCTTACCTGTATTTCCGTGCCTCCATTGGCGGGCTGTAGAGCGGCACCCGCGCCGGCAACCAGCGCGGCGCCGGCGCTGTTGGAGATGGCCTGCGCTGCTTGTAGCGCTGCCTGCGCCGATGCCGACTGCAAAAATATTACCTATAAATAATAGGTAAGTGTACGCCGAAGGTATATGTCGTGTGTTAGCTTACAATTAACTATGCTAGGACTAAACTAAGTATAGTAGGGGGGAACTAAGGGATTTATGTATTGAAAATGGACGGGATAAGTGCGTCAAGAGATAAATGTATCATGCAAGGCTTTGAATACTTCTAAAGAGTTTTTTACGCCCTCAGGCGATGCGATTTGTCACGAGCTACACACGCATTTGTCAATTGTTTACATGGTATAAGTACCGTCGCGTTAGAAAGTTCTTTCACTTATTTTCTCCACAAGTGCTGTTGCAACAAACTTGACCGTGTAGCTCGTGACTAATCAGTTAAACTTATGTTTACTTTAGTATAGGGACTAACTTTACTTTCTAACTCAGATAAAATCAAAGGACATTGAACTGAGATTCCCAAATATCAAGCACATCAACACAAAACGTGTTAATTCCCACATTTCAGTGCGTCCTTCAGTAAGTAAAAACATTCATTGTCACGTAGAAAAAAGTATGTACAAACAACAGCCCCTCGCTCTCATAATTTCGCGAACAATGGGACGTAATAGGGGAATGGAGAGGAGAGCTATCTGACACACGCGTGAGCCACCTTCGAGTGTCCAAGACCAACAGATAACATTGACCACATCAAACAAAGGGGGTCATAAACTTATTTTGTATCGTCCGGGAACAATTCGGTACTTTGTTGCGTCGTTATATAGGGGCGGACGGCATTGTGGACGCGACACTTTGAGTGCTTAGCGAGTTAGATAACATTCATAAATTGCTCATATAAACGACGAGTTTTTTTCAGGTTTTTGAGTTGGATATGTGTCGCAGACTAAAGTTATATCCGTTTGAAAGTTTAATCAAGTTAACTAACAAAATAGTGTGCTAGTTTTTCCAACGAGCGCCAAACATTTCACTTGCAGCTTAATGCTAAAAAAACCCAATATCCACGTGAAAAGCCGTCAACACGATCTAGGGGAGGTTCAAATAAAAAACGTAATGACACGCGAGTGAAATACAGCGTGTTGTTTACACGTTACGATCGCATGCAAGGACGCGGCACACTTTGATCCTATATTTTCACATGGCTTTGTGCGACGACGGGCTGACAAGCGGGCAGGCCAGACACAAAAATAAGGCTTTAACCGTGTCATGGTAAGCCTGCCGCCGACGGCAAAGGCTCTGGTACAAATTCACGTTGACTTGTTCCCCCTCACTCCTATTTTTCTCTGCTACATTATTCTTTGATATGTCTATGTTGTAGCTATTAGGAAAAATTTATGTTTTCATAATAACTGGACGGTGGGCGTATAAAAGTTGTGACCCGAAAATATAGCGAAATTAATTATTTAGATATTTGTCCATTGCCGTTTTTTGTAAATAATTGCCTTCTCTTCTTTGTTATTCTTTAATTGTTTATTTAATCCAAAACTATTTGTCTTTGATTTAAATCTAAAAAGCAAAAAAACAATTTATAAAACGACCACGCAACAACGGTTTCAGGAATGCGATTCCGTCAAAAATAGTTTACGTGTCACCGGAAGTCGCTGTCGAACTTGAAAGATATTTAAAAGGTCTTATTCGAGAGACGCGCAATCTTTCACAGGCGACCACTGGCAGACATTCGTCGAGGAGACGCGACCAAATAACTCCATCCGCACTGCGAGAGTTCTATTCAACCACCACAAAAACCTTTTGCATCGCATGATTGATCAAAGCTTTGCGTTCAATGCACGTTCTTTAAAATGCAGCTGGTCGACATCATTCTCTCAAGTCTGCAGCGATCAGAAGACAATTCCGTTAATACGATTAAATTCGGATGCTCAGTGATGTAATAATGTATAAAGCGTGTCTTTTCATGTGAATCACAATAACAAAGCCTCGTCTGTCTATTCGTAACAGTCTCGTTATAACTTTTAATAGTGTGCTACAAAGACATCCCGAAATGTGACGAGATAGCGATAAATCTTTATAGTCACATTATCTTGTATGTATGATTTTAGTGTTAACACTCAAACTGATATTTTGTTGGGAATGTGTACTGGATTATATAAAAGTCAACGGCTGCACTTATATTCTAGTTTTATGAACGATAACTTTGATTCTTTGTCGTGCACCAAAGTTTGGGTCATATCTGTTCACTATGTTCCTACATTGTTATCTTTTATTAACTTGAAGAGGTTGTCTTGTTGAAGCTTAAATTACGTAATATTATCGAAGCTTTCAGGAGTGCTGAAGTTTCAATTAAAACATTCAAGCGGGTTACTTCATGAGTGATATTAATATGGATGAGAATTTTGGCAAGATCTAGTCAAATACGGAGTTAAAACCTTCTGTGAACGATGATAATATAATTCTGAAAAGCTATCAGTTACCTGTACAAAGAAATCCCAGTAATAAAGGTTTTAAACCTTTAGGTACATGAAAAATGTGCAGGGAATAGTCGTCGGTAATGGTAACGAGTTCTCGTCGGAGTCACATCATTATGAGGTATCGAACAGATGACGCTACGTCAAATAATATTCTTGCGTCCTAGGCACCGAAATAAGGACTTCTTTTTGCGGAATTTTAAGTGTATACTTTGGGGACGTACATCTTTTTGTCCGGTTATTTTTTATGAACTAGAATTGTGCTGTTTTATTTGTAACTCACAAATAAAACATTTTTTATCTATACCGATTGTACCCAACAGGTAAATTATTCCTACGCTTTTCAGATGAAACCATTTCACACCGTATCTGTTTGTGGCACATGTAAGCTATGTTTATATTTTACCAATTTCAGAGAAATCCTGTAACAATTATCTACTTTATCAACCTACACACCTTTGTAAATAAACACCTATTTTCAACCCCAAAATTTCGTTTGATTACCCTCTACCTCGAACTATCAAAGACCAAATAACCACACCTACTTTAACCAAAATTGTAGGTAGGTATTTGTATCCAGTGTCTACCATAATTCGCTTAAGATGCTATAGATCAATATTTACACTCCACTACAGAGAAACAGGGATTAACGCAAACAGATAATAGACACCTAGATGTATCCGTTTTGAGTTTAATCATCACATTAATTAGCCACGTATTGACACAAACGCCTGTTTGCGGTGCCGACAATTTGATCAAACAACCTGCAACTATTTAATAAACAATGTATCGCGAATATTATTTAATGTTACAATAATAACGTATTGTACATATTTGTGAAGAGCAAAATTGTGCATAAATGATTAGTTGCAGACTTGCTAATAATACCTAAATGCGCTCACTGAATTGTTAACAATATTTTCGCAGTCCATATCGCGTGAAACAATCTATCTACCTTTATTGTCGAAACTCTTTGCTGGACTCTGGTTTATAAATTTCGACGTCAAAGACTTTCTTACCGCAAAAAGGGTAAATTATATTATTAGTGGCACATAATGATTGTGTTGTTAGACAATCCGGTGGGTAAATATTCCCCGTGGTCCTACGCTAACCCTTGCGCATGTTATCGAGTGCCATCCCCTCAATTATGGCAACACAAATTTAGGCAAGAACAATTTCTCAATATTATCAGCCATCAAAATGGTTGAGGGTTTGTTTTTGATAGGTTTCGTGGATAAACGAAACTAATTAAGCGTTTTAATTAATCCTTCCATTGGGTGTTTTGTTACCGAAAATATTGATTTCCTTTCTCATTGCCGAAGAGTCTCCGGTAAGAAAGGTTCACTCACAAATGTTCGGCATTTATCTCCTTTTTCCCCAAAAGCGTTTTTATGGACGGTGGTGAGATTCGGCGAGCGATGCCAGTTGATTCTTATAGTGACGAATTGCGACATAGGTGGTTATTTTTCACAACAAGTAGTACGAAAGTCCCGAACTTGTGTAGTCTTTAGCAACAAACTGGAGGAGGGAACTAGCTAACTAACGTTTTGATGTGGTTAACTGAGCAGATTTCAGCGACATAACCTGTCTGTAGACACAAATAAGTTCCTAAAGGGTTACTTACCAGTTTAACCAGAGTAAATTTAGTTAAACTTGGGCGATCTATTTGGCGTCTATTTGATTACAAGTGGTTATTGAAAGGCATAAAGGATGTTACAGTTGCAAATGGTTGTGTTCGTAATTATATGCCAACGGGATAAGTAATAATAAAAATAAAGTAAAGGGAACTAAAGCAATCAACAAGACACGGCGACATTAAAGAGTTGAGCATATTTTTTAGTGCTCGAAGATGTTATGGGGAACGATAATTATAGAGAGCTGATGGAGTGACATCCTATTAAAGATGGAGAATAATTTTATCTTGACGATGAATTTTATCTTGAAGCTCAGAAAGTTTCGTTGTAAAAATGCTATTCTGTTTATTGCTACATTATTTTGATGTTTAATAGACGAGCTATTTAAGAATGAACATTTACCTGTAGTTAATAGAGGCATGCTGTAATAGTAAGGGTGAGTACACATCGTAATAATCTAACATCGTGAATCAAAATCATCGAGAGACTCATAGATAGTCCGATACGAACAATATAATCGCGACACACACTGATTCGTCCATTTACGACCGTTTACCCCATAAACGAGGTAACTTTTCGTAAAATTATTCAGTAGTCACGACACGCACGGCCGGTATCACGGCAAATATAGGTATAGACAGAACAGTAATAGTTTAGTAACTCAATCAAATCGGAACAACGTCGGCGACTATGTCCCGTCGCGGCATGCGGGTTTATTGAATACCGTTATCTAAATTGTGGGGTCTTGATGCCCCCAACAAAGATTAAATTAACAGGTCGAGTGCAGGCCACAGCCGGAGGGTCTGTTTCGCAATTGTAACATCGGCTTTAATGCCCGATCGCATACCGCACGATAATCCCGCTGTTGTGTAATAGGCCTAATTGAACTGTCGTTACGTTATTACGTATCGAGTGGTCGCGTTTTGTGTCTAACCAGCCCGTGAGCGTAATCCTAATTAGTTGCTGCTATCCTGTTATATCCATGTTTAACATGGTCTATGTATTCGGATTTGGTAGCCTTTCAGTTGATTAAAATGACTATCATGTGCAGATTTCTATGTATCGATTTGTTTTAGCAACCTCACCTTTTTGGTATAGTGGTTACAAGCTCTACTGATGAGCATGAGGTTCAATTTCTGGATCAGACAAAAGGTTATTTTTATCACCAGGTATTTCTCAGTAGCAACAGAAAGTCTGGATTTGTGCCCGTTTTAAGGCAGTATACTCGTACTCGCCCTCTAATACGTGGGTTTGAACATAACCAGTAAAATGTGGGTGTACTATAGCACTCTTCTGTGTAACCAGCATAACCCTTCTGGAAACCAGGCATCATGATATAGATTTTAAGTTAATCGGTTATCTGTTGGTCTTGAAACACTCATTGGTCTAAAATTTACATGCAACCTACAAAAAATAAAGGTACTTACGGCATTGCTATGTGTCTGATCGGTCTTGAGCTCCTTGTGGTTAGAGAACTGAACATAGACGGCTCTTCCACGGAGTTGGGCCACGCAGCCGCCGAAGTACGCGACCATCGCCACTGCTGATATCTCCTCCGCCATTTCGAGGAATGCCTGTACAAAACATGATAAATTTTTAGTATACTGTGTTGGTTTGTAAAAAGATGTCTGAAATAATCATTTTTGACCACCATGTAAGGATTGTTCTGCCTGCCACCGTGGGAAAAAGGTGAGTTTCTGTGTTTCTGTTTAATCACTTTTGGACGTTTATAAGACCTGGTTGTGAGATCACAGTTGTTTCGTGTTAATTGTTTGTAGGTACCTACTTAACTTTGTAGTATCATACACTGCTTCATTGCATATGTGGTAAAACTAAAGAATAGATCTTTCTGTTGTCATTTTTAGTTCTTGTGCTCGAAACATAGTCCTATTTTGCATTTATTAGAAGCATTCTAAACGCCATCTCTCAACGTCGAGTACCTGGCAAGACAGAATAATAGTTCCCAACTCTTTTGTTGGGTCGTTAAAACGTACAAACTCCTCGCTCGTAGAGATAAATCAATTGTTTAACAACTGCGGTAGTGTAATGCGGCGCACCCCAACTAGGTTTTGTTTGCCGGCCTATGGAGTCCAATTAATCGGATCCGATCCCCCAACCATACATAAACCTGCGAGTACTCCACATGCGCCGGCTGATCTACCTATAGACTGTACTATTCTGTAGTCTGCATCATTTTCTAAAAGCGTTATGATTTCAATGGCCATTTCGTACATAAATTCATCTATTTCACGTCGTTTTCAAACCGCGGTATCCTGCTTTTGGCATCGGACAATACGAAACACACGGCTCTTTGTGTGTGTTATGCCGCAAATTAAATAGAATACTTGCCCGGGGCTAATTAAAAATATTCCTATACACGGCGATGAAAAGCGGGGTCAGCACCAGAAAATTCTGACCTATACGTACCTATAATGTAAACTAAACGTTTGCGTGGTGTATTTTTTGAGTATCTGGTTTGCTATTCATTCGATTAACAATCGATTACAAATATATGCAAAATGTATTATTATTTGCAGAATAATAATCTGGATGTGTTAGGAAAAACATGTGATTTAAATTGTGTTTTCGAAATAGAGTGTCTTTTGTGAGATGAATACAAACTTTAAGTTTCATGAGATAAGTCCTAACTTATATTAATTAAGCGGGGCGATCAGAAGTGTTGCATCCAAGAAAATTTATTCAACACTCGATCATATGAGTAGTTCCCAAAATTCCAACCCATCGAAAACTGTTACGGGATCAAAATCGATGCTGTACAAATTAATAGAAGCGTAGCTGTCACGCGAGCGACGATCGTAAAATAGTGTCAACGCCTCTTTCGCTTTAATCACCGAGAGTGGGGGCGATTGTCCGCACCCACTCACATCGGTGTTTGCCCACCTCTCCACAGATGGCGCCTTTGTAACCGGACTCTCACAGGTTCGGTAACCATCGACTACCAACGATACTTTTCATCATCCACTCTGAGTGCGTCAAAGGACTAGAGTCGACCACGTTCGGTACTTTATATTGATTAGTTTCAAATAATTTGGCGATTTTACCTCACCTCATATTATATTTATATTGTTTTTATATTTCTTAGACAGATAATATAATATGAATATGATAATGATTATATTAAAATTCTAATATTTCTACACCGGTAACGGTAGTATAATGTGAACTAATATAAATTCTAAGATCTTTATGTACCTACCATATACTCAGAAATAAATGATATTCTACTAGCTTCCGCCCGCGGCTTCGCCCGCGTGGTGTGTTGATAAAAAGCAGCCTATATGTTAATCCAGGGTATAACCTATCGACATACCAAATTTCAACCAAATCGGTCCAGCCGTTTATGCGTGAAAGAGTAACAAAGATCCACACATCCATTCTCACAAACTTTCACATTTATAATATTAGTAGGATTCTATTCAGACCAAAACACAGTGAATATTTTAAGCCAAAATAATTGAATCGCAAATAGAAAGAATGGCAACTTATGAAAATTTTCCAGTACTTTGCACCTGAAGTGTGACTGGAAAAGGACAGAATATTTCATATGAAAAGGTGAGTAAAGAGCCTGTGACCGTTCATAAAAAGGGATTCGACTTGTTCCTCGTGCTAGAAGAGAGATTGTTTTCCTTCACGCCACGCTATATACAGGGTGGATGTCATACGAGCTATTTATTAGACGGGATAACATTGTCGCGGCTGCCTCCTGCGTTCCCGTAATAGGATTTTCTTTTTATTATTTTATTTCTCGGTTGTAAACTAACTCATTTTTAATTTGTCAGCGAGAAATCGTAAATTTCTCATTGCACGTGCCCGGTGGGTCTTTCGACGTAAAATACGCAGTAAAACCGGCTGGATGTTACCTTATAACCTGCTCGTACTTCGCGCTCGCGTGATGATGTGAACATATTTTTTGATGGATTACTAACCCTCGCCAACTTGTTTCTGGGCTTTACAATCCTCGAATATTGCGCACTTGAGCTAATAGCCATTTATAAAAAAAAAACAACTTCACCACAACACGACCAGAAACGGATACAGAAATTGAGTAAAATATGATCGTAAAATATTATTTGAGGAGGTCAATCACGGTAAACGTATCTCGATCTACACTCATTCATGAGCCCTTCTCGACCCAAATTGAAATTTATATTAGATGTCATCGCCTTTAATTTCCGCAATGTACAATTTGAGATGCAATCTCTCCCTTGGGTTTCAATTCGCGAAGTGTACTTTTAAAATAAGCTGGTAAAAATGGGAAAGGGGCCTAAAATGTAAGAGTGAATATTTGTTCCAAATTCGCCGTTCATTTTGACCCCGCAATAGATAAACGTCTCTCGTTTGACGGGGGTTAGTAGGGATGTCGATCATACTAAAATTGCTTTCCATCGTCGGCGTAACATTTTGTTTTAAAATATACAAAGCGTCATTTATCGTGCGTCTTCAATATTTGGGTTCGTTTTTGTTGTTTGGTAAACAAAAGATCAGGGATTAAGACTGAACATTTTCAGTTATGACTTCCACTCCCCTAGTATTCTGATCGATACAGCTCACCATGTATTCGCAGGAACCTTATATGATTGAGGTTAATAGGTACACAGATAGAACCAAGAAACAGCCCAGCAATACTCATTAGTGCTGCAACCGACAAATCCTCTTCAGTCATCTTTGTCCCCCTAATACTGCAGTTGCAATAAAACGCGGGTAGGGGTAGGCTGTGACAATGGTTAGCGGCCTATTTGCGGACAAGCCGTGCCAGCCACTTGTTGTACTTCCTGCGGAGAGGAGCGCCATTGTAACTAGAGTAGCTACATGGCCGACTTCATTTGTTAAATGAGGCCTGGTCGGTTACGTGATCTAAGTGTGGCTAATCTGCCTTCGCGGTTGATGAGAGGTTTAGAAGTTGAACTTAATTATGGAGATGTTCGGTTTTCATGGTCTATTGTGACGTGGAGCTTAATGTAGCCATGCAATCACTTATGTTACTTTGATATCCCAAAGAGTTTCAGCAACTTTCTACTCATGCGAGACTAGCTAATGTGAAAATTGATAGAATAGCTTTTAAATTGTGCTACATCCCGTTTTCAATATTATGTAAAAAAGACTTTCACTCTGGTAGGTAAAACAAAATCTCTAACAATTCAAGCACAGTAAAGTACCCTAATTAAAAGGATTACATTTACAAACCAATTTACCAAAAACAAATGTAGTATCTTACCTGGTTTTTGCCTTTAAGCACGAGTACATTAGTGACCCTCCCGAAGGGCAGGCCGAGTTGTATGATCTCGGCTTCTGTCGTCTCATTAGGGATGTTCCGTATGTGGATGACCCGCGACGGTTTGCCAACATTCTGTTCGAGTTTCACCTGTTAAAGAAAAGAAATGTTAATGAATTAAATAAAGTAATAAACTAATAACTGACTTTTAATCTTCCAAGATGTAAACAAGAAAGATCCACAACAATATTACTCGAAGGACTTAATAAAGAAAAACCTTCAGTAAAGAAAAACAACACAAAAGATTTCTTGTACATAGTGTGCTGGACGCGATGATCCGTAATCAAGCGGCGTTCGATTCCGGCGGAGCAAACGCGAATGTAAAAGGCACACAGCGTATAAAATGACCGTTCTAATATACATAAATAAAGCTAGCATTGTTCGCGAGGAAGAGCCGGTTGGATAATTGAAAAGTCGATGTAGTATAATTGTCGAGGCTTATCGGGCCCAACCCCGATGTGGGCGCCATTGTTCCCCAGAGAGCCTTTTGATTACGGCGGCGGGCTCGAACCGACTCCCGAATATATTGTAGCTTTGTATGACACTTCACTTCTCATTGAAGTGAAAAGAGCAACCTTTACAGCGCAATTTATGACTGTAAAAAAATCATAAACAAATTAAATAAAAATTGTAAATCTCACGAAGAACTTAAAAGTGTAATAAAACAGGGTTATCAAATATTTCCGAGGTTATAATTATGTTTTCGAGGAAATCTTAGCAGACATTTCAGTTGGAACAGGGAATAAGATTTGGGAGGTTGCGGGGTATTTAAGCGTCTCCCTTTTTACGTTCTTTGGCGGGCGGCGAAGCGTGGAGGTGTAACAAATGAGTCTAATGCCTATTAGTTCGACCTTGTTAAGTTCAGACAAAGTGAGCAGCTGGTCTGACAAAAGTGCAGGGAAAAGTCGAAACACTTGGAGAACTGTTCCATTGTGGCTTTTAGTAGCTACAGTATGTATACTATTGATACAATGAGACTGACTTTTCAATTACCTGCACTCAATTAAGAAGTACGAGATTGGTACTTTATATAGACTTATTTCGTATAAAAGAGCTAGTGCTCATCTAATAGGAGATCCAGTTTATTCAATCCAAATTATGATACGGAGTAGGAAAAATACTGATTACTTTAACAATCCGATTATCATCATCTGCCTAGCCTTTTCCCAACTCTGTTGGGTTCGGCTTCCAGTCTAACCGGATGCAGCTGAATACCAGTATTTTACATGGAGCGACTGCCTATCTGACCTCCACAACCCAGTTAGCACTGGGTAATACGATTCCCTTTGGTAAAACTAGTTTTCAGACTTTTAGGGGCACTGACTACCTGTTACGACTGTCAAAGATCTACAAAAGACAGCCGGGACCAACGGCTTAGCGTGCTTTCCGAGGTACGGAGGAAACTCGGTATGAAATGGGTGGTCACCCATCAAAATACAAACTTAGGCAAGCACGGCTTAACCTAAAGATCGATCTGAGTGGCTGTTATTATTTTGCCACGAGCCCCTTAAACAATCCGATTAGTTAGACAAATATTGTTACGTCCAAAAGGTCAAACCGTACCATGAAAAAAAAAACAATCGAGCACTCCGCTCTTTATAAAAACAAACCGCTAACTAAAAGAAAAGAGTACACAGATATGATATTTTTGAACAGCCCGAATTTCGTTAGAATCGACATCAAAAGAACCAAATCTCCGTAAATAAACAAATAAAAAAAAATATTTTTCCAAAGTGACTCGCAAAGGGAGGAATAAATCGTCGCACACGCTCGCCCACCTCGAAGGTTCGGTATTTTCTCTTCTCACGAAAGAAAACAACTGGTTCGTAAAACGTAAAGAAGGACATTACTTTCGCTGGGTCAGAAAATCTGCGAGGAACGATTTCCACATCAGGCACTTTAAATCATCCGCTCCGTCTCACATTTCATCCATAAATATTAAATCTTGGCTTGGTTCTTTGGATAGAAAAAAAAGCTATCGTATGACATTTTCCCTGTGAGGATTTCCCGGAATCGGTCAATTTTCCCGGTGATCGCGCCGGCCGTGTTTATTGAAACACTATTTCTCAGTTGGCCGCGTCTATGGCACCATATCATTAACTATAACTACGTCTACACGAGTGTTGACGTCTACGACGACCTATCGACACGGATTTTATCGTTCAGGTGTTAATTAATTAATATTTGTGCTTACAGTTTTGTAATTTTCGTTCTTTTGGGTATATTTCGTAGCTGTTTTGTATGTGTAAGTAAGAACTCAGGTGTAGTATAAATTAATTTATTAAAACCGGGTATTAAATAACATAACTGCGCAATCTAAAGTAGTGTCGTAAATTGATAAAATATGGGAAAATTCGACTAAAGCACCGCTTAGAACTGTTTTAAACTTGTTTCCGGTAACATTATGGAGCTATAAACTCGCTACCACAACTTAACATAGACTTTTAATACTACATAACAGATAATGCTTCTAAAAAAGAACGATGGCACTTGTCTGTGCAGTATTTAAGAATTCTCAGTGGCTGTTTAATTGTAGAAAGCATTTTTCCTCAAAGGAAAAATCCGTTTACAGTTTAATTTAACCCATCTTTTTTCCATCTAAATGCTCTTTTTTTCTATGTTTTTCATTGAAAACCATTTATGCTAATAGCGATAATTGTTTTAGTAGTTATTTTCGTTCATTTCGTGAGTTTTTGAGTGAAAAAAAAGGATTTTATCTCAAGTTTAATCCGTTTTACCACGAATACTGAAGCGCTTACAAAGTACCCTACCGTTAATGACATTAACAACCCTAATACCTGATTATAACATAACTAACCGACTTCAAACACATCTCAAACATCGGAATTTGTAATCATGTAACGCCCCTGTAACCGAACACTAATATTGGCACGTTCAAGTAAACGTAACACGAGTCAAATGTACCTGAGCACACTAAGTATTCTGCTTACGGCGCGTTGACAAACGCCCCGTCGACGGTCGCACTGTGACTAAGGAAACGACATTCTGTAATCCGCTTGTGGCGCGCGGGTCAGACTCGACCCATCAGAAACGGGCGGTATTACCCCGTTTAAGAGCCACGTCTTACTTTTTAACATTTGTTAAGGATCATGTTAAGGTTTTAAGTCTTAAGAAACGTTTTTGCTAAGTTAAGTGCTGAGTAATAGCCGTTCCAAGCTAACGATATTATAGTTTTAATATTCGTCGCTTACCTGTCTTGAACAGCTATTTTGCATCAGGTTAGCGGTACAGTAAATTGACAACGGAAATTTATATTTAAAAAGAAATATAACCAGTAATTGGGTAGTTTAGTGAATGTTCCGCCTAAAACCGTACTAGCTTATATTTTGTGGATATTTTAACACAGGTTTTCATTCATAAAAGTCTGGTGTTTAAAAAAGTTGAAATATCTAACTATTCAACGCACGATCTATGGCTGCTGGCAGATTTAATGTGGTGACAGAACCCTAAATAAACAAATACCATATCTATTGAACAGTCTGCCGGCAAACATAAGGAGTGAAACGAATAAAAATAGTTTTAAAAATAAATTAAAAAGATATTATTTAGAAATATGTAAAAGTGCTACATAAAAAATAATAATTAGTTTTAAGTAGGTACGTTTAAAGAGACTCACTGACCTCACAGAAAAAATAATTACTACGGTTTTGTGGGGCTTAGTTTATAAGATTACTTACCATTATTTGAATATAAATAAATAAATAATAATAAATCTGTTATAAATATTAAATTGGATATTTCAGGTATTTACTTGGCATACAAGTTACGGTACCCGCAGTAGGTAGACAATGACTGAGCGAATATCAAAGAAAACGGCCCTCGAGCCTACAGCGTAATCGATTTCGTGATGCAGGAAAACTTCCTACAAATATTTATTTTATCTACGTAAACAAAATGTATGCGAAACTTCACCGTAAGAGGATTCGTTCAACTTTCAGCTGTACTGTTTATTATTTAATAAATTAATATTGTGCTAAGTAGGTAGCTTTTGGTTCTGTTTCAATTTAGTAAATACGGGGTGGAAGGGACACCGGCGCGAAAACGGTTACCTCGTATTCAGTACATCATTCTGAGCCCCACCACGTAGAAATTTTTCATCGGTTATTAAAAAAAATACAGCTGTTCCATACATTTTGACCGTATAGGTATTGCAGTTTTGTAGGAAACAGCAGATTTTTTTTTGAATAATCGATGAAAAATTTCTATTTGGGGCCCAAATAGAAATTTTTCATTGAATGATGTACTGAATACGTGGTAACAGTTTTCGCGTCCGTGCCTTCTACCCCGTATAACCTAGTGAATTCTTATACAATTTGATAACAATCGTTTTAAAACGTTTGGCGACGCTTTTTACTTCTAAACGTTTAAACATTTTTAAAATAACTGTAGAATTTCACATTTTCAAGATGATTTCCTTCACTTTAAAGAGAGAAAAATTCACGTCTTAATATGTTAAATGTTTTTGAATGTAATTGTATTTAATAATATCAGCCTATTACTGTCCCACTGCTGGGCATAAGCCTGTTCTCCTACATAAAAGGCACGAGCATTGATCACCACGCTTGCTCAGACTTATATTAATTATGAGTTCAGGATTCCCTTACGATGTTTTCCTTCACCGATGTCTGTGATCTCCAAGATAAACTTAGAAAGTAAGAAAGTATGAATTGAAACAGTCACATGGGACTTGCTCGAATTTGAACCCACAACCTCATGCATGAGAGGCGCGGCTTTAAACACTGGGCCAAGATGACAGTTGTAATGTAATTGTAGAATATTTTAAATGTTTCAATGGTTTTTGGTTGAGAATAGGATAACTTGAATGCTGGAAAAATCAAGCAATTTCTTCAAAATAAAATGTCTGCATCGATTACAATTACATCAACTGTTATATTACAACACAAACATCTTGAAATCACGACAAAGTGGACAAAGTTAACAGGGATAAACTACGTTTATTGATGGCCCTCAAACATGTCTGTCATTTGAGAAATAATGTACGATCGCGGAGAAATCTCTCTCAGTCAGTATCGGAACCCTTGAACTAATAACAATTGCGATTTAGTGGGCCGTTCGGTAGCAGCTCGATGAAAGTTTGAGTACCCCAGGTAGGAGGTTCAAGTTCTCATGTAGCAGCGATATTTTAATGCTATTAGCTGCGCAAGAAGCTTGCGATAAATGTTTAATTTCTTTTAAAATTTACCGGCGTGTACCTACAAGAGAATCTATAATAATGACACACATTTTAGGCAAGATAAACTTTGGTTTGTGCCCGACCTTATTACAATCTTCTTACAAAATGCATTTTTTTATTTAAAACAAAACCGGCCAAGTTCGAGTTGGACTCGCGCTTTGAGGGTTCCGTATAAACTTGTAGGTATTTTGTTTTAACTACATTATTATTTAGTTTTTAGATTTTTTCCTTTGCCTACTTGTGCTGTAAGACATTGCTTCTTGCTAAATTTCATAATTCCAGGTCAACGGAAAGTACTCTATAGGTTTTGATTCCAAAATCTGCGACATAAACGGTCATATTTTTTGATCGCGTTGGCTTTCAAGTTTGATTTTTTTCACTGCTCCAAGGATTGTCAGACCTGAGTATTTGATATTAATTGCAGCTTGATACCTCCAGGCGTACCTGAGAAAAAGGCGTCTTGACAGACGGACAGACAGACGGACAACGAAGTGATCCTATAAGGGTTACGTTTTTGCTAACTGAGGTACGGAACCCTAAAACCCGATGTATCCACAACCTTGCCTCTAATACGGCAAAAATTTAAGTAGTCAAATTCCACTTCAGCAAACAAATAATTAACTAATCCAATATTTCCTCGAACATTGTTTCCATTCTTTAACAAAAGTTTTACTAAAAGAATCCATCATAATTGATTCTTATGGCTTGCACCGCACTTGGAGTTGCATCCGCCGTTAAAATTTCAAGATCGTTGCAGTCGATTCGTTGAAACTTTTAATTGGCCGTCCAGTGGAATATTGTATTTCATTGCCGACCATCAATGATATTATTTGATACAGGTTGAGGAGTACTACCAAGCTAGTTATGATAGTTGGACTATCAAATAAATAGAAGCACCACATTTATGTATCGGTTAGTTATTAAAGCGATACTAATTGGTACTGTATAGAAATTATTTGCCAAATGTGGGTAGTCTGATTAGTAACTATAAAATTATATCAAAGCTATATTGGTAAATTTGATGAAAATACCAGTAGGTAACTAATATAAATTTATTCAAGCCTGTTAGGAAAATAGAGACATAGAATGTAATTGTTGCATTATAAACCTTCCATACGGTTTATCTAGTAACTTATTTTAACCTCGTTGATCTAGAGCATGAGGTGCTAGGTTCGATCCTTCGTCAGCCGAAGAGCTATTGGATTTTTCCATCAGGAATTTCTCAGTGGCGGCAGCCATGGAGTTTAGATTTGTGCCCATCATCATCACCATTTCAGCCGAAAGACGTCCACTGCTGGACATAGGCCTCCACCAAGTGTCGCCACATTGACCGGTCCCGTGCGACTCGCATCCAGCAGATCCCCGCAACCTTCACCAAGTCATCGGTCCACCTAGTGGGAGGCCTTCCAACGCAACGTCTTCCGGTCGCCACTCCAGAACTTTTCGGCCCCATTGGTCATCCGTTCTGCGAGCAATGTGCCCTGCCCACTGCCACTTAAGTTTGGCGATTTGTGCCCGATTGATGTCAATAGGCTCGCCCCCTATTACATGGGACTTAAACCTAACTGGCGAAATGTGGGTGCACTATTAGGTACACCTCTGCCTAACCCTTCAGGGAATTACAGGCGTCATGTTATGTTAAGTAATTTTAACGATAATTAATTGATTAGAGAATCGACTAGGTAACTTTCCTCATATTACTTTGGCGAATGTTCACTTCCGAATAAAATCTCAACGCCTATCTTATTTTGAGGACAAAAAAATAAAGACTAACAAAACCTCTTATCTCTTGTGAAAAGTTGTAAAAATCAGGTGCAGGAAATTGGTTTGCCGATACGTGGCGGCGACAGACGAATCGATAAACTTAGTGTTGTTCACTGGTTTAAGACATCCACTGTGATACTGTACTTGGAACGTACGAGATGCTTCATAAAAATCCAAGGTGTAGCCAGATGCAAAAATTGCCATAAGAATGGGTGTGGAAGTTTTTGGTTTTAGTTTCGTAAATATATACTGGGATACAGGTAAAAGAAAAGTTAATCTTTCTTTCTTTATCGTGTGGTTAGTGCCTAACCTAGTGTCAAAGTTTTTATGCCACCCATGGGCCTCTGACTTGGCTTTACATGCCGTCGAGAAATATTTCTCAGGGATACTGGTTTCCTCATGATGTATAATTATTACTTCCTTCACCGAAGCACGAAATAATTATACAATACGCACATGAATCCGAAAAATCAGAGGTGCGCGTCTTGGGTTCGATATTAAGATCTATGTTTCGGCAGTCCGACAGTCACAACACTAGGCTATCACTGCTAAAGAAAAGCTAATGATCGTCGACTTTTAACATCATGTGAAACGACAGCCTTTTTTATTGCTAATTTAGGAAGATCACCGACATTTCCCGTCTCTAATTATTATATCGGTCAAGAGGTAGGAAATTCACTGAAATTTTTTTACGGTCATCACTTATTTTATTGGTTCATGTGCGTAGTGGAGTATTTCCAGTTGTCAAAATATAGGTCTCGATTTTAAGTACTTATGCATTATGCCGAGAATGATGATGAGGATAATATGCCTATGACATTATCTACGTAGGTATATGCCTTGTTTCTAAGAGATGGAGTAGACCATAGTTCTAGGACATACTGGTACACCCACGATGTTTTCCGGTACCGTTTTGAGAGCAGTAGCAATGAATTAAATTACAGAAAGTAAAATCACTGACTGGGTTCAAAACCTATGACAGGAAAGACGAAGCCGGGCTAAATATTAAAACACTTCTTTTTTACTTTATTTTAAAGCTACGTATTTCCCAAAGAATATTCCAGAAGGAAAGTGGTCGAACATCCACACTTTACTTAGCTAGGTGCTAATTCATCCATGCATAAGAATGGGACAACTTTGCGCGGGTAAACTTTTAATAGTGGGCTTCGCTGGGCCTGAATCGCTTTGCAACTTCCAGCCATTTTGTCTTAAGAACATTATTCATTGAAATAAATATTGTTATCCGTTAATCCTTAATACAGCTTGATGGGGCTTTGTACTAGTTTTTCATAATTATCAGACGATCGGTTTTTATGCAGCATTAAAAAAATGTCGAAGATAAGCGTGACTGCTGAGCATGAGGTCCTGGGTTCGATTCCGGTTTTTCCATCAGCAATCTCTCAGTAGCAGCCACGGAGTTTAGATTTGTTCCTGATTGATGACAATAGACTCGCCCCCCTATTACATAGAACTTAAAACATAACTGGTGAAATATGGGTGTACTATTAGGTACACCTCTGCCTAACCCTTCAGGGATTACAGGCGTAATATTATGTATATAAGATAAGCGTCTATAATTCTGCTAAGAAGAAATTACGTTATAAAATCAACATTACTTTACATAAGTGAAGGGTCTCTTATCAGAGTTAAGATATATAGTTGTTTCCATGAAAGTAACAATAATATTTTTATTGCAGGAAGGAGCAAAAAGCACACTTGCAACAGGGACGGGGGACGTTTACCTGCTCGCTGATATGATAAACAAGAATAGATGAGGCACATAAACAACTTCAGGCGCAAGGGGCACTTTTAGTAGTCTTTAAATTTAAACCTCCTCTGTTCAAAGTTTCACTGCTAAAATTGTCAACAAAGACTAAAATAGATAAACCCCACACTGGCAATATAGATGAAATTCCCATACGTTTCCATTGAATGTTAGGTACTTAATGTATGTAATAGCGATAACAAACTATAAAGGTGTACAGTAAACACTTCCCTCCATCTGTAACTATGTCTTAAATCACACGAACCATAAGTTTTTGTTTGAACAGACGCTCAGCCCGTGTTCGTGGTAGGAAATCGTAAAATAAGATAGCCAAATGGTTTTAGTACCCCCTAAAACTAGTAGTAAAATAGTAAGTGCCCCGCAATGAATATCTTTATGAGATCATTTGATTGATTACTAAATTTTCTGGGAACAAAATTGATGAAGCTGAGTGGTCGTATTATATTTAATTTGATTTAACAAACTCTTTCATTAATAACCTAAGTTAATTTTAAGAGACAACCTAAGAGTGTTATACGAAAGTGAACTTTATTTGCGCGGCTTCATTAGTAAGCAATATTGATGTTAATTGTTCTATTAGCAACTAAACTATGTACTAACGAAGTCAATAAACGCGGCCGCGTTATTTGCGTACGCGCTTAGCACTCACAATACGCAAATATCTTACTGCTCCAAAGGCTGTTTAGGGTACTTTACTAAATAAGTTATTCTCGCCTTCAGAGCGTCATTCGAATATAAAACAGAAAGCTATTTATAATTTAGCCAGCTAATTTACCGTTTTCTACCGAGTGGGGGCAGTTTAAAAAGAAAATAACAATTAGGTACTCCAATGAATAAGAAAAAAGGGACAGAATGGATCGTAAATTCTTCTCCAAATAAGATCAACAGTCAACCTGTGCAAGCGATGTCGTAACTTCGTAAGACAAGCTCGTAAATGCTTAAGTAGTGGTAAACGCAGGCCCCGGACATCTTCTGATTTGATTGATCTTCACAAGGCAGACCCTTTGCGTTTTTACAGGAAACGTCAAGAAAATGAGGAAAAAAAAACGGGGAACATAATTAATTACTTGATTTGGACATTAATGACCCGGTCAAAGAGGACGAGGGTTGATTAGTGTGTTTTCTACAGACGTGCTCCCTCTGACATTGGTATTATTTCAACGAGAGTAATTTGCTAAATACATATATGTACATGAAAGCTGTATGTCTGACATCGAAATTGAAGCAAACATTTCAAGTTAATTAAAACTGTCTGCATTTTCCATTCAATTTGAAATGGAAACTCGAAAAAACATTGAAAATTTATATTTATTTTCCTTGTAACGGTCCAAATACAACTCATAAAACATTCTATATAAAAACAGAGGCTCTGAGTTTTCCTTCAATATTTTCACAGCATGAAGTGTTTGCAGTACAACACAAAGAGAGAACATAAAAAAAATACTTTTAAAAACGAGTCGCCATTCCGCCGATAGGCACCAAATGAATATTCAGGGTAACAAAGGAGAAGGGGTGTCGCAAAATGGCACTGCCTTAATTTTCATAGTAGAAAAAAAGCGGGGCAATCGCTAAACCATAAAATAGCAAATAAATAAGCAACGTTGGGACACGTCCCTATTTAATTATGAATTAAGGCCGAGCGCAGTAACGAGATCACAATGTAATTAAGATTACTGCGGCGAGGTTTTTTCAGGGCGCCCCTAACAAGTAAGAGTAAATGGACGGCAAAACGCCGCGAAACTAAAATGGCTACCTTGTTTTGCTTGAGATAGGGAATCATTTAATGAATCTTGTTTGGGAATAGATGATTACGAACTAATGGGCCTTCGATGTATTGTAACAGATTACTTATGTAATGGCTTAATATAATCTAACAAGTTTAAAAGACATCAAAATATCTACTTACATAATTGTAACAGAAACAGAAATTCTTTGAAGTAAAAGTTGGAAAAAATATTGGAATAAACTACTCAATTTAGAATGATAATATTCCCACGTTTTTTGAGACGATATTAACCAAATAAAATAGTACAAGTAAAGTGGTACCTAATTTACTTTAATTCGCGATATCTTGAAAGAAAAATAATTAAGTACAACTTTTTCTCCAGAGCGACTACACATCTGAAATATACCTACAAGAATCATTAAAAAGGTTTTACGTATAATTCCTATTGAAAAAAAAAAAACATTTTTCTTGTACGCAACAGCCAGTATGATATTTTATTTTCGCAGTGACATAATGACCGGTGACAGCGGGGGAAATAAACTGCCTAAGGGAAGAATAAGAAAATGGTTTCTTTTCAACGAGACGGTTCGCTTCTATTTAATTTGCGTAAATGATACCTAAGGCAATGTTAAATATAAGGTTTGGGAATGACAACACACTATTATAGTATTACCTATGTTTAGCGAAGAATTTTGGTTTTCATCACAGTTTATTACGAAGTATGATGCTCCCAAGAAATATCGAGGGGTGGTAATATATTGAGTTTAAAAGTTATGGTAATGCATAAGTATGTAGTGTCAGGTCCATCGCTTACCTAAGGTGCTACACTTCATTTTTCTTAAATGTGTCTTACATTAACGATTTTGTTTGTCTTTGTTAAGTTCAGTTATTAGCGATGCTCGATGATCGTATTTCTATTCGATTATAAGTCTTATTTGAAACACCACACGGGTCTTTTACATGTTTTCTACCAAAGACGTCAGTGGAAGTCGTGAAATTGAGCCTTGTGAAATTGAATTGCAGCTTTAACGTAAGCAGTAGTGCTAATTGGCACACTCAGAAACTTAAGTCGGCCTTTAGACCCAACATTTTTTTTTATAAAACTTCTTCACCCAATGCATAGTTTTTATTACTTTGCTAAGCTCAACCACAACCGCAGAGGAAGTGAGGAATATGTAACATAATCTGACCTAGGAATGTAACATATTATTCCGTTTTAATGGATGATGCAATCCATTTGGTGGTCGGAACACACGGCCAGCACTGGTCTCGACAAACAGAGAACTGTTTGAACAGTAGCAAACAAAGTGTGCATGCAAAACTCGCCCCGTATTTATGTAAATACACGATGAAACAACTGTGCAGTAGGAAAGACCCAAAACTGCGACCTTGTTTATTTTTATAACAGTTTTCTTCTATGTTGATTGTTTTCTACCTTTTACCACGTGCGCGTTTTGTGCTGAGATTTTGTTAACCTCCAGCATCTCGTTGATTAGTGCTGGTTAGTGGGCACACACTGTTTACATTGTTGATGCTTTTAATCTTTCGGTTAACGGTATGGGTTTATGTTATATTGAAATATGGACAGTGATTAACCTATAAATTTTTGTTTATTAGTGTATTACAGCTCATTATGTGTTTATTAAAATATTTTACTGCTCATCTATTTGCAACTATAAGTTCACAAAAACGCAGTTAGTTTGGCTACTAATGTAATTTGTGTAAACGGTAAACTGCAATATATTTTTATCTAACAAAAATATGGCTGCGAATTTTACTCCTCGCGAGTGGAATGGATGCAGAGTACTAAATGTTAAAAATAACAAATATAATAACAAGCTGATATAATATCACATATCATTGTAAACGCAATAAATTATCAAGCGAAGGAGTGAAACGAGGAAATGTTGAAAGAAATAGGATAATGGAAGTTCTTTTCATGTATTTCAAATTGTTTTATGAATATTGAACAAAGTACCTTATTTTTACGCATCCGTATACAATTAATATTTAATTCTGAATACTGTTACGTTTCTTTAATCAGCAATTTTCGTTTAGTTCAAATATTAATTAAAAATTCATGTAAAATATAAAGAAATAATATCCATACAAAATCGGATGAAAATTATTTTTTACCTATTTAATTTTAAGGCTTACACACACCGATTAAGGGTTAACCGGTTAACCGTATCGATTTAAATTCTATATGTAAAAATCCATCCGGGTATCGACAACTCAGGGGTAGATTAATAAAAATTTGCCCCCCAAACCCTCAGGGTAGCTCTTTATGGCACGTTGGCTTTTTACGAGGGACCTTTTATTTTAATACTTATTACGGTTTCGCGATTCCGCCGTTTTATCGCGATTAATCGTTTTTCAGTTAATTACACATTTCAGCAAAAGAAGTGCCGTTAGAAAGGTAAGTAAAGGAATGGGCTGTAGCTACTTATTCGTCTTTGTATTGTGCGTGGGTGAGTTTTGCATTCATGTTTTATGTTAATGTGTACGACTCGATATTATATCACGAATTATAATTGTTAGAAATTTCTCGATGCCTATGTATTTCATCAGCGTCAGCGGCGACTGTGTAATTAGTTAGCAATAACAATGTTTGGCATAGGTATATGTAAGAATGGCCGATTTCATACGCTTGTGCGGTCTTCCTATCTTGTAAGATTTCCAGATCCTACAGTATAATAATATTAGCTTCTGTCCGCGGTTTCGACCACGTAGTGCTCGGAAATTCTCCAACGGGAAGATCCTATCCAGAAAAAGTATAATATGTCCTAGCGCAGGTAATGCTCTAACTGTATGTCAGTCACCGAAATACGTTCAGCCGTTAAATCGTGAAGACTTGACGAACAAACAAACCCACTTTCATATTCGTAATATTATATAGGATTACTTAGTGTAATTTATTCCATCACCACTGCTCTCAAAAACGGCGAAGGAAAACATCGTGAGGAAACCGGCATGTCCTAGAACCAAAAATTCGAAGACATGTGACATCTGGGTGTGTGTTTATTATATTTCCCAAAGTTGTTATACAATCATAATCCAAGTACTGTTTATTTACTTTTTTCCTAATTCGTGTAAATATTTATGCTGTCTTGATTTCCGTACGTTTTTTTCTCACGGGTGACCACTGAAAACCAGCGCTGTGCTGTGCCCCCCCCCATAGCACAGTATCATGCTGAGTGATAACCTGCTTGTCGCAGTCACGACGTGCAAGCTGTTAACTTTTTTTTTTTGTTTCTGTCCTGTTATATTATTTGATGCACATTATGATTATTGTTATTTTTTTTGTCTGCACGTCATGTCCCTGCGACAAATAAATATTTTTTCTTTCTTTCTATCTACCAACCCGCACTGGGGCCGCATGGTGGAGTGTCCCAGCAGTGGGAACATTATAGGCTTTATGCTTATGCTAGTTAGGATTATGGTATATTTACCTTTTTCGCAGCGGAGTCCTGGTTGTTATTGTCTGCGTGGTGCGGAGCGGCGGGCGCCATGACGGTGACGCCACTCTGCGAAAGAAGCTCGTCGGAGCCTCTCTGTTGACAAAACAAAAAAACTTTCAAGAACAATGCCATATTAAGACGATGAAATTAATCACACTATGGCTAAAATTACGAACTACTCTGTGGAAAAGTCAGAAATACATGGCACACTACCTTATTTCAATGATTTAACTAATTGAATATGGCTAATATTACGAACTACTTTGTGGTGTTACTACCCACAGTTTTTGTTTTATTTTTGTATCTATGAAAATTCTTCTCAGCGGATGTGATTTATGCACTGGCTGGTAACTGTCATAATTAGTAGCACGACCGCACGGCTTGACTGTTAACTTGCAATCTAGCAATGATAACAATTACACAGCGTATGAAACATATGCCACTCCCATCTTACGCATTCTACCAATATAAAGCAGTTCCAAATATACATCAAATCCGCGAGTAATTTGGAATCAAAGTTTCTACCAAAAACCAGTTAACACATGTATGCTGCCGTTCAAATTAAGTAGTCCAAATTATAAATCAAAATATGGGTAATTTAAAATCAATGTACGGGCAATAAATGCGAATGCTCCTACTGAAAATCACTAATTGGACGAATTGAAAAGCGCAAAATTATCAATTCGTCAGTTACATTACGTTTAAATAATAATTTCAGATAGTTTTAGCTAATTGTTTATATCTACCTAGTTGTGCTCTGGTGCAATTTCACAAAACTTTTAAATAAAGCTGTAGCAATAATTACTGTTCTAATATTTTACCGTTAAGTGAAAACGTATCAATATCCAGCTTTACCACGCTGTGAACCGAGCCTTTAAACGACGCGAAATAAGGCCGCGTCGCTGCCAAAATATTGACAGGTGACTTTGCATGCGCGAAGACGTCATCTCCCCCGGCACAAAGGGAAAAACGTAACAAAATAAAACAAAAACACAATTCCGGGACACGCCAACGCACACGTCAACCCGCCCTACCCCGGGATCAATCTCAATTTAAGACGGCGAAATGACAGACCTCAGCAGTTAAACGCACCGGGCTAAGGTATAAATCACGCTACGTAATAAAGAAAACGTACAAATGACGCAACACCGCGGATTTTGTATCGCGAAGCTCACACCTGGCGGCGTCGCCTGGATATCACTCACGCGAGACACTTAATAACGCCGAACACATCAATTGTTCCTAACGCGAAAAATGACAGACGGCGATACACGCGCCTACCTATGTAAACTTATATTCGATTATGAAAATGCAAATTAGGAAAGTAATCTGTTATTACAAACATCCACATCAAGCCTACGTAATCCCTTCGAATTGTTGGCCAAGGTTTTTATTTTAACACAGCAGAATACTCGTGGAACTTCACAATATTTAAAGGCATAATAAATTCTAAAACAAAGTATGCAGATTTTGTTTGAACTACATTCCAATAAAAGAAAACCTTTTAGCTCTTAGTTTCGTATTTTTGATAACTGTGCCCCTTTATTTGCGTTTTACTTAATATTATGAAAAACAGATAAAGGTAACAGCGGGATTCTCATTTTTCAGCATAAAGCTTTCATTGTAGAAAAAGGAACGTTCTCTCTGAAATAAAACCAACATTCGCGAGTCCTATTCCTTGGAGTAATTTCGTAGAGCGCGTGTAATAATTGCCAGAAATTAAATAACATTTTTCACAACAACGAAAAAACAGCACGGATGAAAATTTTGCGGAAAGAAGGCGGATTGTGTTGGGAAAGAGGGCAGTTATCGTTTCCTTCGCAATTTCTCAACTTAATGGAGAATGATGTTGAATGATGCCTTCATGATGAAGACAATGGTGACATCGGGTATAAATACGGGGACTAACGTTATTTGTCTAGAGGCTCATCAGTAGGACGTATCCCTCAGAAACGAAAAACGCTGCTTATATTTTGTTTAAATGATCCACGCTCATTTTTTTCAAGGACTTTACATTCAAAGACTGTACCAAAAAAAAACTTGTTTGAGCTTATTTTAACACAAAAAAGCGTACATATCTTATTTTCCATTACTGACAGCAGTTAACAAAAGCGAAACTATTTTCTATCCTACGTAATATCGTGAAATGAACGTATTAATAAAAAATGTAATCTGTCCACATAATACGTGCGTCGCTATGTACGAATGGGACCTACGAAGCAAAATCAATTCCCTAGATTGGTTCTTCACAAGATGGTATTTGGTTTTACTCTCGAAAGAAAACTGTGATCTTTTCCCGATGAGAAACATACTCAAACGTTCCTCCAATATGTCATTTGAATGAGCGTGATACGAGGGGCCCACATATCAAAATATAGGGAATAAAATATACATGAAAGGTTTACTTATAACAGACGAACGAGCTTGGGCCCTTCTTACAGATAGTAAGGACGCAAAATGATATGTTTACGTGGTCAAAGAGGAGTATCAAAGTCCATTGTCGGAAATCAATACGGATAATGTATTAGTGATATTAAAATGTGCTGAAAACGCTTGGGAGCGATGGGACACAAAGATTCTGTTGTTATTTATGAAATCTATAGGCCTTATGTTTAGATAAATATAACTTTTGATACTTGGTCAAATAACATCTGGAAATCAATTTGCTGAAAAAGCTTTAACAAAATGGGGATGAGTAGAATATTAAGTTGAGATATTCAATGTTTGTTAACAGATTTTTTTAGCGAGTTAGATGTGGGTCAACTTGTAGAAATAGATCGCTGATGTTTGTTTGAATTCGAGAAAATTAAATAACCTGGTTATTAGGTAAATAAGTACCATACCATTCAGACTTCATTAGGATCTTGGAGGTTTTTGTTTCTGGGTACCTATGCTTGACGACGACGTCCCAATTTACTGACTTTTACCTGATGCCGTTTATTGCATTCTTATTTTTTTTATAATAAACATAAAACACGTATATTAAAATAACCATATCCGCAATAAAACTCGTGTAGTGTGTAAAACGAAAAACAAATATAACCATTTGTTCCTAAACTGGCAGCGCGCGATTTTTATGAACATCATAAACATATCCGACAGCACTATCGTGTCACATGAAATATTTATGTACCACTAACACTCTACAAAGATCATTAATCGATATGTATCTACAATATAAGGGACGAGTTCATTCAATGAAACGCGAACAACTGATTCTTCCCGAGATAATGTCCACCAAAGAACACGGATATATCCGAACTCTCTAACAATAAGATCGATGCAATTCCATCAAGATTTGGCGACATCGACGGACGTCAAATAAAATATTATATCCACTATGCACCATCATAGTAAGAGTACGGTAAGCTTATATAATAAAACTCGTGTCGGGAGCACCTTGTTTCTGTGGCCGAATAAAATAGGGAGAAACGAGAGAAAACGAACATTTACGATGCGAATGAAAAATCGCTTCGGCATTTATGACATCATTGTTCCCGAGAATGAATCTAATATGAAAAAAATAAAAAGGGTCTAGCGTGGAAAGGCTGTAACGAGTCTAATAATTTTTATTGCGATTTCACAAGCTTACAGTCTGATTTAACTCGACGTGTGTAAATTATGATTTAATTTAATAACCAACGTTGAAACGAGCGTAAAATGTTTTTATGTGAGATAATATACTTTTCATTAAGAGTCATGCGTTACTCGCACAATTTTATATTCGTGTTTTATGGGCGCAAGCAACTCGACGGAATTGAATCGTTAACAAAAACATACATGGATTTGTGTAACAGCTTGGTACAAATGCTGCCAACAAGAAGTCAATATATCAACCAATATAATTTTCTATAGTTCAAGGCATTAATAATACGGTTTATGTTAATCTCCCTAATTCATTTAAAGCTCTTAACAGAACAATTTTTCACCTTCGTGCCCAGAGAGTGTTAATTACTTATTTTGCCTTGATTAAAAGAAGGGGTTTACTTAGAAGGAAAATGAATCAAAAATAAATACTACTACGTGGAAAATTTCTTAAACAGGACTTACTTACCTACTAGTAACTTTACGTACCGGTATTAGCTTGAGTATACCTCATGCACTTACATAATAAATGAAGCTTGTTCAGAGGAAATTTTAAACCAAGTAAAATTGTGAAGTAAAATTTGAGACAAAATAATTTTCTTGGAAATAAGGTAAGCTTTGCACTAGGTAAACTGGTAAGCTATTATGTACGTTACCGCTAATGCCCGCGAGTAGCGTGTCGAACGTGTTTAGGGTTACCATATCTCAGGATTTGTCCTGCGATCTCAGAATTTTTTGAATTTTTAGTAAAATAGAGTAGTTTTCAGATCTTTTTATAAGAAAAATATAATAATAATCTAAATTAAAGACTAATTTAAAAATCAACTTTTGCGATGATACCTTTTTAAGTAAACTTTTGTCTTTTAACATTGTTTTATAAATGGTCCGCACTTTTTTTCACTAGTCAAATTATACCGTGTTAAAAGTATGCTCGGACTGAAGACACCATTAGTTGGTTTCTCTCATTCGACCATTGAGCCCCCATGATAGAAAAAACTCTTTCCACGAAAAAACGCAGTAAATTACGTTTGCATTTGCGAATTCGCAAAATTCCACAAAATCTCAGTATTTTGTATCTGGTAACCCTAAGCGGTTAGGGTGTAGACAGACGGTGGAGGCGCTAACAAGTCTGTGTGTAAAGCAGACGATGCGCGCTAAGCACCGCGCTGCCACGCTGTCGATCTCATCACCGCGACTCGCACCGTGTGCGCCGCACATTCGTCTAATGCTTCATATCATCGCACCCGACCGTCTCCGACTAAGATGTCGAAATTAACGATCTTGATAATATTTGTCGGCTCAGCGCTGCCAAGCTCCACTCGTAATTAATTGCACCAATTTGTTCTGCGCTTATAACGGACATTTGTCAAGCGCCCACCCGCGCCGGATGATTTTCGCACTAACTTCATAATCGATATTCGGAAATATCGATTATCGCCCAAACTCTTTGCCCCAACTCGGATATTAAGACGTTCCGCAGTCATTAATAAGCCGTAACGATGTTTTCTTCGATTCCAACGAGCAATATAAATTCCAGTCATAATTTATTATGTTTGCACTTGCCTTTGTAGTTGAGATGTGTGTATTAAAAATTCAAAGTGCGACTGCGATAAATTAGGCAGACACGAGACGATGTAAAAGTTAACAATTCTCATCACAACTAGGAGGCAAACCTCTTAGCCCCTGAACAATATAAGGAGACATTAGTCGCTGTCACAACTCTACTTTATAGGGAAAGTACGAGCTGCGAGTTTGTGTGAACAAACTTGTAGGGGCCTGGTTACTTTAGTAACGAATAGAGACGTCAGGAGGTAACCGCCACTCGAGCGCAACTCGCGTGCGATTTCAACTCGGCTTGAACTATGGCGGGCTAACGCCAGGATCAATGCGGTTAACTCTGTTACTCTCAACAATATTAATAAAAGGGTTATTTAGTATCCGCGTGTATTACGATCCGCTTTTAAATCGCACCTGTTAAACTTGTAAGATAGATCGGATCATTACGCTCACTAAACTTGAGCTTAATGGCTGCTCAATTTACGATATAGTTAGAGCAAAACTAATCTGATCCGAGGAAAAGTTGTGCGATAAAAGTTAACAGATACAGAGCGAGAGAAACAAAAGGCAACGTTTAGAGGCGACGTTCATTTGCATGCGAGACGATACGAATACAGTGCAGCGGGCGCATTGCTGTGTTTTATGTCTTTCACTATTTTATAAACAACTGGAATGGGACCTTGAATAAATGTCCAAAAGAACTAATTTACGTGGAAACATTTATCATTAAAAGTAATTTAGAGTTAACGAACAGTAAGCGGCCTACATAAGTCATAACGTCTATCTGGTTGTCCCTAATTACGTTTTATAAAAATAATATGGAGCCTCCTTTATTTGGGCTCAATGAGATTGAGTTAGTACCGTGGATCCAATAAAGGCTAATGTCACTATAAGAAACGTGTTAATGGTTGTTATTTATCGTGTGAGGCTGGCGAAAGCGGAAGAATAATCACAGATACACCCTGCGTTTTGACACGGATGTTACAAGTCAAACTCATGTGATTTATTAGACAATATTGCTGTTGTACCGATAAATTACAAACATAAATTAATAATTTAGGAAAATAGATAAAAAATCTCCCTAGACCTCAATATTTTCAGCAGTAACAGTGAAATTCCGTCTTTATTATTATTATTTGCAGCAAAAACTGGAAAACTAGATCAAAAGTTCCTTCAGCGTTCATTACAATTTGCAACTAAAACTTATCTCACTCGCACAGTTGAAGCCACTTCCTCTAGTTTTTACTACCCATATTCATAATGCTTGAGGAGTTGCGAAAGCGGCTTAGTGTAGGTTGTGACGAGACAGGTCCGGCCGGCTCCTAATGAGAAACTATCAAACTCCAACGGCACATTTGTCTTGTTAATGCTAATATTCAATTCTCTAGGCGACGCCGTACCGCTAACTAGGCTTTTAGTTGGTCGTGTACCGGTAGTCTTATGTATACATGTAATGTAGGGACATTTGCAGTCAGGGAAATGTAAGTTAATTATGTTAAGTAGTTAGGGGATTTCTTTTTTGCTCAGGTACCTAAGGTACGTTAATCAAATCACCTTCATGTTTGGAGTCATGAACCAAAGCTTAAATTTATTTATTTATTTAACAGTTTATGTACACACTAAATACAGAAAACAAGAAAGGGACAGAAAAAATAGGTACAAAGGTGATGCTTATTTCTAAAGAAATCTCTCTTCCAGCATACCTGCGAAAGGAGAGTAGAAAAAAGAGATGTAGACATAGTGTGTAAAAGAAGAAGAGAAAATAGAATACATAAAAACAAGGCAAATAACGAATTTAAATATAAAATACAATACAAGAATATACTTACATATTTACTAGTAAAAAGGCAAAATATATAGCACAAATATTATTATAAGCTACAATAATATAATATATAATAATAAATAAACATAATATACCATAATATATATAAATGATGTTTGACAACTATAAAATCATCACTCGTCTAGGATTTTCCCATATTTGTGGAAGTCAGCCTACGGTATATTCACAAACAGCTGAAAACCAGTGTTTTACATGAATCGACTGCCTATCTGACCTCCACCTAGTTACTAGGTACCACAATACTCAGCCAACTAAGTAAGAAAGCCAAGTCAACCGAAATAATGTATGACGAAGCAAAAAATCACGAATATAATTTCGAAGATGTCGCCTCAACAAAAGCCCATGAATGGGTTCACATGTATCGCATTAGCACATTCATATGCCAGACAATCAATATCACTTGACTAAGGAAAAACAAATAGATTCTTTATGGCAATGTACGAAGGTAACAATTCACCCCTCAATGGGCCGTACGGAATCTAAAGCGATCGTAATTTCGTCTGGCAATATTCCGCCTTTTCATATTTTCCTTTTGCCTTCCAAATGTTATATCGTGCCCAATACAAGGCAGCGATTTCGTTTGTTATTTCAAGCCCTCTCACGCTTCTTCGATTTAGTATATCGACACGTGAAGCTGAAGCATCAGTTAAACAAAACATAGAATCACTTCGCTTTTCAATTGCAAGACTGATTTTCGAAGTGAAAAGAGTTTTCTAACAAGCAAAACTGAGTCGTGGTAATAAAAACAAATAAAATCTTCACTTTACTTTAACATAACATAACATCACCCCTGTTAACCCCGACGGGTTAAGCAGAGGTGTACCTATTAGTACACCCACATTACGCCACAGTTATGTTTAAGTCCCATGTAATAGGGAGCGAGCCTAATGCCATGAACCGGGTACAAATCCAAGCTCCGTTGCTGCTACTGAGAAATTCCTGACCCTGGAATCGAACCCAAAACCTCATGCTCAACAGTCGCGATTGGGACCACTAGACTCACGATACAAATTTGATTCAACTTTAATGTTGCTTAATGACTTGAATATTTAAAGCAATTCATAGCTACCACCGCCCAAGTAACACAGGAAGCATTTTAAAATACGAATAGTAAACTTATGTAAAACTTAAGGTCCGTATAAACTCTTACAAAAGTTCACCGATCGTCTTGATGCTTTATATTGGTATTTCAAAACCATTATGATGCTTTACAATGTATAACGGTTGGATAATGACCTATCAAAATGCTTTTGTAAAGCGTTTAGTTTTAGTGAAGCCAACCACAATGCAACTGTACAGCTTTCAGCTGTTTTTAGTGTCTCAGGGTTTACAATAGCATTGTTAAGTAGTAAGATAATGCCTATTGCTGTTTAATAGCATAAACCTGTACCATTATAATGCATCGTAAATCCAGTATACAGCTTTCAGCTGTTTTTAGTGCCTTAGGGTTTACAATAGCATTTTAAGCAGTAAGATAATGCCTATTGCCGCTTAATAGCATAAACTTGTACCATTATAATGCACCGTAAATCCGTGATACAGCTTTAGGTTGTTTTTAGTGCCCTTTGTTGTGCTATAGCACTTTTAAGTGCTAAGTAAAAGCCTAATACTGTTGAACAGCATAAACGTGAATCAATATAATGCTTGCATTTTTAAACATCAACTGAGTGCTGTTGTGCGAGTAACAGCTCTTTAATCAAATACACGTGAGTTATTGTAATGCGTAAAGCTATATATACATTCACTTTACTGTATTCTTAAAACCATTTGTCGGCCATATTGGGGAAAAGCACATAAAATATAATATGTGTATACATCAACAAATAACAGCATTTTTTATGGTGTGTTGCCTAACCGTGTGTGTAATGATTATGATAATTATGCTAGTAACAAAATTAAGTTGTGATTATTCAAGTAATACAAATTCTTAAATGAGTTTTATTGTTTTGCTCAAGGATCCCCAAAATTACTTTAAAGCAATGGCACTATTTCAGTCTACATCAAGTCTATTGGTATATCGGTGAACCCTTAGAGAACTACTTTATAGCCAATGGCACTACGGTGGTTCATCAAAAGTCTTCTCTCTGGCCTCTAGCTTAACGATTGTTCACGTGTGACTATTTATACTGCTGACGGCATTAATTGGCCTTTATAAAGGTTCACCGGGCTATTGTAGACTCACGCCATTTTGAAAATATTTTATAACCAAAAAATATTATCATTCGAACCTATTTATAATAGCAATAGACCTTTATCATAATGATTTAACTTAATTTAATACTGCCCAATCAATACTATTACGTTAATTATGCAAAATTCATTCTAGACTAGGAATAAAAAAATTGTTTTGATTATTTGATTCATATTTTTATATGACATTTTATATCAAAACTACAAAATATCGAAGGCGCGTGAAAATTTTCAATGAAACTTATATAGATATTTACAGTAAACTAGATTGCGTTTAAAATAGGCATGAAATAACAAAAGAGTCAAAAACTTAGCAAGTATTATAAATTTTATTTTAATGCAAATACAAGTATGGTGTCACTCAGTTTTGACGATCTTCGTCCATATTATATTGCTGAACAAAGTAGTGAAATTACAACGTTAATTGTATTATAACATTTGTGCTATGGTATTAGAGATGATTTTGCAATGATGATTTAAGTTCTACCTGTGAACACTTAAATAGCCTCAATCATACTTTTAGAACAATCTTATGCTAGTCTAATGCTTTTGTAATGTAATTAGCATCTTCATTATCAATAATATTGCTAGTATAATGTTTCTGTAATGCGATTGGCAACTTCATTGACCGTAATAATGCTTCTATAATACGATTCGCAACTTATTTGGTCACAATAATGCTAATATAATGCGCCTGTAATGCAATTAAACAACTATTTGTGAACTTATTTATGATCTAAAGCCGTATAATTTGTGCCCAAATTAGCATTACAGTAGCCGTATAAACGTTTGTAATGCTATCATAGAACTAACTCAAAATGCGAAAACGATGCAGAAATGCTGGAAGTCGGCCGATATAGTGCTTTGATGTGTTACTTGGGCGACGTTCACGTTGGTAGGTATTAACGTTGCAAACCGGCGCGCGGCGGGGCCCAACTTATCTAAAAATTATCATCAACTCGAAAAAGGACTAATACCAATTACCTACAAATACACCAATTTTATTGCCCACACACCCCTACACCTCGAGCTACTTTTCTATTTTACCGATAAAAGTATAACAAGGTATATCAGGGTGTCACATTTTCAATAGTAACAATCGTACTCCGGAGCTACGAGAGAATGCAAAACGCGACACCCTTTAGTCATCTTGTGAGGCTGCGTCAAAGAAGACCGTTTCACAGCTTATGCTGATACTGTGTCTTTGAGGAAACGCATCCAGTGCTAGATTATGTATGCCATCTTTAAAACAACTCCAAGGAAATATGTTTCGTTCAACTATTGAGGGAATTTCGCGAAGTGAAAACTTCTTGACTTTGTAACCACTTTTTGTTTTCTTCTTTTATTTCTTGAAAAGAGTTAAAATACTTTGGCTTTTCTTGCGTTGAATGTTTACGAAGAACAGTCAATATTAAAGGTCAATATTTTTTAATCAATTGTTTCTTTCGTGTTTTCATATTTTATTCACGAACACGAATAAACTTCATTGTAATTCTTTGACAATCATTCATGTTATGTTTAACTAAGTGGAAGGTATGACGTGTTTGAAAGATCAAATCATGTTTACCCAGCATAATTTAATAAAAAAATTACATTCAATTCAGAATATAAAACGTCAAAAAGAATACGTCACACATGACAAACAATTTAACTTGACGTCAAAACTATTTATGGTATGCTCGCGTATATTCGCGGATGGCGTTTCAAAGGCAATGCTGTGTTTACATTTGTCTCCAGAAGAGCGCGGGGTAGCCTCAGATATTTAACCGCCGGAGGCGCTTCGCAAAGATAAATAAAAACGGCGGAGATTTAAATACTTTTTCGTTCCTATTCTTCACCTTCCCTCTTTGAAGCGAGTCCTTTATATTTATTAACGTCGGATCGCAATATTTAATTATCATTAGATCGTTATGAAGTTTTATTGGCTGGTTTGCCAAGGGCGTGAAAATGTTTGTGTTGGGCTTAGGGAGTTATTTCACTTCTTATTTCTGGTGTTTGAGTACGCGATCATTAAAAAATTTATTACAATAGCTAGCCCATATCGTCCCACTGCTGGGCAAAGGCCTCCCTCCATTCCTTCCATTTGGTCACGACTGCGTGAAACTTCAAAAAAAATAATACTAAAATATTTTTTTTCAATAAAAAATTGCATGTCTGTTTGTTGTTATCAATCTGTTAGTTAACGTACCTCCCAAATATATTTTGGCTTGTAGGTATGTGGTACATGTTATGTTGTATATATAGAGATACCAGTAACCATACACGGGAATTGAGGACCTTTGATGTGTACCAAACGCAATCAAATAGAACATCGCCAATCAAAAACCTCCAGTCAATACGGACCAATAGACTGCAGTCGACTTTTTGAGAATCATCGGGAAACCGATGGATAAGGAATTCAGGATTAATTACTCTAGTAAAAAAGAAACAGTTTTATTTTCAGCAGTTGACCGAGGTTTGACTCGCGTAATTGGCAAACTACTTCATTTGCTTTTAAAAAAAGTATCTTAGTATTATTTAAAAAAAGTCACAATTTCAGGCGAATATCATATCTGTATCCGTTCAGCCGTTGAAAGAGTAATTAAGTAACAAACGTCAGCACAACTGTCTTTTCAACATTTTCAGTTATTAATTAAAATAGAAACCACAAGTCAAAAATACACAAACAGAATACCAACCATAGTCGGTACAAGTGCACTAATTAATTACTAAGTACATAATGCCGTGTATTTAGTGTACGGCTGCGAACATCGGCCACTGCAGCTATTGATTAGACCCCGGAGGTGGTAATACCAGGAACATTGCAGTTCCGAACTACAGTATCGAGACCGATACCAAGTTACAGAGCATACAGGACTAACTAAATGATAATGATATTGTTGTACAAAGCTATTGAACCGTTGTTATGTTGTTGTATGTGTTTTGTTAGCTTAATTGAGGTATGCAGATGGTATGGTGAATATTTCTTGCGAACCAATGGTTGGATAAATAAAATGTAGGTTACCGTAAGAAAATCTAAGTACAAAAGATTTTTTAGAAATTTAAGTAACGTTATTTAAAATTGAAAATTAAACTTTTGAGTATGATTTCAGCTACTCAGCACCTGTATAATATTTTCGCTGAAAGAGCGAACCGTACGTAGGTAATGTTAGTTTTACATTCATAATTTTATTAGATTCTCCTTCATAAACTTTTAAAAACATATATTCCAATTACTGCACTAGCGCACCGGTTGGATGCTGCGACTACGAATCATAATCAAATTGCTACTTGTAGCGAAATCAGGACACAAAATAATGACGAAGGCGGTACCTTGGGAAACAGATAAAATATTATGAAATAATAAATAAGAAGGACCAAACCCAAGGCATAAGGACCAATAAATGATTAAAGTGAATTTTATTTCAGCCAGCGAGCCCGCCTGTTAACAGCCTAAAAGCAATGAAACGCGAAAAGTGCATTGTTGAGCTGTAAAGCTCGGTTAAGTTCGGTGAGAAGCTTCCATAATCCAATAAAAACAAGTAATTTGCGTACAAAGGCTTGCACAAAGCAATTGACCGGATAAAGCAAGTGTTGTTACCCGAAGCGAGTGTCAAAAAGCGTTGTGCATCAAAATATCTGGCGTCAAAACATAGTCCATAGCTTTCAACGCGTTAATGGACTTAACCGTGGTACAAGTTTGGAAGCCTTCTAGCGTTACAACAACCATGTTACGAGTTTTGAGCGCTTATCAACAACACACCGCGATGTCTAAGAGATTAAGGAAATTAGTTTCCCGTCAAAAATTTACAAGCTACTGAGAACTTTGTGGGTTAGCTCAGTTGGAAATATAAATATTGAGCACGCAGATGTATTTTTTAGACATGAGATAATTTGAAGACAGTTGGACACTTGAGAGAAGCAAAGATCGTGGCTAAATAACAACGTTAAAGTTAAGCCGTGCTTACCTAGGTTGGTCCTAAGACGGGTAACTATCCATTACATACCGAGTTTCCTCCGTGCCTCGGAAAGCACGTGAAGCCGTTGGTCCCTGCTGTCATTTGTAGATCTTTGACATTCGTTACAGGCAGTCAGCGGCCCGAAAGTCTGACAACCAGTCGTACCAAGAGGTATCGAATTATGAGTACTACTCGTAACTGGGTTTTGGAGATCAGATAGAGAGTTGCTCCATGAGGAGCTCGTGGCTAAATAAGAACAGCCGCTCGGGTCGATCTTTGGGTTAAGCCGTGCTTACCTAGGTTGGTCTGTGGACGGGTAACCATCCATTACATACCGAGTTTCCTCCGTGCCTCGGAAAGCATGTTAAGCCGTTGGTTCCGACTGTCATTTGTAGATCTTTGACAGTCGTTACAGGTAGTCAGTGATCCGAAAGTCTGACAACCAGTCTCACCAAGGGGTATCGTATTACCTAGCACTAACTGGGTTATGGAGGTCACATAGGCAGTCGCTCCATGTAAAATACTGGTATTCAGCTGCATTCGGTTAGACTGGAAGCCGACCCCAATATAGTTGGGAAAATTCTAGGCAGATGATGATAAGCTGTTGCTCCATGTAAAATACTAGTATTCAGCTGCATCTGGTTAGACGGGAAACCGACCTTAACATTGTTGGGAAAAGGCTAGGCAGATGATGGTGAAGGCGAAGTAGGTCGCATGAAAGTGCAAGTTGCCAACTTTCTATGTGAAAAGAATCACCGACGAAAACTCCGTTCCTTTTACCAAGTTGAATGAAATTAAGCAAACCACATTCGAGATTCGAGTTTAAAAGTGAGTCCAGATTTGGAAGTAGCTAATGTTCTTAAATCGGAACAGACGGGTAACGAGCCAGGACAAATATTTTGCCACTTTGGAACGTTACCTGACCGGGGAAGTGGCCGCGGCGGAGTCAGCCGCGGGGAGACAAAGTAAATATGTCCCCGTTTCCCGGGTCGTCCCCACATTTTATCGGGGAGCGATCGGCACTCGGGTCGGGAAATGAATTTAAAACGTGTTTGCGGGTAATCTGTTATCGGTCCCTTGTCTCTGGCTGGAATATAGACGTCCAGCCCGCTCCTATATCTCGATCGTGATTTTGTGCCGCCAGTAAACATCACCGTTTATAGTTGTGATCGTTGTGGCTCATTACACAATTGTTCCTTGTTCATACCGTTATCAGTTACCCTGACACATATAACATTGTACTAAGTTATTATTACGTTAAAATAACATACCTAATAGAAGCTATATTGCTGTTTCAATTTCTTAGCATAATACAAATGTCGAGTGGAGGATTGAATGGAATAAGAGCCACAGCCGTGTTCGCTAATTAATTAAAAGTGATCTGGTGGGTAGGCAGGTACCTACTCCTTGCAAAACATAAAGATACAACCTCATTATACTGCTTATTGAGTTATAGCCTACAGCCAGGGAGCAGAGGCATCGTTATTTTTTTATTAAATCGCACAAAGGAAAAACATCGCTAATCTGAGGAAATTTCGTATAAAGAGTACAATAAAATGTTAAACGTATAAGTAGTGAATGTTAGGTAGGAGCGGAGTCTAATACGAGCAACACTGGGTTAATTATTTCGTCACAAGAGACCTCGTAAGCCACTGTAACAGCGCTTCAGCCGAGCTCGGGGGGGCCATAAAAGCTACATAATACGCGGCGACGTAAAACTCTTATTATTTTAGTATCTGCGAAACGGTCGTGGAAAACATATCGTAAAATAAAACCTGTCGCCTTGTACGAAGATGCAAGCCCCTCCATCGGAGGCGCGGTTCAGCCAATGTGCACGCTCTAAATCCAGGTGGATTCAGTGTGGACACCGGTTAGGATCGAAACCAGCGAGCTAGGTGGATTTCTATGGTAAATACAGACTTTATGGTAGCCGAGGGATAAGTTTCCATTTTAAATTGAAGAGAAACTCTGAAATGTTTCCTTGTCTCCCGACGGAGCTGAGCGCGCGAAGCTGAATAAAAATTCACGTCAGGTAAGCACACGGAAATATTTACACAACTGAAGAATTTACTGGGAGTTGCAAGTGGTAATATAAATAAATGCTTAACCTTATCGTAACTCTTTCCTATCGATTGACGTCTGGTGAGGCGGAAGAACGCCATGAAAATATTATGATGTTGCAATAAGAGATGGCACCAACATCATCGTTTTATGCAGCAGAAAAGCAGGTGGGACAAGAAAACGAGAATCACCTTTTTGAGTGAAAAAATGTCAACATGAAATAATTCAACATTTTTTTTTGGCGAAAATGCGACTAAGTCCCGGATACGCCCATTTACATAGCCGATGTCGGCGCGATGGTGCGTGGCGACTTCAAATGGGAATTATAATACCAAATTGAATACAAAACTTTCCTTTCAGTGCCGAGTAATGGAGGAGTCTATGCACCGGAACAATCGAAAAGACAAATAGAATGAGAGAGGAGACGAGACACTCGCTCTGTTGAAATAATAAGTGCCTGACGTCTTTTTGGACGTTCCTGCCGCGCTTTTTTTGTAACGATAAATTTTTACGCTTTGATCTTTCCAATTCAAATAGGCTTTTTTTCTCGTAGAATCAGAAGTTATAGGAATATTTCAAAAGCTTTAAGTGAGGCGACGGAGCAGATTTTCTTTTCCACCGGCTATATCGTTCTGATTGAAATGCAAATGAAACGGTGTCCGCTCTAAATGTATTTATTTTATCTTACCTCTTTGGCTAATCTGTGAAATTCGGGAGATCGGAACAGAACATAACTAACTACTAATTGTGAGAGAGAGTATTAATTCTACACAACTTTAGCTTAACTCCGGTTCGCTGAACTGCTACGAAAGTATTAAATTCCTCGTTTTGTATCTACCCTGATATTATTCCAAGAAACTATAAAAATATTAAATTTAAATATATCAGCATTAGTAGTAAAATTTATGAAATTTTAATCTTCTCTCTGCAGTCGAGCAATGACAGGGATTGTTTGCTGAAGAATCTGAAGCGGTTCATTATTCCGTTCCGAGTTATTTGGCGCCCAACGAGGGGCTACGCGCGCTCGACGGCGAACATCTGACGAATCACTCGCAGATTTGAATCTGTATCCACGGAATGTTTCATTTTTAAAGCCATATATTCTGGTTAGTTTTATTTTTACACTCCATGTGTGTGCGTCATAAGCCTAACCGCGTTTTGTAGTTGTAACTTCGAATCTGAACAAGTTACACAACGAAACAAGCTGCAACAAAAACATTTGCCTATGCCGACGTTAGTGAATTGTTCTCCCGCTTGTGACTGGGTAATTTCCATACATTTCAAGTTCCATCGCCTGCGGGACGTTCGTTCTTTTGTTGATAAATGTTTGACGGGAACTCCGGGGACGCCATTAAAAGTTTTTTCGTGAATAATTCCAGTTTACATACGCAAATGTTTACTCGTGAGTTTACCCCCGCGCTCACCTATTCGGTGATTTCTTTTCATAGAGGCGTTTGTTCAAGGAGTGGTGAATTTCTTCTGAGCGGAGTCGTTGAATATGTAATTGGAAAAGTTTTTGTGTTTTCTTTGTCATAACCCTTAGTTTTGATGTAATTTAACCAGGGATCAGGGGCAAACACTGGTCTTTTAATATTGTTGAATTCTCTAGACAAAAAGTTGGTGGTACAATTTTAGCTTGATTGAAAACTGCAAACAGACTCGTATATTAATAGGAGTCAGTTTGCGGGTAAAGTTTATTGGAAAGTTTTTGTAGGAACAAAGTGACCGATAAAGACACGTAGACCTTAAAGTTGTCGGCGACGTGGTTGGGTGAAGTGGTAAGTTCTGAGCCATAACTCAGTGGGACGAAGTTGCCCGATCAGATTGTGTGGCAGACAAAAAGAGGCTGACGTCACGGAAGCTAGATTGCGTGGATAAACGCGCGTGCTCCCAACACCACGGGTTAAGCTCGAGCTAAATCAAACCTTTTAACTCGAATATCTGGTCTGCTAGGAATTTTGGAGCAAGTTAATCCACATAGTGCTAAGACTTTATTAAGTGAAGTAGTTTTAGTTCTAGTTTCTTGTAGTGCTTGTAGATTAAAGTCATCATTTAACTTGTTGTTTTTGATATGAACATCTATAAGCCTAGGCAGTAAAACCGACTCGTATGCCGTGACGGAAAATGGCATGACGCTGTCATGGCGTGATGCCTCCTCTATGCCACGTAAAATCAACCATTTCCCATTAGAATAAAGTTTGTGTTGGAACGATTGTTGTCTACATATTCCGTTTTCGGAAGTTTCACGTTACTCAATTATTGATGAACTTAGATATCGATAAAAAAAAAACTTTAATGTAATATGTATTTTTTATAGTTTATTTTACTCCATATTTCGTTTTGGATTTTTTTATTAATTATGAACTCTAATATTAACATAGATGTTTCCCTTGAAGGCTATTTTTTATTTATTTATTGAATAGAAACTTCCCATTACTCATACAACTGCTGTAAGTATGAAAACCAACTTAATAAATAATACGTAACTATTCGCGAAAAAAAATAACATTATCTAAATGGAAGAATTGTTTTACCTATTTTAGAAGAACATTCATCTTTACTTTGATCAGACGTATATCTAGTAAAAGTTCAATATTATTAGGTAAATAATTACCTCATATCTTTCCTAGAACTAAGTTATTGAGCACAGATATCCTCAGATTAATTAACACTACTAATTCCTCGGAACTCGCTCTTGAACTAAGACACTACTTAGGTAATCCTTTACCGGAATACCGTTAACTAACTGCAAATTAAGATAACACGTCGCGATAAGGCGACAACGTGTCGGGTTAAAACGGGATCTCCAATAAGTGGGTGTATCAAACCGCACTTGTAAAGGTGCGCTTAGACGGGCATTTTTTTCAGCGGACGGATTTTGACAGGGGTAGTGAAGAGAAAACAACAGATAAAGAATTATGTATTTTAACGAAAGTTGAGTATTTTTATGACAAGAATAGATCCAATATTTTAACATTATTGCTTCATACTTCCATAGATTCTGCTAATGGCTAAAGAATAACAGCCGCTCGGGTCGATATTCAGGTTAAACCCCGCTTGCCTAGGTTGATTCGTGGATGGGTGACCACCAATTACATAACGAATTTCCTGCGTGCCTCGGAAAGCACGTTAACCGTCGCTGTCAATTGTAGATTTTTGACAGTCGTTACTAGTAGTACAAGTGACCCGAAAATCTGAAAATCAGTCTTAACAAAGGGTATCGTAGTACCCAGTACTAACTAAGTTGCGGAGGTCAGATAGGCAGCCGCTCCATGTAAAATACTGATATTCAGCTGCCTCCGGTTAGACTGGAAGCCGACCCCAACATAGTTGGCAAAGGCTAGGCAGGTGATGACTTCCATGGATTCTGTATTGATAAATGTCACCAAAATAAATTGGTAAATTTTCAATAGGTACTTAAACTTACGTTTAGTTCAGTAAGTCGCTACGTGGTGGAGGTGGATTCTATAAGGTGGAGCTATCTCTAACACCAATCCTAGAAACCAGGGACTGTCGTTAATTGCACGGCATTGTCGTGATGACATAGTTCACAAGGACCACCAGTAGAACACAAGGACCAAAAATTGTGCAATTATAGTTGCCAGTGTAAGTGCACCTTAACCAAGAAGTGCACACCACAAGATATTTATAGCCCAGGTTAGGCTTACGCTAGGTTCTCGAATGAACCTATGTGGCTATGCCTGGTTTTAAAATCTACGGTAATTTTTGAGGGAAGTTGAGGTATGAGTCGAACGTTATTGTTGTTTCAATAGGCAATATATATTTTCTGGGAAATTATGATTGATTTTTCCTGTTAGAGTTAAATAGGTTTGAGTTATTAAGTAGCCTATTGATTATGAAAGGTTTTATTGAGTATTGTGTTCTTTTTATCTTATTAAAAGTAAATAAAAATGTTCCTAAATAAGGTTCGACCACCACAATCATCATCGGGCACGAGTCAAGTAGATGAATATAATGGAACAAAATATGCATATTAAAATAAACTAGACAACCCAAAATAACTTCAACTTGAACAAAATATCTTTTGAACACCATGCTGAGATAGGTGCCTTTTGGCTTCGAACAGGACCAATTTAGTCTAATGTATGTCATATTCTTCGTTAACTTATATGTAATTTTGTTTTATTGTTTTGTGCGAGACAATCAATACATTTGCTTTCTTTCTCTCTTTGTGTGAAAAAAAACATAAAAGATCGGGTTTGAATAAAGCACTAACTTACGTGGCTGACGGGTTCAATGTGTACCGACAAATTTTGTATTAAACGTAAACAATTTGAAGGATCAGTGGAGGCTGGCTGTGTGATTATTTCACGCTAACGAAATTAATAAGGTAAATTTCAACGGTGTGCGAGGGGCGTTATTGCGTTACCTCGGAACCGCTTGTTTGATGCCAAACAGTTAGGAAAACCAGCGATTTTAACAATACTGTTATAATCGTAACGTTATTAAAAATGCGGTTGCGGTATCTATCATGTTGTATACGATGAAGAATTTATTGATAAGGCGTCAACGCTTGCAATAGAACTCCTAAACTTAGCAACAGATAGGTAAGGAGTAAAATTGTGATATATTTAGCCACTTTCAAGGCTGTTTCCTGGGACCAAAATATCTATGCTCTTAGAAGGAATCTTGAGACACGTAACTAGGGAATTATACACAAAACCTTAGCATATATAAAGGTGAAACTATCAAGGTTTATTTCTGGAAAAATAACCCCTATATAACATTTTACTTTCTCCCATAAAAGCCAAATCCACAATATTGTGAGGCTATGAACTATCAAACTATACTACTACGTAATTTATTATGAAATATTCAAACATACAAACCAGGAAAAAATGGCAGTGTCGTGGGAAAAGCTAAGTGTGAGCCAAGATTCATGCAAGTTAATAGATATGAAGTTTTTATGAGCCATAACGTCACCTCTGGAAGTGAAATAAAAAGTGATATGGATTTTTTTATGCGGCTGCTAAAATATTATATTTTTTCTTAATTTGGACTACTGGAGATATTACTATGCGATTTTTTGGTTCTATATTTTAATTCTAAGAGTATTTAGCTAAAGATTTATAGATAACAGTACTAACAAACATGGACAAAAAAAAATAGTCACATTTGAAACCACCTTAAGTGAACTACTTTTCAACAGTTATAAAAGAGTTTCGGCTTGCTGTAACTTATATTTCGTCTCTAATATAAAAAGAAAATCAGATTTATCAGAAAGCTAACTGCGTTGAAAATAGTCATAAGCACGTATTATCTACTGGTGTATAGACAGAGTAACAGTAACTTCAAAGGGCGCCGTCGAGGCAAATCGAGGGTGTCCTGTCCAACTCTCGTACGACAAATTATGTCCCCGCGAACAGATAGCGATATTGTCGCCCCAAAAACACTTTTCCCTTGTTTTTCCTCGAAATGGGGAAGGAAGAACGGTAGTTCGCCAAGACAGCTTGATCCGGTGTACGGCCGTTTTAGGGGCAGCAACAAGTATCTTATTTACACATGGGAATACAAACTTTGTACCCGAGAATAAAGAGTTTAATTTATTTCGTGCGCAGGCCAGGGAAGAGAGAATTCATACGTGCCTGTATAAGGAGGAATGTGAAAGTGATAGAGTGGCACACGAGGAAACGAGTTTTAGTCCGAATCAAGTACTTAGTTTTATAGCGTTTGGGCTCACTGGTGGCTCGGTAATGTATGTAAATAATATTGTCACTAAGGTCCGGTTGCTCGAAGCTCGGTTACGTCAACTCTAGGGTTAAGTTTTGGTTAAAGTAAAATTAACCGGGGGACAAATTTAAAAAGCGTTGTTGAAGGAGCGGTTACTTTAACGAGCGGTCAAATTACCGATTTAACGCCGGTCAAAATTACCGACAGGGTGGGGGTGGTTTAAATTTTGACGATAGTAGAATTTGAAGTTAACGGTAACAGTTTTTAGGTTATTTACAAAATATTTCTTTCCGAATACCGTTTAAAATGGGATCGGAGCGTTTTCTTTTGGATTTAATTAATGAAGACAGTTCTTCTGATGACGAATTCATATTTGGACAAGTAGTCCGACAAAGACAGAGACATTTTCGGCCACGAACTGATTTTTTTTTATGGGAGGAAATAGATTTTAGAGCACGCTACAGAGTGTCGAGGAATTTGGCTAAAGTGCTTGTAAATTTATTAGATTCACGACTCAAACGTTTGACCAGGAGGTGAGTCAATTTTTATCCATATAAATTAATAGGTATGGTTTTTAGAAACAATTTTTTAGTTTCATGGTAAAACCTCTAAAATACCTAACAACTAATTATGTATGCTCATTCACTTTTTTCAGAAACAATGCAATTACATCTGCAGATCAAGTCTTGTTAACTCTACAGTTTTACGCATCTGGATCATTTCTCAGATGTGTTGGGGATTCAAAAGGAGTGCACAAATCGACAGTATGTAGAGCTATTCACACTGTGAGCAAGGAATTAGCTAATCTGAGATCCCATTTTATTTATATGCCAAGAAATGAAGATGAGAGGAAAGCCACTGTAAACAACTTTTACAATATTAGCCGCTTTCCAAAAGTTATAGGTGCTATAGATTGCACACATGTGGCAATAATGCAGAATATTACCGCAATAGAAAGGACTCATTTTCATTGAATGTCCAAGTTGTTGCTGATGCTAATTGCTATATCAAAAATATTGTTGCAAGATGGCCCGGAGGAAGTCACGATAGTCACATATTTGATTCAAGCAACATCAAAGGTAGAATGGAAGATGGGGAATTTGGTGATACATGGCTATTAGGTGATAGAGGATATGCCTTGAGGTCATTTCTTTTGACGCCACTAGCAAACCCTACAACAGCAGGGGAGCATCTTTATAATGAAAGCCAAATAAGGACTAGAAATGTGGTTGAGAGGACATTAGGTTGTTGGAAACGAAGATTTCCTGCAATCGGATCCAAGTTGAGAGTCAATTTGAAATATATGCAAGCAATAATAGTTGCAACAGCTGTTTTACACAACATCTGTCGTAAGATGAATGAGGAACAACCTCCAGATTTAGTAGATGTTTACGAGGAGATGGACATAGTTCATGAAACTGCTCCAAACTATCAAGATAGTACTAGAGGAGAATTAATATGAAACTTAAATCACCAACAAATAATATTTCTTTCCAAACAACAGTGTCAACTTGAAAGCTAACACAATGTTGGCAGTCGAAAAAAAATTACCCATCGAAAATTAAGGGAAGGTACACGAAATTGTACTGACAACACTTTTAACCCTCGTCAAATTTAACCGCCGCGTAAAATATTTCTGGGCAACTGAATATGAAGATAACCGACGTTATTTTTTTAACTGTGGTCAAAATTGACAACAGTTAAATTTTAACTTTTACTTTACTGTAATGTACGAACAACCGGACCTTACACTCATCGTCAGTTGTTTTATCCTAGAAAAATAAGTCACGACACGTTCAACATTCCATTTTCGAACCTCCATTACTCACGCATTACTCAACGTTCTAAAATTAGAACTTGAAGTAAATAAATCCGAACGGAAGCTTATATACGAGTATGTTATGTAAGAAATGACATTAAAAGCTAAGGCACCTTCAAACGACAACTTTCCAAAAGAAAATACTTTAGAAAGAAAGGGAAAACCGGGAAAAACCAATTGTGCATCCCCGTTTCATTGTAAGGAGTCCAAAAGAAGCCCGATATAAACGAAGGACGGAGACGACTCGTTAAAAGAGATACTTATGAAAAGAGGAGATTCGTGGAAAAAATCGAAAAGCTGAGGTAAACAATAGAGACGCGGTTGGAGGCGCCGGGACAAGTTTTCAATTAACAGAATGAGACTCAAGTTGACGACAACTCGACAACTCGATAGCACACTACACTAGCATTGCCTCTTGCTGTGGAGAGTTGTAACTAAGTAGTAAAATGTGGTAGTCAAGCAAAAGGGGCGATGAACTGTACAATACGTGTAATAATAGGTGTTTATGTGAAGGTGAGTTGGCGCAGGTTTCGGAACGGCCCGCAAACTAAGTGGGTTTAATGGAGCGTGGACGCGACGGGGCCCGTTGCACTTGTTGCAATTTTTCTCTACTCCAACTTAATTGTGCCGAGTGTGCCTTTACTTTAGCTATAGACGTTAATTTCACCAGGAAAGGTTACCGTCCATTACTCTAATTGCGAGCCGCATTTCATCTAAGCATCTCACAACTTCGGTCCGCAACGAAGAAGCCTTCAAGAAACTCGAGAAAATTCACTGAAACCAACTAACAAAGAGTATGGAAATAAACGAGGACTCTTCGCTAATATTCCTAATTAAGCTTTTAATGTAATTGAATGAGTGGAGACACATTGCGATTGGAACGATGGAGTGAGCGAGCAGCGCGCACCCCTTCGCTCGCGACCAAAAATACTTTCAGATAAATTACTTAAAGCGAACTCAGCGCGCATACAAATCGACCAGCGATTCTCCATATTTCACCTTGCCGAACACTCGCTCGATTTACACACTTCTGTAATAGGCGGGGGAGGGTAAACGCCGCGATGGACGAGTGCCGATGCAGAGATCTCAACTCGGTGAAAATTAAGCCATTTCCGTTTAGGAGCGTCGTGTTCTAACTTTATTACCAATCGTGTCACGTCACGAAAAGAATTTCCGATATACAATTAAAGGTGAAACGGGTGTCGAAGATCTTGAGCCAGAGGTGGGCCGATATCGCTGGCGTCTGTCGCGAGGAGGCAAATAACCGGAGAGTAGGGGCACCTGTGCTCGATAATGCGCCGCCCCGTCTGGCCGAATGGCAGAGGAATCAATTAGGCCGTTGCCGAATTGCGTAACGGTTCTAGTTACGAGCATTACGAGTGGGTCCGCAGCTGCTTTTTGCTCATCCAACCTCTTGTTATTGCACAATCGACATTCGACGCCTCAGATTAAGATATTACGTATTCATCGGACCTTTTCATTATAGTTTTATGGAACGAGTTAACTAAACAGACTGGACCTCTAGGTCAGCTTCTTGCTCCCTTTACACTTCTACTGATTTCAGGGCACTTGTCAGTGGAAAGAAACCTGTTCCAATAAAATAGCATGTACAGCATGATATAGTTTTAAACGAGTGACCGTTGTCATGCGTGTATTTAACGACGACCGCACGCGTTCGCTGCTGGCGGCTCGGTAATGGATTACCTTAAACGCAACTGTATCATCGGGCTGACCGCAGCGAGAACGATTCCAACTAAAAATGACATTTAATCCTTTTGGAAATATCGCGGTTTTCACTATTGTAATTTTATATTTTTTATATTAACAAAACCTCTTATCTTAGTGATTAAAAAAATATTTTGCTTTAATTAGAAGCTTTTTGGGAAATGTCTATGGAAAATTTACAATTACTTACATAAGTTTTAGAAAAGTGTTCTGAAATACTACTCTAATTAAAAATATCGTGTGAACGATTGATAAAAGGGAAACCGCAGAAGTCATACGTGGCAAAAAGGACGCTTAAAATTAATCGAAGTCTATAAAATTCAGATAAAGGCTGAGCACCTATCGTCACGGGCCAATGCTGGAGTATTAAAAAAAATCCAAATTAATTAGGGCGAATAAATTAAAATCGTCAAGGGAACGAGCTCGTAATTTTCGCCATGTCCGCTGTAGATTGCGGCGTGTGAGGGCAGTCGTATGTGAATTATTTAGAGGCGGTCGCGCGGCCGACTGGCCCGCAATTAATGAAGTGGTCCGAGTCGTTTGTCAATGCGGTGGTCTGCGGCGGTCGGCGGACCCTCACCTACACCGATCTGTTACCTAAAATGTGTCAGATGCAGTAAACCTAAAGAATATTTGTGATTCATTGTACCAAATCAATCGTAAGCCCCAATTGCGAGCTGTGCTGGTAACTTAAATTGCGTTCAGTCTTGTTTTAATTGCTTTCCAAAGAAATTGGTAACTTTTCAAGAATATTTTGCCGGTTTCAAATGGAGTTTAAAAGGTCTGGACGTTTATTAGTGGTGCTTATTAAATTAATGATTTCCTGTCATAAATGCCTAAAGGTCTCCAACATGTAATTATTCTGGCTACAAAGCCACCCATAATAATTTTATTATGCGGATTACATGGCATTATCTTACGTCCATTAAGTATAATTTTACTAATAACTATTCAACGGCTTAACATCACTGTGGCGATATTCTAAAAGGTGATTATAAATCTAGTGAAGAGGTCGGAAGCGGGCCGGGCAGGTCGCCGTTAATTTTAATGGTGAGATTTATTTGTCCCCGATTACGAGGAGTTTGATCAAATTCCGAGGCGGCGTGTAAGCGCCCTCGCAATGACATTAGGCGCGATGCCGCGACCCGCGCCGCCCGCGCTTCGCCCTGTAATCGTACCGTTTAAATATAATTGCAATAAGTTAATAAAATCCCACAGCGCTTTTAATTAATTTGTGGCGACACAGGCGCCCAATTAAATGGGGATTTCGAAAATTTCATAAAGCGCCGTTTTGTGGTAAACGCTATTTTTGCAGGCACTTTGTTTTTGTGCGGTTTGTTTGTAAACGCGTGCCTCGTCAATTTTGAGTGAAAATATAAATAATGGCTGTCATTTAGTTATTGAATTAATGTGATCTTTGAAATGACTGCGGTTAAAAATCAATCACAAATTTTTTGATCCGTCATTATTAACAAAACAATGTTCGTAATGCAGCGGGGCGCAGAAAATATGAGTAAATGAATAGGTAGATATTAATGGAACCCATTTGGAATCACGAAGTATGAAATACCGAAATTCGTGTTCATGGTTGAATTACTAGGCCAGAAAAACCCGTGTAGTCTGTTATCAAAATGTAGCGTCTCAATTCGTCGTCCTTATTGTAAATATGCATTAGGGCGGATGACGCCGGCTTCGGCTCCTCATTACGACGATGCGCCATCAAAGACGTCCACGATCCGGACCGTGAAGTGTCCCGGATACAAGCCGCTCAATTATGTTAATGGATTTGCAGCATTCTGCCTACAACAGGCCTGCCTTCAGCTGATTGATATGCAGCTTCCACTACGTCACATGTACACATTTATGACGATTACATTACACAGCCATCTATTATTTGAGTAACATTAGCGCCGCACGTAATTATGATGATATTAATAGCGGTCGGAAAAAAACAGAAGCGTATTTGCTTTACACTGATGCTCATTTCATCCAAAATCAATAGATGGCCCTAATAAAACAAATACATTTTATTTCTCGACGTGTCTAGTAGGCGCAAGGAAATGATTGATAGTGCTTTGAGCACACAACGCTTATTGAACGCCAACAGAGGGGACCACCGAAATAATGACAGTTTTTATCGAACCGGCCGACAGGGGAATGTTATCAAAAATGTATTAATCTACACTAAAATTGTAATTAAAGGCAAACTTTTGAAAGCAAACACGAGTGGACATCAATCGAGGTCATGTCGATGGGTGAGAGCAGCGGTGGCGGCTCCTACTTACGAGCAGTAAATCGTGGGTTCGAATCCGCAGGAGCATTAATTTGTGTTAGTTATTTCATCACCTTTGCTCTCAAAAAACGGTGAAGGAAAACATCGTGAGGAAACCGGCACATCTTAGAACCAAAAATTCGAACACATGTGACACTGCCAACCTGTACTGGGCCCGCGTGTTGGATTATAACCCATTCTCTCTAAAAGAGATGCCTGTGTCCTACCAGTGGGAACATTATAGGCTGATTATGCTCATGCATGTCGAAGGTCTTGGTGAGCTAATGAAATGACGATATCATTTCATTAGCTCACCAAGACCTAAAACACAATTTGAATTTATTATACTTACTATATTTAAATATAAATAAAAAACACAATTTGTGTCAGAACTGTGAGTCCGCAAAAAGGGGTTTCAGCGAGGCAAGGGCGGGTTGGTAAGGCGACGCGTCATTTTACATAACAGTTATAAGAGAAGCCGCGCACCTGCGAGTCTAACCGTAAGATTGGCAGCAAAACGCCGACTCACCCGGCCGGTATACGCTTAAATTACGCGTAAAGCCGAACACAAAGGCTATGCGTATTCAAATTCCATTAATCTCCCACCCGGGGGAAGGTGGGGTAAAATGAACCGGCGCGGACAAAAACAATGCCGCCGGCAAATAACCGGCTCAGCATTGTTCCGGCAATTAGAAAGCTTTCCCATGTACCGGTCGTGTATAAAAACAGTGTAACATCAGCACGAATCGCTGCCTATTGCTCGTTACCGTTGATGTTTATTACGGTTATTAGGACTAAGCCGTGCGGTTCCATAATAATGTTTTTCGTATAAGTTATTTTAAATTAATCATATGCCCACATAGGTGGCTAATCACGTGTTATTTGAAATCCGAAACTGTTATAATCTGATCGGTAATTGCATCGTTAACTTTGATTGCAGTCCGAATGTGTCCAAGTCGTTTTAAGCATGATTGGACGAACGCTATCGTACGACGATATAATCTGGGAAAAGCCGGATCAAAGGTGGATAACAGCGAATTAAAACCGACTGTCGAGTGTTCGGAGTCGAATGCGACAAATGACACCGTCACGAATTGATTTCGATAATCCCTGACCGGTCACTCGAACAAATGTCGATTCTTCCGATATCAATAATCTGAAATTACACGCTTTTGATGAGGAACGATTTTTTTCAAGAACTACGTAGGTACATACAATTTCTACACACTGACATGCCAATGGATTCATGAAATAGATGATATCACATGTGAAATGTATGAAGTTTCACTACGTAGTTGATAAAATAGAAACTCACGAATGTATAATCCGCGATACCGATAACAGGGCAGCTTACCTGCAAAGAAAATTATGTATATTAGGTAATATATTATTTAGTTTTACATTCCATTGAACCCGAAACTGCAACTTGACGCAAGCTGCGCCTCTGAATGGGAACAATGTGGCGGCCGCAATCACAAGGAGCATGGCCGCGCTATTGTTTTTACCGCTGTTATTGCGGAGTGCCGAGTAGCAATAAGCGACCGTTGTTTGCTCAGGGCCACTATTGTACCCGGTTATTAGGACAGGTCCTACGCGGCCCGCGGCGGCGGGTTAAGATCGGCTCAACCAACTCAACCCAGCTTTCTTGCTGGGTAGGTGGCACACTTAAGCCAACTGCCGCCAGGTGGCGTCGGGTTACATCGGGCAACTTCGAGCTACCTCGGCAATGTTATAACATATCTAAAGGATTACGTACATGAGTTTCCAGTGTTACAGTACCTTGATTAAATGCTTGTGCATTTAATTATACGAGTGTTCCGACGAAACAAGCGTCAATTTGTCCCGGCTGCACGGAGCAGAACTAATAATTAATTTGACTGACTGAGATTTAAGCGTGCTCATAATACTCGGCTCGCATTTCCGCAATGCACAACATATTCCTAATGTCATCTCGTTAAAGTTAGCGTATTCATGACGTCACTGTTATTCAACAGTTTTATCATACCCTATTATGAATGTCTACTGTGAAATGTGGCAGAGCCTTCAGAAATGTAATAAACATTAGGCTTAAGTAAAAAGAAAATTAGTATTACCTAACTAAATAAGTAGATTAAAGTCTGAATCACCTTTGAGAAATTGTAGAAGGCCGCACCACACCGCACGTGTATTCCATACAAGTAAATTATATCTTCATTACAATGCTGAATTTTTCAACGTCATGTAGCAACAAACTCTCAAGGAAAAGGATTAAGATCAGGGAAACTCGCGGAGTACAGCTGGTTACGTTATACGTTGTAAAGTTTCCTTTACAATATACCAGAGTAAATGTATGTACTTAACAAATTCCAGGATTGGAGAATGTTTTAATGACGCCCTTATCTTGCCGAACATTCCTGAGAAATTCAAGACGCTCTTAAAACGATACCAATTTCAATAATTACGTGTCCTTGACATAATCAAAATTAAGACTGGAGTATCTCTGATTCCTGTTTAAGGCTGCATTTTAGGGCGTCGATATTTAAAGACACCACAGTCAACTTGATTGTAATAGTAATTCATATTTTAGCTACGGATTGTTCTCATTGAATTACTTTATGTTAGTAATTTCAGCGCAACACAAAGGAAATAGCACATCGTTCATATACATTGCAGATAAGCCCTTAGACACTCTAATGTCAGTCTGTAAGGATGAAATATAAAGTTTACTTCCCTTAGAACCAGAATTCTTGATCGAAGTTCCTGTCAAAAAGCTACTCCAAGAACCGATTAAACAAACCCCTCGAACCAATAAGGCACTGATACCTTTGTTTGGTTTAAATGTGACGTCTAATTCTCTGTACAAATAATAGGTAGCACAACGGATATGCGAGCAAACAGTTTGTGGGCAAACACACGTCGCGGTTGTCATAGCTACGTATATATAGGAGGGTAGGTAAAGTGCGGGCCGGCCGCGTGGCGGTTTGCCACCGAACATTAGCTGTCGACACCGTTTCCGACAATACCGTGATTATTTTAAATATTAAACGCTTTAGCCGCATCTGAGTAACGGAAAATAATGTTGTGGCAGTTTTAGTGATATTACTTTGCCGCAATGCTGCGGAGTTATGGTTGGTTTTATTAAAAACATACTGGACGGGGTTACTTTGCCTTATCTTTGTAAGGAAATAAGGCTTTAAACTGGCCTAAATAATGTACCTTCAGTATATAACATATGTAGTAAATACTCATACTTTTTCCCATAAGGACAGACAGAAACTAAAAACTTCACCAGCTACAATTCTAAAATAGTTTTTTTTTTTAAATAATGACTGGTCCGAAGGACGTGGCCTGGTGCGTGGTTATGTTAAAAGGATTTGTAAATAAAACTGATTGAACAAAACATACGCCAGCCGAGTGTTTCCAAGAACTGGTTCTACGAGCTACGAAGTTCAGGCCATAACGGGCTCGTAGCACTAGAAAACTCATATACCATGGCCCGTTAGATAAGAGAGATAAGACTGCATCATAATGTTGAAGAACAGACGGAATTACCCCTTGTTTTCTTTTCTATTTCCAGATTAAATGGACCGGAATTTAAATAAGATTACCAGTTTAAAATAATTGCAATTATGGTAACCCACTAAACACGCTCAATATGAACTCCATTATCACAGCTATTATCTTCTATTGGAGAGTTTTCCTTGTTATTTTCTCGTTGCCTACTCAATTCATTAGAAAAACGGCGAGAGGGCTCCATAGCGACAGAGTCCGTTGTGGGAACCGCAAAGGTTTTGTCAAAACAAGCTCAGGTTGGAACCCAAAACGTTGGTCTTTTCACGTAAAAACTCAACTCATTTAACAAATCACCGTTGTCTACATTACAGCGCGGGGCGTATTGTGAGTAGGCTAAAAAGCCGTCTATTCAAAACGATGTGGCGCGGCGTGCGACGTTCATTTTACGTTTAATCACGCACGAAAATGAACCTTAAATTGACCTAATCTTAAGCTTTCTGTGACAGATTCGCGCGACGTCACAGCCACGCAGGCCACGGGGTCCGACAGAAAAGTAATTTGACGCCTAAATTAAACGAGTTAAATTATACAAATAAAATTAATGAAAGTGCAAAAGCGTAGCGATTTTCCAAACAAACATTATTTAAGAAACTCGGAATAATTAAGAATTATTAAAATTCGGTTTGAAGTCCACAGTAACCTCTAATTTATCATGTAATTATTAGAATTTGGGGATTTATACCAAAATGCACGGATTTCTACTTCAAGAGACAGGTGACGGAGTTAACGGCCTGTTACTAGGTCTGTAGTCAAATTGTTATTGAATTTTTCAGTAGCAGCCACGGAGTTAGATTTACGCCCGGTTGATGGCAATAGGCTCGCCCCCTATTACATGGGACTTAAACATAACTGGCGAAATGTGGGTGTACTATTAGGTACACTTCCGCCTAACCCGTCGGGGATTACAAACGTGATGTTATGTTATGTGTTATGTTCTAAGTTTGATTTTCTGTAAAGAATTATAGCTCTTTCGTTTATTTGGTCCCTATCTTGTCTATGTAAATTTTAAGCACATGGTAACACGTCACGTTCACACAAGCCAGCCCACACAAACTCCCAATCAGATAGGTCTTTACAGATACTTTTATTTGGTGTGCATAAAATTTTCACCGCCTTTTGGTAAAGCGGATTGCCGTGAGGCAAAAACGACGAACGAAAGCTCTTTCATTTGTTTAAGAGTGGCTTTACCTCCTTTAAGTGCTCCAGTATATAGGGCCGGGCTTGAATACCCGTGAGTGTTGCAGCGGGAAAGACTCACTTAAAAATTGCCTGAGTAATTTCTATGACGAACACGTACGTGTGGGACTCAAGTGCATTCCACATTGGAATTGGGCGGCAAGACGGAGACGAGACTCCGGGCTCCGGGGCGCACGCTCACAGTCTCCGCGCAGATATACTCCGACCGGGAGATTACTTAAGCCAATTTTGTCTTAGTGCTCTCGCCATTACCTGCTCGAGTACATGGACACACACGGTTTAGGGACGTGATTAACAGCTAAGTGAAATTTATTTTATCGGGCTCCATGCGAGCGAGAGTGTATTCCATTGTCTAATGGAACATTCGTTTTGCTTACTCTCAAAGAGATGGAAGGAACGGTGCAGTGGATTTTTTGATTAAATGTGTAGTTTCGATGGAAGATAAACAAGCAAATATACAATCATAAAATGTAAATACATAAGAACCGGCTAAGAAAATTGTGTTAAAATCTGATTGTTACTTTCTTTTACAATTAAGTATTTATAAACACGTACTTTGTGGAATTCTTAAATCTGGAGATAAAAAAATTACTAGGCCCTCGCGGTAACGGAGTTTTCACGTCGGAAACTCATATAAAAGACATTTCGGCGGAGCTCGTTGCCTATCGGCGGTATTATTCAAATTAATTTAGCGCGGTGAGGCAAAAAGTGCGCGCGTTGGGAGTGCCGCCCCCATATTCATAGAGCTGCCCTAAATTAGCATCACAATGAAGTGTTAGAAGCGCGAGTCGCGAGCGGCAAGTGCTTAATGCGGCCTGCGTCTTCTCACACGATTATACCACATACTAATGAATTAAGTGTAAAACTTTTCAGCCGCAAATTTGTTTGGGCCTCTGCAAAATTAACTAAGACTAATAATTACGTGAAGAAATTCGCGCTCACAGTAAATTGCGCATAGTTACGGTAATGTCTTAAAAGTCTCAAAGCTGGTAAATGAGTATCTCAGAACGGAAGGGTATAAATATGTAGGTTTATTCATAGGGGCGTATAATGTTAAGTGTCCCAAGTAGCGCGCCAGCTGAACGACGCGGTATATTGTTTTTGGACCACCCTTTTACGCGTTCTCGCCTATAAATAAATCAAAATATTCAGGAAGGGCTCGACTTTTAAGGCGGCTTAGCGGAATCGTAAAATTCAACAGCGTTCGTACCGCCCCGGGGTTTATCTTTCGCCAGCGATTGGCGTGTTTTTGCTTGAACCGTAAAAGAGTATCACAGTATATGAATAGAAAGCAACCCTTCCTTTTACCGAGAACATATGGAGCAGAGCACTTTACAAGTTTAATGCTGAGAGCAGATTATCTGCTCATAGGAAATATGAACCTGCCTGTGCTTAGTGGTGAGCCTGGTGAATAATTACTGACACCCCGTTACTTACATCTCCGTACCCGCTCATGAATTCTGTAAACTCACGAAGCTACTAAAAACTTGTACCATTTATTTCAGCCTACAAAACATGACATGAAGAATATCCTACACTTGGTTTACACCTGGCGCTACTAACCAGTATTTGTTTTCATGATTGCAAAATAATTTTCATTTTATGAATAGTTTTAAGTGAACCATTTAAGCAGCAATATCACTTAAGAAATTCACCTTCAATTAGGGACTATCAGTTTTAATTATCCTTGTTGTTATATTGACTATGATGAAAAATCTCCATCCATAATCTCGACGTCTAAGCGTATGCAAGGAATTCGGAATTTATCCACAAAATACGAGGAGCTTTTGTTATTCGCAAGTACGGAACGTTTTGGTCATTAATAACAATTTATTTAGCACAATGCCGTAATTTCGGTCCAAACCTTTGAGAAAACGTGGATTTGATATTAAACGCCGAATCGTTTTCTAAATTGATTAGATAGTTTATGATAAATTGTACAAGTTTAGGGGTGCGTCCGCATTTGTTTTAAACCGGCATAAACCATAGGTAGATGTTTGGACATGTTGTTTAATTAATACAAATAGGTTTTATTTGATTAATTGATTTCAGCTTTCAGGAAGTTTGAAAGAGTTTTGGTTAGAACACTCAGAGCTGATTATTTATTTACTTAATGTTGAAAGCTCTAAAAGTTTAATAAAAAAGAGCTCAAATCTGCGAGAATAACCACGATTCTTTAAACGTTTTAGACCTTTTTGAAGGCAAAGATAAGTCAACAATTCATAAAATACCCGCCCGCATAGCAGGCACTTATCAGGAAATAAGCAGGGCACTTTTTTGTAAAATTCTTTAGTTACTGTGCACACGGAGCAAAGTTTACTTGGACAAAGTTGAGGTTTCCAAAGTTTTTCATTCACAGCGACGGCAGCCGGCCATTGTGGCTAATTCAAGGCTATAATTAAATTTGTTTACATAATATTCTGTTACGAGACGAAAACTTGCTGGTAATACACCCCCGGGGCTAACAAGTCAAATTATATTTTACATAGTTTTATAAATACGAACATTAAGAGATTCTCGCGGTTCGTTGTTTAATGCTCCAAAAGTTATAACAACTCATTAGGTTTATGATGAGATTTATAAACAACTTCAGACTTAATTCACTTCTCTCAACAGAGCGAAATATCTGTTAATGAAAGGCAGGGACATAAAAAAGTTTTCTTAAAGATTTAACGTTTTAATAAATTCCTTTTAAATTGAAAATTTTCCTTGATATCCTTTTCTACCTAGAATTTCATAAAAGAACATCTCTCTGTTAACCCGAAAACAGGAAAAAAAATCTGCCTAAATTACTTTACATAAACAAAAGTGGATTTCAAAGGGCATAAATCAACATTAAGATTGTACAGTCCAGAGTTTCATTTGTGAAAGCAATTTTTTTAGAAAAATAATGAAATTACCCTTGGAACTAAAGTGACCCGCCCCAGGAAAAACAACAATATTCTCGGCCCTCACTACAAAGAGGCCAGCATTTGTATTATCATTCCATTAAACAAAAGTCACCGGAGTTTCAAATGAAAACACAGAACTCATTATTCCCGGGGCAGAGAAATGATTTCAAATGTTAACAAGATTCCCCATAATAGAGTTGTTCACAGAGAGATTTAAGAAAAACAAGTATGAGCTACGGGCCGCGTTGCCTTGTGTTGTGTTTCTGAAGAATTGTGTTAATAATAATGTCTCCATACAATACAACGCCACGCGAGGCGGCACACGCTTATATGACGAACGGAACCCACTCGCCGTATTGTTTTATAATCTCTGCTTTCTATTTATGCAATGTATTCGAGTATCTAATTTGCGTCGACGATGGGAGTCTCTAAAAGACCGAAGGATGTTTTTGGAAAATTATTATTTCCTTTATTCATTTTGTTACATACTTTTTACATTTTTAAATATTAATTTTAAAAAATATATATAAAAAAAAACATTTAATAATATATAAAAGTTTTCTTAAAGATTTAACGTATTTAAGTATTTTTTTAAGTTCTTATTTATTTTTATTGTATTTTGAAAAAAAATTGAATTTCAGATGAAGTATCTGTACGTGTTTTGGTAAAGTAAAGATACCAGCGTACCAATTTTCTTTAACATAACCATTCGGCGAAAGGTATGCCAAATCCAGAATCCGCGTCTTCCCGGCCCTCCGCGGAATTCCTATATTATATAATACATTGGGGAGGATCATTTTGCTCGTCTATTGCCGGATATATCTGTGAATGCTCGTTTGTCAAATGCACAGTCATTTATTCAATGGTTTATTTTATGACTTCGTACCTCTATCACCCGAAATAAACAAAGAGTTAGTGTGGATCCCTCGAGGGATAACTATAAGATAAATGTGCTTTTGAGCTCGCGTAAATATTATATTAAAATACTTTTCTTTTTGTTTATCCCCTCGGAAATGTATGAAAAATGGTAAAAGGACATTTAACTCATTGATGTTGAAGTTAGACCCGTAAAAATTGGTTTACTTATTTACTAGTCTAGTCAACGAGGCAAAAATAATTTACAACACAATATTAGAATCAAAACTAAAAGTCAAATACTAGAAGTTTCTGCGGTAAACTGAATAAATGCAAATCCACGCGAGTAAAGAGGTATGAAATGCTAGTTTATAATTCAAATAAGTGCAACGGACTCGCAAAATATTGGCGGTATAAAAATAAATCATTACCCGCCCACAGCGAAAAGTATAAAAAGAAGAACTTTTTAATTTTAGGAACCACAAAACAAAGACCAAAGTAATTAAATTGGGAGGTACGAGATAGGTAGGTCATATTCTCAAAATACGAATCAATAGGTGGATGGTGATCCGGTGAAATTATAGAAGGATTGTGCATTCACAGAACTGATTTACTGTAATAAGTACGTTCCAAAGCGGTATTCGGAAACTGATCTGTAACTAGTGTGTGGCCTTTATCTAGCTATTCCCTCCAAGCTGCCATTCATTTGACAACACAACACGGAGCTACTCCTCACAAAAAATTTCGTAGATACGGCAGTAGTTCGATATTTCTAATTAAACTCTGTATTCGTTTCGAGATTTGATTAGCAACATAACTCGCCAGACAAAAGCAGTCCATTGTTTTGTTATCCGTTCCATCTGATATCGAAAATAATTTCAGGAAAATGTTCAATATTCAGAAACATAGCACTGTCTGTCAATAAAATGTTATCTGATATTCTGTTTGTATTTTCTCCCAGTTTGATTAGCTTTCAAATGTTCCTGTCATTCATTTGCAATAGTGGACGGGCGAACAGGGTAAACATGATACGTGCTATCGTATTTGTAGTTTCAGGTGCATTGGAGAGGGCCGGCGGCGCCTGTCCCACCAATCAAACAGTGGTACAGAAAACGAGCGTCCAAAGGCTTTGTATCTCATAATACACCCGATATCCGGGATGCGGACTAGCTGCAGCCGACAGAAATTAAATACCTACGTGGGATGAATTTTATTGAAAGGGTCGTGTTTGACGTTTTCAGGAATATTGTATGCACCTCCGTACGTATTGTTTTTGGATACGGATTGCATTTTCGATAACAACAAAAGATGTTGGCGGGTAAACAATGCATGTACCGAAATTGTGGTGGAGTGAAATAGGAGGGTATTATTACACCTGGCAAATACTTCGGCGTGATATCGGTAGAGGGTGGACCTTTGGGATGTTTTACATTATATTTCAATACAGCTGGCAAATAAATTGACATGATTAAAGTGCCTACTTGTGTGGGTGAATATTTTTATTTTATTTCCAGCTCGTAAGTTTCAGAAATAGTAAAAATGTTCAGTGATTTCTAAAACACGTACTTATACGTAAGTACATCAATAAGGTCCAGTGTGGATCGCCGGGCGGTGGTAACAACGCGATTGTAAAGTTTCCGGTGTCATAAAAACACCGCGTTGTAAAGTGAAAACCTTCATATTTATTTCTGTTATTCGTTAAAAGCCTCGTAAAGTTAATAAAGGGTTTTTTGTAACAAGCATAGCACGTTCGAGATAAGCCCCCGGTCTCGAGTTGGAATCTTTTAAAACGTCGTTAAAACCAACCGGGGGTCGGTACAGACAAAAGCCCAACAACCTAATTGTTGACGAAAAATATTCTCGATGCAAATTCGCACTCTTTACAGCCCATTCGGAATTTGTACTGGACCCGAAAGAAGTTAACGTAATTAGCCCCCGTTGTTGGGGTGTATTCAGATTTTGCGAAGTCGTGATGTAATCGGGAACAACTTTGTTTTCAACCCTACTGTGGAATGCAGTATCGTTTTATAGCAAGTTACATTTTAGAGCAGTATAAGGACGAGAAGAAAGAGATGCTACGAAGTAATTAAGCAGAAATAATAATGGTAATTTGTTTTCATTTCCATACTATGAATAAAATAGAGTGAACCCTTGAGCTGAGGCTATGATACTGTTAATGAAATTAAAATCGCTACAGAATCATGGAATAACTGTAGTAATAACATCATTTGTTCTTCGCAGAGATTGGCTTGTTATTAGCATTTAATTAAATTCTTCAGCAATGTAGCAGAGCGGTGACTCCGTCTGCCTTGCTGGCACCTTTAATTTGGATTCCTACACAATAGTCCGTAATGATACCTCTCCTGAGTCAAAAGATACGGGTCACAGGCAATTAATACTTACAAAGTGCATCCACTCCGATAGAATTAGAAATACTAGGAATCACGATTCAAAGAAAGTGGTCAGACGGGGTTTTCCACAATTTACAGTGAAATTTTTCCGGAACTTCGCGATGTAAAAAAGAAATAAACACTCTTTTATGAAATTTTCTAGTCAACAAAAAAATATGTTTGCATTTTAATATGCGGGTTTGGTGTTACAGATTTGAAGTAAGTAAAGTCAAAAAATCTATGAACTTATCAGAAACAATGTTGAATTATTTGAAAAAAACAAATACGAAACTTTGTTTCGTTTCTCATAAGTACAGTAATCATGTAAAAGCCATTGCATATTGTGATCTACCCTCACTGGCGGCCACATATTGACTCGTTCACATCAACAGTGTTTACATTGAAAAGCGTTGCCGGTGAACGTTTGCCGCGCGCTTGTCATTTCCCGGACATAATTTGGAACTAGTCCTTTATCCAATTCAGGCGATGCTTTCCAGCTCACCTGCTCTCAACAATTTCGATTCTAATTTGTGTTATCATTTCCAATTTCATAGAATTATACAATAAAGTACTTGTGTAACATGCTATCCTTAATTGGTACCTACGGGGATCTGGAGTGCTCATTGGGCACACTTCTCCCCGAAGACAAAGGTTCGTGGAGTCCTTGCAATCGGATCCGGCGCGCCGACGCCCTCTCGGTAATTTTCTCGTTAACGGAATGAATAAAACATTTCATTCCTTACCTTTCTTTTGTAATTGTTAATGGGTGATGGGTTTTGGCAATTTATGTTCGGTTTCTTTCAGAAACCCTATTTTGCCGCGTCATTTGTTATTCGATATCCATTCAGGATTTGCGTGACGGCTTTAATTGTACGTTGAGAGGTGACTGATCACACAAACGATGCTGCCTGGAAGGCAAGACATTATTGTTTTATCGTCTACTCGGCAACATTAAATACGGCAGTACGATACATATTTAGGTGGTTTTTATCACGATCCAAAATAATAAAACAGGACCCATCGCAGCGATAGACAATTTGCAAAGAAAAATACATCACGATAAAAAATGTAACTCTAACGAGAACCTCAAAATGGCTCGTAAGCAATGAAACAGCGCAATTTCATGAGAAAGGCGGCCCGCAAATAAACCAAAGCGGAGCACATTCCCGCCTCCATAAAACGCAGACTGAAATAAACGTAACTGACTCCGTTCTTTAAAAAATCCGGGCGACGACAACCGCAAAGCTCAACAAAAATCTCTAGTGTGAGTTGGAATTCCAGCGTTGGAATTTTCATAACTGGCGCGTGGCGTCGTCGGTCGTTGAAGCGTTCCAGGTGAAAGATACCGAATTTATATCCCGAGGCGGTTCTGACGCCGATCGTGATCCGGCCCCGGCTCGCGCCCGCGCCTCCGCCGCCGCCGTCGGGGAATCCTAGCGCCGTACTTTATTAGGTACCGAGCCGCTTGCCTCTCGCCAAATATGTGTGCGGCCCTCCGATGACAATAAACACCCTGTATGAGCGCTGCCCACATGAAAGGCTTTATTTCGCCAGGTGTCATGTTCATGTATGCGCGTAAAACGTAAACGCGTCCGTTCTCTGTTATTGACATTCAAGGGAAAATTGTACTACTTCAATGTTTCTTCTGGTTTATGAGTTTGTAGCTTAATTTTCATATACCAACATTTTAACCTAGATATTTATTTAGCATGATTCAACCGAAATTTCATATTCCACTAGATACTATTTACTGCGTTGTTGAAACTATCTTTACTGAATGCATTTAACGTATTTCAGGAATACATATTATTTAGGAGTATTATGTTCATTGTGCCGAAACATTTTCGAACATTGTACATTACGCGAGCCTCCCCTATTCGCAAACACATTTATACCTTTTAAAACGTTAATGTAACAATTGAATTATGTTTTAACAAGAATCGTCTCGCGGAGCCAAGTGCAGGATATTGTGGGCCACACCCCGCGAAGATTACGTGAGTTTTTCATATAAAGCCATTCAGCCAATTTCCTCATATCCTACACAGGAGCATAATAAAGGAGGCTTTTGTGAAGGAAAGAGGTTCGCGCACCTACAATGCGTAGACACCGCGTGTACACCGCGAGGGAGCGAGATGTAGGGTACACCTCTCTCGCTTTTTTCAGATAACTTGTGATATTTAGGGTGCTAGCGTTGCGAACAAATAGGTACTTTTACAACGTCAACGTCTGCTATATACGAGATTTAGTTTCGTATTCAATTTTCACTAAATCATATGCTTAGGAAAGGTGTAGTTTTTTACGTAGCCAGTTCAAAATTTTCTCTCGATAAAATACGGCGGTGCTGGAGCGATTTCTACTATTTTTACTATTTGAATTTATTTGTAGTCAAATAGTTTTGGCTGTCGACTGTTTTATTTTTGTACCAATATATGGAGTGTAACTGAAAACATTTCTGAATTTAGCACCGGCAGATTTAAATCTTTTTGTTTTTGTGTACTAACCTGATAGTGCCAAAACTAAAGGGTACCTACTTTAGAATTCACAGTCAAAGTTCATTAGGCTAATGTAGCTTAGGTAGTAACCGTGTTTACTTACAGCTTCTTAATCCCTTATTTACCTCTTTCGGCAAAAAGTATATTAAAGTATTATTTTCTTCCACGGTCGGCGTGGGTAGATTTAGATTAAGGAAATTTCTGAATATAAAAATAATTGTTTTATCAGATTATGCCGTAACCACTGAAACATGGACTAAGAAATTTGTGGAGGAGGCTGGTTGTTCCTCGTCTTGAAACCTTCACATAAGCCCTAAGGGTGAATTTCACTAATTAAACTGAAAGCGATCAGCAGCACATCCAAACCATTTTTATGAGCTGTCAGAGCCATCACTGTTGTTGAACATTGACACTTCCAGCTCTTGGACTTACTCAAGATGTTTTGATCGGGTTCAGTTTATTTCGTGAAACTCACCTTTAATCGCCTTTTACAACCTCATGGAACTGCGATTAAGTGCTATCAGTGTCAACACTGTTGTTGAATATTGACACTTCCAACTCTTGAACGCGGATAAGATGTTCTGATCGCTTTCAGTTTCTTTCGTAAAATGTACTCTTAGTCGCCATTTACAACATCCAGAAACCGGTCATAGCACCCAGAGAGGTCCAATCCGCAGTAGTTCGCAAACTTAATAAAAATAATCTTAACTTATCAGATACCCCATTACCATGTACTCCATAACTGAACAAATTACCTGAAACAAACGAACACACGGATGAATATAGGCCGAGAACAGACAAACAACATGTAACATTAAGTGAACACTATGTAGGCAAGGCTGGTACAGCTGATGTTGACAGCGGTGGCTGCGGTTATCCCGGGTCGGCCACGGTTGGCCACGGTGTACCATCCAACACCGTATGCAGTGGAACGGGAATATTTGACGCTTTATTTTGGGTGAAATTACTAGTGGGTTGGTGAGATTTTCTTGTAAAAATTAGCAAAAATAATTATTTTGAGGAAGCCAAGATATTTTTATATGTATAGGATCACTAGTTTTTGCTTGCAGCTTCGCTCCCATTATGTACAGAAATTAACACAACGGAACGTCTTAAATTAAGCCTATGAAACTCCGGGATAATCATGTAGATCCCCGTTAGTTAAAGGATTTTCGAAATCGGATCAGTAGTTCAGAAGATCTCTTTGTAATGTTAGTTTAGATCACGGTTTAAAAGCTAATAATTAAATTGTATTTTATTAAAAGAAAACATCAGCCACATCAGCCATTAGTTTCGTTTTCTTTTCTCACAGGTGAAAACGTCAATATAAAAAACACAAGTACAGTTACATAAAACATAAACTAAATTGATACTTCAAGTAACCCCTTTTCCATAAGGCCCAATAAAAATAGAAAAAACACACATCTCATACAAGATAAACTCCCCCACACAAATAAAATATTAACTAAATATTCACTACACTATCTAATAAAATATCGAACATATTTCAATATACGTCTCTAAGAGAACGGCCCTATCGATATTTATTTGTGTTGTAACACCCCAGCGGCCGCCGGAGTCCGAAAACGCCATTGGTATCGTAATAAATCGTTACAGACGTGCCGTACTGCCGTTGGAGCTCAGTTACTAGTGCGCTGTTTTTACTGGCAATAGTTTTCCGTTAATCTACTATAACCAATGTTAGTCGGTCTGGGTAACGGCAGCGCAAGGGTTAGGCTCGAGCGGGTGCTGTCAATGACTCATATTTTAATTTTAATGTCCCTCACGCCTAGTTGAATCAATTTCAATCTTTAGGTTATACCGAGTGATTATGTGAAGTTTTTTTTTAATTTCATGTTTTATCAAGCCATAGACGAAAAATAATATTAGTTTCCCACATGTAAATCTAGATGTCACGGCTCACACGGCTGTGTCTATGAAACACGCTTAAACTTTTTATCACTTACTTTAAAACTTTAGCTGTGAAGGTGAGCATCGCAAAAAATTCACGCATTAATAATAAACTAAGCGTGTGGGAGCGGCGATAGGTAGCGCCACGTGTCACTTTGAATATAAAGTGCTGTAACCTAGATACATATTTGCTCACTCCGCAAAGAACGCAAGCGTGATAATACCTTCATAGCATACTTTTATGACACACGCATGTACGCAATTATAAAAAAAACACCGTTTCCAACCCAGTAAGAACCAACTTTATGGCTACTATAAATAATCTAACTTCATTTTTATTACCGTCTTATAAATCAGTGTAAGATCAGAACAAATTCAATCAAGCAATATTTACTGGCAATAATTCGAGTGCGTCCCTTGTCGATCGCAATGTGAATAGATTACGTTTACGTCGCGCAACTTTTCTCCGATACAACGACACTTCTACTAGTTTACGGACGGTGTAAAACATGGACACCGCACTTTTACGAGTGTCGCTTAACATATAGTGCCGTAAAACTGAGAAACTACCAAAAACTACACAATTACACATACACATAAACAATGGTCATTTCGCAGTTCGTTAGCTAATTGGATCGTAATGTATCGTTATGTTACAGCAATCAAATTAATGATATTTCTTTCGGTGTCGTGTCTACTGTTCAATGTCTGTTGTGTGCCATATCATTAAGTTCACACGCGATATAATAGATCCACGTTACCATCCTGATATGCTAAACGTTCTGTTTCACAAACATTGAACATAAATTACACATTGCGTTCATTTTGATGCTCATTCGGCGGGTTATTTTTATTTAATTCTAGGCAGGTGCGCTACGGCCTGAAACACGGCCAATATTTTTGCACGATTACCATGCTGATGAAAAGCCAACATCAGAACATGTTACATGTTTCCACACACGTTCGCACCTACATAGTTTTAATTCCATGTTAAATTACACCTTTGACGAGAAAATGTTACGTTTTTAACACAAACATTAACAGTGCTCCAAGTCTTAAATGAACGCGCGTAAATATTACTTTAGTTAACACAATTTGTGATGAGAAAATTTTGGCGGAAATGTAAAATAATATTTTATATTAAAATACAATAACAATAAACAGATAAAACCGATTACGTTCTCCGTTGGAACCAATAAGGAGAGATCCGGATCGTGGCTTTTTCCCAATAAATATATCGAGATGAGACCAAGATAAACATACCGGAGCGAGCGGGCGGTAGGTTTAAAATATGCAGCCTTCCGCGCTTCGTGAAATTCGTGTAAACAAGTGTAGCGGCCGACTGCGGATAAATCTTCGGGTATTATTGTATTCATATTCTGCGGGAAAGAAGGCTTCGTCGATACTTTTTTACGTATCGGTTAAGCTGCTCACGAAAATTGAAAGACTTTGTTAGCTTCATACGTATAATTCGTCTGAAACATTCCTCCTTTCTGAAATATGATTAAAATTTTATACCGCGACTGTATGAAATGTTCGCATAAAGTATTGGGATATGAAATATTTCCAAGTCTAATAATTTCTCGTGGTAGTATCTTCTTAGTGTAATCTGAGATTTGGTTTTGTGTTAAGTTTAAATATACCTACATTGGCGAAATAAATTGAAGATAAGGTAGATCATAAATAGCCATAATTGCTATTTATAAGGGCCATAAAGAGTTAAGTAGGTAATTTTATTTAGCCGAGGGTATATATTAAACGGTTAACCCACATCATTAGGTGGCAAGTTACGGCGCGGCACAAAAGTAACGGAACTGTTGTCGGAAACATATTAATGGTTCGTTCGGACCACACAAAGAAGTTTGACAAGACGGCGCACAGGTGATCACTGACATGTTTGTGTGCCGAGTTGCCGACCCTTACGTCGGACCGCTGTGCTATATGCGTCTTATCTCATAACATATATTAGGCATATGCACCTACTTACAGTGGCCTGCAAAAGTAAGCTGTTTTTTTTTACTTTAGATGTTTTGTCACATTATCAATTAAAATAAGTAGTTTTAAATGTTTGAAACCTTAATATAGCATACTATAATAAGGTTTTTATTGCAAACCTTTAAAATTTAACTGGTAGTAATTATGGATTTACTGATAAATGGAATCATAAAAGCAAGAAGTCGTATTAGCTCAAGCTTTTCATCCATGAAACAGTATTTCTACCTGTGCTTTGAAAACCAGACATCAAAACCGCAATGTTAATATGGACCATATTTCCACTAAATCTCATACAACAAAGAATGCATTGTACCACTGCAAAATTGTATTATGTAGCGCTCAGAAAATATGATAACTGCATTCCAATTTCGGAATTCAATAGTCGCGAACACCGAGCTATTTGAAAAATCTCATAAAAAGTCGATATTTGGAACATTTAGTTAGCAAACAACGAATGTATGAAAATTGGCTGATAGTTTGTCGGTTAAACGATCAGTATGGTGAATAAAAAACATATGTCGCCGATAAATTCATATGCAAACAACTGAGCGAATGCGCATCCAGCGAAAGTTAAACGGTGAGGATAAAAGTTGTGCAAATATGTTAATTTGGGCGAATAAAAATGATCAGCGTGCGATGCGACGACGTGATGCGAGCGTGCACGGCGAATAGGAATGCGAAACACACGCACTGTGCTAGCACGGACGGGTCGTCAGTAACTGTTTCAGTTTTTTATTTAGGTCTTTTATACTTCTATCGTATTCTTGTACAAGGGGCACTGGATTATTCTACTTTTTAGCCACTTACTGGGTCCTGCGCGGGATACATAAAAACCACGGCTTGGAAGTCTTAAAGATTGCGTACCAGCCTTTTCCAGATAGATCTTAACCAGTTTGGGCATTTTGCAACTACAATGACGGTAAAGTGGTGTGTGACATTTGCACGTTTATGTGAATTTTCGCTGATATTGACTACTAAATGTGAGGAACAGATGCCACACTATATTGTTGTACGGACTGAAATAATATCGTACTGCTGGAATTTATATATTATTAATTTATCGAATCGATAAGCTATATTGTTACAATTTGTAAGCTGTCACAGGCGCTAAGCTCCATCATACAGTGTGGCCAGTTTAATGATGTCCTACATATTTTATGATTTAATTTTGAAGTTATATTAATAGATTTTTTTTTCTTATCAAAACTTTAATGTCTGCCAGCCCTATACAAGCACGTGCGAGAGCCAACCGAAGCGAAACCTATCGTAGCGGACAAACGGAAGTCAACCCGGCAAGTAATATATTTTTAATTGATGCATACAGCGACCGATGTGTCGAGCAAACATTTACGGGTTTATTCGAACGATGACAGGGCTGCCTTTGTTGGTCGATTTTAACTCAAAACATTAATTGGCGGAAAAGTGTGCAATTCGCATGTTTAAATTTTCAGTCGATGTAAATATTAACACAGTAATTATGAGGGCGTTGATTGTATGTGTCGATTTTAATTTTGTGTGCACTCTTTGTTGTAGCTTTCGAGGTTCATTAATGCTGTAATGGTTTGTGAGAGTTATTCAATATTAGTCTTTCGCAATGCAGGTTTATTTATAAAAAAACGGTATAAAATTGATGGCAATACATCAAAGGGTTGTCCTATTATCCCCGGCTATTTTAGTTTAATTGGTTAACCAGTTATTTATAGCAAAAAAGCATTAGGGGCGTAAAAAGTACAGTGTCCTTTCAAAAGAAAGAGAAAAGTACACATTGCCATAAATACGCGCAAACTCCATGGGCCAATAACATTTTTTAATTTCGTCCTAGGGTCCAATGCACTGAATACCAATTACTGGTACTAGCGTAACTACTGAGCACGTGGAATGTGAAGCTTAGCTCTCGGGCAAGCGACCGATCTGTGTACCACGTACAACACACTAGTATGTGAATCAATGGAGATCAGGTATGCGGCAGGAACGTTCAATCACTGCACCAGAATAGATAACGTTTGATTTAAAACAACAAACAAAGGGAAGAGAAAGTTGCCAATGCGAAATTATACGGGATTTAAATTTTTTGTTGTTTAAAATTCCATAAATGATAATATTTGTAATTAAGTTTTAATTAATTAACGATTATTGCTTACTGCTAGATGGGATGGGAAATTGATTAGTGTATTTAATATTCATTCCGAAAGATAAAATAGACAACATTTAGAGGCTCAGACATAGCAAGAAGCTTGTGTAATCTGTTATTGTACAAATAAGTCTACTGAAAGATTTCCATATTAAATGTGAGAATAAACAAAAATAAGACAAGAAGGTAAATTGCTTTTATCAATCTGGAACTTACGAGAATAGCAAAGAAAACCAAGTGTAAGTAAATATACTCTCAAAATCTCCCTCTCAGATATTTGGGTACAACAAAGAATTGTTGGTTAACAACAAATATCCGAATTCAATACTGGCTAACCCGTTGAAAAATAAATTTGTGCCCCGGCGGATGTGTGCGCTTGCCAAGCCTGCAACCCTTTGGGACGTGAATTGCCTGCTTGCACGTTGCACAATAACAGTTTTCTTACCCTAGTGGTGTACGATACATTTTGGGTGCGACACCCCTGTATTAAAACTTTTTGCCTTACAAAATGGAGGTCGTATTTGTTAAACTCAAACTCAAACTCAAACTCAAAGCATTTATTTCAATTAGACCATTACAGGCACTTTTGAAAGTCAAAAACAAAAAAGCTAAGCTACAGTCACATTCACAAGGCATAATAACTTGCGAAAGTACTGTAGTTGCACATTCCAACTCGTAGATCTCTATGGAGAAGAATGGGCAAGAAACTCCATGGACACTCTTTTTAATCAAAATATTGTTACAAAAACTTGGTTACATCATTCATGTTGAGATTATACATATAAGTATGTGAGAACGATGTACAAAGACGTGCACATTAAGAGCATCCAGAGTAAAAGATTAAACTAACAATTTAAAAATAAAGTAATTAAAATAAACCGTGACAGCTAAGAGATGACCAGTCCCAACTGACAGCGCCCGTTCACGAACATGACGCATGGATCAGCGCCATTCAACTCAACCACATTGAAGGGAACTAAATGACCCGACACACCCGCCACCATCAGCGAGACATTTGTGTGAGCATGACATTCTCTCAGCTACCAGGGCACATTCAAGTCAATGAAGATAACTAAATGTAAATGGTAGCTTTACCGTACATAGTACTCACACATGTGCTATGCGATTATATAATACTAAGAGATTGAATCTATACAATTCAAAGATATTTTTACAATCTTCTGCAGCTTCCACAATAACTTCACATGGCAATCAATTAGTTTGCCCCTATGGTTGTGGAGCAGGACCAGCATTGAGCCAAGCATTTTTATCATCAATGTAATCCCCCAACTTATAATATGCTTGCCTACATAGTGTGCGTTTTATACAAGATTTAAATTTCGTCTCATTCAGTTGTAGAATGTGGGGAGGTATTTTATTGTAACATTTTAAACAGTACCCCATGAAAGATGAGTCTACTTTAGCTAGCCTGAAACCTGGTTGAGTTAGTTGGTCCCTATTTCTAGTATGATAGTGGTGTCGGTCACCTCTTTTACTAAATAAATGCAAATTTTTCCTAACGTACATGATGTTTTCATAGATGTATTGACAAGGTACTGTCATGATGTTAATTTCCTTAAACAGTTCTCTTAGAGAATCGCGTCTACGTAGATCATATAAGGCTCTGATAGCTCTTTTCTGCAGAATAAATATAGACTCAATGTCTGCAGCCCGTCCCCATAGTAAAATACCGTATGACATAATACTATGAAAATAACTAAAATAGACTAGCCTCGCGGTATCTACATCAGTAAATTGACGGATTTTTCTAACAGCATATGCTGCTGAACTCAGCCGCCCTGCAAGAGAAGTTATATGCGGACCCCATTGAAGCCTTGAATCGAGCGTGATCCCCAAGAAAACAGTTTTTTCGACGAATTCTAGTTTCTCTTGATTCAATACTATGTCACTATCACTACTTTTGACATTCGGTAGAGCAAATCTTATACACTTCGTTTTTTTCCCATTTAATACTAAATTATTCGCGGTGAACCAATTATGGACCAGCAATAGGGCGTTATTTACGTCGTCAAGATTTGTGGCACGTCTGTTTGTCTTAAATATTAAAGAGGTATCGTCAGCAAACAACACCGTTATACTTTAGAAACCATTAACTTCACTAAATAGCTCATAATAAACTAGGAACTGCTACGAAACAAAGATTAAAAAGTATGAAAGCAATAAGGACTTTTACCAAGATTAATTACAAGATCAACGTTCAAAGCCATTCATCAATTCCCCGTGAACACAAAGCCATCAGGGGTGTCGCGGAACTTCTTACGTTATTGAAATTTACTTTTTAAAACAATGTTAAAGTGCACAACGCTCGTATTTACGCTGCAACCGGCGGATGGCTAGTGGGCAAAGTTTTTACGATGGCCCGTCCTGGGGAATATTGTTGGTGCATTAACGTTTAATGCCCTCCGCAGTTTCACTAAAATTTAAAATTGGTTCGCGAAACAGTTGCAGCGATTAGACTGGATTGCGGGACCGGACTAATTTTCAGGATGAGTTTCGAGTAATATGTTTTCAATTACTTTTCTGTGATAAAAGTAAATTAAATTATACTTTTTTATGACTTACGCTGCAAGCGACTAAAAAGCACTTTAGAACTTTACAGTTTTAGCTACTTACATCAATAAGTTACACATTTTCCCCCTTTTCCTTTTACTTACTTGGCTTCGCACAGATCATACAAAGTCGCTTTTCGTGCTCGCATACACGTCATTTTAAGCAAGTTTATGTATGGAGGGGGACACAGAGTTGGTACGTCAGAACGGTATCAATTTCCGGTCTTCCACTGCCATTTGATTTATGTTTGCCATCGCTTTTTTTCGCCAAAACTACAGTTTGTTCCTGAGTGGAAATGCAGTTGGGAATCTGCCGCAATAGAAATAAAAGGCAGTGTTTTTCATCAGTGTGTATTGGGGGACGGAAATTAATAAATAAACATAAGTCTAGATCTATTTCTGTTTGCAGATTTTTTAAATTTAATTATTACTAATACCTAGATGTATGTATGTACCTAGATACAAATATAAGAACCGATTATTAAAAGAAATGTATGTACCTATAAATGTAATTTAGAAATTCAAGTAGGGACCTATGCTTTTGTATAAATAGTTGAGACTGAACCTTCTCGAAACTAATTAATTAACGTAAGTACAAAACGCTAGAGGCACTATATGATCTAATAATACACTATAATGCCTACTAGCATTGAATTACATCTTAGAAATAGATACTTTCGAACTCATTAAGTAATGTGCCGAATCAAAGGTATTTAATAAGGCAGTAATTATTATAATGAAATTAGATGCCATTTTTAGAAGATTTTCCTGTTACAAAATAGGAATTATATTCAACAAAAAAAATAACAAAGGGGAAAAGAAACATCGTTATCAAGAATTGAATCAGATCGTTCTGTTTATTAACTGAGTTAGGCGCATTATCAAATTACACTGCCATTTCGGTTTAATTTCGAAGTTGCGTACTTAACTAATCAATCTAAATATCTACTTAAATGAAGCGATCAGGGCTATAATCGGGTTGGAACTAATTAAAATCATGTGGAGCATAGTAGCATATATATACATACATAATATAACGACTGTAATCCCCGAAGAGTTAGTCAGAGGTGTACCTAATAGTACACCCACATTTCGCCAGATATGTTTAAGTCACATGTAAAAGGGGGCGAGCCTACGGCCATCAACCGGGTGCACATCCAGACTCCGTGGCTGCTACTAAGAAATTCCTGATGGAAAAAACCCAATAACACTTTGCCCGTGCTGGGAATCGAACCCAGGAAGGACCTCATGCTCAGCAGCCGCGCTTGCGACCACTAGACCAACGAGGTAGCATAGACATAATTCTGACTAAATAACAACTATGTCGATGGTTTGATGACCTATATCCACACAAACTTGCTACCTCACCGAGGTGTGTAAGAGACTAACAGAGGTAAGTACGAGACAGATGATTTCCTTCTTGGTCGAAGCAAGCGCTCCTGCTGAACATGAGTTCCAGGTCAGACAGTGCTATTTTCAGTGGGAATTTCATAGCAGTAGCCTGGAGTCTGGATTTTTGGCCTGGTGAGATCAGCTGCTACATGGGACTTAAACATAACTGATGAAATGTTGATGTAAATATTATAGGTACATACGAGTACACCTCTGCACAACCCTTCGGGGAAAATAGGCGTGGTGTTCATCATCTGCCAAGTCTTTTCCCAACTATGTTGGGGTCGGCTTCCAGTTTAACCGGAACCAGCTGAATACCAGTATTTTACATGAAGCGACTGTCTATCTGACCTCCACAGTTAGTACTAGGAAATACGATACCTACCCCTTGGTAAGACTGGTTGTCAGACTTTCGGGCCACTGACTAGCTGTAACGACTGTCAAAGATATAAAAATTACAGCTGGGACCGACGGCTTAAAGTGTTTTCTGAGGCACGGAAACTTCGTATGTAATAAGTCGCCTATCCACAGACCAACCTAGGCAAGTGCAGCTTAACCTGAAGATTGATCCGCACGACAAACAGGTGTGATTTTGTGAGCTAGATTAGAAGTACAAGTAACTGCATAATCTAAGATATAAATATCCTAAAATATCTCGCCGTTTTTCAAGACATCCCACCCCTATTAAAAGTGATAGTAGTGTAACTTGCCACCAAAACAACAACACACCACAGTGACTAGACAAAACTCACACATACAGTATCCGACAAAAGTGCTACCTTAATATTGTGAGGAAACAGTAACCTCTCAGGTGCTGGCAGGCTATATAACCATTCAATGATTAATACTCGCGCGATGACACGCCGAAGAACGAAAACCATACGTTTTCCTAACCATAGCTTACGTGAACGTATGAAACGCTTGTGGTGCTAACTATACCGATATGATTACGTCACGTAGGTACGCCTTATAAATTGTATTAATGATTGTTGTTAATAACTTTCAAATGAGTTTATATTTATTATGAAAGGCTTTGTTGTCATTCTTTACCATTCGTATTTATCCGGTTTAATGTGTCCGGAATCCAAGTTGTGTTTACATTTCACGCAGTGTAACTTATACCTTTTTTATTTTTCTACTAAATTGTCAACAGAAAAAATACAACACGATGACGTTACGATGAACAAAATAAAATGACAACAACTTAGGTTAGACAACATTTTTAAACGTTAAAATATTATTAAATGATACCATTATTGAAATCCCACTAGATACTGCTTTATAGGCAAAAATACTTAATAATTATTTTGTTCTCCTCACCTCAATACCATGCAAGCAATCACGTTCATCATAAGTGTACCGCAAACGAGATAACATTTCACGAAGACTAAACACCATTTTGAGAAAACAAACTTCACAAAAATATAAGTAGAAGAAATATAGTAGACACGCGAGAACTAAGACGCAAAATTAATAAAACAACTAGTTAAACACATGACAGAAGATAGAATGGTAAGTTAGTAACGCTGAGTTAAACTTTTTATGATTATACCCTCAACAATTTATTATTGCTAACATAATTTTACTCAAACCAATATTTGACAGATTTGCGTGTTTCATTCTACCGCGCATTTTTTTTAAGTTGGTAATATGGCTCTCATTTTTTTTTTTGTCATATTTCTGCCCTGCTAGTCAATATTATTCTGCAAAGACTGTCTATAAAATGCAAGGAGGTTAGTTACCTATTTATTTCACTTTTTATGATCAAATCGAAGTTTTATTCTTTGCACTCAGATATTTATCGTATTCAATCTTCTGTTTAGTAATTACACTGTTGTTACCTGATTATTTTAAAATATTTTTTAATAATTGTTTGGTTAAAAGTAATAATTTTAGAACAATTATTTTCCACCAGCAAGTTCGAAGAATTTTTATTCTGAGTCTTGAATTTACTAAAGAATTCTAGAATGCAATAGACACTGATGTCATTTTCCAGCTACCATAAATCCTAGAATCAGTTGTAAGTGGAAGTTTATTTCATTAGTTTACCTAGAATACCGTCCCTATTTTTCTCGAATTTTATTCTTCTTGTAAGCTATTTTATTAGGCTAAAAGCATCCCAGAGAACCGACTGAATAACCAAAAATGTATATTATAAATTGAGAGTAAATTTCACGAATAGCTCTCAGTATTCATAGTTACATAAATTGACTAAATATGTAATTTAGGTGTGTAGGTACTTATGTAGGTTATGAATTATAGCACATTAGGCATGTATATTACCTAAACCTATACTGATCATGGACCAATTCCGACTATATCAAGGATTTGTTTTATTCAAAGAGACTTTTCTATCAACGTATCTACTAGTTTAGCAATTTACATTTTCAGTTGTCTTATTTTCCACGAAGTTTCGACTCAACATGCTGGTACTGATGGAACTTTCTAATTAGTGTGCAATATCTCACTGCATAGTCGATATAGTGAGATAATCCCCGTCCTTCCTAATTAAGAACAACACACGATATTACGTGTGTGACAAAATCGAGAACTAAAATGGAATGTACTAGATTTGACATCTTCCCTAAGCAAGTGGCGCCGCTATGAGATGTACAGTCAAGTTTGTTGGAGTGTACAGACCTACAAGGATCTTTAGGCACTTGAATGACATTGACATTTGTGGAAGTGTTTCTTGAAAAGGATTTTAAAAGACAAGATGGCGACAATTCAGACTAGCTAAAGTAGACGTTCATCTTTCATGGGATACTGTTTAAAATGTTAAAATAAAATAACTCCGCACATTCTACAAATGAAAGAGACGAAATTTAAATCTTGTATAAAACGCACACTATATAGGCAAGCATATTATTAGTTGGGACGGTTACATTTATGATACAAATGCTTGGCTAAATGCTGGTCCATAGGGGCAAACTAATTGATTACCATGTTAATTTATTGTGGAAGCTGCAGAAGATTGTAAAAATATCCTTGCATTGTATAGATTCCATCTCTTTGTATTATTTAATTGCATAGCACATGTGTGAGTGCTATGTACTGTAAAGCTACCATTTACATTTATTTATATTAAACTAGCTGTGCCCGGCATGCGTTGCAATGCATGTTTTCCTACCTACTACCCTACCTACCCTACCTACCCTAATTTTTTGTGAATCTAAACCATTCCCAGATCCCCTTGAACACACACAAAAAATTTCATCAAAATCGGTCCAGTCGTTTGAGAGAAGTTCAGTGACATACACACTCACAGAAGAATTATATATATAAAGATTGGCTTGAATGTACCCTGGTGGGTGGCTGAAAGAATGTCATGCTCACTCAAATGTCTCGCTGATGGTGGCGGGCGTGTCGGGTCATTTAGTTCCCTTCAATATGGTTGAGTTGAATGGCGCTGATCCATGCGTCATGTTCGTGAACGGGCGCTGTCAGTTGGGACTGGTCATCTCTTAGCTGCCACGGTTTATTTTAATTATTTTATTTTTAAATTTTTGATTTAATCTTTTACTCTGGACGCTCTTAATGTGCACGTCTTTCTACATCGTTCTCACATAATTATATTTGTATAATCTCAACATGAATGATGTAACCAAGATTTTGTAACAATATTTTGATGTCCAGTTTCTTGCCCATTCTTCTCCATAGAGATCTACGCTTTGGAAGGTAAGATTGTATTAGCCACCAACTTGATATCAAAGAAAGATGGTGTTAGTTTATAAATAAAAAAACTCATATTGCTAAATTAAATCGTAAGATTTTTATGTTTTAAAGGCAATTGGATAGAAAGCTAAATTACGTGCTTGTATTTACTTATCATCATCTTATTGAAAAGTCAGTATATCTTTAAAAAAAAAATAACTAAACACTCGAAACAAAATACTATTGAAAAATGCACAAACTGTGAATATTAGATCAAACTCACGTATGCTCCCTAAGGCCGTTTCCACATGGCGAGGCGTGTGCTCACATATAATAATCGCAGCGGAAACGCTGTCGCACGCGCGGCCCGCTGGAGCGGAGGTGTCAAACGACAAATTTCACGGCACGACTGTCCTTAGATCTCTTGCCGCTATGTCGCGTGCTAGTGTCGCGTGCTAGTGTCGCTGATGTGTTGCCCCCTTAGGCAGCGTGCGATTTTTGTTTTAAAAAAGTCCGTACTGTAGTTTTGTGCTTGATACGTTCGTGGGTTTTGGGTAGTTCGACTTTTAATATTAACTTGTATAACATGTGTGGTTTATATGTATTGTTAGTGCGAGTTGGTGTTTAATAATAAATAAATAATAAGTAACTTTTATTACGCGGCTGGGTCAAGGGCTTGATTCAAAAGCACATCCTGACACCTTGATCCTGGACATGGCACGCATAGTGAAGCGGTTCCTCTCTCTGGAGCCCTGGCCACCGACAGCCTGGACCTTGTTCCTGATGCCGATTGGCTATCTATTTTTTATATTTTTAGATGTTTTGTTTACTTTTTTTTGTTTTTTTTTAAAAGAATTTATTACCTTCAAATTATTGTACATGAAACACTTATCTAAGTACTATGCAGCGTTACAACTAGGGAGAGGAGTGTTTACGATGATCTCTGGCACCCAATGTAAGATTTAACTTGTGTTTAGGGTGCCAGCGTCTTCGCCTATGCTTTGAACATTTAACAATAGTTGTAAGACGAAAAATATTTAAAAATGTATTACATAAAGAAATGATGATTATAGAAATAAATAATAATAAAACAGTATTTATAATTTTGGCCAGTAGTAACACTATCATTAAAACTAAAAACAGAATATTTACCATGTTTAGGTACCTACTATTTATTTTGACATACCGATATTTCGGCACTGTTGCAAGCACCATGATCGCGGATAAAATAGTAATTCTTTCAGTTTTATTGGAATTTTTATGAGGCTTGGTAAAGGCAGTCTGAGGAGAAATTGCATCGGAAAATTATTTGTAGCCTAATATGATCAGCAAACTAATTCCAGCATACGCAACAACGCAGTCAGCGCACCATCAAAGATGAGAACGTATTCGAACCACCTGTCAATTACCGTCCAACGTAACATTGTTCTGGGAGTAAAGCACTGGGATTAGATTCCAATTGCAGACGCATCTGTCCACTAATGAACGCTGGCACGTGCATACTGCAGCCACCTGACACCTCACCAGTCTGGACGCCTGGTACATCGACAGCTCGTCGGGCGTAAAACAATGACGTATTTGGGGGTTGAGATGAATATTCAGTAAACACTATCTTTCAATTCTGGATGCCTGGTATCTGAACAGCTCTAAAAGATCTATATTTTAATCATTGAGGAACTGTTGGATTTATTAAATGGTTATTTTGGTGGGTTGCCGGAATCGAAACTAACTCCGCCAATTGATATTTTCAATACAATTTCAATGTTACATTATTTCACAAAATGTATTAAGCATGGTCTTTGAACAACAGGAACATCATCCTTGAGAACTATCTTCAGTTGTATGGGCCTTTGTTTGATTTGGATGGTAGTTTTCGATCAAAGTTTACCACTTAGCTCTTCAGTTGTTCGCTGCCAATATAACTTGAACAGTTATTCATGCGCCAGTATAACCAACTAAACCAAAAACATGCAATTTTTTTAAAGGCAACTACCAACTCTGCACGATTCTATAGTCTTGGTACATTGACGGCTGGTCGAAAACATTAAAAATGCTAACAATGTGGCTCATAGACGAAAATTAAAAAGTTTTCACAGTCCCAGCACGTATGAAATAGTTAGTAAGTTATATTTTAAACGGACTGCGATGATTAGCTTTCGTATTTTGGAGTGCAATTTTATTTTAGCTTTGTCCACACGTTTATTAAAAATAGGGTTTGAATTTTGACTGTGGTGTTAAAACTGAGGATCGCATCTTCTTTTATTTATCGAGTTCATATTGAAGTGTCATGTAGCAATAGGTTACGTAATTCAAAGGACATAAATCTAGTCACTGTACGTTTATTTCTAGGTTCGGTTTTCCTGTTCAATGACCTTAGGGTCATGTATGGGTTTGTATTGCTAAGCTAACTAGGTAAAACAGACCCTTGTAACAAGCCAAATTGCATTAAATGATTATTTGAAATTAGTAGTAAGTATCTAAAGGTACTCCTAATCTCGCTTCTAATGGATAAGCGAGCACCGACTCCAAATAAAAAGTAACAGAACCTTTTTACTAAAACGGCGAACAATAATAATACATCCATACATAGAGGTCCATTTACCGAACTATACCGAATAGCTACGTATTAGGAGGCTCATTCAATTCCCAAAATGTAGTAAATGTTGTGAACTTTACGATTAAGGCCGCCATGTACCGATATTAGTGAAAGAATTACTATAAAGATCGAATACACCAGTCGTAAATGTGTATAGCGGGTACACAGCCTTTAGATAAAATTCTTAGCGGAACTTTAATTCTAACTAAGCCATGGTTTAAGTAGTTTTGGAGTCCAAATTGAGTGGTTTCAAAGTCGTGCATCGGTCTCTTAAACTATCCAAGCAGGACAAAAGGATTTAAATGAACATTGCATTTCAACTGTCTTTCTTAAACAACTGTATACATTCATGTTTATTGTGGACATAACTAAGAGAAATTGTAAACTTCAGTATATCTAAGTAATTGAATTAAAGGACTCATCACATTAATAAAGAAAGTAGACAAATACGAGTTTCCTTCTACATGTTAAAATTGTATTTAAACTTTAGAAATTGATAGTCTATTAACCAACAGACACATCACTGTTACTGCAATATCATTAAGCCAAGGAGGCTGTTGCTTAGCTTACGACACGTAAATTGACTTAAGTATTCATGGCCTGATGAATAAGTGATAGGAATGAGCCGGGATGCGATCGAATCAGGCCCGATCTCGATGACCGGAATAAGTTTCTCAGAGGTTTCACTTCGAAGTCCGACTGTTACCTAACTCGCACTATAGTTAAAAAGGTAGACAAGGAAATAGTGATAAACATATAGTAAGTTGCCAGTACCTACAAAAAATCACATCATGAAAAATAAGAAATAGTAACACAGAATAAAAAATAGTAACACACGTAAAAAGATACTTTCACAATGTAATGCTCGCTCATATTTCATACATAAATTTTGCACATGCGTCGGGGAATAACACAAAGCAAGCGAAAGCTTCTTTAAATATTCCTCTCCTTCATAATCAAAGTGCTGCGTTTGTAAGATAAGAATTCCCTACGCGCCGAGACGTTGACTGTGTGTGAGAGAATCGTTACACCAACGAATTATTTAACTCAGCTATTTGTCAAAAATACTTCGACAAATATTTCGAAGACAATACAGTTTCATAGCCCTTAGATGTTTGCTCAATTATTATTAGCCCAGCTAATTTATTTAACGATTAATTAATATTTCTAAAATGGAGCAGGGAACATTAATTAGCTCAAAATACATATTTAACCACTATCAACATCAAATAAAACTAACTTGTGGAGTACACTTGTGGAAGTTCGTAAACAAAATCGGAGTCCACAAAGCTTGGAGGAAAGTTTCATTTATTTTCCTACGATAAAAAGCTCTCAATTTCTTTTATACGTGTAAGAGCTTACGAGAGACGCGTGGAAAAGTTACCTAAAATCGTATATAAACAGGAATAACGTCTCCGTGGATTATTTAAAGCAACCCGTGAAATTTCAATGAATATCCTTAAAACGCGGAGATTAAGCCGAAAAAAGTTTTCGTATTTGCTTAGCTCTTCACAGCTGATATAACTGGATTGCAAAAGTTCTAAGGATGAGCATAAAAATGCTCCAGTTGGGGGAAAGAAAAGAAAATCAGTATTAAGAGTGTCGCAATAACTGTGAGTGTGTTTTTGTTATGGCAAAGTTCTTGAGTAACTAGGTAAAGCTGGCATAATGGCCGCTGAGTAACGTTTTATGACTTACGTCAGCGAATAACTACCCAACACCCTGTATGAAAGTAGGTATGCCTGTTATTTTATTCAAAAGTAATGTCATATAGTACTACTTTGTTTGAAGATGCTCCAAATTGCTCGTTTCGAATCAAATGTACTAGATACTCGTGTTAGAAAATGTACTAGATTTCTTATTATGTTGTGAACATAATTTATTTCGAGAGGCGGCAGTTTATTTCTTCGGGCCTTTATTTATTATTTTTTTATCGTAGAAGCTTACTTGTCTCTGGTGCTGATATTCGTAATAATAAAGTCGGATTTAAAACCTTAAAATAACCATTTAGGGTTTGGATTTGTTATTTTTCTATGTATTGTGGTTAAATCAACAACTTATGATATCAATAAATAACACACACCAGCAAAACTAAAGTCTTCTTATTTTCGTAGTTTCGTTTCATAAATAGCTTGTTTCCTGCATAATCAGCCTATAATGTTCCCACAGCTGGGACACAGGTCTCCTTTCTATAAGAGGGAATGGGCTACAATCCACCGCCCAATGGCAATGATTGAGGGTTGGTAGATGTCACATGTCTTTGAATTTTTGGTTCTAGGACATGCCGGTTTCCTCACGATGTTTTCCTTCACCGTTTGGAGAGCAGTTGTGATGAAATAAATTACACAAAGTAATGCGCCTGCCTGGGTTCGAACCCACGACTTACTGACTGACTCCTTAGTCGCTTGTTTCCTATTTCCATTATATTCAAGATACTCTTTCACCAAACATTGAAGTATCAGTACTTACATGTAAGTATGGCCCCTTTAGACTGCTATGAGTCTTTATAAATGACTCCGAAGCATGTTCATTAAAAGCTGCTCTTTCATCTCAGAACGTCTGAAGACGACAAAAAATACTAAAGAAATATTATTTCGTTTCGCCATTTTCTCCAAAGTTGCCAATTCATGATAGGACTACAGTTAGCTAGATGGATATTATCTATTCATCGGAAGACCCGAGCCCTCCCGACTACAAAACAGGATCACTTGCGAACGAAAATGTATTGAAATCACAATGTAACCTGAGGCTTTTGTCCATTGAAAACATTTTTTATGCATTAAAAATATCTTAGAAATGTTTATTTAACAATAGCGTTTAAGAGAAATTACTTATTCATGGCACGTCTGAATTTTCCTTGCTTTTGTAAACGGCAGGAATCGATTCGTTTGCGCCGTGTAATTTGATAGCTGATGCAACTGAAATTGTATGTTTTTGATGATGTTTGTACTTGCCAACTTGCAAGTAATATTTAGTTTTGCATTTTCAGCGTTCGAATATTCGCGATTCGATTTATGAAGAACGGGGATTTGATAATGTAGCATTTGAATCAAGTTCGATGGTCCGTAGTAATTTTATGTTAAAAGCGCCAATTTAATCGATTCTACGGAATAAAATAATGAACTGACGGGGTCCGCGTCCATAAAACACGATTTTATCATACCGTTGGGAGGGACACGTTTTCGAATATCGTAATAAAAAAGTCACAGATGTCAAATTTATGACGTTGGACCATTGTAAAGAGATTAAAAGATTTACTACGGATGAGGGTGGCTGCTACGCAGCTACGAACGCTACGCGGCTACGGGCTACGGTGTAAGTTCTACGAGAAAATAATTTTACAAGTTTAATAATGCTGTAATCCTTTTGTATCGGTGAAATTCACGTCCTTCTATATTAGTACTATGAAGAGGAAATGTTTGTTTGTTATTCATTCTAGGTAAATAGATGACCATTTCTGCTTCGTAAATAGCGCGAGAGCAGCGGTGGCCCAGTGGTGGCGGCCCCAACTTATGAACAGTAAGTCGTGGGTTCAAACCCAGGCAGGTGCATTACTTTGTGTAATTGATTTCATCACCACTGCTCTCAAAAACGGTGAAGGGAAACATCGTGAGGAAACCGGCATGTCCTAGAACCAAAAAAAAATCGAAGACATGTGACGTCTACCAACCCACACTGGGCCCGCGTGGTGTATTATAGCCCAATCCCTCTCATTCAGCGTAGGTTGTGTGTCCCAGCAGTGGGAACATTATAGGATGATTATGCTAAATAGCGCTTGTAAACTCTCGTACTACATTAATTTGAACTAGTATAGTAATAATTCCAATAACTTTGAACGTTTGAACTCACCCAAAAAGTGTTGGATTTAACAAAAAGTGTACATACCTGAAACAAAAATAAAAATCTTGAAGACACAATCATCAAATCACAAAAAAATCCGTCACCAACAAGAATTATTTTCTAAATTGTTAAAATATACATACAAAAACTCGCACCTTTTTTCCCATGGGGGAGGCAGAAACAACAAAACGCCACTTACTACGATCCTTAGTTAAAAAACAAATATTAGTGCAACAATTAACAAGTAATAAAAATTCAGTATTTTATCAACAAATCCATTGTAACTTCTCCAAGCGCAGTGCTAATGTCGGCGTCAAACTCGCAGAATTATGAAAAAGATATTTCCCTTGGGGAGGGCGATGCCTTATAAATATCCGTAACTTGGTGAATAAATCACGGTAAGCGCTAACGCCGCCAAATAAATAATTTTCTTTATTCATCAAAATTAAAAGGAGCAGTTGACAAAGCGACCCTTAATTATTATTAAAATCCGATTTTCCTCGCGACTATAAAAGCCCATTGGTGGAGTTATACCCAGTTTATTTACCCGACGGTCGTACGCAACAAACACCATTATTGAACTTATACCCACTTTCCTTTTCCCCGTTTCTGAATACAGTTATATTTTCTTTCTGCGTAACCCCACTTGTTTTTATGAACCGAATCTGTCAATATCGAAGGATTATTGATGTGTTCTCACGTTATTATGAATATATTGAGGAATGTTTCAAAGTTTGGATCGAGTATATGGGAGTGTCGGGAATGAGAATATTTTTGAAGTAATGTTGTATGTTTCCGGTATTTATATTATTATTTGTTATATTATTATTCCGGAGCTCGTGGCTAAATAATAACAGCCACTCGGGTCGATCTAAGGTTAAGCCGCGCTGGCCTAGGTTGGACCATGGATGGGTGACCGCCCATTACATACCGAGTTTCCTCCGTGCCTCGGAAAGCAAATTAAACCATTGGTCCCGGCTGTCATCTTTAGATCTTTGACCGTCGTTACAGGTTATCAAGGGGTATCTTATTACCCATTACTAACTGGGTTGTGGAGGTCAAATAGGCAGTCGCTACATGTAAAAAACTGGTATTCAGCTGCATCTGGTTAGACTGGAAGCCGACCCCAACATAGTTCATAGTCCATAGTTGGGAAAAGGCTACGTAGAGGATGATGAATGTTTCTAGTATTGTGAACTTGTATTACACCACTGTTGGGCAAAGACCTCCCCTTTCCCCTCTGTATTTTTTCACAATCAAAATTTAAAAATTTAAGAAACAGTTGTCGGAATTTAGGGTTACCAAAACCAGCTGTTTTCTCTCGTACTGGCAGCAGTGTTCCATTAACGTACTGGCAAGTAATAAAAAAAATCGTTCGTATTTTCTGATTCTAGTAACACTGAAGCCGTAACTTGCTAGAGGTGCATTAGCCAGCGTTTTCGAAGCCGACAAGGAGATTACTTAATGGTCTAAACCAGACGCGGACTTGTACGAGAAACGATGAAAAAAAAACAACAAAATAAAGGTACCTAAGGGTTTGTTTTGTGTCGAGAAATACTGAGATGCAAGTACAACAATAGGATTAGTTCGCCGCAACACGAGAGGAACGTTTTCTTATGTTTTTATGTCCCGTATTGAAGTTAATTTAATCTAAAACCGATGTAAGCATCGGTTGTTTTCAATATTTTGTCTTATTTGTAATTGATTCAGTATGGAAATTTTATTTACCCTTCATTTTTGTTATTATAGAATAAGAAATTAAGGAGTACACAGTGAAGTATGTGTTTGTTAATTCATTAAATCAAACTGACATGTAAATGTCTTAATAAATATTACAGCAACTACAAATCAATCATAACTGTCTAAAATGTCTCCACAAAAATATAACACACTCACCTACAAGTAAGCATGAGCATATATTATGTAAACAGCCTGAATCTAACCGGTTGTATATGTTTAACAGTAAAAGATTTATTTGTAAACGGGTGTTCCGTACAAGTGCACATCGAGTTTTCAATTACACAAAGTGATGGCCACACTGAAGCGGGCGTACCGCGAAAAACGCGCCCGCGGTCAGGCAACCTGACCGATTGCACACCGCTCACTCGAGACCACTCCAATCCCGGCAAAATCAACACAAACAATCACAAAATAAGGTTAGTTTTCCAACGCTCGCACCGCTGCATCTACGAAAATCGAGGAACAACTCGTTTTCGAAAGGTTGAAGGAAAACTCGATCGCTTTTCCAGGGGGAAGCTCTCAGTGGTTTATTGCGTTATTACCTGGACGTGTCTGCCGCGTCGGGACAGCCGCAATTTGGGGAGAAAAGAACGATATGTTGCGAGGAAAGGGATTTTATAGAGCTCCAGAGCAACGGCTCCGGAGAAAAGACCAAGCGCCCGTCTCACTCCACGCCTAGCGTAATTTTCTTTGATCGAAAACTCTACAGGACACTACTTCAGTTTTTATTTTCATCCAATTCAATATCGTTGAACGGTTTGTAAGACACGCTTCGGAACATTTCCCAGTATTTTGTTTGTTCCTTTTAGTTTATATTTCGCTTGATTCGTTTGTGCTGCTGGCAATAGTCTGTGAGGTGACAATTTTATCCCTCGTTTCTTTTTTAAATCACTACCTATTTTAGATTTATTTAACGAAAAGAAAATAACGGGTACATCAGTAACTCGAGTACAGAACCAAATACGTCACAAATATAAGACTCGTATTACACATCGTTCACAACAATCCCATAAGCCATCTACACCAAATTCGATTCAATAAAAACGTTAGATGTGACCAAAGATTTGCTCCAATAATCGAGCGACAAAAACTGTAACTTCGTCTTAGGGCCAATGAAATAAGAGTGGATGTCCATAAAATAAAATAATAACCGGTCAATAAAATCTTTCGGGTTTGGGGCAAATCTGTCAAATACGTCTAGCGGACTGTGAAGGGGGGGTTAAGAAAGACGTCAGGGGGTGGAACGGGCGCCAAGTGGTCGGAACTTGATCTGCTGTAGGTTGATGGCAGTTGCCATCAATCGCCAGGTAATTGGGGCTATGTCAACCGAGTAAACGATGCCGCCAATGTTCACAATATTTTTTTGTATTGCGATTGAATAGGAGTACAATGTTAAGTTTCGATTGTGGAGGGATTTCTTGTTTGTGGAGAATTACTTAAATAGACACGATTATATAGTTCAACTATTTTCTGTAACTGAATCATACTAATAAAATAAATTAATATTAGGTAATGCGTGCATTAAAAAACCAGACAACCTAGGACCAAAAATTCAATATAATATAATAATAAAAATAATAATTTCAAATAAGACATGTGACATCTACCAACCCGCACTGGGCCCGCGTGGTGGATTATAGCCCATTCCCTCTCACATAGAGGAGGCCTGTGCCCTAGCAATGGGAACATTATAGGCTGATTATGCTTAAGCTAATACGTGTATTAAATTTCAAATTAATTTTTTATTCAATTTTAATATACTTGAAGAAAATTGTCTTGTCTTCAAGACAATTTTCTTCGAGTAGCAAAAAGATAAATTAATTAACTGAACTGGAACTAAGTCCGTCACTCATAATAGTAAGGTACAGTTTTTACGAGTTTTCTACTCACTCAACTTTCAGTAAAACGTCCTATCTAAAGTAGTTCCTTCCAAACTTTCCGAACACATGAATGAATAAAAAAACATCGTAAAATACAGAAAAAAGGCGAAGGAAAAGGCGGAATGGCGCGACAGATGAGGTAGCCGGAGTTTGCGATGAGCAAGAACAACACTTCAATAATATGACGGAGAAGTTTCTCAACTCTGGAGAAGTCGTCCTTCACTAAATTATGTACGACCCGAAGGTTGATTGATAGAGAATGCTATTTACCTTCGGTGTCGTGAAATAAAGACGTCCGCAGCCCATTATTTATTTATACGGAACGGATTTAAAAAAGAAAGGTCGGAGACTCAAGGTACTGATTTTCTCACCGGAAAAGTGTACCTAATCGGTTGTGTCGTTAGGACCAAAATCGAACATTAACTTTAGTACTAATATGAGTGTAATGTAACTTTGAATATATGTTTGGTTTCAAGGTTCCTAAATAACGGGGCACTATAACAGTATGATGTTATTTAGCGATATACAGTCGCGGATCGTAGCCCGTAAAGCTAACGCCCTGGCTCCTGTAGTGGGCAATCGGTAAATGTGAGCGTTTGGGGAGGAGGGACGTGACTAGAGTGTGCTATGTAACTCTAACATCTGTATCACATAATATCGCGTTAAAATAGATTTAGCTTTTTTTTTGGAAAGTGCAGGATACTTTTTTTAAACCCGTAAATGCAAGAAAGCAATGGACCTCGACCTTTTTTTAGACTGTTCAGAGAAAACGTATAAGATGATTACATGTATACAGGATGAAAGGGACATCGCCACACCTACGGTTATACCATTCCAAACTCGCTGCTCCATACATTTTAATCGTGTAGGAAACAATCGATTTTTTTTAAAGTACGGATGAAATAGTTCTGCGTTGATGTTTTCCACCCTATACAGTATGAGCTAAAATAGTTTAATTATTCACAGGGCAAAGTTGCTTAATTCTCTTCATAGCAACTTTGCTCACCTCAAAAAATTCCACAGTAGTGTCCCTTACCCACCTTCGCAGGCCTCGCAAGTGTATCTAAAAATAAACGGGCTAGGGCTATAGGAATCAATGTGTGCGTTCCCAGTCTCCATAACAATCGAGGCGGGAAATTGCCGACTTGGTCCGATCCGCGCAATAACCTCTGACTTCTCATTATGCAGATTGCCCCTCGGCTCACATATGCACGTACACTAAACATCTTACCGTGGTCCACGTGTTGCTGTTATCTACATTTTTACAACCAGCATGTCTGAGACGTGGTGGTTTTAAGTTGAACCGCTGATGAATGTTTTTGTAATTTGCTATGTTGGTTTAACTTTGCAACTTTTTTATCATTTAAAAATGATATTTATGTTGACTCGTGAACATCTAGTGCACGGTTTGTAATTAAATGATTTTCGCTAATGCTCGACTTCTTAATTCGATATTTTTTTCAGTGTTATTTTTCATAAATCCATTCAAATTTGTCATATCGAAATCTTTACAGCACATTTATTGTAACGAAACAATAAGTGGTCCGTGGACATTGACCAAAGCTATGAACAAAAAAATACGACATCTACTTTCCCATCCAACCTCTGCATTAGTGCTCTAGTTATTAAGAATGTTTCTATCATAAATAAGTGTGTTGTGGTTGTGCTTTTTCTGAAATAAATAAAAAAGCCTTTCCATTTCCTATCTTAAAACAAACAAGCCGTAGTTACACCAGCGGGACTCTCATCCCCATACATCAACTTGATCAAAGTACAGTTAAGTAACGTTTGTAATAAGTGTATCGTCGGCGGCATAATCTGCATAATTGGTAGCCGTCGTAGGATATTGCGTCCACGTGAGGCGGCGCGCAATTTTCTGCGCCATTTCCTCCGAATCGTCCACTCGGATGGGCTATTCGACGCGCATGCCTATCCGATGCTTAACTTTAACGCTTAATTGATACAAACTATAACGTTGTATTGAAGAATGTGGGCAATGTTGACTAAGTTTCGTTTGAATTTAGTTTTTCGTTAAGTGACTCGGATTTTGAGCGAGAATCAGGATTTCTTAGAGTTTTTGAGCCCATCTTACTAGTATAAATTTTAGCCGTCTATAATATCATAATTTAGCTATTATCCAAAATAACCTAGGGTATTTTTTCGGCACAACAAAGTACAGCAGAAGAATATCGCGTTGTCGCAGAAAGATGAATGACCTCACCACTTTTTACGGAAACTTCAGTGAGTCACAAGAGTCCAATATAATATATTTACGAATTAAACCCCAACAAAGTCACAATAAAATAAAGCTCATATCATCACATCCACACATTCGTTACCCGTAACACAAACAATTGATAAACTAAGCACGTAAAGGGTTAACAGATCAAAATGTGTTTGTTTAATTAAACAAGAGTACCAAGCAGCCGTCAGTTGAATTGTTGGCAGATAGACATTTGTACCCTTTGATTACATTTCACTTGTCCACCGTTTACTTCTCTAGGAATTGACGGTGAATTACTCTAATGAATTATCTTAACGTTTCATCTGTGTTGTAATTAATTGTATTAGTAGGAACTGTTTTGATTGTTATTAAGTATTACTTATACTTTTTGACCTCAGAGTAATAAAATCAATATTTACAGAAGACTCCTTTTTTTAAACAAACAAAAAGTGAAGGTATACAGTTACACTTTTTTTGTTTCGTCGAATGATTTATACAAATCATTCTGTTTGAGACTACAGATATTCTGACGATTTGTAACTCTATACTATTCCCACACAATATAAAATCAAATATCTTAAGAATCTTTCAAGACTCGGCATTTTCTAACACCATAGGTACCACTCTCATTAACAATGTTTTTCTGAAACAATTTAAAACATGCTTTGACCATCCAACAAAAAAAACGTTAAACCCTAAAACGCAGCGGACGCGTTGCGACACTCTAAAAACGTCCCACGTAGCGATTTTCACTTAACCTAGTAACTCAAAAATAATTACGTTCCACCGTCAAATTTTTTTTTAAATATAGTAATGACATGTTTAAAAATATTTAATACTAGCTAATGCCCGCGGCTTTTCCCGTATGGAGTTCGGTTATAAACTACCTTTGTGCCAAATTTCATCCAAAACCGGTCAGTAGTTTTTACGTGAAAGAGTAACAAACATCCAGACATTCATATATCCTCACAAACTTTCGCATTTAGAATGTTAGGTAGTAGGATTTTAAGTTTTAAATTCATATAAATTAAAATCTTGCATGCACATCTTAGTGTTTTCTAAAACCGACCGAACACTCTTATTACGCATCTCAAAAATATTAAAAGCTAACTAAAATTTAGACCTGGAACGAAAACGTTCAACACTAAAAAGCGGGCGACGCGCCGCTCTAAAAACGCCCCACTTAACGATTTTCACCTAGACCTAGTAACTCGAAAATGATTACATTTTACCGTCACGATCGATGCGTCCGCTCATCCCGACGTCACGCGATTTGTCGTGCAACGCCACGTTTTTTCATCGTATGAAAGCCCCTATTTATAACTCTGGCAAATATTTTCAACGGACCGCTGAGTTTTCTGTTTTTGTTCAGTGTGCACTTGAGATGCATTTATATCATGTTAATTGAAGATAGTGCTGCAATTCCGAGGTTTTTCTGTCTCAAATCCGCAATTAAAATGTGCATCAGCATAGCGCGGTTTGTAATTGAGTTTTTATATTTTAGAAGTCGTAAATATTAATTACTATCTTATGCCCGCGGCTTTGCCCGCGTGAAGTTCGATAATTGTCCCACGGGATCATACTACCGGGATTAAAAGTATGTTAATCCAGGTTATAAACTATCTATGTGTCAAATTTCATCCAAATTCGGTCATATAACAGGAGCTTTAGATTCCTAAGCCTGCACCTCTATATGTGTCTAATCTTCGAAGTTTATTTTATAAAATAAAATCAAATACACCTGTACCATTTCCGCGTTACTATCCAATTTCACTTAAAACCGGATAACACCATAACACGTATAACAACAGCTTTCATCAAATAAATGTTGCCGCAGAGGAAATGAAGATTTGAAAAGCAGGTGTCCAAGGATTACAAGAAGATGGGGTCACGTTCGCACGGCTGAAATGCGATGACAATGCAATCGTGCGATGTGCACGAACGTATTGCACTTTGCACATAATCCACACTAATCGGGGACAAACGAGAATGAGGATTAGGCGGTGGTAATAGGTCGGCGTGAGACCTTAAGGAAGTAAGGGAGGAAAGGCTTTTTACCTCTGTTTAATGGTATTTTATTTTGCACTTATTAAATTATATTTTGCCAGTTAATGAGAATTGACGAAAACAAATAGGTCAGCGCTACATACACCTTACATAAAGTTTCTGGAGTCTAAATTTCTTTTTGTAACCTAACCTATATCTGAAGTGTTAGTTAACACGCAACGGGTTCGTTTAATAAAATCAGACAAATAATTTATTTAACACAAATTATTAAACGGCTAATAAATTCAACTCTCAAAAAAAAAAATGAAAAACAAACTACCAAGTAACTTTGACTCAGTGTTTTCATTTGCACAAAATTACTTTAACTCAGTACAAGACTTTTTTCTCAAAAAAAATCATAACACGCTAGAGATGTTCCCAGAAATTTTAAATGAAGCTTGTTTATGAACTTACAACTTTTTCAATCCTAATGCACAAACTTATTTCGAGTAAAATTAAAGTGTTTACGCTATAACATTAACCGGATCCGCTGAAAGTTTATCTTAATTAATCTTTTAAGCTATTTAGTCAAAGAGAAGTAAATTCCGTTGGCCGCTTTATTGAATTCTAAGTCCGGAAAGTTGGCTTAAATAAGAAAGCATCGATATCCGACGTCTGAGCTCCGTGGTAGTCTTTAAACGATTTCCTAACTTAATATAAACTTACAAGATTGTCTAGTGGGAACTTCACTCCATTTCTGATTTTTTACAAATAGGAAAATAAACTTGGTCGCCACTGTAAATATAGATTGATGACATTAGTATTTTTACGTCATTTGGAGAGCCTTCGTTATAAATTTATGCGTTAGACTTCAAGTAATCTACACTAATATTATAAAGAGGAAAAAATTGTATTTTTGTGTGTGTGTATGTTTGTAATGAATAAACTCAAACTCTACTGTGCCGATTTCAAAAATTCTTTCACAATTGGAAAGCTACATTCACCTTGAGTAACATAGTATTTAATAATTTTAATGATTTACTTTGAATATGACTGCGTGATATTATTTCCTTAATTAATAGCCAAGCGCGGAAAAAATCTTTTAAAGTCATAGTCGTACTAATCCTTGGTTTTATTTACTTTTTGTCAGAGCTAGATTTCTAATTTAGATGCTAATGTACCTTACTTTCGACGCATGCTGTACTCGGTTTTATTCGCATACATTACGGCAGAAATTGCTGCTGAAATTTTTATTTTTGAATGAAAATCAGCCAATATTCAGTCAAGTGTACGTACGGCGAATTAGTAGCGTAAATTACCATTGTAAATAGTCGTCGGAGGTAATAGCGAATATTGAATTATAGATGAAGTATTGGAAGTGGGAGATGAATCCAGTTTTTTTCTGTGTTGAAAACCCTGAGGGAAATTCCCGCAGCGTTGCGGCTGCGAAGCCTTCAATTTATGCAGGGGGCCGCATTGGCGTCTATCCGGATGACAATCTTGACATACGGGAGCCGGCTGAACAATGCAGTTTTGTTAGAACTACACGGACCATTTCATCGTTTTATATTTCGATTGTTACGGCCACTTATACAACAGATTTTACTCCATGAAAGGCCAGCCTGAAGCAATTACGAGCCTCAACCTAATTGAAATTTCAAACTAAGCACTTGAGACCCTAAAGATTTCACAGAAAATTATTACAACTGCAAAATCCTACCCAAGGCGTGAAGTTTAAAATTTATCCCAAATTCACGACAAAAACGACCAAAATTATTACACAATCAAATCAACAGAACTGAGAGTTTAAGCAAAACTGGATAGGGTGGCACAAATGGAAAATATGCTTCGTGTTTGCGTTATAAACTCGACCAATCACGTCGGCGCTAGCACAATGTGAGACTAAACGGCACGCCAACAAAAGAGCCGTAAAGAATGGGCCGCCGACACACTCACGCTAATAAAATAGTTCGAAGCAACAGGTCGTTGCGGCCCGCTCGCTTGCCAATACAATAGTACCAACTATGAGTGTGTATCTGTGATTCCTCGTACCTCTTGCGAGTGTAGAGTACTGCTAGATAGATGCTGTATCATATTGAGTTGATCGTGTGCCGATTTCTTTACTCCACTCGGATTTATTTTTGTAAGAAGCGAAGATTTGTCAAGGTGCTTATTTATATTTAATCTTGAACTCAAAGGAATAATAAGGATTCCAATTGACTCGTAAAGTGCTCATTTATGTTTGACAGGGTTGTGAGTGACAGCTACAGGAGGAAAGAAATCGGTGAAAGGAGTATGGAAATCTTTTGAATATTCAATCTTCTCTGCTCGTTTAATCCGAACAGATATGAGATTATATTCGTTAAATTTCCCAAATAAAGTTGTTTTTTCCGCCTAATTTTCCACATCATCCGCCGATCTATCTACCATTGAACACTTAATAATAATTCAACAATAAGAGACTATTAATAATAGTAACAATAGCCCATCACTATCCTCTTTAGCTCCCTACTCGCCCACGGTATCGAGGGCCCTTCATTGCAAGCGGCATTGTTTTATCGGACGCACTCAACAAGCCTTTAAGATAGGTTATATTTTGATTAAAAGCATTTGTGAGCCAGTGGAGTGATTTGTGGTATAAATATGTATTTTTGATTAAGTAATATGTATTAGGAGCAAAAGTTGTGATGGAATGTTTAAACACTAGGAAATTTTCAGGATTCTAGTGAAAATTCAGACTTGAAAAGATAATTTTGCGGTGTCTAAACCTCACTCGAAATACAAATAAAACAAAGATTACCACAACTCAGAACTTGCCGATGCAAGAAATATTTAAAGGGCTCAAACACACGAAACTACAGAACACACAAAACAATCTTGTTAACCTGTACCTGCACGTTAACTAAGGCTATTTACAGGACAGCAAGAACGACGGTCGCGCTGAGCCCCTAAGACCCGGGTCGCGTGTACCTTGCGGTCCCACCACAGGATTTACAAGTTTTCTTCTATTGGTCCAAATGCTTGTTTCTGTTAAGGTCCGCTACGACTTACATAACTTTCACCCACCGTGTTTTCACAAAGTTAGCTTTCAGCAACCCTTTGATATTTTGTCGATTTGTGGTTTTCCTTCTTGTACCAACTACCACAAGGAAATTCGCTTGTTGAATAAACTTATCCTTACAATCCATTGTTACCCCGACCCCTTTCGAACTATCTGATAACTATGTATGGGATCAATAAAAACATTTTTACGTGTTTTTTTAGGTCGATCAGTCATTGCGTTGTCGAGCTTGGGGGCATAATAAACCATTTCCATATAGAGAGTCGCTCTCCGGGTTGATTTAAAACAATGGAGTTTAATACAAGATGAAAGGACATGCTTTAATTTGAGAGAAAACAAAGGCGGACGTTGTTTAACGTTTGCCGCAGTCGACAAAGAACAATCTATTTAAGAGAACAGCGAGTACATTGGGTGGGAACACGGCACTAAGTGAGGAGTGACAAAACTTGAGCCGGGGACTAATTAGCAATACAAACATGAATCAGAGGCTATTACTTGTAATTGAATTGTCGCCGGCGGCAAAGTTGTCGCCGCGGCGAATTTAAATATCGCGCTTTACGAGCTTCTAGTACTTTGCCCGCGGGATTATTATTACGTAAGTTTAACTTATAATTGCAACTAGCACAGCTATTTTTTTTAGACTAAAGAGTTTACAGTTTTTTTTTTTTTAAATAACTGTTTGTGAAGATTTAATTGAGTTTTTTTACGGGACCTAGTAATGGTTTCAGTCTTTTTATATTTTTTTACAACTTATTTAATTACATTGCAGTTTAAAGGTTATAGCACTTTTTCATATTCGAAAATATGTTTTTACTTCGACGAGAATGATTTTAATTAGGTCTATATATATATATATATATATAATAGTCGAAAAAAAGTTCGTAGCCATTGCAACAACAATGACGAATTTCATCTGTAGATGTACCTACAGATGAAATTCGTCATTACAAATAAATAAAATTGAAGTGTCTGTTTGCAATATCAAAATAACAGCTTTTTACTGAATGCATATGAAAATATATACGGCGCTTACAACAAAAACACATTGTTTTTAAATTTTTGTCTATCTGTTTGTTCCAGCTAATCTCCGAAACGGCTGGCCCGATTTAGATGCGACTTTTACTGGCAGATAGCCAAAAAATAAAACCCTTGATATTGTTAACAAAATCCGAATCAAAAAGGGAAGTAATATTTTTATAATTATAAGGAAACTGCTAGTATTTAAATAATAATAATCCTTTATAATGTGAATTGAAAGTGTACGGTAACCAAGTTTATAAAGTGCGTATTTCGGGAATGCAAACATGTCATTCAATGCGAACATTGAATTTCAATACAGTCATTGTTTTCGGATCAGCTAATAAATATTCATCGCAAACAAATGACGCTAAATTACTGCGGCAACTTTGCCCGATTGCCCGCCCTTTGGCCCGCGGACAATTTTTCACAGAAATATAATAAAACACTTCTCTTCTTGCTCCGAAGAAATTATCTCCCCCATTGACTAAAATTTTTCACGGCAAGTTTCGCTTCAATCCATTACATTTTTCCCAGTTTTATCTTGAAGCCGTCACGACAAAGTTGGATTGTGTTAATTGGGCGGCTGGATACTTTTTGTTAGAACATTTTGTGTACTGTAGAAGTGTTTTTTTTTGTAATGGAAAACTAACTTTTGCCCGTTCCGTATTCGTTCGCGTTAATTTAGAATTTGATAATAAAACTCTTAACACACTACTAAAGTTTCTATAATAATAATATAATTCAATCATGATTCAATGTCCGTTTCTGTACACCTGACAACGTACATACAAAATTTCAGGATGATCGGTTCAGTGGTTTAGGCGTGAAAAGGTAACAAACACACAAACTTACTTTCGCATTTATAATATTAGGATTTTGGCGCTGAATAGTTTGCGGTTATTGCTTTTGTGTATTTTTTGTGAATTAAAAAATAACTTTCAGACCAATCTACATAATTTTAGTATCACAAAATGCTTTGTTATGTTTTCCTAATATTCTCTGAACTGTGACGTAAATGCTCTCAATTTCCATGATCAAATCACAATACACTTCGAAACTTTGTTATAGGCCACTTAGTAAGTTTAAACATACGGGAACACTAATTATGTTACCCGGACTGGCCTATCTTGCGCGTGCTAATTACTTCACATACGTCATGCGGTGGTACGTTTCGTGACGTCACATATCTGAACCATCTCGCCCTTAATATTCTCGTAAGGGTTATACATTAGAAGTTGAGTTTCATTCCCCTGTTCCAACATTTGAACTTTACTTAAGGGCCACGAACTCGTACTGGTGTGCATTTTTAAACAGGTTCAACAACTAAGTGAACCAAGGTTCGCTTTGTTTAACCATGATTGATTATGGTTCATGAATTATTTAGGGTTTTTAGGGCTGTTTCTACAATCTAAATCAAAGGATTTGATCTAACTTTTGCTGTACTCAATGAGTAAACCGATGTCAGTGATGATGTTTTAAGTAAATTTCAGACATTTTTCTTTCTACGAGGACTATGATATCCAACGGCAAATGAAGGAAAGAACGCTTTAGAAATTCTTACACTGAAAAGTAGCCAGCAAAACGTTTAAATGAAGTCTGTTAGAAGGCTCACATCAAGACCCTAATTTCAAATACCTTCCAGTCATTACTATTCAAATCACCAAATCGAAGATGTCTCTAGAGGAAAACAACTTATCAGACAATGAAGGCAAGAACTTCGTTTTCCTGAAAATAACCTCCAGACTTAATTTCACTTGTTCATTTAACCACGAAACAGATGGGTACAGAAGGTTAGTTTAGTTCTGTGAGCGAAGCGCACGCACACATAGACACGCGTCACATTCAGCAAGTGCAAGTGCACTCCCGATTGGCATTTGTTTCAGTATTCCGTAAAGGCCTTTCGCAGTTAATATACCTCTGGTTCTGTATTACTGTCAAAATCAAAATAAACTTTAGTGATGTTGGAATATGGTTGTTGTAAGGTGATTACGGACAATGCAAACCTGTTCGCGAAATAATTGACAAGGAGGAACTCCGTGTAATTTTGGTCAGTAAGAGTCAGATAGACTCCTCCATACCCCATGGCCGAGGACATCCATGACGATTTCCACACGCAAAAAGAAAAATGGTTGCCACTGACAAGTCTGTATAAGGTTACTGTTCGGTGCTGCTCAGAGGTATAATAAGAAATAAAACTAACCAGAAGGCGGCGAGACAGAGCTCGTAGAAGATGGCTGGACGAGCTTGACAAAACCAACGACCAGGTGGTCTACCATGACGTCTTAAAGCAGAAGTAATTCCAGTGTGGGAAAGAGATGGTGCTAGACGGCCTGTATAGCTCTGTCTCTTTCCCACACAGGAATTACTCCTGCTTCAAGACGTCATAGTAACCCCCCTGTGGTCCGCATTAGTAATGGATCAAAAAAACATGACGCAGGCTACCAGTATCAGTATGAAGTTGACCTTCTACACTTACCTTGTCTATTTCATGTTAAACGTTAGCAAAATGACCTTGCTATCATAATACCATGCCCAGACAACATTACACAAGCAATTATTATCAGGCCCTTTGTTTGCAAAATTTCACGCAAAATTTCCATAATCGTGGCGGTTGAATTTCAGGTTTTTATTTTTGGGGTAGGTTATTAACTTGAAAATATTTTTTGTAAAGTAATTTGAGTTATTGGTGATCTTTTACGGCATTAAACGATGTGTCCGTAAAACATCGTTTAAAATTCTGGGAATCGAATGATCCGATTTTGGATTATGGAAAGCTCGTTTTCATTGAAACTTCCGAGAAAACTTCTGAACACAAAGTGTAAATAAACTAAAAAGCTCAGTGGCTAGCCTAATGTATGTTATTATCTTGTATCATTTTTGACTAAGTAGTAAGTAATAGTAGGTAAAGCAAAAATTCTTTTCAGCAAAACACAACATTGGGCTAGTAAATCGACCCAAATTTTAAAACCAGTCAACTATTTTTCAGAGACATAATTGTGCCGATATACCAGGCTCGCAGAGTCAAGAGGCAGTTGTATGAGTTCCCAATTCCTTGACTCAGCTAAGAAGGGATTAAGCTGCTTCGCACGCACTCAGATTCCTCTGGTATAGACATCTCCGAGTGAAATTTAGGAATTAAATCCTCTTTTGGTAGCAAATGGCGCGTTGAGTTTGATTTACCGACATATTTTTGATATATTTAAACGAAGTCTTAATGGATTTAGGTATTTTTTAAGTTGAAACTTGGCAGTGCTTAATTTAACTGCTAATTTTATATAAACAATCTTGAGTTTGTGAAATAAAACCTCGATGGGTATTGACGAAAAATAAAAAACGGATAAGTACCTATAAAAAAAAAATCATAAATCATCATAATATTTCTATTTTAAAACGCTGCACAGTAAAATCCCTACAAAACAACCCTGCTGTCTTTAAACATTCATTTTAACGTAGATTGACTGTGTCAAAAACTTTTCCTATCACAGAAATCGCTGATAGCTATACTCAAGAATGAGGACAAAAAACGATTTTTCGCCGCCATCCACTAAAACTATAAAGGCCCCATTTCCTAAATCATGAAGGAAACTTTGACCGATTGCCGTAAACTGATATAATATTTATCCTTAGATTACTTTTTCCTCAAAAAAGAATGGCAACACATTGTTTGTTGTGGACAAACATTATTCCGGAATCGGATCCGTTCCAATAACGTAGGAATTTCGAGAAATTATTTGCTACGAAATTCTTTCTTAGATTGGTTACAACACTTTTGGATTCCACAACTTTGCCTGTAAAAGGTAACTTGCATTAAAATATGATTACTTATTTATAAGCTTTAATGGAAAAGTTTTGAGCTCGTACTTAGCTTCTACAGAATTTATCTAGCCATTGAAATATAAAGACGTTTTTCATACATCAAAAGTAAGTGAATAAATTAATTATCCCAAAGCTACCACCAAGCTCATTCAATCCGAGCTAGCTCAGAAACTAATGTACAAGATTTCTTGAAATAGCTATTTCATACGTCTAAACTTCATAGCGAACCAAAGTCTGCAAGGGTATGTTTTCCACAAACATAATGTGGTATGAGGCTGTCTGAGAGGTCGGTCCTTCGAGTCAGACTTTATCTGATCTAGTCTCTGGATTAATTAACTTAAATGCAACAAGTCCGAGTTTGCGCTACTCTCGAGATAGTCTGTCGCGTGTTTTATTATGGAAGCTGCTGAATTAAGTAAGTAGAGAGTCACCCAGGATTATATTACGTTTCGTTAGGGCGTCTCGACAGGAGATTTGTATGCAAACTTGGCTAATAATTGCTTTTTGATGACATTAAAATGAAGATAGTTTTCGAGTGCAATGAAATTTAGAAATGGATCTCGAATTGTATTGGGACTGAGTAAATATTGACGAGCTCTGCTTTCACTTTATTAATATGAACAAAGAAACGACTTTACATAATATCTTGTAATGAAGGTCAAGGCGGAGGTGTATCTTTAGTACACTCAAATTTCGCCTGTTATGTTTAAGTCCCATGTTATAGGAATCAACCGGGCACAAATCCTGACTTCGGGACGCTACTGAGAAAAACCCGTCATCGGCGAGTAAAGAATCGTTGTGTTTAAAATATTTCCCTAGCGAAATACAACATTTTTAAGTACAAAATGTATGTTCGTAGTTCTGCAGATTCGTAGTCTGTGGGATAATTGACTTAAAACGTAACAAGTCACCGTTTGCTTTGCTGTAGAACAGTGCCGTCGCATCGTGTGTTTTAATACGAAATTAAATAGTCCCGACTGAAAGTCTGGCTGGATGCTTCCGTATTTTTCATGATCAAATATTTAATTAAAAGTAATGATTAAGGTTTTGTATTCAAAACAAGAAATGCCGATATAGCATTTAAAGGGATAGTGTGACTTAAGATCTTAACCGACAGAAGTCTCAACCAACAAAAACATGAAATTCTTATAAGGAACTAACTAACTTGAAACTACCCCGTTCAGCCAAAAGAGATTAGTATTATAGTGTTTTCAGTACCTATATAATGACTACTAGTAATTATTCCAACAATAAATATATAACATACAAAGAGCAACAATTTATTGAGAAGAGAAATCGGCGCCGTTGTATCGGATCCGTCGTCCAACCCTCCGACGTCCGTTATTAGGAACTCTGGGCTTACTCTCGCCAATTTATACGGTACATTCAAATTTATGCCGTATAGTATTGTAATAAGGGCGGGGTATACTGCAGAGATAAAGTTGATAAGTTATACGGAAGCGGCCTAATGACGACATGGACTACAATAGCACGTGTGGCCCTTGTTATTGGTATCTGACCTGACCGCTACGAGCGATTTGTCTAAATGAGATCCGGACCTCTTCTCCGATGCTTTGTTATTTTTTTCGTACGTTGCCCCTTGCTCGTGAGTTGTGACATATTCGTAGAAACTGCTCGTTTTCCTTGGTTTTATAGATTTTGTCAGTTGATGTCTTAAGTTTTTATTGAGGATCTGAAAAAGACGATATCTTAACTTAAGTTTTATCACTGATTCATGAAGTTGTGAAGCCAATAGTTTTCGTAATTTGAATTATACTTATGTAGGCATTAGTTTCGTTTGTTTCCCTTAATGGCCGGAAAGTGTAACTTAAGCGATGTACCAAAAGTTCCATCAAATAATTCACACGATTTATTACAAAAGTAAATGATGATGTTTCTCCAAAATTAGGTGATATATTAAAGAACCTTTACCTAACATTAAACTATAATGAAATAACGTTGTTAAATACAGAAGTTTAAGGAACGAATGCCTTTGGGCCTAGATTTTGTGGTGGGATGCATCATGGGAATTTGAGCTTACAGTTGTAAAGGTTAGGGTGTATAATACCTTTACTGTGAACAGTTATAGGTACGTGGGTCCACCGCAACTACCGTAATCCCGTATACCGGCGATTAATCTTCGTTCCGGCTCTCACGAGGTGGTTTGTTGTGGGTAAATTTGTGGGGATGGCTACGATTTGCTGGCCATGGGCCCCGTGGGCCGAGTTCGTCATATATTAATCCTTTGTTGGTTTAATCGCCTCTTTTATCGATGCTAGATTAGGGGCACGACGCGACGTAAAGCCAAATTGATAACTAATGGACGCAAAACCGACAATTATAACTGAAATCGTGAAACTACGATTGTGTCATGATTTGACGTTGATATTTCTGTATTAATTTGAGTAAGTAGTATAGTGTTCACTTTTATATTGATAACGAAAATTCGTTAGAAGTTAAACCAATTCAAACCTAATAATAAATATGGTAAAGCTCACAACATTAGAAGCACACTGATACGAAAATAAAAATCAGTAATAACGTCCAAAAATACGATAATTATACGTGTGTGTGACTTGAATATTTGAACACAGTTCTCGGAGCGTAAACATACACATTAGGTGAGCATTGTTTTTTAGTAATTTGTGGTGTATCGTAGGCAAAGCGCGGAGGGCGGCCTCTGTCACGTGACGCCCCGCCCGCCTAATGTTTCACTCGCGTTACTGTGACAACTTCTACCTTTTACCAAATTGTATTTTCGTGTTCGGCCGACTTTTCCTTATAAATACTGTCATTAAGACAGCAACACGGTGACAGGTGCTAATGTTTGTGAAAGTATCGAACCCATTTGTAAATAATGTAAACAATATATGTTATGACTTATGACATTAACTGACACCTTGTGAGATTGAAATCTATTTTTATTTCACCGCGGAACTCAATGTTACCGTCGAAGTTACGTGGAATTCGGGAGCAATGATACAAGAGAAAAACTTGTAATCCTATTTAATACTTGTAACAATAGACACGGATGTTAAGTCCCATAAGTAGATTGATAAATTCTCAAGAAAATTATATGTATAGCTCGATCCCATATGCCGAGGGTATTAAACGGATAAAGTATAAAGCCCACGAATGATGTTAGATACGACTATAACGACAAGAACTTCCACGAATAAATTAGTAAGAGGGGAATTGTAGAGCGGGCAAAACGCTTGTTATCTACATTCGCGATTTTACAGCTCCAAGGGAACAAAATCTTTGGAGTAATTATTCGAATTTGGAGTTTGAGGGACGCCGAATAAAAAAACGCTACGAGATTTTTACACAAAAATGTTCCAGGAGAATTTATGTGCGAACATGTAGACACGATAGCGACGGAATGTCAGTGTTAAAATGTCGAGACAAAAATATAACTCAGTTTTAATTTTTATCAGCGTCGGCGGCGCTGAAAGGTGTCATTGAGGTTGTCCGATATCGCATCCGTAAAATATACATAGCTCATGGCGGTAACTTTAAAATGGGCCCTAAAAGACGAGAGGAAGGTAGCACCCGGGGCGTCATTATGAAGCCCCACGTCATTTGTTTATTAAACATCCTGCGAGGTGGAACGGAATAATGGCACGGTAGACTTTGTCACGGCCGCTTTACCCTGAAATTAAATCGTAATGATGATGCGAACCTCACTCGCCGCCGTTTTCGGCACCCCCCAGCCCACAGTTATTAAGTCCCGTGTCGTCTTGAGGTCAAAATGAATAGGTTTTTTTAAAAGCCTACCCGGTATGACAACTGTCATAGTTATGAAAGGAATCGCGTTGAGTGGTCTACCGAGGTTACATAGAAAATGAAAAAAATGCGACGGTTTTTCATACTTTGTAGGCGACACCATTTTGTAACGAAGTGGATATGTATGTACTGCTTTTATTTACTAATAGAACTTTGACATTTATGTAACGGAGCCTCAAGAGATACTTCCAGACGTAGGTAATAGAAATAAACAGGAAAAGTCTTATTTTAGTAGCTTGTGATGGTTGGGTTTCTATTTAAACCTTTTTTGTGTTTTTCATATAAACTGCAATGAATACGATAGAGAATATGAGAGAAACTAATTGAAAACTCCACAAGTAACAACAAGGAAACCCATAGAAGACTTTGAAATAGGAAATTGAAATTATCAGCAGACCGTTAAGATTTATTTCGGCTTCTGCAAAAGAATTTTAATTAAAAACTTGTTAGAAATATTCGCAAAGAATATGTAATCTGTTGTTAGATGAATTATTTCATAATTGGTCGTTAATTGTTCCTAAATTAGAGACTTTGCAAACTTTTTTCAACTTATAGATAATTATAAAGCTTTTGGGGAATTTACTTGAGTTTTTCAGGAATTTTGTTTTAAAGGAAGAATTTTGTTCAAATAATAATGCAATACAGGTAATGCAGTGGCTTCATACAGTCGAAACATTGAGACCTGGGCTTGGTGTCATCCTGTCTTTTTATATATAATTTGTAAAATATGACGATTCCATTTTGTTTCTTACTATTGCGATCAAGCGATTTAAGTTTTTTAGATATTAGTAACATAAAACTAGATTAGTTTTTTTTTCTTGTACATCTTCCTTATGCATGCGGTGTTTACCTCTAAGTGATTGTTGCACTGATGTATATTAATTTCTAGTAGGCTCTAGTTCGAACCCAAGACACACACCTCTGATATTTTTTGCATTCATGTGCGTATTGTATAATTATCACTTTGTGAGAGGAAAACATAGTGAGGAAACCAAACCAGCATGCCTGAGAGATATTTCTCCTCGCCATGTAAAACCAAGTCAAAGGCCCATGGACGGCATAAAAACTCTGACACCAGGTTAGGCACTAACCACACGATAAAGAAAGAACAGTATGCTTTTTATGCATGGAGAAGATTCTTAAGAGCGTTCATCCAAAAAGTTGCAAATAGCTGTCAAATATTTACCTGTTTTAATTAATTTGGCAATATTACTGTATGGAAATAAGAAATATGGCTAACTAGTGAGCTAGAATATTAATAATGAATTGCAATAAAAACACTGAATTTGATGTTGTAACGGTTTTAGGTGTAAAAAAGGCATTTGTAAAGTTTCCAAATACTTTTTACAGCTAAAACTAAATATTCGGTGTTACGATATTAATTATTGCATTTCATAATCAATGTTTTAATTTACTAGTTGGCTATATTTCTTATTTTCATACAGTATGTTGCCAAATTAATCACAAAACAGCGAAATATTTGACAGCTATTTGCGACGTTGGCAACTCCATCCCATGATAACTCATTATGGCTGTCTCACAAGTTACGTACCGTGTTTAGATGAGTAAGATAAGGGAAGTAAAAACATACCTTACTTTGGAAGCATGATTTCGTACTTTTTTAAAAACAAGAGTATGACAGATCGAACATGATTTTGTACTTTCCTAAAAAATTTTTTCAAGCCACGAGCCCTAAAACAGCTTCAAGCGATCCTGGCCCGTATTCAATTAGCAGAAGTGATTAAATTTTTACGCGACTTAAAAATACTTCCCCTATAACCTGTTTCAGAGAATTTAGTACCTACTATCTGCTACCAACAATTTTATTAGCATAAAAAAGTTAAAACCTACCAACTTAAGGTTTAATGATTTTGTGTTTTAATGGTGAAATTGTGTCCAAAGTATTTAATAACTTTTATTTTAGTTTGCTTAGTTATTTACTGGTACTAGGGAATTATAAGTTTATAACATTTGTAGATAAGTCGGCACCTTCCTATATGTATAATAAATAATCTGTGTGGGTCTTTATTAAGGTGCAAAAATAGAATGCTGCACGATAATAAAGGTCAAGCCTTTTTGCGGTGGCGGTAAAATAAAATTGATAAAAAAATAACCGGGAGCCGGTAAAGAAATTTTAAAGAAAATCTCTTAGCTCGTTAAGATAAAGAATATATTTATTTAAAAATACGTGCACAACCTAACGGCTAACTATCTATGGCGGTATGCACTTAATAGGTTAATTGAAGAGGGCTCTATCCTTACCTGATTGTTTATTTTTGCAATAAGTACAGAGTAAGATACCTGGCGAAATGTGGGTGTAACATTCGATACACCTCTGCCAAATCCTTCGGGGACTACATACAGGCGTGATGATATTTTATGTTACAGCTAAGATTGTCTTTTTCTTTCATGTTTTTTAAACAGTTTTTACTATATATAATAACTGTGATTTTTGCTAACAAATAAATTGGGACAAGGGTAGGAGAAGGACGAATGAACTGTATTTTTTGCATTTTTGGCTCCAAAACAGTATTTCAAATGACTCAAACTGCAAGCACAATTGAAGACCAACGTTCCACCCAAACAAAACACGAACCTCCGCGAACAGAAAAATAGGATTACGTGCACTCGTCCGCGCCAATTATACCCGCGATGCATGCAAAACGACTCGAATCAGAGTCTGTAGTGCCGACCTGTGTCAGCAGCTTGAAGTACAAACATAAATCTACAACAAGCCCCTCGAGGGAATAAGTGTGGAGTAATTTGCGAGCACACGAGCTTGCTTCGTCGCGAACATTAACTATTAAATTCGTTGCATATTAAACTAGAACCTTAGTGTAATCCAGACCCACCTGAACGTTAGGTTCGTTCTCGTGAGGCTCTTCAATGCTTCTTAAGTAACTTATGAGTTTTAGAACTTACTGAGAATCAATATTGAGATGTGGGCCCGTTTCTTGTGGTGGAATCGTCTGCAATATCTTGCTGAACTAACTTCATACAAGATGACTCAGAGTAAGCTGTTGGTCCCGGCGGTCATTTGTAGATCTTTGACAGTCGTTACAAGTAGTCAGTGGCTCGAAAGTATGACAACCAGTCTTGCCAAGGGGTATCGTATTACCCAGTACTAACTGAGTTGTGGAGGTCAGATAGGCAGTCGATCTATGTAAAACTGGTATTCAACAGCATTCGGTTAGATTAGAAACCGACTCCAACATAGTTGGGACAAGGCTAGGCAGATGATGATGGGGTGCCTCAGAATAGGTACCTGAGAGTCTAGACAAAATTCCACTTTAATCAGCGATAACAGTGATAGAAAAACGTCTCATGTCGTATATCATGTTGAATGTCGTTACTGAAATAGGAATCGTTGTGACAACGTCTGTCACTTGTCTAAGCCGTCAGTGAACGGTTAGTTACAATATTCTAAAAGTCAAAATCCAACGAATTTAATTCGAAAACAAGAAACAAATGAGACGAATCATCGACTTCAAGGGTGCAAATCTCAGGTGATTCGAAAGTTCTCAAAGAAAGGAGAAGTTATGTCGAAAAATGCCCTCTTTGTTCGAGACAGGGAACAGGCCCACTCTCTGGTCGAGAGTACGGAACCCCACTTGACACGCTTCATTTTTACCTTTTCTTTAAATTGAAACTGGAGCGAGGGTGCTCTTTCTATGCGCCGTGTATCAGCCTTCATTATGAATTAACAAGATTTCTCAGAACATTATTTTATATTTTTAAACTCCCCTCCGTTAACTGGGCTACTTTGGAATTCCTTTAACCTGCCAAGACATGTGTGAGTAAAGCATGAATTGTTGAAACTTATTAAACTGGATTTCTCAACACTTACCACGTGATCACTGACCGAAAAAAACAATATTTATTCGTTATTAGCATCGACATTATAGCTAGAAACTAGTCACTAAATTGAAGCTGTTAAGCAAGCCGCAGGGATCGACTAGTTCCGCGTGGGTTTTGTAATCAGAACCGTTGTAATAGCGGTGCTCGAGCATATATCATAATATTTCCCATAAAATTTCCCATGTTGGTGGATATTCTACGCGCACGGAGAACAACTTTTCCCATCGGGTGCGGTGCACTGCGGCCGTGGCAATGCACTTTCGCTGACCCCTTGGTTCCTCCCACGGAGGCCATCTCTCTCACTCTCCCAACTTTCTTCGTGCGCTGTCTCGCTCGCACGCAGTTGCGCCTGCGCTTCCCGGGTACCGAGGTAATAACATTCTACGACGCGGTACGCCGCCGTGTGGAACGGGTTCTGTCGATGACTTCGACGATTATTTGTATGAAAGACAATGGTCAGCGTGTATGCGTCAAAGAGGCTGCCTTTAGATGCAGTGATACAGGGAGACATTAAATTATAGATGTGTTAGCAGTCATTAACAGCGAGCGTTGTAATTTTAAACAATTTAAATTCCGAATACCGTTGTTAAAAAGTTGCTGGAAAATGTTAAAACTACTCGTTTTTTTATTTGTAATCTTAAAGAAATTGTGTAAGAAAACGTTATGAAGTCACGTAAGTAGTAAGTTAACGAAAACGAAGTTCCAAGTGACCGCAACAAACTTGTAGTTAAATCTCAACAATATAACATATAAGCAAGGCAGTTTCAGAATATACGAGCAATTGAGCAGTCGTGGATTCAGTCGCCGTAAGTGGAATAACTTTCTTGGTTACGAGAGCGTCTCGACTGTCTTTGTTAACGCCCTATACAGTTACGCTTATCTAGTTGCATTCCAGGTGAATGATCTTCGCACACGATATTCTTAAAGTTTAACTCGCGAAACGACAAACCTCACAGACGTCAGGCTGCATAATATTATACAGGTATTTACTGCGCACCTGCATCCGAAGCTACGTTTAATTTTTCTAAATTTCATACTCCGACCGTGGAACTGGTACAGTATCACAAACGTGACTTAAGTTACGGATTACGTGGGAGAGCACTGGAATGGTCTCAGCAGCTCGCGAGAGATACACTAAGCGTGCAATCGGGCGTCACTGATATTTCGACTTTATCTATCAAAAATTTAGGACGACATTCGTTAGTATCACACTCAGGGGGACGGCGTTCTAGGCTTGCGAGCATATCGCCTAGTGTGCCTCCAAACGTTCCAACGGAGACGTGACAACCGCTGTATTATGAGACGTCGGGCCCAGGATTTGGGTGCACATTCGATCGCATGAGCAGTGTTCGTACGAGGGAATGCGTCTGGCAACATTCCATCGCACAATGAGTAATTTAAAAATTCAAAAACTCGTCGAGGCTCGGCGTACGCGAGGTGAGGCGATCCAACGAGTGCCGCTCTGCAATTGAGACTGTTATCTGCCTGCATGCTGCTTCACAACGTACATACATACGAGGGAATAATCCGCGCGGCTGAATAACACGGTTACCTAAATATAAACTCAGCTATCGAAACGTTTGCTGCAATCGAATAGAAACTAAACGTATCGAAATTGTGACTACAAATAAAACCGAGCGATTCGTTACAATATAAGTTCATCTCTTATTCCGCGAACATTCGAGTAGGAGGAGATCAGAGCACCGCACCGGAAGGGTTTCTTGAATCTAATATCGAATGAAAGTAGAAAAGGAATGAGATAGTTGTACGTGAAACGGGATCTCATTGCTAATTGGTAAACATACGGCGAACAAATTGCGCGCGATCTTCCGAAGCTAGCTCTACTATTTTTAAATGAAATTCTTTCCACTCATATATTCCCAAGCACAATTACATAGTAGTCCAGTTACGTTGGTTTTTGGAATTCCCAAACAGGTTGTAGAATTTGATTGCGATTTAATTATTCAGTATTCATTCGATGCATATCCTACATGTAAATTCACAGAGAAATGTTGTCATATTTCAAGCTTACGTAGGTGTGTAGGTACTCACTCACTCGTATGTATATCTTATTTGCGTTAATTTACACGGTATTTTGAGCCGTGCTCACTTACCGTTGAGATAATTAATATTGACGTTTGTTCGTGAAGCTTTAAAAAAACTTCCGGAATGAAAACTATCATTAAAAGTAATAATTAAAGCATAATTTTAAAATTAATACATCAACATACTTTTCGTATTAAATAAAAGTAATAAGCGATGTTGAAACTTAAAAACTATAAATGATATAATTATCGTTATTAGTAATTATAAACTCGAGGTGTACGAACGAATCTTGAGACCTAACCAGCTCGAAAATGGTTCGTCTTTAGCAAGAAAACCAGGACCTAATACCATTTACAGCAGAGCTTAAAATAGCTTGATTGCAGCAGTTTAATTTCCCAGAGATGGATGTTTGAAAAGGAACTTGAATCTTAGTGGGTGGTTTTTAAGTTTCAATTTAGCAGAACGTTGAAGATGGATGGTTGGCTGCAGGGAATATTGGACACTGAATCAGTATGCGAGAGTTTTAAATTCATTGGAGTTACATTTGGACTTTTCGCCGACGGGTGCAATGGGAACATGTTAGAGTGAGGTGGTAAAAACTGGGCCGTAATTAGTCTTTGGATTCGAACCGTGAACAGATGCGGGGGAGAGCTGAGTGCCCGCGGAGGGCCGATGCGTCCAACTGCTGTATTACATTTTAGATGGCCTCGGGCAATATTTTTGCTATGATTTAGATGTTGTTCGCACCGGTGAAACGTCGAATCGTCGTTTACTTTAAACAACTGACTGGTCTGATTTTTGATCTGCCGTTCTTCCGCTGCTTGTTTTGTTTTATGAATGAAGTTGTAAAACATGGTACGTGGTTTTGTATTATCTTATCTTGTAACCTCCAACAACATCTACGTACTAAGTTTGCCCAAGGAAAGTTAATATAGACACGTCATTATACTCGTAGTAAAGGTAGGACTACATTATGCTGAGCCGCAGCTGGGCGCATTGCAGCGCGTTAATCCACACGAATCACTTCTATACATTTTACGAACCTACAGTTATGTGGGTATCGTAATAAAAAGCCAACGATGCGCTGCGGCCCCGCACGCACTAATGTACGCACACCTTTACGTAAGCCTCGTTTTATTTATTTATAGTTATTAAGCTCCGTCAATATAGAAAGAAAGCATAAAGTTTTTAGTGATATTAATCATTTTTACGGCCCCATTTTTTTGTCATGAATCACAAAGCTAATAGGTTATTTTTACAACACTATTTCAAATTATTGTCTAGCAATAATTCTATCGACGTAACGCGTCAGGAAATGTCGGAAGTTCCGTTTATCATATTTGAATGAAACTACAACACTTGTAAACGCCATATTGAGGCTATATTCCGGGAAAAGAACTAGTTGAATAAAAAAGTAAAAATATATATTTACGCAAGTGTAGCGTCCGCAGAAAAAAACGCGGCAACTTTTAGCGAAGTACGACTCTCGCTTTGATACTTCTACAAGTATGAAAAAGTCTTGTTGATTAGCTCTTGGAGTTTTTATTTCGACGTATATTTTACTTTTTTCGTCTTATTACGATTTTGAACAACTTTCGTGGTCCTTCAAGTTTTCCGTATAAAATAATATTAGGGAAACAAATTTGCTAACAAATAGACGATTCATTTCGCTTAAGTAATTCTTTGAATTTGAACGAAGTTTATACAGTAAAAAAATCTCGTGACATGAAAATTGTGCATCACTAGAAAATCTAATTTGACACCTCCACCATAGCCCAAACATTTAACGACTACAACCCAAGCTATCAAAACATTGCCAATAAAAGCGTGTCCACATGAAGTATTCAAACTATTTTTGATTGAGAGAACGGTGTGATTGTGGAGAGCCAGTGTGAACACGATAACTTTTGAAATAGACTCACCGTATCGGACGCTGTGTAGCGCCCGCTGCTGCACTCAAGTAGTGAAGATTCACTCACCTGGAAACAAAAGAGAAATATTGTTACTACTAGTAGTTCGTATAAGCGATTCCTGGTACATTTCACGCGGGGAACAATTGCTGCGATTCCATGGAATCCTGGTACTGTGGATTCAATCGCACGATGCCGAGCTATGCTATGGCTTTGTCTGTGTCATGCTGTTTTTTAGTGAACTTCAAACGGCAGTTTTTTGTGTTAAGCGCGGGAATCGTGTTAGTGCTTTGAAGGGTTTTCCTGGAGACCTAATGAAGAGTTTTTATTTTACAACACAGCTATGACAAAGCTTTGTTTGTTCCATACATTATTTGCTTTTGTCAACTGACTATTTCACCTACCGACGTTCAACTCTAGCTGCTCGGCAGTTTGCTGAACTGGGCCTATTTGGCACAGCCGTGAGACACAATATTATCTCTTTTTCTGTTTAGATTTAAGTTTTTTTTTGTGTGCATTTGTGGCATGTGCCAATTATATATGTTTTCATTCTTTCTTTCAATGTGACCGAAGTACTTACTTACCTATATTTACCAAAATTGTTTTAAAATATTTTAATATTTATCAAATACCATTTCGAAAGTAAGACTTTCCTAAAATATTTTGTTAATTTACAATAGACAAAAGCGAACTAAAAGCTGTGCGTCCTTTGTGCCATTCCCTGTGTCTTCAGATTCACTGAACTGATTCTAATCGGATGTTTTTCCTGTCTTTTGCTTGTTTTTGCTACTCAAGGGCTTGTCTGTAAGCGTCCGGGATTTTATTAGCAATGAACATTCAATTACACGATTGTATTTATTTATATAAGTAAACCTTTATTTGTGTCTGGAATTTCGGTGATTTTCTCTGTTTTGTTAATCATTTGTGCCCGTGGTTTTAGTAGCATGTTAAGAAAAGAAGTATACATGTATTGGAATAATAAGTATCATATATCTTAATCCTAGTCATAGTTTACCTTTGTGTCAAATTTTATTGAAATCGGTCCATTAAAATGGTATTGAGTAACATTCATACAAACAAAAACAAAAAAAAAAACAACTTAAAACTAAACAACCCAAACTACTAAACTTTTTTCTTTCTGTTTTTTCCTTTAAACTTCCACATTTAGGTAGGAAAATTGAGAGAGCTCGCGGCTGAATCATAACTGCCGCTCGGGTTGCTCTTTGGGTTAAGGTGCGCTTGCCTAGGTTGTTCCGTGGATTGGTGACCACCCATTACATACCGAGTTTCCTCCGTGCGTCGGAAAGCACGCTAAGCCGTTGGTCCCGGCTGTCATTTCATGTCATATCTTTGACAGTCGTCACAGGTAGTCAGTGGCCCGAAAGTCTGACAACCATTCTTACCTAAGGGTATCGTATTACCCAGGACTAACTAAGTTGTGGAGGTCAGATAGGCAGTCGCTCCACGTAAAATACTGGTATTCAGCTGCATCCGGTTAGACTGGAAGCCGACCCCAAAATAGTTGGGAAACGGCTAGGCAGATGATCATTTAGTTACAAAAATTGGACTTTTTAATGTCATGTAGGTATGCTGTTAAGGTATACTGAAAAAAGATAAAGAGAAAATCTAGCAACACTTATAGCGACAGCCATGAACTCAAAAACGTAATCTGTCTGATCCTTTACTGCCTCATTAGTCTAATGGTCCCGGATAGGAAAAGTGTTGCGCAGATTTTCTGACAAGAGAATTTCAGTTATAGTCTGTGGACCTGTGGTTAGAAATTAAACTGGCTGTATAATCATGGACTTGGTGCTTTTATGATAATAGCAATTTAATGTTTACAATACCTGACATACCTATATACTTAAAGAAAAGTTAATGGTCTAAGGTTCGACTAAAGTTGTTTGGGACCGCCACTTATACTTGTTAAACATATGCCTAGTTTTCAGTGACACCACGTGACATCTTAAGGAATGCCTAACAATTATTATTGCACTGTAGGAGTTCTAACTCTCGATGGTTAGCTGAACTTTGAAAATCAAATAATAGTTGGGGCAGAGTTTTCTATCTAAGTAAAGTTTCTACCTCCTTGGTCGAGTGGTGACTGCTGAGCATAAATAAGGTCCTGGTTTCGATTCCCCGGTCGGGCACAGTACTGTCGGTTTTTTCCATCATGAATTTCTTAGCAGCAGCCTCGAATTCGCGCCCGGTTGAGGGCAATAGGCTCGCCCACTATTACATGGAACTTAAACATAAGTGGTGAAATGTGAGTGTACTACTGGTATTAGGTACACCTCTAGCTTACCCTACAGTGATTACAGGCGTGATGTTATCTTATGTTATGTGTAAACTTTCCCACGAAAATCGACCAAAATCCCACCATAAACTGCATACAAATGAATAAATCTCGTATATTAAATGCATTCTTTATAAAGCCGTTAACGGCGTAGCATTGCCCTATTCCGATTCATAGGGGTGGTCTACAATCCCCGCTTAACTTCATTATGAGAGCGAATTGCTAAACGTTCCCATTGTTGACCACGGCCCGGGGTTTAAGGGTGGTTAGTCATGCAAATAGACGTCAACTAGAAACAAGCTCTTGGGATTCGGCGAATGCGTTCCGATGTTTCGGGCTGCGTCGTCGAGACGTCCGAGAAATTGAATCAGTTGCTTGAGGAGTGTATTTTATTTAGAGGATCGCTGGTTTAAGTAGAAGTGGTTTGCATAGAGGATTTCGCGTGGTTGAATGGATTTATGTAGATTTGCATGTAGTTTCTGCAAGCCTGGTTTTGCGCATAATAAATCTAATGGGAATTGACTGCCTCGTTGATCTAGTAGCCGCAAGCGCATGTGAGCATGACGTCCTTTTTTTTGTTCTCTATGAGGTTAACTTCCCAGGTCGAGCAAAGTGTTATTGGTTTTTTCATCAGGAATTTCTCAATAACAGCCATGGCGTCTGGATTTGTGCCCGGTTGATGGCGGTCCCTATTACATGGGACTTAATTATAACTGGCGAAATGTTGGTGTATAATTAGGTACACCTCTTCCTAACCCTTCGGGGATTACAAGCGTGATGTTATCTTATGTCCACTGGGAATCTTTTGTAAGTTCGCTTTAGAGTTGAGTCGATTAGGTTGACTAAAATAAAAACTTATAGGTGCCTAGTTACCATAAGGTTTCTGACAGCAAAGCTTCTGTTGTTGTGATCTTAATCAAAGGAGACAATACGTTGCATACATGAGGCATCATCTTAAAATAATCCACACCTTTACCTGAACTAATTTCGTACTCTATGAAACAGTCATCACATCCATTACAAAGCTGCCTAAACAATTCAATAGAATGATATTTCACAGATATTTACTAGCTATAAACACAAGGTACATAACAATTTAACAGTAACACATTACTGATCGTTTCCCATTTGCCGTTCCATTTGTGAACCAATATTAGTTAGTCATTAAACTAACCCGAATCTGAACAGCTATTGTACCTAAAACTGAAAGTCGATCAAACGAGGGACCAGTTTAAAGGCCAAAATGATTTTCCGCTAATAAACGTTTAGTGCACAAAGGACGGTAATGGAGAATGGATTATGGATCTCTGTTATTAATGCTGCTTCAATGTAGCCGGGTATAGAAACTCGATAGTACGAATAATAGTGACGGGACAAACGACCGCCGCTAGAATTGTTTCGCTTCACTATCGAACAGTCACATTATTGACGTATTAACTGCTACGAAAATATACTTTGTTCACTCGAGATTATGTTCCGGAATGAATCATGACCAAATTGAACAATCGAACAAATATGTGCTAACAAGACTGCAGTGAATAAAGGATTATTTTCTAAATCCCTTTAATAATGGACTACGGTAAACAAAGCGAAACCCATGTTTTGAATTCTGCTGTTTTATTTCAAAACAGACAATAGGAGAGGAAAAATAGGGAAATATGTCTGGACACACAACCCGTACGAACGAACACATTCCTCGAATGCCTTTCATACATTTCCCGTTAAGTTGAACATGCATGATTGGAATTATTGGTGCAGCTTTAATAAACTTTTGTGAAATGCGATGATGATGTTTTGTTACGTGGAATTTGTAAATTGAATTGCATACTGTATATAATATATTTTAGTGGAACATGGCTGTACTCGAAATAGGTTTAATTTTTCCCTCGTTTTTTTCCTTGATTGGTTTTATGATGTGCACAGAAAAAATAAAAAACGTACCTACTATTAACGTACAAATAAATCATACAGTAAAGTACTGAAACATGTTAAGATAGAATTACATATTTATTCTAAATAAACTATGTACATTATTAATTAAAAACGATTAAATAAACTAACTGAGAGCAGCGGTGACCCAGTGGTGGCGGCCCCGACTTACGAACAGTAAGTCGTGGGTTCGAACCCAGGTAGGCGCATTACATTGTGTAATTTATTTCATCACCACTGCTCTCAAAAACGGTCAAGGAAAACATCGTGAGGAAACCGGCATGTCTTAGAACCAAAAATCCGAAGACATGTGACATCTACCAACCCACACTGGGCCCGCGTAGTGGATGATAACCCATTCCCTCTCTAGAGAGGAGGCAGTGTGTCCCAGCAGTGGAAACATTATCGACTGATTATGCTAAATAAACTAACAAAAAAACTATATAAGGGCATTGAAAAAGTCCCCTCTTTGAGGAGTGGCTTGAGAGGCGCCACGGCGCCCTCACCTTCCGCCTGACGCAGGTCCTCACCGGACATGGATGTTTCGGGAGGTACCTGTACCGAATCGGGCGGGAGGAAACGCCCGGATGCTACAATTGCGAGGATCGACCGGAGGACACGGTGGAGCACACCGTGGAGGTCTGCTCTGCTTGGGCGGAGCACCGCCGTGTCCTCGTAGCGGCGATTGGCGGCGGCGACCTCTCGCGTCCGGCCCTGGTTCAAGCCATGGTCCGGGGCGAGAGGGAATGGGAAGCCGTCGCCTCCTTCTGCGAAGCAGTCATGCTAGCGAAGGAGGCGGCGGAACGTGAGAGGGAGAGAACCTCCTCACGTCCCAGCCGCCGCGGGAGAAGCACCGGGCGTCGGGGGCCACGCCGTGATGGCTCTCGGCCACCGTAGGCGCGGGCCTGTGGACGGCGAGTAATGGGTAGCTCGCCGTCCGTCCGTCGTATGACGACGGGCAGGCCGTGTCGACGGCGCGTTCGTGTTCCACGCGCGCCTCAAAGAGTTGTCAGCATACGGGAGGGGCCCGCAAGGGCCGGTGCCTGCCAGGGCTGCGGGACTGTTCGAAAGAGATACCGCGGCCCTGGAACATAAAGGGCCAATGAAGGAACATGGGTGTTTTTTAGTCAGTAAGAGTCTGACACTCCCTTCCGCTCTGCCCAGGGCGGGAGGAGTCATTTGATGATTTCTCACCCTCCAAAAAAAAAAAAAAAAAAAAAAAAAAAAAAAAAAAAAAAAAAAGGGCATTGAAAAAGGGGCCCGCAAGGGCCGGTGCCTGCCAGGGCTGCGGGACTGTTCGAAAGAGATACCGCGGCCCTGGAACATAAAGGCCCAATGAAGGAACATGGGTGGTTTAGGGCATTGAAAAACTCCTCCTCAACGCGAATAACAACAACAACATGTTAAGCAGTTTAATTATATCTTATTGAAGACGTGTGCTTTCATGCTACCATGAAACTTTTCCTCGAAACTAAGCAGATATCTCGAAGAAGTGAACAAGGCGCAAACCTTATGTATTGAAAAAGATAACAGAAAGAGAACACATGTCGGGTGTCATGCACTACGTCAACCGTGAGTCGACATCGATATTGAAAGAACAGGTTTTTTTTTTTACATGACTGTGTGAATTATATAAGCCGTGAATTGGTTTACATACTTACTAGCTAAAAACTCTTTATCCATTTTTTTTTTTGTAAAGTTTGTAACGACGTCTTATTTAACTTTACCTAATGATGTGAAAATATTGCGAGAGAACTTAAAGTTTTCAAGCAAAACGTCAACAATCAAAAGAGCGGTTTACATTCCATTAAAAGTTGTACAAGTACCTTACTAACATATTTTGAAAACAAATTCTAAGAAAAAAAATCTAAATATCTATAGACATTTGATTTTTTTATATGAAACTCCAAATTAATATACAGTCAATTCCATAGCACCATCACTTAAAAAAAAAACATAGTAATACTTAATAAATAAATAAAATAAAAAGCCTTTATTGTTGAAATTAGTTTACATTACAGTGTTTTTCTATGTGCCTAGAATTACTTAACTAACTAAATTTTTTTCAAACTCAAACTCAAAGCATTTATTTCAATTAGACCATTACAGGCACTTTTGAAAGTCAAAAACAAAAAAGCTAAGCTACAGTCACATTCACAAGGCATAATAACTTGCGAAAGTACTGTAGTTGCACATTCCAAATCGTAGATCTCTATGGAGAAGAATGGGCAAGAAACTCCATGAACACTCTTTTTAATCAAAATATTGTTACAAAATCTTGGTTACATCATTCATGTTGAGATTATACATATAAGTATGTGAGAACGATGTACAAAGACGTGCACATTAAGAGCGTCCAGAGTAAAAGATTAAACTAACAATTTAAAAATAAAGTAATTAAAATATACCGTGACAGCTAAGAGATGACCAGTCCCAACTGACAGCGCCCGTTCACGAACATGACGCATGGATCAGCGCCATTCAACTCAACCACATTGAAGGGAACTAAATGACCCGACACACCCGCCACCATCAGCGAGACATTTGTGTGAGCATGACATTCTCTCAGCCACCAGGGCACATTCAAGTCAATGAAGATAACTAAATGTAAATGGTAGCTTTACCGTACATAGCACTCACACATGTGCTATGCGATTATATAATACTAAGAGATTGAATCTATACAATTCAAAGATATTTTTACAATCTTCTGCAGCTTCCTCAATAACTTCACATGGCAATCAATTAGTTTGCCCCTATGGTTGTGGAGCAGGACCAGCATTGAGCCAAGCATTTTTATCATCAATGTAATCCCCCAACTTATAATATGCTTGCCTACATAGTGTGCGTTTTATACAAGATTTAAATTTCGTCTCATTCAGTTGTAGAATGTGGGGAGGTATTTTATTGTAACATACCCCATGAAAGATGAGTCTACTTTAGCTAGCCTGAAACCTGGTTGAGTTAGTTGGTCCCTATTTCTAGTATGATTAAATAAATTATTAACTTATATAATATTGATCTTAATATTAATATATTATTAACTGAATAAACTTTTAATATCTGTTTTAATGGTCGGCAAACGATTTTCTTTTGTTTTTAATCTTCAACTTGTTCCGACAAAGGCCTCCATTCTGTCCTATTCTTTGCTGTTCGTCCATGTTGGACCCGCTATTTTCTTGAAGTCATCCTCTCCAGTAATTTTTCTTTCAGTACTTTTTAGTTTATAATACTTTGACATTTAAAAAGAAATGAACATAGTGCTATTAAAACAACTCAACTCCTACATACTAAAAACAGCATAATAAAACCAAACACCGTCTTCGTCAATCAAAAAGGTCTTAACAATGTAGCTCTAACGAACATTTTACAAAGGACGTCACTCTAAGAAAATCGCCCATTTTGGAACACTGACGTGAACATTTGAACAAGTTAACATCAGCGGAGCCCGGGGCTGATCACAAGTTAATGCAGCTGAACTTGTTGCACCGTCAAGTCTTAAAACTTAACCATGTCTTAACTAATTACACCTACCGACCCATGTTTGCTTTGTATGAATGTAATGTACGATGAAGTTTCTGAATTTCGTTGTAAGTGTATTCTGAGGTAATATGGGAAAAACATTGTTTTGAAAGGAGGATTTCTTATGAGGCTGTGTGTGTCATGGGTTGAAGAGTAAGTGTTTCAGTACACCTGTTTTCAGTTTGTGAGATCTCTACTGGCGCCCACCTGGGACTCAATGTTGGGCGCCATTAGAGGTTTAGTAAAAAAGTGTTATTCGTAATTTTAGAGAAATACATTACAGATAGAAGGAGAATACCACAACTATTCAAGTTATGAAAAAATGCATACACTATCAACCAAACCTTAAGTTACCCTTTCACTTACTATATTATATTTATAAACAATTCCCCAGAGTTTATATTTAACACAGTATAATTTCATCAAATAACCAACTTTGTTTCCCGAATACATCGCCAACTTTCAGTACTGAAATGCTAAAATAATTCCAGTGTTAACAAATACGACGTGGAACAAAACAGCTAAATAGCGAAACCGTGAAATAGTCTCAGAGTCACCTTGTGTTCAGTTCATTACCAGTCTACGTCGACTTACGTCATGCAATGTTCAAAACTTAATAAACTTTAAACAATACTCGGGAAGATGCGTTGTCAGAACTTCTAAAACTTGGAGTGAAACAGGCAACCGACGAAGCTACGCCCCTATTAAGATACACAATGTGTCTATGGTTTAATAACATACCTTCGCAATATACGTAAGTGTACCTCATACTGGAGCAACTCACACAGAAACCGTAAACCTAAGCTTTTGTACCAAAATAATTAGACTGAGAAAGATACTTTATTTGAAGGTATGTCTCCCGAATAGTTTTCCAACAAAGAGAAGCTTTCAATTTCATTAAATACGACAACAAAAAGATCAGATGGAAGTAATCACAGAACTGCTTCGAATTAGTTTTCACAATTTCAAAGAAGGTATTCCATGTTAGACAAATGTTGGAGGCTCAGCGGAGGCCTTTCGGTGACTCGGTGAGCCTGCCGCCATCCTCCTCTCCTTTGATCACGGAATACCTACTTGGTGACTTCTGTCCCCAATTTAAAAAACTTGGCTTTGTTCGTGGGAGTTGTTTGACCACTTCTTTTTTGTTTCAATGAGAGCAGGCACCCATTTGAAACGGTAAATTAGGAAACATTTTGATTGGCGGGTCACACGACACCAATCAACTTTTTGGTCTTGTTTTAGCGCAAACCTTTTATACAAATTACACGTTTCACGCTTCTTCCTTCTGCTTTAAACTGTTGTATTCATTTCATAATTTGTTCAAAGGGAATATAAGTATAAAATTTATTTAAGCCCCTTAATTTGTCTGTAAGACTACACTGCATTATTTTCTTTCCATATAATGTGGAACATTTTTTAAATTGGGCCATAAAGCGAAGCCTTACCGAGCCAGCCTGGGCAGGTAGCAGGAAATTTAATAAAGTAACGTCTATTTTATCATGAAATATTCTGGAAAGTATGTTTTGTTTTTAAATTAATTCGCGATGTCTCAGGGAGGAATGTGGGATAGGAACACCCGGAGCTATGCTGTAGGTAATTTGAACACGGACATTCACTTGTAAGGAAATGAATCCCAAAATAACTAAGTAAGGAACGTAGAATTACAACGCTCTGGCCAGTTCGGAGTAACCCACACGTGTTCCACGCAATGCGTATGACGCGACTAGTAAATAAACAAACAGGAAATATTACGTTTTCTAAAATAACGTCCTGCCGGCTTCTTTGATTTTTATTTTTAGCATCATAATGGCTATAGTTTAATAGCTTACGCCATGTGAAATGCTTCTTTGATGGTCGTTCTAAAAAGAATATGCAATCTGAACAAGATTAAAAATGAACACGTGAATCTCCCATGAATAAATGCATTAAGGCTGTGTACATAGCAATTTTATTGGTTTCTGAGCATTATCTTCATTAATCTTTTGTATGGCGATGCAGTTCCGTGGATGTACCGTAATCTCATCTATTCACTGCACGTCGACTGTTTATTAACATATCGACCATAAAACGGACAGGCGCGAATCTGTGTCGATTTTTTCCGACTTTCCGGTGCAGACGGCTATTCAACGAACCTTTTTTGCTATCGCTTCACAGCCAGCCTATTTTTTCTAAAAAAAAAGGATCAATGATGTTTTCAGAGGGAAATAGATGTACAGACTTACATGCTTTTCGAGGAGCCTTTTAATAGAACTCTAAAGGTATGGAGTAATTAGCGTTATTACATTAAAATTCTCCGCTTTTAAAATACTAAGAAAAACTTGGTCTACAACGGCATGTGTTTTTTTTTCGAACATTTATTATTTCAACAGAGAACAACTTAAATGACTCAAGTAAAAATTACTGAATGAACCGATCTGTTTTTAAACAGCACATAACATATAAATAACAAGGACATTTTAAATAAACACAAAAGAGTTTAAAAATATGACAACGAATCGATAGGAATGAATAACATCGCCATACGATTTCAATGTTTGTGTTCACGTTTGTTTGTTTAGCATGCAGAGGAATGAGACGACGCCCGGCGGAACCCGAGCATCCGAGCCACAAGCCACGAGTACACTAGCCGCGCAAACACAACAGAACGAAAATAAATAAAAATCTCACTTACAACGTTTTGCGACGACGAAAAATGAATCTGTCTAAACGCAAAAGGGGACAAAAGATTAATTGAAAATCGATATAGGGACATACCTTTGCGCGAATCTATCAAAATACATTCACTTTCAAACGATAAGCTCGGACTGAATTATACTGTCAGTCATGATTAATGCGGACTTATGACATGCTTTATTGACTCTTCCGCCATAAAGCTGACGATGCAAATAAAATAAAATCCCGTATCATTGGAAGAAAATACCTGCGCTCAAGTAATTAAATGAAAAGATGATGATTTATAGCCGCCATTAGCTGAACCGCTTTGTTTAAATATTGTAAATTTTTTCAACTGATTGCATGGTAATCAGAGTCGTTTTAATATAGAATAATTTTATTTATCTCAGTGTGGAATAGAAACTTAGGAGATGAAAATTGTGTAATAAACCTTATGATACTGCAGTAATTGCCGCCTGCAATGCGAAGTTAAATACAATATAATAATATTACAAGATAGATAACTGGAGTAAATGTAGGAAATGTTAATACGATTGTTAAAATGATATTTTTATATTACTATTATACATTCAGCTCGTAGCTAAATAATAATAGCCGATCGGGTCGATCTTTAGGTTAAGCCGTACTTGAATAGTTTGGTCCGTGGATGGGTGACCATCCATTACATACAGAGTACCGTCCGTGCTTCGGAAAGCACGTTAAGTCGTTGGTGCCGGCAGCCAGTGGCCCGAAAGTCAGAAAACCAGTCTTAACAAGGGGTATCGTATTACTCAGTTTACTAACTGGGTTGTGGAGGTCAGATAGGCAGTCGCCCCATGTAAAATACTAGTATTCAGCTGCAACTGGTTAGACTGGAAGCCGACCCCAACATAGTTGGGAAAAGTCTTGGCAGATGATGATTCTACTGCGTAGGTAAGTACTTTTGAACGAATTATAGTGTCAATTCCCAAATACCAAACCTTCGAAATCGATACATACAAACAAAGGGCGCACGTCGTATCAATTAGCTCAATTTCATCCTTTTTTATACAAATTCAGAACCATTAACAGCACTGGTTTATTTGAAAACCATTAGCGGCCCGAATGGATACGGTTTGAATCATCGATAAAATGAATGGCTGTCTTTCACAAAAGCCTCGCGATACAGCTCGGATGTGAATTCGAATTATGAAATTAACTTTTTAAAAAGAAAAAAAAGGCACATGCCCGATTACTATGCCAGATATTACGCCATGAAAAATTAAAAAAGAAAATTTTAACCCGTGTCACTGATCCCAATGAAAAGGAAGGATTTATTAACAGGCCCGTTTTTTTTTTAATTACGCCTAATCCGATACAAAACCGCGTAGAAGAACACAATCAACGTTGGGTGCGCAACACTAAATCAAAACAAACTTCAGGCTGGATCCCTTTTACAAACTTTGTAAATAACGGCGAACAATCTTTTTCATTAAAAATCTCCATGAGCCCGATTATTAGGGAAGTAAAACGCCTCCGGTGGGCCGGACCGGAGTTTGGGAGTATTCGCAAGATTTTCGCGAGGTCAAACTTGGGAATGTTAACAGATAATTACGGGTAAGTTTTAGCTAGCACGAGACATTTAACAGATGCTTTATTCGGGAGCGCGCGGCCGCGAGCGCACGATGAATGCTAATGAGACGGCTACGCGCCCGAATCCGGTACCTACGCCGATCACAATAAGCGTCGGATTGGCGTGCTCTGTGGCTCGATCCCGGCTTCCCGAGCCGCCCGTTAACACATTTGGACTCGTGTCTAAGGTTAATTAGATTAGTATCCAACAATGCTACGCAGATGTTATATAAAAACAGATTTAGGGTACATCACGCGGTTTATTTCGAAATGAAAATTAATGCTGAAACTTTCTTTAATACAAGGACGCTTTCTATTTTAGCTCACCAATATTGGTAGGTACATTAACAAACTATGAATGACTGTAATAAATAATGAAGACTTTAAAATATGATGATATTTATATGAGTAGCATCTTGCTTGGCGTAGCTCTAAGACACCAGCAATTTACATGAGTTGTGACTGTCATACATCCTTCCGTGCGTTACGGGCCAATTAATCTAACACGGAAACGGATATATGAGCAAGGCGCAAATGGTTTCATCACACATATAATTTAGTGTTTACATGGTATCATAGTGCTTGTGCGCGTGTATGTTTGTGTGCGTAAGAGAAAGGCGTTCACGTAATTCTCTAGTCAAAAGCCACACTGGCTAACAGGACAATGATTTATAATCGTGTTAAAATTATTCAGGGATTACCCGTTAGGCATTTTAAGAAAATAATATTTATTTAACATAGTAAACAATTGAAGTAAAAGCGATGCTTGTTTTTGCGAAAAAGAGAAGTGCGCTTGTGACTCCACCTGCATGGAAATGTCTAGAATTTTTCGGATGAAATGTAGCCGTCCTCTCATCTAAGAACCATTATAACTCAGTAAAAATCCCCAGTCAAACTCACGTAGCAAAAACGACATTCAACCCTCAAATGATCTTGGTGATGATTATTTTTATTTATTAATCCCATCCATGAGCATAACAATGTCAACCAAAAATTCTAAAAACCATCCGAGCGTCGTCCATCACACTTGAAACAGCACACAATATCTGGCAACACCTTAAGGTAAGCGCAATCTGTGTAAAAGCTAATTAATGCCGAGCAGGAAACGGAAGGGCAACGGGTCGCGTCATTAGATGCATTATGCAACGCGAGACGCATGCGCCGAGCATTACAATGTTGTGTGAGACTTGTGATGTCACGCGAAATGTGTCGGCGCCTTTGTATTTCTTGAGAAATGAATTTAAATGTTGGTGTAAATAATTCTGTGGGTGCTGGCTGAATTTATGTATTTTTATTTCGCACACATTTTTTACTTTAGTTATAGGTATAATGTGTACCTACTGTAGATATTACTTAAATTGTCAAAAGACAGTTCTTATTCAAAACAATGAGACACATACCCAAAAAGTAAGTAATTTAATAAAGTCGCATCTAAATATGGGAAAATTCTTCTCTCAAAGAAAACCGACTATTTAAGGAAATATGTGCCATTTCTGAGCAACTTGTCTTATTAATCTAATTTTGCTTTGCGACAGAAAAGACAAACTCGACTTTCCTCAGAATTTCATAACAACATTTAACCTAAAAATACTCACACGTAACCAATTCTCGCAACTACGAACAACCAAGTACTCATAGAACATACGTGTAGTAATTTAGCAGTATTTAAATAGTCGCTTTCAAAAATAAATTTCTCAGCAGACGCTAGTGCAGTGATTTACTATGATAGCTATCGGCGAGTGAAACAAACCAGCCGGTCTGAACGAGCGTGCGTTTGAACGGGCCCGCATTTTATATTGTGCTTTAACAAGCGGGAAGAACATTTTAGTGTTAAAATTAAATTTCGTTTACATGTCTGTCTTTTAGTCTATTTGGGACCTGATGAATCTTGTTGTTTTTCTGTGAAAGAGCAAAGGGATGTGGATGTGGAAGCTTTCCAATGTTTTCATTACGTTTCCCGCTTTATTTTCGGAAATTGAGTTATCTTCTCTGTAATAGAAAGAAAATTCTGAGACTTTTAAAAATATATAATAATTTACCTACTAATTTTCATTTTTAATAGGCTGTACTGTCCCACTGCTGGGCGAAGGTCTCCCCAATTCCTTCCAAGAGCTCCTTTCCCGAGCCTCCTCGAACCAGCCCCCGCAGTACGCGTCCAGATCGTCTCGCCACCTCTTTCTCTTTCTTTCTTACTTCTTACTTAATTGATAAATAAAATATCAAGTAGGCGTACTATAGATTGTAACTTTGGAATATTGGTAAACTACCTATTTTCATTGTATCACATTGAAAAATGGGTTTCCGATACATTGAATACAATGGAGGTAGGTAACCTTTTCCAAATCGGACATTCTTGAAAAAATCTGCGGAAGTCCAAATCCAGTCTTCATAAGCGATAAAAATAGATAAACAAAAAAGTAAAACACATTCGTATCCTCCCCGCATAAGTCGCACGGCTTAACGGAAATGTGTTACCTAATGGTGCATCACTAGACTCATTAAGCCCTACATTATTGCTGAATGGTGCTCCGAGAGGCACATACATTTCGTATTCGATGCTCTTCGTGGCTAAAGCCCGGTTAACATGAAAGCGGAGATGAGTGGAGCGGAGATGAGACGGCAACTGACCATTACATTGCTTAAAATCCACATCGTAGTTCTGTATCCCCTGTGATTGGTCAAAACTTGGGCATCTCCGCCTTTTAGCCAATTGCAAAATATGTACGACTTTTCCACATAATCGAAAGACTAGTATCATTCATTGATTAATGCACTAATGTTTTTACAAAATAAATATATATTTACATGCTGAATGTGGCGCACGAAAAGAGTGCCTGGAATGATATGGAGGAGGTCCAGCTCTGAGATATTAACAGCTAATAAAAAATAAAAAATAACTTTCTCCTCTCAGCTCCGCTCGCTTCGTTTAAGTGAGAACCGGGACTAAGACTTGGCGCAGACGATTTAAGTAAGCTGTAGACGTTATTTTGACTTTATTTCTTTTTTTATTAGGTTCTATTACTAGGACCACAGTAAGTGTAGTGTATAGTTGTATCCACTATATTTTGTACAAAACAAACATGACTTTAGCTGATAGAATATAGTTGACAAGAGTACTTGGGCTGAAAACTTGCACAAGGATACTTTAGTTCATATACTTGTGTGAACGGGGACCGCAAATACTTGCATGTAATCTTGGCAAGTCAACATACAACCCGTAACATACATACATGGTACAGACATCATCAACTGCCTAGCCTTTTCCCAACTATGTTGGGGTCGGTTTCCAGTCTTACCGGATTCAGCTGAATACCAGTATTTTACATGGAGCGACTGCCTATCCGAACTCCACAACCCAGTTAGCACTGGGTAATACGATACCCCTTCGTAAGACTGGTTGTTAGACTTTCGGGGCCTTCGGGCCACTGACTACCTGTAACGACTGTCAAAGATCTACAAATGACAGCAGGGACCAACCGGTTTAACGTTTTTTCCGAGGCATGGAGTAAACTCGGTATGTAATGGGTAGTCACCCATCCACGGATCAACCTAGGCAAGCGCGGCTTAACCTGAAGATCAACCCGAGCGGCTGTTATTATTTAGCCACGAGCTCCTACAACATACTTATAAACATAACATGCAATTAATAACCAAAAATTGAAATTCTATTATCTACATATTCACTTCCTACTTGTTATTTCTTTTCTCTGCTGTAAAAACTCACCCAAAAAACTTTCAAATTATTAATTCACAAATAATGACCACTTAAAACCCGCACGTGGTAGACTTACAATAAACCTTGAAATTATGAGAAAAGGGTTGATATTCCTACTAAGTTATTCAGCTAATGTTCGATGATAAATGACCACGGGTAATTGTCGAAAACACTCCGTACGATTAGTTCCGAATCCTTGTCGATAAATCTTGAATATTTTATGTTATTCGGGGTAAATAAATAGGTGGTTGTAGAGTTGGGAAAAGGCTAGGCAGATGATGATGAACTGCAAGGTTAAGTTCTAATATTTTTGATAGGTACTATTTTTAATATACCATATATTAACGTATATACACTTTTCAAAACGTTAACATTATAATAACGTTTTGAAATGAAGTTTTTCTTTCTTTGCAACCTTCGGAAACCACAGATACATAGGTGACTGGAAAAGCGGTAACGGATTATCATTGGGTAAAAGTAAAGGTAGAAAAATTTAGTGTTGAAGTTTATTCATACAATAAAATGAGGTCGCAACAGACAATTCCATCATCATCTGCCTAACCTTTTCCCAACTATGTTGGGGTCGGCTTCCATTCTAACCGGATGTAGCTGAATACCAGTATTTTACGTGGAGCGACTGCCTATCTGACCTCCACAACCCAGTTGGTCACAACAGACAATTCCATTAAGACTAAACAGTAGATAAATACCATGTATGTCATGCCTATGCTCACTTTCCAAGGGAATTCATACAGTTAATTTTTCTCGAATATAAAGTGCGCCTACATTTTTAAGATTCAATCCCACACCTATTCACGCACGGCTTCATTGCAGAATGCAATTTACAATAAATTATGTAGATATTAATAAGCTTTAGGTTAAGGGTTGGAAATAATGGTTGGGCCATTCATCGTTCGATAAATTGCTATGGAGACATACTGTAGTCAGATTACGTGCTTCAATATCCGGAACAGGCCGACGAACGGGCTGGGGGCTGGTCTACAAACGTATGTTTTTTTTAATGCATTTTGAAATGGGAATGCGTAGATAAAAGGAAGCGTTGATGTGTTTTTGTTTATGGTTTCGGACAGTTCGGAAAATGGACGATCGATTCTTTTTGAATTTGGATTTTTCAATTCGTTTTCTAGAGGTGGAACAGTAGGTTTTTTTTTTATTTTGGTTAAAATTATTTTTACGTATTACTTGGTGGCGGTACTTTCATATATCATCAGATATCATCAACTGCCTAGCCTTTTCCCAATTATGTTGGGGTCGGCTTCCAGTCTAATCAGATGCAGCTGAATACCAGTATTTTACATGAAGCGACTGCCTTACTGACCTCCACAACCCAGATAGTATTAGTTAATAAACCCCTTGGTAAGACTGGTTGTCAGACTTTCGGGCCACTGTCTACCTGTAACGACTGTCTAAGATCTGCAATTCCCCTTCTAAACGAATACTCTTTATAATTTAAGGTTCCTGAACAGTCTGCTTGCCTCATGCCAGCTTTATTTAATTATTTACTTCTTGGAATATTCATGTCGCAAAGTCTTCCTAAAAACTTGCCAATGACCGCTACATCGCTCTAAATTTCTTTCACACAGGAAGTCTAAAACGTGTAGAAAAAATCGAGTGGTTCCATTCAATTGGCGGGTGATCGCTCGACCGGTGGGTATCGATACGTGAAAAAAATTTCAAACGCATTTCGTGCGGTTATGAGCAAATGCTCATATTTCCTCCAACGTAACAGACACCTATCGTTACAAGGAAATAGACGCGATTTACGAATGTGACTGCAAGAAATATATTTGTATCGGGAGACGTTTCTTTCCTTATGAAGCCAATACGATTTGGAATTATCTGTCGACGTATTGTGCTCGTCTTAAGGCGTTAGTCGTATCGATTTCGTGTTTCGAATGCTTTTGTAATGTTTACGGAGTGGCTTTTTTCTTTTACGTTACATATAAATGTTAAGACAACGTAATGAAGTGCTTCCGCCAATGTAGCTGCTATTCGCCAAGTAATCTGCTAACGGACGATACTGTGGACGGTTAGACTTTCTATTTACTAGACTTATAACTACAGGTACCTTCTTTAGTATTATTATTTTCAATGCATTGTCCTTGCTAAGATTGAAGGAAAATATTGTAACGCAAAAATCAAGCCTTCTTCGTCAAGTTATAATATTTTGATTTACCAATATTGTACAAAAAGCTAATCTTTTATTAAATAAATAAAGCTGGTTCCTTGTGGAAATATTTATTGAGGCAACACTGTCTTCTTTGCTCTGTAAACACAGCTCGATCATTAAGAAGGACTATTTACTTAAGCGTTTAAATATATATGGACGATATCAAGTAGGTCCGATTATATCTTCTTTCTTGATCTGTAGTTTAAAACTAATTTAAGATAAAGAGTTCTCCCCATCAACATTTTAAGTCGAGATAAGTCATTAAAATTTTGTCCCAGTCTAGACTAAACAAGTTTTACCAAGTTAGACAGATCTTGAACTAACTTGTCACAGAATCTGATAAACCAAATTCAAATAAAAGTAATAAGGTGCGAAGTTATACAAGAAAAACAGAAACTGAGATATCAAATCTCATTCTGCCATCTATCTCGGAGCTAATAACACGTATCCCGTAATACCGTCCCCGTCCAACTTCGCAATACAAACATTGGCTAAATCCGAATATCTATTTAACGTGGCTCCTCAGGCGCTAACAGATTAACGCCAATATTATCCATCGAACGCGACCGAACTGCAGACGGTCGAAACTCGAGTCAAACCTGAACACTTAATCCTCACTAAACACTATTACAAAGACCACGTAAATTTATTCAGTGTGGATCGCTAATAAAACGGATAAACTTTCATTGTCATACACAAAGACGTAAGCGATCAAGCACCGCACTCTATTAACAGCTCTATCGTTAACGAAATAGGTGTTGAATTTGATAATGGTAGGCGTAAATCTGCGTTGTCGGTGCAAACTGAGATACGCAGTTGATCGACAGAAGTCACACTGTACATTGTATTAGAGGGATTGGAGCAAACTTAAGCTGTCAGGCTCGTTACCAAGTTGAATGGGTCGGAGGCTTAGCACAGAGATCGCAAACTGGTGCGTCTTTGATCTTCATAACAGCTAATTAATTGGGGAAGGAAAGCTTAACCGAATGTATTGACGGGCGTGAGCCTCCAAGAAACGCTCTTTAAACAACTTAAGGGACCCGAGATTGTTTCATGATAAACCTTTCAGTGAGAATTTTCTGGGCAACGGGTCAATAACGGAAGTCGGCCGTTCATAATTTTATATTTAAAATTGTATCTGAAAAGCGAAATGGTGATTCTTTTTCAATTCGTAGTCTGGTTTCCAATTATTTTTAATATAACTGGAACGATGGGAGGCAGATAAAAGGCATTTTATAATTTGAATAATAACAAAAAGATATTTTAAATGAAGTTTTCTTTTTCAGTTTCATAACGTGGAATTTTGTTTAAATATATTGTTTAATTAGGTAATCATATCAGAGGATGGATGATAGATTAGACAATTGATCTGTTACAAGTCTCCACCCTCCAATTACCTAGATTCAGTCATTATCAAAAGTAGATCAAATATCTCAAATCTGTAATATCAAGTTCTATAAAAGTGTGTCAGCAGTTTGGCCTTTGCTAGAAAAACTGTAATGGATTCTTCAATAAAAATAAGTAATTTTCAGAAGCAGATAAAAAAGAAAGTCTTGAAAATGCGACGCGATAGCTCTTTAATTTAAATTTTTGTGAAAAACTTCATGAGATAAAATATTGTAGTTTATTAATTGAAGTACCAGATTAGTAAAATAAATTCAAGTTTAAAACGTGAATAGTCTAAAAAACAACCTGAACTGATTTAAATTATTTCAATGGTTTCTAGTAACAGTGTGAACTATAATAGAAAGCTTTGTGAATGCATTTTATCACCAATATCGATGATAGGAAAAACAACAAATGGAACACAAAATGTTTTGTCCACTCTCTAAATTGGGCCCAAATAAAGTGATCAGAAAACAATAGTGTAAAGTTTTTCCATTGTCTTTTTGCAACGAGGCATATGTATGAATATTTTGTTTAAACGCATCAGTGATTGTATGAATCAATCACTGATGCGTGTTTTTCCACAAAAGAGTGAAAAACATGGATAAGGAGAAGTCGTAAACCCAACGATGAGATTATCCAACAGCAAAAATGAACTCCATACAAACTTCCATCCCGTATTAGACGAAGAAAACAAAATTTTTTCCTTGCTCACTTTCGATATAACGAAATCTTGTGTTAATTGCATGGCAGTCCCAAAGATTTAGGCTACGCGTTGCCATCTCAATGAACGCATTTCAGTTGTGAAAAGTTATTTTTTTGAGTTTTGTTTTATCATTAACCAATAATGTTCCCAGTGCTGGGACCCAGTCCTCTCTAAGAGAGGGAATGGGCGAAATGAAATACCACCACGCGGGTTGGTAGAGTGGACTTTTGCTTAGTCACAAATAATTTTCAGTATCTCGTGATAGTGCCCAAATATAAGAAAAATACCCCCTTTCTTGAGTATCCTTGTACTAGGCAATCATAGCTCAGTGATGTACGCAGTATTCTATAAACCATGTACACAATTATTTGGTAGGCAGTGCACACAGGACGTTATTACTGACAGGTGTGCGGCTCGGAATGCGCTCGTAAAACCAACTCCATATGGATTTATTATTTAAAGTGCTCTACACCTATTGTTGGCTCCGCGCGTTGATATTGAGGCAGGTCGCGAATACTCGCTTTTATTCATTTGCCAAGGCTGTGGGCACAATTATTAAAACATCAATATAAAATAAATAATGGAACTGAAGAGCCCTGTGAGCGGTCAACTGCGATGATGTCAAGAAAAATAAGAAATAGTAGCACCTCCCACGTAAAAAGTTGAAAGCGAACAAAACAAATAATGTGTGTGGTCCTGTAGCTGTAGGCGACGGATCAATGTGTCTTCCATTTCTACAAATCACTTCACTTGATTTGATAAGATAACCTTCATTTTTTAACATTTGAATCTCTTGACATCATTTTTAAAACTGTTTGTCATTACATTTAAAACTGTTTGACATTGTTTTTAAAACTGTTTGACATTATATTTGAAACTATTTGACACTATATTTGAATTTCTTGGAATGTTAGACATAGTTCTCATAATTGTATGTAAATTTCATGTGTATATATTCAACACAATGTAAATTGTTTACGAATAAATGTAAAAAACAAAGATTCCAAACCGACAAGTATTTGAAACTCTTCAATATATATTGTTACCTGTCTCAACCACTTTACGTCAATCACTTTATTCGTAAACTAAGTTTTCATCAAATTCAACTTACATGCAGACGTCGATAAGGTAAAGTTTACAGACACCTCAGAACAAAACCTCGGAAAATGCTCACAACACAATCGAACGCATCACGATCACAGCGTAAATCAAACGACGAGCTTACACAAATTAATTAAGATAATCGCTTATGCGTGAAATTTAATGGGTAATTAACGTTTCTAAATGTAACCGTGTAATGCCGGCCGGGGTCCGTTAAGCCCCGTGCCGTCTATTACCTAACCAAACAATTGGTGGACGCCGATAGCTAAGTTGCAAGTAAGCGAATATTCCACAAAGAACTAACGATTGGTATTAGGGTTAAGTATCTTTAACTTGATTACCGTAATCTACGTTTAAAGATTGTTTATGATGCTGATGAAATTAATCGATGTTTGAGGACGTTTGTTATTTTGTGAGTCTGTAGTTGTTTACAGAAGGTCGTCGTGTTTACGGTAAAAGCTATAAATATACAGTATTTTTTCCCGTATATATACGAGTACCATACATTTTGTGTCAAATCACGCGTGGGTTCACTAAAGAACATGGATAACACAATTCTATATGTCCTTATAATGACCTTATTGTTATCATAATTAGACCTTAGCTACTGTTTTAGTTACATCGAATGAGAATGCTAATAGCCCCAAAACACCTAAAAGGTGCATGTTAACTTAAGAGTTAAGTAGTAGGAAAATTAGTAGAACAGCGTCTGGGCCCCATCTGTGCTGTGCTTATTTTGCGGTACAGGTCTCGAGGATTTAAGTTTGTTATTATACTCTGTTTCAACAAAGCTTACATAACACGGTATATCTTGTACCTGCAACTTGTACCGATTTATGTACTATCTACTTAATTCTTAGTGTTCGCTACACTTGGGGTCTAAGTGAAAATTATTTGTGTCACGTAGAATTGTTGGTTTTATGGAGTTATAGAGTGCTTACGTTGTGAACAAGAGGATGTGTATACACCCGTTATAGTGTTAGTTACACTTTGGTTTTGTGGTTTATTTTTAGATGAAATTTTGAAGATATTTTTTTGTCATTTCGTTCATGAATTAAACAAGGAATAGTAAGTAAGTAAGTCTGTTTATTTGCATAAAATGTGGTATATACTGAGTGTTATAAAATGTTATAGAGCAGGACACATTCCACTATATTAATAGCATGAAAATTTAAAGTCATTGTTTTTTACATTAAGTAAGTACATTAAAAAGAACAACATAGACACCAACATAGGTACGTACCTATTTAGCAAAGATATCTATACATATGAGTATGTAAGTACGTTTGAATAATATAAAGATACTAAGCAGACCATCATCAAACAAAACAAAACAATAAGAAAAAACAACATAAACACATAATAAAAGTACCTACACATAAATACATCGGGACACGCAGAATGATTGTTGATTTGCATAAACAACATTGCCTATAGAATCTTCGTTCTTGGAAGGCTGTTATAATTACCCTATAAGGTCATTTACAAAATTACCTCTATGATTTTTTTTTAATAATCGACTAGCTTTTTTCGGGATGAAAGGTACCCTATGTCCTGACAACGTATATTCAAAATTTATGAAGATCGGTTCAGTGGTTTAGGCGTGCAAAGGTAACAAAGAAACAAACAAACTTGCTTTCGCATTTATAAAATTAGTTAAGATACGAAGCAGGCGGTTGACAGCAAGATTTTCTCGTCACATTTCCATCGACTATAATTACGTGTACCTACTACAGAAAAAAAAACTCCAGTTATCAATTAGCATACCAACACGAACACAAAGGCTGTATCTACCCAGCTGAAACATTAATCAAATGATAACAGGCAGCCGCACCGAACAAAATGTTACAGAAAATAAAATCAATAGTTTTTATGTATTCGGTCACCCTTTTATCAATGTAGTTTATCTTTTCTGTATGCTGCCCTTGATAGCGTTTGTCAACCTACTTGATTATTGAATGACCCGACCAAAACATTCTAATAAGCTTAATTTATTTGTCAAACGGCTGCAGTGAAGGGTTTAATCTTAAAGGATGGTATTCAAAACACGCGATTGATCTCAGAGGGTAATTCTATTCATGATTTTAGTTTGACGGAATATTTAGTTTAAATTGAAAAGCAATGCAGTAAAGGGTTTTCGTGGAAATTTCGTTTGTTGTTTCATATACTGTTGGTTGATATAGTCAACTGTCCATTAAGGCTAGGTAAGTGTGTGTGTGCTAGGTAAGTTATTAGAACGTACAAAAAAGCATTTATTTTTCTGTGACCACTACTTACACTATAGCTCCTAGAACAAATAATTTATTCAAAAGTATTACTTATTACAATAACAGTTTCCCTAACCTTTTACCCAGAATTTTATATCAACGCGACCTATTTTAGCTACTTACACATCTTTTTTTATGTAGAAAGGTAACCATTTTCAAGTTCCACGACAAAACAGCAATTTACAAAAAAAAGTTTTAATAGCCATCGTTAATGTAGGAACAAATTTAAATATACGTTTATTTGCCCTGTTTAGACGCGCATAGCTGACCTTAAAAGCTCGCAGGGAAATTTTGCCATTGTGGGGATTCTTAATGTATTTTTACTGACTGTATACCTACTCGCCTAAATGAAAAAAAGGGTTAAAAGCGTTAGAAAGGAAAGCAGAAATAAACAAAAACGTTAATTGTAAAGGTGCTTAATATTTTTGTATTTTATGATCACATTTCAGTTATCAAAAAGCTCAATTTCAAACAACAGTTAGCACCAGTAAACAATCCCATTTATTTCAAACCCATATTTATATTAAACCATTGAAATAGTCATGAAAACTGCAATGGGCAATCGTAAAAAACTATCGATAGAAAAAACCGTATTGTCGGTAATCGACACCTGTGACAATTAATGGTGGGTTCAGTCCACACCACTTTCATTACTCGCCCGATATACTCGCCCGATGTACTGGCCTGATATACTCGCCTGTATGAGTCGGTATTCGTTTGTTTGTGCACATATTTAGCGATGGGGGTGGCACCGGCCGCTTTATGGACTTGCGTTGTGTGAAATTTATTTTATTTGTACTGTGATAAGGGTAGTATTGTTTTTTGATTTTGTGTTTCTGTTTGTTCTTCTTTTGCAGTGAATGATAAACTGCGATGTGAGTCGTTGAAGGTGACTAGCTAATGGAATGGCATTGTTTAAGTTTTCGTTTTTGTATCACGATTTAGTTGAAAATAAGTAGTATCCTTAAATTTAAGGAGCTTAATCAGTTCTGTAGAAATTATTTAAAAAAATTCGAGGCAAGACCTACTTGAACAAAACAAGTTACAAGTTCTAAGTGCAATATAATTTTAAATGGACCAAAATCGATAAAACTGCCATAACTTCAGTTACAACCTTCTTACATCGATAACATTAACATCTCTAATAATTATCACCTTTACTACTTTACTATTATCTGTAAAGACAGGTAAGATCTGGAGTCAACACGAGTCACAATCGATTAGACATCAGGCAATTAGATCCCAAAGTTTAGTTCCCTAGCGGGCCACGGTAACAATGTGAATCGTAATTGAAGATCGTACGACGTGCACACAAAAGCACCATTTGCGTTCATTATAACGTAAGAAGATGCTCAAGCTTTTTAGTGAACATTTTAGTTGGAAAACTGTGCAAAGGAATATGGAAAATAGAGTTATAAAGGCAAGTGGGAATTTATTTTAAGGGTTTATCTAATTTACAATAAATATATTATATTTATATATAAATAGGCTTCGTCCGCATTGTTGTCTACGGGAAAAATACCCAAAAAATGCCATGTTGAATGACATTTAATGCTGATTTTTTGGCTTAAAACAAAGATAAGGTAAATGCGGTTAGTATTATTTAATAGCGGCGTTCAAAAGAATTCGTAGAACTGTCGATAAAACACGCTACACACCGTATCACTGTCAAATAAAAATCTCGAGTAAAAATTCAAGGGCTTCTTCTATAAATCATCGTATACCCCAAAACTCTCGCAGGAGCCAGTTTTGTTGTCAATAAATCCATCCTCACTCACTCGTAACATACTCTAAAGTTAACAGATAAAAACTTAGTTTGTTCAGTCCCAACTCCCGGGTTCGATTACGTAAGACGCGCAAACTTCCTCTATTACCCCCTACTTAAGGGTACAAATTTAAGCGCCCCCTATTTAAACACTGTTTCCAAATACCTACGTGTGTAATTTACGCCAAGTGCGGTTTACAACCGACGAACATTTTGGGAGCCGGATTTGGACGAGAGAGAGACGAATAAATCTCTGACGAGACGAACGATTTATAAGCAACCGGTGATTTGTAAGAATCCTACAGGGAATCGAATTTGATTATACGGGAAAACAGGCTTGAAATTTTCCAATTCTAGTGTACTGTAATGATACGCGCGCTGCTCTGTATTTATGTCTCGTTTCTTGATGTTTAAGTTATTTCCTTTTGCTACGTGAAATGAAACAACATATGAAAAATGTGTTTTTCTAAAATTTGTAGCCTTGACAAAAATAATTCTAAAATATAGCCCACCAAACATCAAGTTTTAACAAATTCAGGCGACAACAAGTAACATCCCATTACTCTGGTACCAGGCTTTCATAAATAATCAGGAGTCCCATTTTTCAGTACCAAAAAGTGCGGTACCCTCACAGGTGGGGGGTGGCTAAGTCCCGCAACACTGTCATCATTTAAGCCGCACATTAGTGGAACTTGCGTCGTTTGAACCAACACCTGGGGACCGCGACACACTACTCGATATTTTACTACCGGAATAAACTGCCCGGCAAAATGTAAATTTCGAGTTTGGGCTGCGTCGGCAATATTTCAATTTGGAGTTCGGTGCGCTGTTTTGCATGTTGTGTGTAAGACTGTAATGTGGGGATTGAGAGCTTTTCATTTACCTACTGTACAGTAATGGTTTTTCTTTTTTGTAACTGTTTTTTTTAGTCTATCATTGGTTACTACGCACTGCGCAGTTAACCTAGGTAAGTTCATTATTATTGATCGTTAAAAGCCATAATGTTTGCTTCTGGTATTTCCAATGTTATCAGTCATTACATAGTGTGTCTAATTCTGAAATCCAAGCAAAACATGCCGAATCAATTTTTATAGTTAATTATTTTTTAATGTGAAATAAATGACTAAGTATTTTAATATAAATGTATTTTATTTATGTATCCCATGGTTTAAAGTGGGGCATTTATTTTCTATAATCATTGGATATTAGTCATCATCCAGTCTTAGCGAGTACGGCGCCGCAAGTGCGATGCGAACAAACGCGCGTTGCTCCGGCAACCTTTCAGAAACGAGGCGTAACAGACGCGCGGCAAAACCTTTCAATTCTATCTTAGCCTTAACATGAAAGTACATAGGTTCAGTAGCTGTTCACGCTAGCAGCTCACACTCATGTGACCTTGCTAGGCGAGTCGAGCTACCGTTATGCAAGTACACGGTGTCAATAGCCGTCTACTGTCAAGTCAACATAGTGACTCGCATTATACAAATCGCGGGTCGATAGCCAGACCCGCGCTCTACCTGACACTCTGAATAAAGGAGTCCTTAAAAGCCTTTCTGTTTGTACAAGCCAGTTCGCAGCTCCGTATAATCACAGCCATTCGAGATACTCCCATTCAAATGCAATGACACTAAGTCTAGATGTTGAGCTACAATATTAATGAACTACTTTAGTCCGACTAAGAAACTGTTATTTCAAAGACATTGAAAAATAGCTGTTTCAGTTTTTTGAAGTCCCTCCAAAGTTAGCGCACTTATCTACTGAGGTGTGGGTGTCCAGATAGTCATTAAGGTGTTCAACTTGGACCAGTCTATTTATCAGACATCAGGAATTGTTACACCCCAGAGAGAGTTACTTGTAGTTAAAGGTGCCTTGACGTTAGTAGTATCATTAGACGAAAACAAAAAACACATCAAGCAAAATAAAACAAATCTGCTACTTACGAAAGTTGTAAATGAATGAAATCTACGTGAACTTTCTCTAACAACACCCACGTACCTGGAAAGAAAATATATTTGTTTATCAATACTGACGAACAAACTGTCAAACTTTCGCAATATGCAGTCGCTTGAAATTTTCCGTTTGATGCATTTTTTTTGACATTTTAGTTAGACGAAAATGCTTGCTGTTTGCTTCGCAATTTCAGTGCAAAAAAGTTCAGAAAGCGAATTTAATTAAAGTTATACGAAAACCGAAACAACATCCCAAATTCAAACGTTAGCTACGTTCGGAAACAAACCAATAGCGGGGCGCTGGCGAACCACGAGCGCGCCAGTTAATCGCCGCCAACTAGTGGGTAATCCTTTCGAGTGGTGTGCATATAACGAGTGCATTCCAACCCGCGCCGCGTTCCGAACGCACGGCATACACTGAAATTGCGGCACTCGCCGACTCAAAGCGATGACGGGGCCGTATCATTGCATGATGTGCATCAGTAGGCAGTGTGTGCGTGGCAGTGACGTACACTGATCCGTCTGTTTGCAAACACTAACTTCTCTCTGTCTCTCGTAATGACACTGATAAATGATAATGTAGCCACCAACATAAAAATTGGCTCCACCATTTACTCTCACGACCTGTGATTTACAGACTATCGATAATCCACCACGACTTTCATCCAAGTTTTATAGCCAATGTTAAGCAACCGACTCTCAAATTTACGCAAGCTCCTTGAACGAAATGGCGGGTGCAATTCACAACTTTCACCAACTACATCGACGCTTTAAAGTGAGTCGCTTTGTTAGTCGGCGCCCTTTTCTTGAACTCGCAACTAACTTCGCGCTTGTAAAAGCTGGACGGGACGTTAAGAATAGTAAATAAATGCAGCATCAGCGAGATGTACTGAATGGGAGGCAGCGAGGTGCGCCGGCGCCGCGTGCATTGCCCTCGCGCAGCCCCGCACCCCTCCGCGCGCGGTGGTACAAACGCGACTGACTGCATTCCGCCGCGCTTCCTGACCAGGGCAAGTGCAGCGGCATTACGCTGCAAGTACATACCGCGCCCCCCCTGCACTCCACAGCGCCGCACCCCCGCACACACCCGCCTAGGTTACCAACAAGCAACGAACACAAAGGAACTCCAAAGCACCCGTCGTTTTGTATACGCAATCACGTAATTCGATAAAGATGTCTGATCAATGGCATCGTCTTTTGATGTATAGTAGCAAAGAGCCTTTGCCCCTTTTAAAATAATCATAAAATCTAATATTATGAAGAAAAATAAAAGGACTCCTCCCCGCCCGTTACTCGCCTTCTCCGAGCAAGCCCTTTGTAATCTAATGCATTAAGATTATTAGGTTGTTCTGACATCATCTTATTTCTTTAAAATTTACCGGTTTTTTATACATATACAGGGACTTTCCTTGCTCCAACATTTACTTTATGTTCGGTTCATGTTATACCGTTGTTGGAGAAATTCTATTTCGGTTTGAAAATTTATCACAGTTTATGACAGCATGAAATACAAAGTTCGAATTAAGTAAGAGTGTAATAAGAGCCAAACTGGGAGTTAACAAACGTAGATTTGAATCGTGCACTCAAAACGGTCATACGTAGCGCGTTCGATATAAGATACTCCGCCGGGCCAGTTAGATGCAAAGCAAAAAGTATGGAAACACTCGGTAATGGTCCGCCTGTTGAAAGCGTTTTCCGTGAGGCTTTTAAGCGCTTATCTTGGGAATGATAGCCGCGGCCGGACGCTGAAAGGCTGTGACGGCAATTTGCTTACATTAGGACATGCCCCGTTCCACCATTGGGCTACGATGAAAGCGAAGAATTTTTACACTGCAATTCGTATTTCATTTTTTTTTTATTAATACACCTTTCATGAATTTACATGGACTATTGATTCGAAGTGCAGTCAGCTATGAAGTCGAAACTGATTCAGTTACAGTTCAGAATGTAGCAGTATTGTAGCAGTTTGTGCAGTTCAACCGGGTATTAAATTGTTTTTAGAAACAATAGTTGAACATAGTTCCGACTCTTTTCGTAACTATGTGTGAATTTTATTTTTAACGTAACTGTTGCGGAAACGAGCAGTAAATTAGAGCAAGTGAAATAAAAAGAACATATGAGTAGAGTAACGTACTATTTCTTAACAAGCGGTTTTGTTAACATTGTGTTAATGGTCTCGTTAATTTGTACTAAGTGTGTAATTATCGGTTTCGATTCAATGCAATGTCACGGAACGTTTTATTTTGAACGCAGATTTTGTTCTCGGAGGAGCGGGTGATTCATGGGCTAGAGATTGCATCATTGCTTAATCTTTTCGTCTATGAACGTAGTAAAGATTATAATGTAATGTTAGTTAGTGGTACGCAAGGAGTGCGGTGTCCGCAGGCGTGTTTGTTTTCCGCGGCTATTTCTGGACAGGCCGCGCGCCATTGTTTCAAGAGTTATGGCCGCTCACGAGAAGGTTAAACAACAAAACTATCGCTTCACACGAGAAAATGAAAGTAAAAATATTGTACAAAACCAATATTTTATGTTTTGGACGATTTATATAAAATTGTTGGAGAAAATTTCTTAGTACTTCCCGCCATGCCTTCCTTGGTACAACGTGGTATTCACTGCACGTAAATGTTACGAATAAGTGTTTGACCGCAATTTCGTGAAATGTTTACATTTAAAATTACATTTAGATGTGATACTGAACGGGAAATAAGCGGTGTAGCAGCTTTTAAACAGTTTATACTAGCCCCTGTCTCACACACTGTACACCGTATGTGAGTACTAATACTTGCCATCTATACAAAGTTAAAGTTGTCTTTCAAATAACTTCAGTAATAAATAAATCCATTAATGTAATTATAATTATTTTCACTTGTAATATTTATTATTTCTCTATTGAACTGGCTGACTTTAATGAAAACCCTCCAATTTGCTTAATATTACGTCATCTCTTCATGATTATTATGCTAGTTTTGCTAGTAGTAGGTACTTATCTTCAATACATCTAAAATAATAGTTTTTTACCTACTACTTATTATTACTACATAATTAAACAAAAATATAATTCTCTACTCAAGTAGTAGAGAATTATATTTTTGTTACACACGGTTCACCTTTTATCGTGCGGATTATGAACATTTTTGTCAACAGAACAAACTTTGTTGCAAATGAAAATATTTTTACAAATTCGTCGTAAATTTTATACCTAGCGAAACATTTATTACCAACATTCAGCAAACAGTGTATGTGTGCTTAATTTTAATAAAAATAACCCTGTGATATCCACGATCATCTAAATTTGTTTCTATAGTATTACATTATTTGATATCGAAACATGGGATATACATAGTTATAAATCTTTGTTAACAACCCATTATAACATATCTGAATGAAAGGCACACAATCAAAACTGCATTTCTACAGAAAAATCGTCGTAGAATCGAATGTAGAACCAATAATAATTACACTGGCCGCAAAATAAAACAGCACAACCACAGAACTCAAAATAACCGAAATATTGCCAGCATCCATACGAAAATCTGACCCGCAACCTGCAGCGCTCTTTGCCAATCAATAGCGCACGATAGTTTCCATTTGTACATCGTTATTGCTCCACCGTAAACCAATATTGTCATTAATAGTTGAACATTTGAATGTTTACACAAGTTTCTCCTTGATATTTTAAAAGATTTTCTGAAAATCGATTTGAGTTTTTGGTTTTAGGTGAACTAAAATTGGAATAATTTTTCTAATGTTTCACTGGCCAGATTTACATCTGCGACCGTATTTTTGGAGTAAAATAGACTGATCATTTTTTGACCAATCTTCAGACCTTTTTAAGCGTCATTTACTTTTTTTTTAACTGAAGTTTATTTTATGTCCAACAAATTCTTTTATTAGTTAGTAAAGTGATTTTTCCCTTTAAAAAATCCATTTTCGCATTTTTCTCTGCATGCAGTAAATACGACAAAATTGAATAAAAGCTAATAGAAGCTTTTAAGTCTAGACAAGAAACTGAAAAGCTTCAAAACTACATAAAGAGATCCTAATTCATAAATGCGAAAAAACTCCCGAACTATTGTTTTAGCAGCACGAGTGTTAAAAACTTAGTTTTTCCCTCAGGGAGAAACTTTCAATCCTTTATTATATGTTAAAGAAGTAGAGCTCATAGTGTTTTGCCCTCAGGAATTGTACACTATCGTGTTCTAATGGAGAAGTCATAGTTATTGTGAAGAAAGAACAAAATACTAAAACAAATAAGTACTTACGATGTGTTTTAAAAACTAAGTGAATAGTTTTGAGTTTGATACAATTTTCAGCAAAGTATAAAAAGAATAAAACCTTTTTGGAATTGCTAAAGTATTTAAACAGAGTAGGTTAAGTACAAGCAAAAGACATTCTGACTTTGCTTTGAAAACTGTGTTAAAATGTAAAAAGAATGGGATCTTTGTGCAGATGGATCTAAGGTTAAAAACCGGACAAGTGCGAGTTCATCTCGCGTTGAGTGTTCCGTTCCGTTGAGTGTTCCGTTATCTAAATTCCGTAAGTTGTTTTAAATCTGACTCAAATTTGTTACCATAGATTTCTTAAAGGTTTTCCTGTAATCTATAAGCAAAGCACTTTTTTTTTAATTTTCGGCCCTGTTGTTTAGGAGTTAAGGGTTCGACTATTATACAAATAACTTCAAAACAATTTATCTGAAAATTATAAAAAAAATATATTTCAGATGCTCACAGTGAGTCCTTTCATTTCATACACGTAACAAGATTATATTTTGGCAATTTATTTTTTTACTTTCTAATTTTATCCCTCAATAGTGGCCTCCAAATTTAAAATTCAGTAATTTACGTTACACATCCGTCTTTGGGTCACTAACTTACACATGTGTACCAAATTTCAACTCAATCGGTCCAGTAGTTTCGGTGTAAATTGGCTATGACAGGCGGACAGACAGACACGCGAGTGATCCTATATGGTTCCGTTTTTACCTTTTGAGGTACGGAACCCTAAAAGTTGCGTCATTCTGACGACTGGGCCACGTTTCACAATTAAAGTGTAAAATTATATGCTGTTGAGCCTTCTACTTCTCTTTGATCAGAACTTCACCTCTTTAGAGTTACACTTTTTATTCGGGCCCATTATTTTTTAATCACTGCGTAACAATTACAGGGGTCTTAAACATTTTCTAGAGATTCATTCTACGTTTTTTCACTACTTATTAAGAGAATGAGGTTGATTTATATTTTATTTAACAAGGAGAACATTGATGGCATCGGAGAATTTCAGGTAATAAACAAAAGGAAGAGTTAATAAGCTTACGTACAGGCTTTCATTATGTTGGCCTCCCATTTCTTTTCGTTACCTGCATCATAAATAATATTTTATTTCAGTTCCTCTTTTCTTGTGTAGTGACGGTTTCTTTTTTTTTTAAGAAAATCATAAAGGTTCTTGCTTCGGTCTTTTGTTATAGTATCAGAAAAAATTGTTGAATGAAAAGCTGCTTTTGTCTTGGAAAAGCAAGACCTTATTGTCTCCCTAAGTAAGAATTATTTTAAAATTTTTGATGTGTTACATTGTTGGTTAGTTGGAAAAGAGGTCCAAGAAAAATATACTTAATGGGTCAAAAAATACTCTGTAAGAAGCAGAAAGTCCACCTGATAACGTAGTTGAATAATTAAAAACAACTTCACTGTTTTATAATTCAGGCATTGAGTATCCTCCAATATCGATTGATACTGTCCGTTGTCATCTAAAGCATGTTACACGCTACGGTTTTTCAAAAGCTACGTTACATTTTGTCACAACGTACGAGTATGTTCGGTGTCTGCAACTTGTAAGATTTCTAGTTCGACAGCTTCAGTTCAGTCCCCGAAGACATTATATACAAATCCGGGAGACGTGGCAACGAAACTAAAAGAATTCCGTCCCAGCATGGTGCCGCCAACTTTACAGTAGGTATTTACGTAACGACGGTACGTAATGCCGCGTACGATTTTGACATATTGCTTTGCAAACAACGTAAGCTTCAAAGCTTTGTTGCCGACTGTTTTTACGCTAACTTAGATCTTAGAGAGTGCAACAAAACATGACTACGATTGTATGAGCATCAGTTCTCACGGCAAAAACAAACAAATTATAACTATTAACGCTGCTGGTTGAATATTGCCCGATATTAATATTTCCAGCGGGGACAAGGGTTTTATTCAGCGAAATTGCAGTTAGAAAGATCCTATTAATGAACGTCCCGGATTCCTTTGTCCGGCGCCGGGGCATTTCCTGCACAATCGCCCTGACACCAAGTAATTAGGGAGAAAAATTCGTTACTCTGACGTCTAGTACAGTGTTTCAGTTTTGCGGTGAAATATATTTTTAAAAGTCGTCGCGGGATTCGTGTTCGTACATTTAATTCGGTATGATGCACTTTTTAATAAAGCTGTAAGGAGATGTTTCTGTGTTCGACGGTGACAGTAACATTGTAGTTTTGACTTGAATACGGGTGTTGTTTTCGTGAATCTGAATAAGTGAATTTTCAAAGATGTGAAAGAAAATCTTTGAAAATTCACTTATTCCGAGCTTAACTAAGTACGTATTTGTTCAATAAATTCAGATTATTTCGCTCTCGGTTCCTTAAATTCATTATTTAGTAAAACAAGCTGCACAATGATTTAATTTACTATGAAATCGCTGCAACAGCTTATAACAGCATTAAACAGTTTCACACATTGAAATATCTAACGATTTCGAAGAATATCAAAACAATTAGCATTCAAAGCGAAATCGTATTAGCAACTCATTATTTAATACTCGTACTTAATTGAGTTTATCCACGCTACTAACATGTATTAAGATAATTGTATCGCCAATTATAAGCAAAGGTTTTACTATACATTTTCAATAATTGTAACAGAAGGCTTCCAGAGATAGAATATGAATTAAACATTATTATTTTGTAGATCGGGAGTCAAAATTCTATCTTCGACAGGGAAATTTCAGATACTTAAATAAATTGTATTTTTCTCTACTTGTACGATTTCATCATCTGCCTAGCCTTTTCCCAACTGTTTTGGGATCGGCTTCCAGTCTAACCGTGTGCGGCGGAATATCAGAATTTTACATGGAGTGATTGCCTATATGAGCTGTGAAAAGTGGCTCATTTTAATTTTGAGGAAATTATAGTTAATTAATGGAAGATATTCGAAGCCGTTCTTGATGCAATCCGGATCGTATGTGTTTCTTACAAAGACATAACGTTCATGATACGTAACTTGAAGTGTTTAATTGACGTCTAAACTCGCAGTTTTCTTACTGTGTTTGTTTACCACATGAGAAACGAAAGATAAATACACTACAGATACCTACTTCGATAGTTATTCTAAACGACAGTATGTCTGCCTGAGAAAACATAGGCGGTACAAATGTATGGTTAATAATGACAAAAGGCTGACTACAAATAGTTCGGGAGACTAGTTTTTTAGCGTAGACACTTGAATCTACGGCCGTTCCGGTTTGTAAGTCAGCACGATGACCTTATATTATTTATGGATTGGTCTAATACGTGGGCGGTAGCGGTATAAGTACATAACGTACTCAGAACCCTAGAAAAACCAGTGACCAATGAAAGTGAGAGAAATTGATGCCCTTAAAATTCTCAAAGAAAATCTAGATATTATTTTACATATATGGTAAAATGTGGCCTATTGACACAGCTGCACACTTCAACATAGTTGCACAAACTGTTGGATCAACCAATTTTTAGACATACAGGGTGGAATTCGCAAAAACGGTTACCACGTATTCAGTACATCATTCTGAGCTCGGGACCACATAGAAATTTTAAATAGGTAATTTAAAAATAAAAAAATTGTAGTATAAAACACCTTTATAGGAAATAGCTGTTACGGAAAAAAATAACTATAGACAACCTGTGACATATGTAGTTGAACCTCGTCTGTCCTGTTGTTGCTGATACTTTTACTTCAAACGATATTACGGAATAAATTTTAGGAAGTTTTTCTTCTTACCTACCTAGGTACCACCTACCTAGGTAATATCTCAGTCTGTCTGAAATATTCAGTACCTCCCTTTTTGGGAGCGGTCTGCTACCAAGTGGATTGCGATAGGCTGAGTTCTAAAAATTTTGGAGTAGTGCCAACCCGTACAATTCACCAGATGCGGATTTCAAAATTGCTATCGAGGGACCTATTGAGTGCTTGAGTTTCAAGTTTAAAATCATTAAAACGTTTCTGTCCAATAATTTTTAAAGCCATACAAACGCGGAAGTAACTCTGAATGTGTTACCTTTCACGCTTCTATAAGTAAACGAATTTGGATGAAGTTTGGCTTTCAGGTAGACTATGATGACCTAGGTTAGAACATAGAATACTTTTTATCTCGGTAATACTTGTACCAGGGCCGTCCTAAAGCTCGTTGGGTCGACGATATCGTCAAAGTCGCGGGAACTTGGATGATGGACGCACAGAACCGGGAAGTGTGGCAGAAAAAAGGGGAGGCCTGTACCCAGCAGTGGGTGATTCCGCGCTGATATGATGATGATGATGATGAGTACTTTTCCATGGGTTAATTTCTGACTTTCACACGAGCGAGCCGCGGGCACAACCCGGTTTGAAATAAAAATCTTTAATCAATCTTAATGATGAGGAAGTGAGTCATAATCGCTGTCCGCTTTTGATCTACGCTTCGTGTAATTATTATACAAATTTTCTCAACACTCATGGTGACGCAACGGGGCCCCTCGCGTACTGGAGTTTTTATGTGAGGCCCATAAAATGACCAGTGCCGGGGCCTCAGAGAAAGATTTTATTTACTGCTCAAGACATGCTTCGTATACTCTGATTAGGAAAAATTGTTAATGAAACTCTTCCTGTTTCGATAAATGGTGTGTTCAAGTAGGTTCTTATAAAATATTTCTCATTAGTCGGGTTTGTTAAAATTACAAAAATATGAAAAAAACTTGCGACAAAATTCAGACCATAAACAGTTCTACATTAATTTAAAGCAATATCAGATCCATATCTTCAGGACACATCCAGACATTTTAATTACAAAAACAAAAATAATATTTATTAGCGTTAAAAATCAGAAATCTTTCGGCAAACTGAGTTAATTTGACTAATTGGACTGTGTAAAATATTGCAAGTGACCAAAGTAATTTCCTCGTAGATTTAATTGGTACCGAGCGGCGTGGAAAATTCACTGTGCACACCAAAGTGGCTTGGAAGTGTAAAACTAGTTTCATCGTTTTTAAAAACTGTTTATGAGGAGGCTTAACGAACGCGGCACCACGCACGCCCGAAAGAATAATAAATACGCCCACGGACGCCCTGGCTGTAAATAGGTCTGGCCTATTGTTTAATGCGTCTGGCTTACTTTATACTCATTTGATTTAACGAAATAAATAGAGATTTTTTTAGGGAAGATGCAATAAAGAATAAGATTTTTTTATTTGGTTTAGGAAATCCATATCAAAAGCTTCTTTAGTCTTTCAAAGAAACCTCTTGTAATCTCGTAGAAAAAGCGAAAACCCCAACGGAAAAACACGTTTCCGTTGTATCAGGCTTTCCTTTTCCTACTTTTGTGATACCTACCTCATTATCGTGAATAATATTCGTAACACTGTAAAATCTGCCATGAAAAACCGACATCACCAAAACAAATATTTTTATTATTATTTTTATTTTGCGTAAAAGCTGTTTTATCATTACAAGGCTGCCAAAGTCTGTATTATTACGCCTATTTCAACTTTATGCATGAATATAAACACGCCAAATGTGGAAATTTCATTATGACCATGATAATTCCGGCGGCAACCCTGCACGGAGGTTTTAATAGCTTTAAAAGAAAAGCACGTCGGATCGCAGGAGATATTCCGCTACACGACATTATTGCATTTTTGCTCACGAAACACCTGAAAATCATTAATTAATTTTAAAGGCATTATCGCTGCCTCCTCGCGGCGTCGTCGGAACATGCGAACTTCTAATTTGTTATTGTAAAATCAGGAGAAAACACAGTAACAAATAGTGCGGGTGAAACTCTGATTACCGTCGGTCACACCATGTTGAATCACATCGCATCACGTGACAGAATCCGTTCTTTGCATCACTAATTGATTGTTGAATTGGAATTAATACACTCATTAGATGTATGAATGCAATTAGGTGCATAGTTGTGTAGCAAATACCGTTTCGCGCGGTCGCACCGGAGCGACTTTCAAACGAAATTGCGGAGAAACTGATATAATGGTGAGGCTGGCCACGCGATGTAGCGCACGTACTTTTAGCATGATTTATTATTTACTGCAATATCCTGGTAATTGATTACAAGTATTTATCATCTGTGATCACCCATCTGTCGGCTATGCTGGTTTTTATGGCAATATGCTCTTGGAGCGTTTATCATATCGGACCTGACTGAGCAGGCCCATGTTACCAGAGGGCGATACTTTTGCGCATCAAAAATATTGCAGGCTTTGACCACAAACAGCATTCCATTAAAACAGAGGATAATTTACTATCAGAGCTAAATATTTGTGTATTACACACTCAGACAGTTTTCTTTGCTTTCTCCAACATTATGTTGGTTTCTATTTAAAGATAACGACCTCATAAACACAATCATGATACGTTAACATAGAAACAAGAAGTTTATATAAATGTTTTAGTATATAACCGATTATTATGAATGAGTATTTTGCTTGTGAAGTTATATTATTAGTTTCTGGTCGATTATCAAGTGTGAGACTCAGTTTACGTAGGATTTATCTACCCACACGAGTTGTGAGAGTAATTTGAGCTTGCTCTAAGAAATACAGGTTCTGGAAACTTTAATGCTTAACTGTCTGTCATTTGGAAAGTCCGTCTTAAGGGTACATTGAGTGTAAAATGTATTTAAAATGCTCTTAGCGGGTATGGGAATGAAAATCTACATTTAAAATAAAGTTTGGCAAAAAATAAAATCGAAATTTTATTCTTCTAGATTATGTGTCGAGTTCTGAGATAAATCTTTTTATGGACTGTTAAAATTTTCACATGCTCCGTTAAATTACACAGTTTTGTTTTAACAAATATTCCGGCGAGTGGACTTAGGCATTCGCGTATGGCATATCCCGTTATTGAGGCCAGACTTCCTTGAAGAAATTTAGCATGGTAATGGTTCCCGATTCTTTAGAAACATTCTCGAGCCGTTACTTATATGGTCGCGACTCTGAATATTTTTGTACGTGATGAAAATATTAACGATTTTATTCAAATGAATATTATTATCGATTTGACGACTATTTCCCGCGATTCAAATGTGACTTAAATATACTGTCAAAATGATGAATTTGCTTAAACATTGTACGATTTTTTATTTGAGATTGGTTTAATTGAAATAAACACTTTTGTCAGTTTGCACTTTGCAGTTTATTCAAGCTTAATTAGTGAAGAATAAAATAACATTGTTTGAGCACTTTTCGGGACAACATTCAAGAGCTATTCGTCTGTGGAGAGAGCGAATCAGTTTTCCGCACAAGTATTAAAATAACATAAACACACCTTTGACGGGTGGTTCTTAATGAGAAAAGTTTGATACGACTTCCATTTAAGTCAAAGTTCTGTCATCAGCGTTTACTTTCCTCGGCAGGGCGCGGCAGTACCTCGGCTACCTCGAAAACGAGATAAGAAATCTGAATCGAAACGTAAACAAAACTTGATTTTGTTATTGAGTGCAGACGACCGCTCTGTTCGATTTCCTCTTTCCCTAACTTCTGTTGGGATTGCATTCGAAATTGTGTTAAAAGTTTACACTGACGAACTTCGTTGGCGGCACGACTTAAAACATTGTTTTGGTTTAAAATAACAAACTCCGATCAGCTGAAGGAAAAACGCTTACAAGATTTCCTGTGAACCGTTATTGCAAATTAAAAGATTACTTCTTCAGAGTTGTCCAACAAAAATAACTTAGTAATTTAGTTAACACCTACATCTTATAACTGAACTTTTGCTACTTTTGGAGTGATGAAGATTTTATTACGATACTTGTTCAACTCAAACACCACACTTCAAGTGCGAAATAAAACATTAATTAAAGTTTAAAGACTTCTATGGGAAAAACAGTTTCAAGTGCCAAAACTAGATCAATTAATTTCAATATTCCTAAGGGATCAATATAGCCGAAGTTAAAGTCACAGCGGAGACGTTAATATGCTTAACTTATGCGTGCGAACTTCTACTTGCGTATAGTTACGAGCCAAGTTAAGTAGTCGTTAGTGCGCCTATCTGGAAGTGTCGCTGTTAGACAGTGCTACTTACGCAATAAATATAATTGTTATTTATTTGTCGTGTGAAGTTTTGATCGGTGCGATACTCGTGCCGCACTCATGGCATGGAGGGCGCGATGGTATCGCTATACATTAGTCTGCGGCCCGAGAGAGTTATTATCAGATCCGTTTGTTCGCAACTTTGCAGCGTTGTGCTCTCTACTCGTAGAAACTTATCGGTCGAGTGCTCACGGCGCGCCAGATAAGCGGGAACACGAGAGGAGCGTGGACTTGACTTACCATGTTAGAGAGCAGCAGCCGTTGGTGTTTAGCGACTTGAGGATCTAGGTGTTGGAGCGGAAGGGCTAGGGGCAACGGGAGAGGCAACGGCAACGGGAGCGGGTGCGGGTGCGGAGCCGGCTGCAGGATCAGCGGCGGGCAGCAGGCGCACGGCGTCACGTAGGACACGCACCCGAGCTGCGGCGGGAACAGCGTGCCGGCGGCCTCCTCGAGGCCTCGCACACGTCTCTCACGACCGCATCCGCGGCCGACCTCCAACCGTCCGACGGCCACGCGCGCCGCCGACTTGCCGACACGACCGAGGTGCCCGACCACAGACAACACCGAAGCGCGCTCGCTTCCCGATTATTTTCAAGTTAACGCGGGAACTCCGAAAGTTCTTGAGCGTGGCGCGAAGTGCGTTGGAAAGTGTCGGAACTCGAGTTGTATTAGTTGAGGAAGGGCCGGTAGCCGCGAGGGAGCGGGAAACTGAGCGTTCGGGAGAAGCGAGAAACGTCGCACAGGGCTCGCGAGAGTGTGGAGAGAGTGGCGTCGTGCACGGAGCACAAGTCGCCGGGCCGGCGTGTGGCGGTGGACTGAGCGGCGAGGCAGGTGCGCGGCGCGGCGCGGAGGGCTGGGGGCGGGCCCACCTGATCCACCTGGGCGCCTGCGCCGCGCGAGCTCAGCCTCCGCTCCACACACAGACACTGACACATCAACGCTACTCTTTCGAACACTAACATTGCACTATCAACCGTCATTATGCTGCAACTTTTCGTCGTAATATATTATTTCATGACCTTTTCTAGTTTTTCAGAGCTATTGTTATCTTTGTCTCGATGTTTTATACTGTAAAGTTAATTTTGTAATACAACTTTCGTAAAAGTTCGTTTTTTTTTATTACTTCAGATGGTTTTTGATACAAATTAAAATAAATCATCTGATTAACAAATATCCCACCAAATCCTAATGAGTTTTGGAAAATCGACAAAAACTTTTTCGATACGAAGAACCGGTCCATCTGTCGCATAAACCTAAATAGGACTATCCTTATAGGTACTATACAAAGAAAATGAGCGTAATAAAATAAATTGGCAACTCGACGACTCGCAAATAAGAGGCATTATCTTGCGGAAATCTCTAGCGGGATAACTGGGATAAATCGCATTGATCTCCGAGGTCCGGCTTTCCTCAGAGAGGACATCTGAAGAGGTACGGTGTAAGCCCGTTGTACACGCTTAGAGGGGATTAGGCACCTTTTAACGTCGAACACTATTTACCTTTAGGATCTTTTCTCCGAGACACAGATTACACTCTCGTTAGTAGCCAATGAGTAAACAGAACGGATTTGGAACACACATGCTGTTGGCACGCGGACTGAGTGCGAAAAGGAGGTTCTTATTTAAACATATGATTGTTCGATGAGTTGTAATGAACAGAGCTATAAAGCTGACCGTGAACTCTATGACGTCTTTCGTTTTGTTACATTTCTCATGGCTATCTTTAATCTTTATACGTCCTACAAACCTCATAGTTACCAAAAAATATTATTACTGCGATTGTCTGCGAAATAATTTCTTTTTTTTCCGATGTATTGAAAGCAAAAAAAAACGATATCTGAATATTAACTGGAATAATGGAAAGTATCCGAAGCGGCACACAATAGGTAACTAAGTGAAAATGAAAAAAATATTAAACGTTTTTCGTATTAATATTTTTGCAAGTTACTGGAAACAGGGTTATCTTTATAAAATGATTTTTGTTTAAGGGTTATTTCGTAATTAAATATAATAATATTTACTGTATAATCTACTTGTAAAGCAGGTTTTAAGGGTCTTACGTGGGAGCTGCTTAAACCTGTTTTAATTTCAAATTATACGAAACGATTAGGGAAACACACGGTTTTATACTAGGTCTAACATAATCATTATACATAATTAATACATATGAAATGAGGATCTGAATTGTTATATTAAATAGGGTCACACAATTGTACCTATATAATTGGCTAGAGGGCAGATTGAAAACTTTCCTGAACATATGTGAATGAGAGTGTTGAAATAAGCATGAAATGACCTCTTATTTCCAGGAATAACCTTTATAACATTTAGCCGTGGGTGGGCCCTTCTTTACCTTAAGTCGTCATATTCGGGTATTTAACATTTTATATCAAAGTTTTAAAATCTAAATGTTTAAAAAAATATTGTTTGATAATTTTTTGAACATTTATATTTTAAAATCACAGATTTTCCAGTTTCCTAAAATATTTAATAAGATAAGTACGTTTTTTCCCAAAATTAAGCCACAGATATATCAGTGCCTAAATAGTATTGTGCTGTTGGAATGTCAAATCTCATCGCAAAACCGACGGTTAGGGAAAACGGAAACAAGTCATTAATTTCGTAGTAAATTAATTTCAATACTCACAGGAACTATATGTATTCAATACGTCAAACTATTTAAAAACTACGTTTAAAATATAAACACACAATCAAGTGTGTATAATCGCAAGACTATAACAACAACAAAACATAACATAATAAGATCGTCACGAATTGATTAGTCGATTACTAAGTTTCCAACTACAAAGGCTACACTTCAAACACGCCTGTTTTTGATAGTATTAATAATTAATTCCGATCATCGGTATAACAAGCTAAGGTAATTAGAGAATGTGGGTAACTTGACATGTTTTTGAAATGTATTCCTCGGTTTCCATAACGTGTATACTTAGAGGCGCGAAATATTTGGATTTTCAAAATGGCGCTGCTTTTGACAGCAGTTGTCAAAAATTTGTAAAATTACCCACAAAATGATAACGTATTTTAGAAAAGGTTCTTCTTTTTCGAGCGTCATCGTCTCTGACACTTATCTGTGCGGGTTGTCTCTTTCTGAATGCTTGATGTGTCTGAATGCTCGAATAAAATATGTGGTGTACTAACAGAACTACTTCTTAATTAGTCGTCATCCAGATGTCACCCTTTTTCTTGTCCAACATTCTAGAGTTGGTTATGACAACAAACGTCAATGATAATTATGTCAAAATCGAAACATTCAAATTAAGTTCTATATTTTGTCAAAGGTCAAGATAATAATGTTGGATCCCTTTGTCTTTACTTACAACTAATGAGATTAACGTAGGATGAAAGATTGCCGGTGTGTGTCATGATTATTACGGAATTCGCACCTTTATCCCAGTGTTGGTGTTATTATGTGACTTGTCGTTTTGGTGTTATTTGCTTAGTTGGAAAACTCGCCAAATACGGTGAAAATAGTTCAGTTTTTCTTGCGAGATGTACTTAAATATGTCTTTTTAAACTGATAGCCTATTATGATTTCCACTGCAGTATATTTTCACAGAATTTGGAAGGGGGGATAACTGATAACTAGAAGTAGTTATATTGCCGGTTTTGGCAAGATCCAGCAATGTGACCCAACACAATGTAGAGAGGAGTGCATGTAAGTGAATATATACAGCCACTTTAGAGTGATCACAATCACTACCTATCGTATTTTCCTTATAATCTAAGCAGCACCTATAAATAGCACTTAAATACGGTCTCGTACATTCACACTATGTAGGTATATAACTATTAGTAGGTATCTACCTAACTACCTACCCAGTCATAGGTATTTTCCGCATCAAACCTGCAATACGTTTCTAACAGCCTAAAATGTCTCCCCTCTCCCTCTAACGTGTGTATGAATCACTGTGTACGTACGTGTATGTGTGTAGCTAGAAGGCATGTGAGAGCAAATTCCGCAGTTCAAAGTTAGGCTGTGCGCCCGCGCGGGCCCCGGTCGTTGAACCTGCGCGCGCGCCGCCAAGCCGTCTACGAGCGGTGTTATGTAACGTGACCTTAACATTGGGCTGTGAGAATGAGACCTTATTCAGTCAATTCAGTGTCGACTTTGAATGTGATCCGATTATGGCGTATTTATCATGTATAGATAACAGGTGCAGCTGTTCTTAGTCGAAGAATGCGATGAGTAAACGTTTTATGAGTATACAGAATTCTTTTTGTATAACTAATTTTATTTAGATGAGCAATTTGCATACGTAATGCTAATGCTTGGAATACGTTTTATGAAAAGCATACCTACTGTGGTTTATTGTAAATTAAATTAGGTATTCTCACAAGCTATTTTGGTGTAAAATAAGGATTTGGTATTGTTGTAATAAAATGAATTAAGTAAGTAGTTCATTTTCTGAACCCTGAACCTTGAACCTGAATTTTCTATTTGGTAGTCCGCGAAAGCTGTTTTAAAAGAACTTGAAAGACAAAAGGACTCTATGCACACATTTTCTGATTTTGTCAAAATTATAGTTAGTACTCGTATATTCTAATTTTAATTCGTTGACCTAGAATAAAATTTGTGTGTATTTCACCAAGGTTTTATAATATAATAACCGACCGACTGACCGAACTTTTCATAATAAAACAAGACCTAATTTAGGACAAACAAAGCTAGTTCATGTTATGCTCCTACCTGTAAAATATTTAACCTAACTAATCCATACCTAATAAATAACAATACATGTGTATAGATTACAGACCTGTCTAAAAAAATAAAACCGACTTCAAAAACACAAAAAAAAATAAAAATAACTTTAGCTTCAGAAGTCGGTGACTTTTGTTTGTTTGATTCAGTATTTTTGTTACCGAATGATTCAGTATTGAAGTCGGTTTTATTTTTTGCAAAAAAGTTTTTTATTTTTCCTTTTTTAGTCCTAATATCCTATACAAATATTTTATATCCATTTAATTTACATTGTTAACAATACATGTCATGATAATAGGCTTATCATATATTAATAAAATGGAACTGTACACAAATCTGCGTCCCCCTCAGAGCATACAGGCTTGATGTTAAGTAAGGTGTTGTGTAAACAATAAACATCCAAGCGATTCCAGCAATCACAACAGATTTGCTATCTATGATTTAAGAGTTTCTTTCCATATCTCTGAAGTCCATCATCAGATCACGACAATATTTCTATGGGACCAACTCGGAAGTATACTCTTTCAAACACAATAACAATCTTGAAAATCGATCTCCAATTGACCGAGAAATCGGTGAACATACAAAAAAAATATATATGTACAGCCGAATAGGTATAGAACCTCCTCCTTTTTGAAGTCGGTTAAAAACCAGTAGGATTTATAAAAACAGATTAAAAAAAAAACATTACGTTTTCTACTTATAAGTGCTATACTACCCGTCATATTTTAATTAGGTAAATCTACGAACTATGCGTGATATAAGTCCATTATTGTACCAACAGTGCCAGTTGCCATTAGGTAATCATAGGACATCCCCTTCACAAATTAGAACAATTCCCATAAACATGTAATCAACAGCGATCAACATTACAACATTAGTGAAGCGACACAGATTCACCGAAGCCCGCATCGATGAAATACGAAGAAAAAAAAGGCAAAATAACGGATGGAGAAAAGAAAACATAAAGCAAGCGCATCGTAATGCAAGTAAATCGTCCGTGGAATCCAAGAACAAAACCGAATAAATTGTTTTAATAAGGCATAAATTACGACAAAAAAATCGTACCGATCACGCCGTTACGATGGCTGACCATGGCATTTACGCTTTGTTGGATACCGTACATGGTGCTCTTGAAATGTGCTTTTTGTATGGCCACTGAGCTGGTTTTTGCTGCATCGAATACACGGTAATTTGCTATTAGTACTGTTACGGGTAGGCAGCGGGATGGATGCGCTTAGATGCACCTCTAAGTCATTGTGGCCTGCAGGTGACGCAGGTGTGATGTTCTAGTCCTAACGCTCACATGTAAGTTAATGATCACGCATGGAGGTTGTTAACTCGAGCTCTAAAGAGCGTTACTCAACTTCGAACGCTAAATTAAACTAAGATCAGGTGTTTATGGTCTAAGTTACATTTGAATTTTAGCTTAAGTTGATGTGTGTGATGTAATTATTTTGTCCTTATATACCTAAGCCGGGTATTATTACAGTTGACCTTTAAGACGATGTAAGGAACGACAGTTCTTTGGAAATTAATTCTATAGTACTAAGAACTATCACAAACGAAAGCCAAAACCGATTTCACTCAAATAGAAGGATGGTAAGAGTACATGAGGTATTTTCTCGTGAACAATTCTTTGTATACGGACTTACTGTCTCTTTAGGGAGCCGTATACTCAAAATAAACGAGTAAAAAGCCTTGGTAAGGTTACTGGTAGAAACAGAAATAGCCGCTCAAGGATGTCAACATTTTACAATGACAGCCGAGGTCCTAGCACGAACGCGCGACGAGTATATACGAACGATTTTTGAATCGTTTTTCGACAAGCACAATTAGTGAGCTTATTATTTACTGGTTTTTTTTTAAATTATCGATCAAAAATTTCCCCACTTGATTCAGAATAATGTACTGAATACGTGGTAACCTTTTTAGCGTCGGTATCCCTTCCACCTTGTATATGTATATGAAAATAACTAGTTTTCTTCTTCATCTCGAAACGATGAGTCGAGCTACACGATAACACAATGATAAATGCTTGCACTGACTTGACAAGTCCACTCAAATCTGTGTGGTTATTTCTTCAAAAGACAATCAGACACTATTCTGCAGCAACATTAAAAGAGACTGACACCTCTGAGTTTGTTTCGGCTGATACTTCTCAGAGAAGTCAGGTACGTAACACCGGCCCTATCTAGTCTTTGGTTCTTATCGCACTAAGAGATAATATGCGTCTTTACGGAGTAAATATTTCTTGATTATTTAAATTGTATTTATAAATAGAATATCATAGATAAACATGATTATTTAAAACTAATATTTACTTTTATGAACTAATTAACATTTATTTGTGTTCTAAATACAAAAATATTTGAATTTTCTAGTTTTCATATTAGACTGCTTAGCGTAATCATACCTTTGCTTCTTTTTCAACCTGACGAAAGCAAAGCGCGGAAAAAGAAAACAAATTAAATCATAGTTTCCAAAGTTGGCAAATTAAATCATAGTAATTCCTGACAAAAATACTATCCGTTCAAATGTTTCATAATTCTTCGAAAGTGTATTGAAAAACGTCGTTTTATACGCGTGGGGATTTGTTACTGCCTCGCCTGCAGCTCGGGTGTTAATTCCACCTCGAATGCAATAACAAAATTTCCCCACTTATATCAAAATGTGCTATTGTGTGTTTGTAGTGTTTGTACTTATTTGCAAAAGAAATATCATTTATGTTTACTCTGCGAGTTCGTGCTAGGCCTATACCTAGATACAGAATAAGTCATTTTTCCTACAAGTAAATAAAACTAAACATTCAACATTTTGATTCGAAAAGAAACGAGACCCTATAAAATACACAGTCGTCTCTACCGACAAAATATTTGTATTGTTGCATACAATGTAGATTTTGTGTCCGTTTCAACGGGTGCCTTGTAAATGACGTTTTGCGTTTAAAAAGGATAAGGTTTTAAGTTAAAATATTTTCTTTCTTAACATAGGTTCAAGATCGTAAATAAGGAATGAGTAGGTATTATAAGAGGAAGTCTGAAAGTGGCGCTAGTGACTAAAAAGTTGTGCGGTAATCGGTTATCGTGGTATGAACATGTGATGCGGATGAAAGAGGAAAATATCGTGAGGAACATTTGGAGTATGAATGTCGATGACAATAAGAGTAAAGGAAGACCAAAGAAGCGATGGATGGACTGTGTGAAGAATGATATGGTTAGAAAGGAGGTGACGGCTGAAATGACGAGTAATTGAGGAGTATGGAAGAAGAAGACATGCTGCGCCGACCCAAAATAAATTGGGATAAAGACAAGAGAATGATGATGACGATGATATAGTTTCGAGATCGGAATTAACGATATTTGTAAAAGGTTGAAACACACGTTAGAAGTTTCAACATAACATAAGGTAAAAGCACGTATTCCCGTTAGTGTACCAGTACCCGTTAACAAGTCAGTTTTTTTTATTATTGCTCTTTTCTACCAATAATAAATTAAATTTTGTGAAGGGCAATACCTTCTCGGTAATATTTTGTACAATTGTAATGGCATCATTGTCCAAAAAGTTCAATGGCGTCAAAACCATGCGATAACAAAAGTTTGCTATAACTGAATATTATGAAAGTTCAAAGTTCTGTCAGTGAACTACGAAACCACCACGTCGCATTGATCAGCTAGCCATACTGCGACGGATAACATTAAAGTAAGAGTGTTAATTTTCTAAGATATTTAAGTATATTATTTTGCGATATAACTTATAAATCGAGGTGAATCTAATTGGGAAATAAATATTTTTGCCGTTCACATCTATTGGTACTAACAAACCCCTACTTGACCTAGTACCCGTTAAAATCGTATTTTTTTTAACGGATATTGGTACACGATCAACCCGGTAATACACGTTGTACCGAAACCCGTTATTGTGTACTTATTGCCTTGAAATAGGTCTCATTTTCCTTTAAAACTGTAGAATACATTTTTGCCTGATATTGAGACTTCAAATAACAGTTGCATTTAAACCCGACAGCGTCCTTATTGCATTGTGTTAAGTCCTCTTTTCTTTCGAATCAATAGAATGTAGTTTCTATGCTCCTTGTTTGTGTTGTAATCACTTGGATTCGATTGCCTATTTAGTTTTTTTTATGATTTTCAAATTTTTGCACGTTTCGCGTTACTGCTCTGCTGTTCTGAAACCAGGTTTTTCGATGCGCATCGTGTGTCGTGCTGCTTTTTTAGTATGGATATTGATAACCACGCAGTAATTTGAAGCAAACTTCAGACCGGTAAACTTACATGACTCGATCTGTGGATATCCGACTAATTTTTTCGTTGTTCTTTTTTTTGGGATGGGTAATCATCAAATGACTCCTCCCGCTCTGGGCGGAGCGGAAGGGAGTGTCAGACTTTTACTGACTAAAACCCATCCATGTTCCTTCTTTTGCCCTTTATGTTTCAGGGCCGCGGTATCTCTTTCGAACAGTCCCGCAGCCCTGGCAGGCATCGGCCTTTGCGGGCCCCTCCTGTTTGCTGACATCCCTTTGAGGCGCGCGTGGAACACGAACGCGCCGTCGACACGGCCTGTCGTCATAAGACAGACGGACGGCGAAGTACCCCATTACTCACCGCCCACATGCCCGCCCCTACGGTGGCCGAGAGCCACCACGTGGCCCCCGACGCCCGGGGCGTCTCCCGCGGCGGCTGGGACGTGAGGTTATATATACCTTTCACGTTCCGCTACCTCCTTCGTTAGCATGACTGCTTAGCAGAAGGAGGTGACGGCTTCCCATTCCCTCTCGCCCGGGACCATGGCTTGAACCAGGGCCGGACGCGAGCCGCCAATCGCCGCTACGAGGACACGGCGGTGCTCCGCCCAAGCGGAGCAGACCTTCACGGTGTGCTCCACCGTGTTCTCCGGGCGATCCTCACAATGACAACACCCGGGCGTTTCCTCCCGCCCGTTTCGGTGCCGGTACCTCCCGAAACAACCGTGTCCGGTGAAGACCTGCGTCAGGCGGAATGTGAGGGCGTCATGGCGCCTCTCTAGCCACTCCTCAAAGACGGAACTTACCACCACTATTATGGCGTGCCCTGCACAGGGTTGCGACAGTCTCTCTCTCCATGTCGCCATGAGATAGCGCCGGAGGTCTGTCCGCTGAGCCACAATTTGCCGCGGCAGCTGAGTTTCCCCGCGACGTAGTGCCCTCGGCGATAGTCCTCGCGCGCCCCTCGTGCAGGCGCGCGAGGACTATCGCCTCCAGATCCCATGGTGGCAATCCGGCAAGGAGGCTCGCCGCCTCGTTGGAGATCGTACAGCCTTACGGCTACCACCTTTTGGGGGAGTTCAGGTAGTGGGCGGCTCGCCGCCTCAAGGATCGCGCCCGCACCGGGGCCCCGTAAAGGGCCATCGACCGCACGACACCCGCGTAGAGCCTCCGGCCGGAGGCGTTTGGACCCCTCAAATTGGGCAAGAGCCACTTGAAGGCAACCCCGGCCCGTTCCACTTTGGGAGCCAAACGTCGGAAATGCTCCACGAAGTTCCACCGGCTGTCGAGGACGAGTCCAAGGTACTTCAACGTCGACTCGACGCCGATGGGACCCCTCCTACCGTCAGCATGGATCATGACGGTGGCGCATTCCAAGGTCCATGTAAGCATATGGCCTCGGACTTGTGCAATGCCACCTCGAGACCCAATTGCCGGATCCTATTTGTGACTATCGCAACCCCGCGTGTCATAATTTCGGCCGCCACCTCGTGCAACCTCCCTTGTGCCAGCACTAGCGTTTCGTCAGGAGTGCCTCCCTAATGCAGCTCCAGGGCATGGTGTTGAAGGCGTTGGCAATGTCAAGAGACACCGCCAAGACGACCCCACCCCAGGACACCGCATCCCCCGTCGGCGTCGTGAGGGCTCTCACGCGCATGATGGCGTCCACCGTCGAGCGCCCCGAAACCAAACTGGTGGTCCGCAAGATCCAGTCCCATCCCCGCAAGGTGCCCGGCGAGGCGGTTTGCAATGACTATTTCAAAGACCTTGCTCACCTCGTCGAGGAACACAATGGGCCAGTATGCGGACGGAGAGTCCGCAGAGCGCCCCGGCTTCCGAATGAGGTCCAGCTTCCCCGTCTTCCAACGAAGCGAGAACTGGTCTCTCTCCAAGCATGCGCTTAGGAGAACAAAAAATGTCTCTTCTTTGGATAAACCGTTTTTTATTTATTTTACACAGCGCGAGTCCATACTTTCGTAAGGGAAATACTACACTGTTATAATAACTATTTTTCAGATTACCACTCATAAAATTAGAATCAAGACTTCGCTTACCAGAAATGCAAAAATAGCATTTCTGTGAACTTTAACGTAAAGCAATAGAGTTCAAATTCGCGGTTAAAATTACCGGATTCAGGGACATTTTAACGTTTACTAGTACAAATCTACCGGGTACTGGTACAATTAGCCCTTTGTTTGATTTTTTTGTATTATTGTTAAAGAAAATATAGACTAATAAATAAAAAGAATATTACACTAAAACTAGTTTAAATTATCTCTCTAGTTATGTAATTATTTTTTTTGTAAGTCTTCTAGTTTTAGCATAGCAGACCTGCAAAGTCAGTGAAGTTCAAAACTTCACGGTTATTGGGCCCTTTACCTTAACGGCTGTAATCCTCGAAGGGTTAGACAGAGGGTATTAATGTACACCCACATTTCGCCAGTTATGTCAGTTACAGTCACTTGTAATAGAGAGCGAGTTTATTGCCACAAATCTATTCCTGAGAAATTCCTGATGAAAAAACTTAATACAACTTTACCCGACTTGGGAGTCGAACCCAACACCTCATGATCAACAGTATCGTTTGCGAATATTAGACCTACGAGGCAGTATGGAGTAGTTTATAAACATATTATACGAACAATGTTGACGGTAGCACACAGGAACATTGCGGACATTATCGCTTTGTCGGATATTGAAGCGCTCAAATTAAAGCATAATTCTGATGATGCTTCGGACAAAATCGTTATAATTAATGAAAGCACAGCCACAGTGCGTTAATCCACTTCCATTTTGTGTACTCCACTAGAGCATGTAAAGCGAAATACTAAAGCGAAAACTAAATTTCGACTCATTAAACCGAACCTGACAACAGTTCTAATTATTAAATCTGAAACAAGGGTATTCTTGGTATTGGTCCGTTTGTTTCAAAATGCACTATTGTCGGAAAATTCGTGAATACCACACGCAATGATAGCTATGTGATATGCTGAAGGTAATCTCAAATTCCGGGAAACCTTGACGTTTGGTGGAAAATGGAAATGCTGGATTTTCCTACGTATTTCGGCAGCCACGAAATTGCAATTTAATTAACGGCGAAATTCTTTGTTGTGGGGTAATCGTATTAAAGAACCAATATTATGCAAGCCTATGCCTACAATGTTGGTAAATAATACATTAATTTACTGCTTTTCAAAGTTGAATTTATCAATTTTATTTTCAAGTTTATATAACATTAAAATATCTGGAATGCTTCGTACCTACGTCTGATTAAAACGTAAGTAAATAAGGCACAATAAAAATGGTATTTTTTTTATTAATCAGCCAAACAACATCCGAGAAATATATGGATAAACAATTTCACGAAGTCCTTCAGAGTCGTGATTTGATTTTTCACTCAAATTAAAAAGGTATGGTCATTTCTCATCTCATAATAAAATAACATGTACTCTAAGTACATAATGAGTTTAGGTGCAGCATTATGACATAATTCATTCGGTGTGGCACTCATAAGCAGGCTCAGAATATTCTTTGTGGAGCGCCGGGAAAGGGCTGTGTGGTTTCTAGTGTTGTGCCACGAGACTTGTCGATGAATTTTCAAAAAGTTTTCCCTCTTCTTTTCTTTCTATGCCAACAAAGTTTTTGGTTTTTTTTGATAGAGTAAATTGATAACCTACTTAGGAGTTAGTAAGTTTTAGAAATAGGTAGGTATTATCAAAAATACAAATTAAAAATTATAAAAGAAAACCATGTCCCATCATACTCGCTAATCAATACTATTCTTTACATTAAGATTTCTCAAATATTCATTAATTTCGAACAATTCCGACGTATTGTGCAGATCGTGCTGCAGAGCAGTAGAAAAAACCTGTCTTTCACTTGTCAAAAAACACACGCACACAATACTTAAATGCATGTCACCCATCGAGCAGAACTCATCGACATCGATACAGCCCGTGCCTACCTAACAGGCTTTGGCGTCAGGTCCAGATCAAATTAAAAACAGAATTTATTATAAGTATCATTAATTATTTAATGCAATACTGCGCTCACTGCCGTCGGGTGGGACGGACTGACCGCACTCCGTGTTTTTGCTACCGAATTTACAGGTACAAAGAGAATAGGATATTTAGATTAACACTCTGAAGGGATGAACGCAATGTCGGGATAGTCGACGTAGGAAGCATAATTAGTTTCACACGTACAACATCACAATTAACTTTTTACTTAACCTAAAAATCATGTAAATGGACATCATTTACATGATTTTTAGGTGCTACGTTCTAATTTGTTGCCGTATCTATTGGGCTGTTTGTTGTGACACTTCTAATTTATGTGTCAAAATGCCGTGATTTACGATATGTTAATGGTTATGCATTCGATATTATGAAGCATTGGTTTAATGGAACTCTATTCTTTTATGTTTTTCTTTTATTAAGTATTAAAAAATTTGCCTGATTTACTTAGAGATCACAGTTTTCAATAATGTATTTTATTGGTATTCACCATTACAATCTATTAATAATCAACTACAGCAAACAATGGATTTATGTTTTCAATAAAATATTGTAACAATTTATATTTTAGGAGCGTAATATCGAAGGATTACAGTGCACTTTGCGCGAGGATTACAAGCGAAAATGGAAAACGCATTCAAAAATTTTCCAGTAATATTCTTTGCACTGATAAATTCAATTCGCGATTTTATGAGCAAATCCAAAAAGCAACATCGACCTCGTATTGCAGAATCCGTTTTAAGAGCATAAGCACGAAATGAGTTTCATATTACAAGATACTCGAAACCGTGTGGATTTCAAAACGATGGCAATTGATAGTTCGGGGTAGGTAGGGACCGAGGAGTAACTAACTTTAGGAAAAGTTCCAGCAACCGATTCGAGAGCGAAACTACGTCGTGTTCGTAAATCCCGCAAAAAATAACTTGTCATTGTTGTTGAACATTTGGCCTATAAATGTTAAATTAGTCCTTTGAATTTCTGTTTAATATTAGTGGGCTCAAAGGCTCGACAAGGAATTAAATATGAATATTTGTCTGGCCTCGTCAACAGAATGTTCCGAAGGTCCGAACCAGGGGTTCTTTACGTCTTTGTAGCGGTTAGCAAGTATCAAGAGTAGGTTTACTTAGGGCGTACCCCTAGGCCTGTTTTGGTCGGGCTACTTGGGGAATGAATACGAAAACGTATTTGCTTTGTGACTTGTAAATGTCCTCTGGCGGAATGACGACATTGTTAATAAATTACTTGTAAGTCTTGTGTGTATCTTAAAAAGTTCCGTGACGCGTGTATTAGACGGCCATGCTGGGAACTCGGCTTCCTTTTAGTTAGTAGGTGAGTATTAACAGTTACTTTGTAAGGAACTGGTGACAATTCTCGACGTTTTTTTTTACTCTGATATTTGTCAACCCTGGAATTTATTTCAAAGATTATTAAATTAATTACAAACTATAACAATAATAAATATGTACAAGTAGAAAAGGGTTACAGGGCGTCCAAGAATTCGTTCACATCGCTGTCAACAGGAAAATTGCCCAGAAGGCTGGCAGCATTGCCACGTTGGATGGCAATGCTGATTCTTTGGGCAAAAAATAGGCGATTTTGTATAAAGTGTGTAAAAATTGAACATCTTGAGTCTCAAATATATCAATACTTAAAAAACTACTAACTAGGCGCATCACTAAAATCATGCACTATTTTCCATACAATGCCATGTTGGTAATTTGCGCAAGTTCAACCATACCCGTAATTGGACATTGGAGTTACCATAAAATAAAAATCAAAGCCTTTTTTTTTCAAATAGACCAGTTGCAGACGCTTTTGAATTGTCAACGTACGTATCAATGTTGCTTTTATTGGTCTATACCAGGGGTTCCCAAACTTTTACGGTTCGCGGTGCACTTACAGGTGGGGGCGGGGCGCCGAGACAAAATGCAAAATTTTGTCTCGGCGCCCTAGCTAGTCAAAATAGGGTACAAGGTACTAAGTTGGTAGGCACAAAAATTAAAAATCCACAATATGAAGCTGAAGTTTTATATAGGTAATAATATATCGACTCTCAAGAAATCAAATCAAATCGCAACGTGAATTTTGTTTTAAGGCTACTGTCTCAAGAGAGTTCAGTGAGACTCTTCTTCGAAGCGAATTCTGGTGCCTCTTGTGCATGGAAAGGATCTTGGAGCCACGTAAATTTTTCGACAGCGACTTCGGAACAGTACCTATTACGAAAATCATTCAGTGAGTTTCGAAAAGTTTCGTATCCGTGAAAAGAGACATCAAGCCTTGTGACACAACAAGCTCTTTAGATTTGTAAACTAAAAAGTTTGTTGTCTCATTTGCAACGCTGTCCACGTTGTTAAGTTTAGTTTCCGGAGAATGGCTAATAGGAATGTATAGGAACGCCTCATGGCGCCCCTCTTTCCTCTCTACGGCACACACTTTGGGAACCCCTGGTCTATCCCGAGTCCTCAACTCAAAGGCCTGTCGCCGTCCAAACCTCTCTGTTTTGTGCAATTTCAGGCCATGTTTGCCTCGCGAAAAATATCAAATAAAAAAGATAAGAATTTGAAGCTACAGTCCTACCTACACTATAATAACTGTGAAAGTACTGTAGTTGCCAACATGGGCCACATTTTGACACTTCCCTAGAATCAATGACAGCGTGTTTGTTCTCCGTTAAGTACAGATAAGGCTCTCACAATCGCGCCTCTCATTAAACAGGGGGAAGTGTTTGTAATAATTGATTAAACCTATACGTATGTCGACTGTTGATTAATTGACGGTGGGTAGGTGAACAATGGGGTTAGGAGTTACTAGAACAGGCAATATACTGAGATGTTTAATCCACTGTAAATGTTTTTTTATGTAGCGATGATATAATAGCAAAGTAGCTAATATAAGTACGTGCCCAGATTTTATTTCATAGAAAGATCCTGAAACTACAAACACTTCGGTTAGGTTAATTACTACGGATCAGATTCACGGATGAGAGCAACGATGGCCCAGTGGTGGCGGCCCCGACTTACGAACAGTAACTCGTGGGTTCGAACCCAGGCAGGCGTATTACTTTGTGTAATTTATTTCATCACCAATGCTCTCAAAAACGGTGAAGGAAACCATTGTAAGGAAACCGGCATGTCCTAGAACTAAAAATTCGAAGACATGTGACATCTACCAACCCGCATTGGGCCCGCGTGGTGGATTACAGCCCATTCCCATTGATAATTGTAGCAATAATAATATAATCGATTTGATCTTTAAAATGTAAGCACATGTTTCATAAATAATGTAAATGTTTGCATGCCGAATGGTAAAATATGGCTGAGCTTTGATATTTCATAACAACCAAACCCATGTTTGCAAAATAAAATTCTATTCTATTCCCTCTTTTAGAGACGAGGCCATGTGTCCCAGCAGTGGGAGCATTATAGGCTGATTATGCTAGATTTTTTTCAAACATGCTACAAAATTACTTCTTTCTTTTTCTTATTTATCGTGTGGTTAGTATTTATTTAACTGGTATCAGAATTTTATGCCGCCCATTGACCTCCCCCCCCTGAATTGACTTTACATGCCATCGTAAAATATCTCTCAGGCATGCTGGTTTCCTCAAGCAAATACAAATTCAGGACTTTATTCCAAAACTCTAGTGTTGTTTTTCAAACCCATACAATATCAATAAAAACGAGTTTTCCAAACTAGATGTAGCTTTTATTTTATCTCTCTCAAGTGCAAATCCCGTCGTTTTTCACATAGTAACAGCCCATACAGTCAATTTGTAAAAGGCCGTCACTTTTGCGCCGCGACTTAAGAATTAGTTTTGACCTCAAACACTTCGGTAAAGCGACTTTGTTCATTTGTTACGAGCCCCATGTGTTTTTTAGATCCCACGTTAAAAGCTTTGAAGTTTGCCTAGTTTAGGTAGACCCTGTATGGCCCAAGCCTTGACACCGGCACCTAAGGCCGCCCGGCTTAGCGAGCGTAGAGCGGGCTATGTGCGTGTTTCATAGCATAATAGGGCTGCAAATTTTCTCACGCACTTTGGACCATCTTTGCCTGACAGATTTGACACTTAAAAACCGGTGACTGATTGCCTACCTGCTTTTTATTGTTACAAAATTGTAAATTGTTACATACTGGACTTTTTGTTTTAGCATGGCGCGACGCGTTGCTATTAGATTGGCCATGTACTGGGCCTATATGAATTAAAAATAATATCAGCACCAAAAGAAAGGTTGATTTTATTTATTGCTCAATTATTGGAATTGCAGCTACCTATGCATCTAAAATTAACAAAGCCTTTGGCATTTACTCCCTCTTAGTACATTTGTGTACTGTAAATAAATAAATTAAAGTTTCTTCAACATTTTGTAGTTCTGTGGCTCGCTAAGTCGCATAGTGTACCAGCGAATCTTATGCAAATGGTGTCTCCAATCTCGAAACGTTCTTACATACTGCCTCGGCTTCATTGTGACATATTAAATTAATTTCATACGTTGTAACTACAGTTACAGTCGAAACCTAGGCTTATGTTTGTCAAAGAAACTAACATTATCAAAAGAAATGGTTTTATAAACGTAAAAGAAGGATTTAGGTACCTCAGTGTATTTTGTACCTAATATTCTGTTTGTTTAAAAATAAAAGGAAAAAAAGGATCACACGACAAGAACTTTTAAAACATTTGTCGTTGTTTTTAGAATAAAAGTTAACGCAAAGTTAAACATAAACGACAATAAGAACTAATATAATAAAACGTTACACCAACTATAATAGAAGCTATTATGACCAGATATTCCGGAACAGTACCAGAACCGGTTAAAGCGAATAAGGAACACGAAACGTTCCCTAACAGCCAATAGCACCTAATGTGCTTACATGATAACCCGTGATTCCGTAACTGCTAGTGATTCTAACAAGGTTTTCGCTGTGTCCAGTGAACTGATGCTAAACCGTACTGCGTAGTAAAGGGAGCTGGGTATGGCAGGTGAAACTAGAACCTCTCTCCTGTAATATTCACTTTGGTGCCCCCCCCCGCCCATCCCTTCGCCGCAGTCCCTTCCGAAAGCTCTTAATGCCAAGTCGGCCTGACCTCATGCCAGCTACATTAAGCCGTTTATACATTATGTATGAATTTGTTATGCCGTTTGATGTAAAGAAGCTTTAACTCTGGTAGTGCTAAGGTTTTAAGTCAATTTTCTTTTAATATTTTATAATCTAATTTTTCAATTTCTTTAGCTGATGGAGGTGGAATATTGTAGTGTTTTAGCTAAGATTAGAAATATAACCTTGACTACAATTTAGATTTTTTAAGGAAAATCTCTTGTTATAAATTGCCTAAGTGAACTATCAAAATCGCTATATTGATTTTATAGCTGCAAACGCCTCGTTCACCGAAGTGCCATAGGCATTCACCAATTAGGCTAATGAAATCTCTCTGCAGCAATATTTCATAAACGCGAAAGGACAAATAACAATTCTGCAAACAAACAAATTCTCAACAAAAAAATACAGGTGCATTTTATTCTCTAGTTTCCCGTTTTTTAATTAAGTTAATGACAACACCACTCGACGAAGTGTTGCCAGGTGCCATCCCGGCTGAGCCAATACCTCTGCTCGACGTCAATAGCGCTCGTATTCCCCAATATTTGGATTTTCGATGGCCTGAATGAGCCTTCCGTTCACGCCCAGTTTTTTGGCCTCGAGCTATCCCAGAAATGTAAAAAGCAGACCAATTCCTCTCGTACAGTATTTTGACACGTCCAATAGGCTGTAGGCTGCATGTAAGCTGTACAAAGTATTGCTTTGGACAGGTATGGAGAGATATCAAACGTCCCATTTTCATGGTGCTATTAATGTAATTTTCAATTTTAACCACAGAATAAAGCTTGTGTTTGCTCTATTTATTTACTTCTCTACATGTGTCTACTTATTTGTTTGCGGAATTATCATGTATAAGGTTGATGTTGTGAACTTATATTTCAAAAGTTCTGCCAGTCGGTATTTACTCTAATACGAGACTGACAAGTACCTACCTAGAATACATGATTTTACTGAAACTTCTAACTGGCGAATTTTGAATTCTAATATTTCGAATCTTATATTTCAAAGCATTTCCTACCTATTAAAATACTAAAATACACATATTATTACAAAAACAAAAAACTGAAAACACAGTACGCTATAGTTTCGCTTTTTCTTGCTTCTTTTTATATAAATTATTATCACCAGGCCAATGAACACGAATGAGGTAAATAGGCCTTATCCGGTTACTAGCATATTTTATATCAATAAATAACTTGTTTATTTCAGAGGAAAAGACAAAATAACAGTTTGTTAAACAATGCGTTTTCCTGCTGTAAACCCGGATGTGTTAACTTCTTAAACAGGTCAACACGAATTCAAATGAAGGAAGACAGAATCTCAGTGAGTTTTGTGAAAACTACGGCTTACAAATTCGTTACTTTACATTCAAATGAGGCCTCATTACGATGTAAAAATAAAACTTGTAAGGCTTCCCTCATGCTGATTTTGGGCAAGGAAAAAAGATGTTTCATTACTTTAATTAATTTAACGATGTATTAAGTGCTTGTCTGAAAGTTCGTCTTAAGTTTTTCGGCTTATAAAATGAGCTGTTAAATAAGAAAGTTTCTTATGATCGAACATCATCAGCTGTCTAAAGACTGAGCTGGATAAAGGATTTTTTCATTAAGCTTGCGCTAATCGTCCTATTATTACGAATGATGTACCTTTTTCCCCGGATAAATGTTAAACAAAGGGCTTTTCTAATATTAAATAAGCTTCAAAATATTAAATTCTTCGGACATAAATTATTTTAAAATACGTATTACCTTATAAAAGGTCTGAACCAGGCCGAAATCGATAGCCGTTAGTAACAGTGTCTACTCATTATTTCCGAAACATGAAATCCGTACAATTCGACTGTTCCAACGAAATATCAATAAATTCGGATATTATTTGTATAGCAAATAAACTGTAATACTGGTACTGTTCGTAATCAATTGGGAATCAAATGGTTGCTCAGTCAATCTTAGGCACACGCTATACACCTGCTAGCACAATATTAGGTTTATTCAAACTGATACGGACAGTCGGACAATTAGTGGACATGGCTCAAGACACCGGACTCTGATCTGTACAAAAGTATCTGTCATATTCATTTAAATCGATAAGACAAAGACGAAGAAGTCAAACGTTAAGTGAGAGTCACTCGTGTCAAAGTCAAAGTCAAAACTCAAGATTTGTAAAGGGGGTGACGTCTTTTAGGGTGGAAGCACCAGGGTAGCCCGCGAAATTTAAATTATCTTACGTTTTTTTGCCAGTCAGTGTCAGGTTGTATGTTGATTAAAATATGATTCGCGACCCTAACGAATTGCAAAAAACCGGCCAAGTGCGAGTCGTATCACACGCACTCTGGGTTTCTAGCACGAAACAATATAATAAAAATATTTTGAGCGCTCATTCATATGTTGTATTGTATTGCATTCAACAGCAAAACTAAATTTGTTTTTTATGGTAAGATTATTGCTGCAGTTTGATTAAAAAGAACCATATCTCAAAAACTAAACATGAAATCTTATTCAAACCAATTTTCGTTGAAAGTTTTTATTACGTTCTACAATCCTTTTTCAGAATTCGAAATCCTCTCCTTTTACTTTAGAAAGTAGAGGGGGGAGGGAGGACACACATTTTACCGCTTTGAAAGTGTTAATCTTTCAAACAATTGACTTTGAGAAAAATAGTTTTATATAATAGTATAGGTTTGATGTTTTTTTTTTAGTTCCACGTATGGGGAACCCCCTCTAAATCTTTTAATTTTTGTATAAAAATCGTAGAGTGGTTCACAGAATACATCTACCTACCAAGTTTCAACTGTATAGTCCTAATAGTTTCGTAATAAAGTGGCTGTGACATACGGACGGACAGACAGACACGACTGAATCTATAAGGGTTCCGTTTTTTGCCATTCAACTACGGAACCCTAAAAACAAAGAAAATTTGAATTTCGCGAGCTACCCTGGCACTTCCACCCTAAAAGACGTCACCCTCTTTACAAAACCTGAGTTTTGACTTCAACAGTTGTTCAATGTAGGTATTGTATCTGTTTGTCTACTACGTAACATCTAGATGGAAAAGGTGATCGTCTACTGAAATCACTTTACCAGGGGAAATTGATTTTCACAGTAGATATAATTTCTAAAGATGGTCCGTGGTAAATATTTTAATTAAAACAAATCTTACCAATATACCACGAAAACAAAGTTTTCAACTCATTGAAATACCTACCCAATTCTCCCATTCAAAACATTGACAGAACTTTAAAACATTTAAGATAAATCGTGCAGAATTTTGAATTGGAAAAGTAACATTAATAATAAGTTTAAAAACGTATTTATCATAGCGGCTCCTAAGGCATGGCAGGCATGTCCGACCTAACGAGGAACGGAGTATTTTCCAAATGTTTTAAGGAGACGACGTCATAGGGGAGGCGGAGCGGGCTGAGTTGTGGGCGGTACCTTTTACAAGTCTCAAATTTCTTGGAAATATGGCCCAGGTCTAAAGGCGTTGTATAAAACCCTCCCCTACATCTTCCCGCTCCCGCTTCCGCTTTCAGTCAGACGTGCCCTTAAATGGGGGAATAATCGCGATGCATCCAAGAGTCTGAGGCATTAGACTGCAACACGTTAGATGCTACATTATATTTGAGACGTCTTGATATCGTCTGCGTTTTAGAATACTAATATCTGTTTTGACTAATATGGGTAATCTATTATCGGTTCAACGACCCCTGTTGGATGGATAAGGGGCCATCCTTTAATAACGTGAGGTTTTTTAGGCCACTTTTATACTCTTCTCTCCCCCCTTGGTGATATGTTGTTAGGTTTCAGGCTAAACTTCCTCCCAAGGGGACGAACCGTGAAAAAAAAATACTCCCAGCATAGCGAGTTATTTTTTTTTTAAAGATTTGGTAGTTTTAGAATCTTTTTTATTTAAAACATTTCTTTTGTGATTTTTAAGACACGAAATTAGTTTGCTCGGATTTCTACGTGATAGTAAAAAATAAGTCATTAAATTCCTTTTTTTACACGAAAAAATACTCGTGATTGTCACACTATCCCATTCCTTTTGTGATTAATCGTGATTTTTTCTCTCTCACTGTTTGAACCTCACGTGATTAAAGGACAACCCAAGTAGTTTTCTTTTACAGGTAAACATCGGCCGCCTCATTTTATAGCTACAAGGTACTGTCATTTGTGAGATTGTCTCTATTTTCTCTTATAAGAAGTTGCCGTTTTTTTCTCACATTTTGTTCTGTTTGTAACTTTGACGTATAGTCATATATTTTCCTAATTATTTGTTATATTACGTACCTTTTAGAGTTTAAAAACCATACTAGTAGTTGCATATTACCTCATAGGGTAGTGTGTCCAAACACTTGTTTCAGTGTGCCGTCGGTTTCACTACTTCAAGTAGGTATATTTTTGTCATAGACTGTGTTTTGAGAATTTAAGATACTCAGTGCAGCGCAGCTTTTTTCACTCTAACCATAGTTTGCATTTGCATCATAATAGGTTCAGACGTTTCCAAGAAAAAAAAAATTGTATGGAAATATCACTTTTCACGAAATCGTCTGTACAAAATGGAAATTTCATACTTTAACCCCTAATATTAAAAGACTTGGTAATGGAATTTGGTACGTGATAGATAGGTGATTATGTAATACAGCTATCCATCCTTTTTCCAGTACCCTCATAGTCTTTGTCATTAACCACACAAGACTCACATTTCATTCTTTTATTTTCTATTCGCTGTCAGCCATGAGAAACTGCGCAATGAGAAACGAAGTCTTTTTAATGTTCAACCTTTACTTACTATTGGTCGATGAGTACAGAAAGCTTTGAGAGTCGAGCAGGACAGGGATTAACATCAGTTGAATTAATATTCCTAGAAACTAACTTAGATTCTAAGAATAATTTATTTACATTGAAAGGTAGGACTACTTTATTTCTTATTCCTCTATATTCGTCCTTTTATTAATAAAACAGTCATATACTCGTATTTCTGCTATTTGATATTATCGAACTACGAGATTAAGTTTAAAACTAATCACTATCATAATCATATGCTTAGCATTTCCCCGACTATTTTGGGGTGAGATTATACTATCCCATCGCACTATGAAAATGAGGGATGAGAGATTGTGCGTGTGCTGATCACACATTTGTGCACTATATTTCCTGCATCAATGGCTAGTCTCCCCTGAGATTGAATGCCAGGGCCGAAAACGGTCATAAAACTATTACTATTTTTGGGTCGAATGCAGCAACGCTGTGCATCACCTGATCCTCTTTCAAAATAGTAAAGGGGTTTGGTAACATCATCCTCTGCCTAGCTTTTTTCCAACTATGTTGGGGTCGGCTTCCAGTCTCACCGGATGCTGCTGTATACCAGTACTATCCAAGGAGCGACTGCCTATCTCACCTTTGTAACCCAGATAGTAGGTACTGGGTAATACGATTCCTCTTGTTGAGACTAGTTGTCAGAATTTCGTGCCACTGACTACCTGTAACGACTGTTAAAGATTTACAAATGACAGCCGAGACCAACGGCTTAACGTGCTTTCCAAGGCACGGAGGAAACTCGGTAAGTAATGGATGGTTACCCATCCACGGATCAACCTAGGCAAGCGCGGCTTAACCTGTCGAGCGACCCGCGTGGCTGCTATTATTTGGCCACGAGCTAAAAGGGGTTTGGTAACTTACACTAACAACTGTCTATCTGACCAATTTTAACCAGAACCCGTACCAAAAAATCACATATTCTTCGTATTCAATTACACTCCAACATTTTCCCAAGACAGATTGTAGGGAAACGGTCGAGATAAAGGCCGATGTCACTTGTTGCTTGAATCTGGTATGCGTCACACGTCTGCGTCGTCTCGGTGCCTTCTAAACTGTGTTTAGGAACGTCTGCCGTACCCGCTTTTTATTTCAGGCCATTTAAATTCTATTGGGCTTGCTAACTGAGCGAGAGGAGTTTGAATTAATCGTGCAAGTTGTCATTTGTTGTTCATTGTCACGCCTGGTTTGGGAAGTTGTAGGTCTAGGAGTGTTTAAAGTGATAAGAGAGAGTAAGAACATGTATCCATATCTCTTTAAAGGAAGTACCTAAGCGTCAAGGTAGCCCGCGAAATTCGAATTAATTGACGTTTTTTTTGCAATTTGCAGATGTCAGGCTGTATATTGAACAAAATATGATTTTTAACTCAGTTAAACCATATTTATTACGGTCGCGAATCATATTTTAATTAACATAAAACGTGACCTGAATTGCAAAAAAAAAAAATAACAAAAGTCTTGGAAGATTTTTTTATGAAGCCTGGCTGGCCTGACTTCCGCCACATGCGCCATGCGGCCGCGTGCATGCGGCTGATGTGACCCACCCATTTTAGCCTAGCAGCCTTCTTGCCAACGTCCACTATGCCCGTTTAGGAACGCAGCGTGGTGTTACGAACCTTGTCTTGTCTTTTGACACCCAGAATGCTGCGTTCCATTGCCCTTTGACAAACTCCAGACGGAACTTCTATTACCTCTTCTCTTCTGTTACTTTTATATAACGTCTATTACCTATTAGGTTCCATAAAATTATTATCAGGCACGGCATATAGCATGGTATTCTAGTTCAGAAATTAACTACAAAATATCACTACTCTGGAGTCTGGACTCAACACATTGCTCAGGCGCAGGGCACTTTTAACAAAAAGTATTGTGAGTAATAATACAATACTACACCATTACTTGAACCACCTAAATGTGATTTATTTTTACAGGTATCGTTAGTCAGTATAGTTATAAATTTTCGTAAAAGACACGCACAAGCATACTTAATTTTTTTTTAATGTTTAATGGGCCTACTCTTGACCTCAATTTAGTCCTAGAGGACAGAGATGAGGTCGACGATGGAACGAGCTAACCCAGAAGAAGCAGAAGATTGGGAACACCGACGAAGGCAGGGAATTCCACTCCTTGGCTGTGCGCATAACATCAACATCGTGGAATGAATCACAAAAGAATATGGAGTAGGCAATGAAATTAACAAGCACTACAAACAGTTTTAAATAAAAAATATTTTAGTGAAATAAACCTATTAATTAAAAATACCATGTGGTTTTGAGCCGAAACGAGTAAAATTCTTCCGTTTATCAGGTCCATCGAATTATTTCAGTTGAATAGACAGCATGTAACCGTATACCGGCCACAATGCATTTACTTTACCCGTCCGTGTGCTAAAAGTGGTCATTTTGGTTTAAATGCAGTTAAATGTTTGTTACTGCTCAAAACCGACACGCGTGGTTGATTGTTTGAATGTGGACGGGGCAAAAGAATTATTACAGAGTTCACTAACGGTCGACCACATTTCAACCTTATTACTTGAGGCATACGGGTGAAAAGTGATAGACCGTCAGTGATGCTTGTAAGGCTTGTAGAACGTGGCGTCCCTAGCTGAAATTGCGTTGAAAAAGTATTAATAAGGCAGATTTGAGTCGCAACGATGATGATGTTTTTCGGAAAGGTCAACAAGCATGCGTGTGTAACCAGATGCATGAACGTGGACAGGGCGAAAGGTTTTGCCGGTAAACCCCATGGGGAGGAGACATGAATGCATGACAACACGCAAGGCGTGTATGCTGTATGTATGATAACGTTTAGTTACGATAGTGATAGTTTGACGAATAGGTATAAGTTTCAAAACCCGTAGGTTTCGTAAATCTTAGCCTATCCCTAGAGTTGAGGGCAATTTACTATGTAGGATTTCTAGCGTATCCCATATACCTACTGCTACGAAAAAAATGAATAAGAAGAACAAAATGCGATACTCAAAAAAGTCTTGATTAGTACAATCTACAGAGTCGTACGTTCAGGGTGGAAGATCGAGATGGGCTAGAGCTTGATTTAAAATTAATTAGATTTTCATAAAAATTGCTCATACCATAAGCGAATTTTGAGTCATAAATACTAACCAATCAGAAAGTAGGTTTATTTCCGCATCATGCTGCATAATATGTCAATAAAACACATACCGAAGAACAGTAAAATAACGATCTATTCTATTCAACCATTTCGACCCCATTTTTAATTACTTACTCGAACAAAAAGGCAGCGCTTACAAAATAGTAGTAAACAGCAAATACAGTGCTGTAGTGTTACATTGTACGTAATCCCACATGTAGTCCGTTGGCAATAAACTGTAGTTACCAGTCGTGCTCATGTTGATGTGACGTCATGAACGAAATGGACGGTGACGGAGAACTACGAGTTAGGAAGTCGGTGTTTCTTAATTTTCTTTTTGAGAAAATGTTGAGTAAAATGTGGTGAGACTTCAAATTAAATGAACAGTGTTCATTTTTCGAAGAATTATAAATGTCAACGTATAAAATCAAAACAAAATGTGTCTTTAAGGTACAATTTCCAATGCGATTAAATCGCAAACTACTGAGCGCATTGGCGAACGCTTCCGAAGATATTTCAACAAGCGGCAATTTCTTCATCACCGGATTTTAGAATCACATACAAACACGTAGTGACAAATTAACCAAACTGGTGGGTGGCTTTGCCGCTGCGGTTTCAGTTGCAGTCGCTTGGGAAATCTTTCTTATATGCATCTTCATAGAAGGTGCAACGCTGACATAAACCAACAGTTAAAAAAATCATTTATTTCCAACACAAAGCCATATTATTGTGGAAAGAAAATACATTCAAAGGGACTAACTAAACTTACACTTTACTATTCTCATAATTCTAAACATTCATTCGTAACTCTACAGCAACGAGTTACCTAAAACGTATCATAAACTGAATTATTCCACATGAATTTAATATCAGCCAATTATAAAGTTACATTGTTACCATATTAAACAATTGGGACTATCAAAGTAAATGTATGTAGATAAAGTTTTACATAAGTAATTGCTTGTAAGAGTTTCTGCAAATATTTTATTTTTTCTACGTCTAGCTCACTTTCTTCTGAGAAATAGTAAGTTCGTATCTAATGTAAAGACAGAGCTTGCGTGTATATGAATTGAGGACCAGTCGAAGTGGCACGGACAAATCGCGGACCGGCAGCGGACACTGACAGATACTTTAGTATTATTTTTTTCGAGTTTCCGGCCTTTAGTTTCACATTTGAAAATCAACTCCGTTCAAAATCTAGACACGACAATCAATGTCGAAAAGTTATGATAAAAATGTTTGAGGTGTTTTTTTGATAGATAAGAATCCCCACTGTTCTCACTTAACCAACTGTATGTATAATAAAACCTGATAGTTATACTTAAAAAACATTCATACATACATGAACCCTGAAAACATAACACTCCTTTTTTGGGCAGTCGTGTAATAAAAGCGCAATCTTGGACTTTAAACAGTGCAATAAAGAAAGAAAAAAACAAATATTAACAATAACATTTTGGCATCGAGGAGCTCGTGGCTAAATAAGAACAGCCGCTTGGTTTAAGCCGTTGGTCCTGGCTGTCATTTGTACATCTTTGGCAGTCGTTACAGGTAGTCAGTATCCCGAAAGTCTGACAACCAGTCTTACCAAGGGGTATCGTATTATATATATAGGTAGTCGCTCCATGTAAAATACTGGTATTCAGCTGCATCCGGTTAGACTGGAAGCCGACCCCAACCTAGTTGGGAAAAGGCTAGGCAGATGATGAATAACATTTTGGCATTATACAAATCTAAACGAAAATAGGCATTAGTGTTTACCTTGAATATTAGGAGCACATAAACCTACGTCAAACAAGTCTGTTTCTAATCAGTTCGCAGTTTCCATTGAAACACGTTTCACAGAGCATTTTCAGTTCAAATAAGGCTTTATCAACCAGTTGCGTGGAACCGAGTCCGATCCAAAATTGAGCGTTGAAACGAGCATTTACAGCAAACAGTTGAGCAAAGGTTGAGCATAATACAGTACAGTACAATTTGTATGTGAAGACAATTTAGCTGTATCGACTCTGTGTTCATTACGAATGGCGAGACTGGTTTTATTTTATCAAATTGGTTGAACGGAATAAAATCTTTCACAATAGATTTGTTTTCTTGAATCAGTGAAGACCAGAGTTCAAAATCTGTTTTTCTGTTGTCTGGATCAGAAAGATTCTGTCTAAAGTAATAAGGACATAGGTAGGGCGTTTATGTAGATCAAGTATTCATATATTCAAATTGTATATTAAAAATAAAAGTCCGCCTCCGCTTACATCTACTTCAAATTAAGGGGCCACGAATAAATAATCCATTACGAATAAGATTAAAGGCTACATTTCCACATAGCACACAAAACACTTTCAGTATCTCCCATCAAAATGCAAGCGAGTGAAAGCTTTGAGGTAACAGAGGCAACTTGGACCTTGATTGCGGATCGCAAATGTTTGCCGGGGCTCACGAGAACCGCATCAATTATTCAAATAACTACGTACAGAGACTGACTAGACGAGTAATTTTGCGAATATTACCCGTGGAGGGGCACGAAATGTAAGCTGCTTACAAGTTTCGCGCCAAATAACTTTGGGATACCCGAAAATGGCTCTTGTGTATGGTAAGTATGCAACTCCGGGCGGCCCAGGCTCTAGTTAGTTAAGTGACGTTATTAATCTGATGAAAAGACCTATTGATCGTGAGTGTTGCTCGCTCTTCACAGTTTCACATACTTAAATGATATTACACACTCAACTTTGCTACTTAATTAATAAGACATCTAATGATATATTTTATCTCTTCGACAAAATACGCACATACGGTTTACTAAGCTGGATTCGGAACCACTCGCAGTTATCCAAACATGCCGAAAATCTCAACTTAAATATAGGAAAAATGTTCAATCTGAATAAAGTGTGCTACGGTGGGCTTTACCAAAAAGGGAAGAAGGATTAAAGAGGTCGCGAAGCTGACATAGTAGGATTAACTGAACGTTGCCGTGTCAGCAAATAAATGACGATTCTTCGAACGGATACATTATTCACTGGAAGATGTATTTTGTAATGTTTTATTCTCTTAAGAATAAAACATTAACTGTTTCCGCATCAAAAAAATAAGGAAGTCTTTACACGTGTCATCCGGATCGAAGGACAAACCTGAAAAAGAAGTTTTTGATCTCAATACAAATAAACCAACTAGGTTATTTTTCCATTGTCCATTGGGATTCGATAAAGTTGTAGTAATGGATTTTTCCAATCTAAAGCTAAGTCAAGCAAGGCCATCCAAATGGACCTGTTCTTAGTAATGTTTTTTTTTCTATTTGAAATTCAGTGTTTGACCCATAAGCTGCCTCAAACATAAGGCTTAGTTTTAGTACTAAAACCCTAGATATAAAGCTTAAACCTCCTTCAAATGCCCATTTGCTCGAATATTTCCCAACCTCGAACTTATGATAATTAATAATTCCGTCTGCTAGTCACTTCCAGTGAAGTTCAGTGTTGATGGCATCCGTAAAATAGGCTTAGACGGTGGCAACACGTCAATAAAATCTGACACTAGTCAACGAAAAAAAACGCTTACATTTTCAACTGATACCATTTTTATTTTTATCTGTTTTTTGTGAATTTTTTGTAACTAGTTTAGGTATAACGAGTGACCAGTTAACGTTGGACAACGAGAAATTTGATAGACGACTAACTAAAATTGCAAACAAACCAACACTCAAAGAATTTACTCTTTCAATTTTATCTTTTTTTTTAAACTTTAGCTATCACTACATGACGCTGGCAGAATATTCGTCATTCACTGCTGAGTTGCCAAAGAGGAAAAAAACTTAACCTATTACATCTGAGATTAACAGAATTATATTGGCACCTACTGTTATAAAGACAAATAGAAAAGAATACATACTTACAAAGATAAGGTATATATAACTAAAGTACTTATGACATTTTACGAGTCTAGACCACACACGAAGTACTTTGAAATTTCCAATTTCCATCTAGATTGCCTAGTAAATATTCTATTAAAACCAGCGCTACAATGACGGCCAACACATTGTTACGTCAAACCGCGTGAATATATCCAAAGCCTTATTAAAATTTAACACAAATGTTGCATCGCACCGAAGCATTACACAACATCGCATTTAGCGGCGCGCCTATAATTTCGCTATCGCTATTATGCCACGGAATCCTTAATTAATACCCTCAACGTACCTTTAATATTAGATCATTAAAACCGCAATGTTCTAAAACTTACCTGCTTTCAAAACTCCCAAGTTATATAAACAATGCGAAGTTTACGGTTGAACTTTGAACCGGTACCTATGTCAGGTTTACAAGTTATAACTTCCGATTCTAATTAAAAATTTAACAAACCGGATAATGGCGGTTGCTTTTAGCTAAATCATGAATATAATTTTGTATTGAACGGAGCTCAGCAACAAAGCATGGATTAGTTTTCAATGGAAAATTATCGTTCGTAATTATCTTGCACGTGCTCATTTTATTTAGCTTATCGAGGTCTTTAAGCTCTTTGTTGGACAATTTGAGGAAATCACAATTTGTGGAAGAAGGTAATTCGAAAGTTTATTTTAGAATGAATACTTTATAACGGAGATCAGCTTTCATATCAATTAATTTGGCTTATCCTTCCTTATAATTGGGACTATATCTAAAGGTAAATATAGAGTAATATATTTAATAATATATAAACCTACATAGATTCGTGATATATAAAAATTCTAGGCATCTACGAATTCTATCACCAGATTCGTTACATCTACCACAAAAGAACATAGAACCAGACATAATAAAAGAATAATAGATACTAAAGAAGACATTACCACCCCTTTCCCCCGTCCACAACAAAATAATACCGACAAACGAAAAAAAAACAAACATCGCATCAATAATTCGCACCTCAATAACAACGAATTATTATTTCAGTGTTCTGAAACAACAGCTAGCTTGGAACCACAGGAGACTTGGCCAAGACTAAGCTTGCCTTCGTGATGTCGTTGGCAAGATGCTTAGTTAACTTCCAGTCTTCCACAGGAACGGTCGGGCTTCTTCCAAATAAAAATTAAATTAAATAAATTCTCGTGAAGTCGGTCTGACTTGAGTTTATAGTGGAGCTGTAATTTTGTTTGGATGGAGATATTATTTTACGCTGATTTGTTGAGTGTCGTTGTAATTGGGCGTATAATATAAAATATGCACTGAAAACAAAATTCTAGATTATGTATTTTTATATTATTTTACACATTAAGTACATCATATAACACCGACTGTTTTCCCAAAAGGGTTAGGCAGAGATTTCCCCATTATACAACCGTCGAAAGGAAATATTAACATAAAAAGCATAAACTTTACACAACATAAAATTGATCTAGATAGTTAGACCAAAAAGAAAATAAAATCAAAGAAAAATGTGCCTTTAACAGGTAACTTGCTTTCAAAAAGAGAACTCCAACTTAGCTGTTATGTAGTCCTACTAAGTTATGATTGATCTACAATAAATCAGAAGTCTATGATCAAGAATCTCAAGGTCTTTATGTGGTAAGCTTACGTATCAGTTTCTGATTACAAACTGCTAAGGAAACATTTATTAAATGTAAATAAAAATTTTATTTTACCCTTTTTAGTTGTGGCATCTCACACAAATCCTTTTCAAGTATACATTTTACACAGTAACTAGAATTTATAAGAACATCGTCCACATAGACGAAGAAGAAAAAATGCATATTATAGAGGATAACTCATAAAGCACCGAAGTTAATTTGACAAAATTTATATGGGAGCACCGCGCGAGTTTCTTCTACCAAATGAAAAAAAGAACAATTAAATCGGACCAGTACTGAGAAATCGGTGAACCTCTTCCTTTTTGAGAAGTCGGTTAAAAAGATAACTTGCTTTCAAACTTAGCAGTCGTACTGTGTTATGATTGATATAAAACAAATCAGAAATCTGTGACCAAACATCTCTAAGTGTTTATATTGTACTAGCTTTTGCCCGCGGCTTCGCCCGCGTGCAGTTCGGGAATTGCCCACGGGATCTTGCCTACTTCTGGGATAATAAGTAAACTACATCTATTTGTATCAGACTATAATCTATCTCTGTGCCGAGTTTCATCCAGATCTGATCAGCCGTTCTGGCGTGATTGAGTAACAAAGATCCATTCATCCAAACTTTCGCATTAATAAATAGTTTATGTAAGATATATATGTAATATTAGTATTTAGGGTTCCGCACCTCAAAGGGAAAAACGGAACCCTTATAGGATCACTCGCGTGTCTGTCACAGCCAATTTACTCTGAAACTACCGGACCGATGGAGTTGAAATTTGGTACATATACAGTAAGTAACAAAAACCCTGTTGTTCCTGTTAGGGACGTATACATTTACCTACAAGCACAACATTGATGAAGTTATAATTAAAAAAAATTAAGCATTGGCCAGTCGAGAGGCCAAAATCAAATAACTATTAAAATCGACACATTCAAAAAAATGTTTCGAGTATCTGATTTTACAAGTACATCTTTATTTCGCTAAATAGCCGAGCTCGGCGGCTTCCTTTGACGCGACAGAAGATGCCTAGAAATCAGTTAAACCTTACAAATATTAATAATTAATTTTTTTTTTTTTTTTTTTGTTGACCCTTTTTTATAAATGACTTCCTTTATTACGTGTGTATTATTCTTAAAACGTAGGTAGAAGGAACAACAGGGTTTTTGTTACTTACTGTATGTAAGTCATCGATTCAAAGACGGACGTATAAATTAATTTTAAACAGGGGAGCCACTTTTGGGTCGTAAATTAAAAAATGAAAATAAAAATATTTCTAAACTACATCGTGTATATCAAAAACTGTGATATACGTGTCTCATAATTTTAATTGAAGAGTGATGTGTACATTAAGTTTTGAGTCAACCGACCCAGATTATATTAAGTTTCACAGAAAATTCAACCCCCATTTCAAAACAAAGAATACATCCTTCAAATTTCATGTCATTAAGACCAGTGGTTGATATATCAGTCAGTCAGTCAGGACTTTGATTTTATATTGCGGGATGATTTTGGAAAAACTGTAAGTAGAGTATGTAGACTTTCAAGTCTATCGACACTATCTATGTCCGTCCGTCGTATGACGACAGGCCGTGTCGACGGCGCGTTCGTGTTCCACGCGCGCCTCCAAGAGATGTCAGCTAACGGGAGGGGCCGGCAAGGGCCGATGCCTGCCAGGGCTGCGGTACTGTTCGAAAGAGATACCGCGGCCCTGGAACATAAAGGGCCAAAGAAGGAACATGGGTGGTTTTTAGTCAGTAAGAGTCTGACACTCCCTTCCGCTCCGCCCAGAGCGTCATTTGATGATTTCCCACCCTCCAAAAAAACAAAAAAAAAGGGTGGCATTTCGAAAAACCCTTTCTAAGTGGACCCTTTGCCACTAGTAGGTACCAGTGGCGAAGAGTGAAAATTGAGTCAGGGGAAACCGAAGAAAAAAATGAGAATTGTTTTTTTTCCTATGTTTATTTGGACCTCATTTTCGTTATCAGTGACCTCAAAAACTATGAAAATGATAACCCTGATGAAAAATAAAAAAAAAATGGTTGGTGCCATTTAGAATTTTCATTTTGACCTAATTTTCGATATCAGCGACCCTGAAAACCATGAAAATGACATCGATGACGAAAAAACCAAATATTTTCGTCCGCACCATCTTGGATTTTCATTTTGACCACATTTTCGTTATCAGCGACCCCAAAAACCACGAAAATGACATTCATGAAGAAAAACCAAAAATTTTCATCGGCGCCATCCTGAATTTCATTTTGACCTAATTTTCGTTATAAGCGACCCCAAAAACCACGATAATGACACTCATGACGAAATAACTGAAATTTTTGCTGGCGCCATAATCGATTTACAGTTTGGCCACATTTTCGTTATCAGCGACCCCAAAAGCCATGAAAATGACACCCATGACGAAAAAACCTAAAATCTTCATGGGCGTCGTCTTGAATTTTTATATTTTGACCTCATTTTCGTCATTGGCGGCCCCAAAAACCACGAAAATGACACCCATGACGAAAAAACCGAAAAAAAAAACAGGACTGAATTTCATACTGGGGGATGATTTTGGAAAAACTGTGATACACGTTTCTCATAATTAATCTCTTCTTAACTGAAGAGTATGTACACAAATTTTCATTTCAATAGACCTCGAGAGTAAAAAGTTTCATAGAAAACTCAACACCCATTTTTACCCTCTTAGGGGTAGAATTTCGAAAAAACTTTTCATAGTGGATACCTACTCTTCACAAAGAATACGCCCTCCAAATTTCATTTCTCTAGGACCAGCGGTTTGGGCTCTGCGTTGATATATCAGTCAGCCAGGACTTTGAATTTTATATTGGGGGATGATTTTGGAAAAACTGTGATACACATCTCTCACAATTTTAACTGCAGAGTATGTACACAAACTTTCAAGTCAATCGACCCCGACAATAAAAAGTTTCACAGAAAATTCAACACCCCAATTTACCCTCTTAGGGGTGGAATTTCGAAGAACCTTTTCTTATTAGATATCTACTCTTCACAAAGAATACACCCTCCAAATTTCATTTCTCTAGGGCCAGTGGTTTGGGCTGTGCGTTGATATATCAGTCAGTCAAGACTTTGAATTTTATATTGGGGGATGATTTTGGAAAAACTGTGATATACATTTCTCATAGTTTTAACTGAAGAGTATGTAGACTTTTAAGTCAATCGACCCGAGAATAAAAAGTTTTACCGAAAATTCAACACCCCATTTCTCCCCTTTAGGGGTGGAATTTCGAAAAACCCTTTCTTAGTGGATACCTACTCTTCACAAAGAATACACCCTTTAAATTTCATGTCTTTTACACCAACAGCTTAGGCTGTAAGTTGATATATCAGTCAGTCAGTCAGGACTTTGAATTTCATATTGAGGGATGATTTTGGAAAAACTTTGATACAAGTTTCTCATAATTGTAACTGCAGAGTAGGTACACAAATTTTCAAGTCCATCGACCGCGAGAATAAAAAGTTTCATAGAAAACTCAACACCCCATTTTACCCTCTTAGGGGTAGAATTTCGAAAAACCCTTTCTTAGTGGATACCTACTCTTCACAAAGAATACACACTCCAAATTTCATTGCTCTAGGACCAGCGGTTTGGGCTGTGCGTTGATATCTCTGTCAGTCAGTCAGGACTTTGAATTTTATATATATAGATTTTTACGTATCAGTAAAAACACACTTCTGATTTCAAACTGGTACTGAAAAATTTATGTAAAAAACTGGTATTTAACAAAGCAAAAGACAATAATGACAACAAACAAAATATACGTAAATTCAGTACCTACGAGTATCTACTGATTCTTTTTTTTTATTACAAAATGGGTCTGCTCTTGACCTCGATCACGCCTGGTGGAAAGCGATGGATGAGGTCTATGATGAAACGAGCGTGCCCAGAAGATGCCTGTTCACTCTAATACTTGTTGATTTTTAACATTTCTCCACATTTTCGTACAGGATAAAAGCAGACAAAATAGAAAACGGAGAATCCAATTACGTTTGTCACGTTAAGTTATTATGCAAAATTGGTTCCAAGGCTTTTTGTCTCAAACAGTCGGTAGCCGACATTACTTTGTAATGTAATCAAGCTGAAATATTGTTTCCTTTGTATCTTATCGTTTCAGAACGTTTACATATTTTTGTAGGCTGCACTTTTGTTTTTATTCGATTTAAATGTCGTAATTGGTTGGTTGAAGGAGGGAACTCGCTCCTACAAGAATGTTGCCTCTTGAAAGACGTTGACAGGCACTGTTTTGTGGACTATTTTAAAAATAAAGATGGTGGCGTTGTTCCTATGTGAATTGAATGCCGAAAGCCTAATAAAAAATACCAGCTCTGTGACATTTTTTTTTCATGTTGCTGAGATAGTGTAGTTTAAGAAAATCTTATTTTTTTTAATTTATTTATTATCATTATTTTTTGGTTGTTTTCTTTTTATTTAATTTTGTATAATTGTATTGTCCTGTGCAAGTCGAATAAATACTGTTTCTTTCTTTCTTAATTCAGAAACAGCTAAAGCATTTTTAGTGGATTTTTTCAAACATTCTTGGCAAGAAAATAAATTGTTTCCTCCTTTTCACTTTTTAAATATTAACATAACCGGTTCGGTCTAGTGGCCGGAGTCGAAAGATCTAATGTAAAGCGTGATGTTTAGCAGGTTTTTCTATCAGAAATTTGTCAGTAGCAACCCAGTCTGGACTTTTGCCCAGTTGATAGCAATAGGATAACATGTTACATAGGAGTTAAACATAACTGGCAAAATATTAGTAATGATAAATATTGTTTGTTTTGCAAATAGGGTTTTACAAACACTTTTACACGTCTTTTTTAAACTAGTTGAGGCCGGTGTTTCGTACTTGACTACTCTGACAAGAAACAGTCGAAACAAACTCAAAGTCTCTTTTAAGGTCCAAACATAGGTAATCTTGGTCAGCTCACATGAGGACTATACAGATAAGTATTTGAGATGGTATTTTGAAGAAAGAACCGCACAGATTTGAGTGGACCTATCCAGCGAATACAAGCATTTGTCAGTTATCGTGTAGCTCGACATAAATTAATGTATAGGCACTTCTGCCCAATCCTTTTGGGGAAAATTACCAGTGTGAGGTTATGTTATTTTACGAGGGCACTATTCTGCTCTGCGATGAACACACCAATCAAAATCACAAAAGGACTTCTCCTCAAAATTATCCAATTCGTTACATAATAAAATCGAGCGGTCTCGCCCGCAAGCCAATGGGGCATGCCACCAGAATAGCTTCTATCAATATGCTGGGGTCTTTCTTACGACTACATACGTCTTTATGGCTCGTTGGCCTCGTCGATACGTCTCTTTAGAATTAAATTAAGGATGAAACCAATAGGAGATAGGATAGGTAGGCAGTCGATTTCGCGGCGGCCAAATTACGCGCATGCCTTCTTATGCGAAATTCAGGGTAGGATTGCGATAGATCGAGGGATTTCGGCTACAGTCGTGATTAACTTGCTTTATAACGAACTGGGTGATGAGGGTTACCTTGGATTGTTGAAATGCAGGAAGATTTTTTTAAGTGGCATTACCGTGATAAAAGAATACCAAACCAACATATAACCACGAAACTGATACTCGTAGTTATACACTTCAAAACTGCGTTCAAGAGTTGTCAGAGGCATGTGTTGTCATTGCTGTGTAATATTAGCTTATGCTCGCGGCTTCGCTCGCGTGGAGCTCGATACTTGTTCCACGAGACCATACTACCGAGATAACAGATATCATCTCTGTGCCAAATTTCATCCAGATCCGTTCAGTCGTTCTGGCGTGATTGAGTAACAAACATGTATCCATTGAAACTTTCGCATTTGTAATAGTATATAATATAGGGTGGAAGGGACACCGACAAGAAATCGGTTACCACGTAGGTACTCAGTACATCATTCTGAATTTCCAATGAAAAGGTAAAAAAAAAAACGGCTTATTGTCTAAATGTATGGAACAGCTGATTTTTTTTTGTGGTTACGTTAATTTTATAAGTAGAATTCTCCCAAAGTGTACCGCTTGTATTAATATTAATAGTTAGCTCAGACTAATTAAAAAAATTAAGCACGTAGCAGATTCTAATTTATATTAAAAACCATTTAATAACACACCCTCTTAAAACATTACAAAAATCTCAGTCTCAAGAATAAAAAATCTCAAGCTAATCCCAAGAGCATTAGACAAGAGTTTAATAACTTTAATATAAATTATGCTTCAGTAATATTTACATGAAAGACGTGGTACCTTTTTAGTGGAATAACATGCAAGCTTCAGCTTCAGCGCTGCTTTAATTAATTTACCTTTAAGAGTTAGCCTTTTGTTTTTTTATTAAAAGGACCACCCACTTGCGCGCCTTTCTTTATATAAAAATTATGTAAAGGATGGACGTGGAATAAGACAAATAAATGACGTTAATTTCATTACCTTTTAATGCACTGCAGGAATTTTGTTGGTTTTTGAATTTTGGATTAAGAATGTTTGAGTAGAGACACTTAGAAGATGTTTGGTATTAAAACTAGCATCTTTACAGATTTCTTATTTCTTTGTAAATAATTATAGCCGCTCGGACCAATCTTCAGATTAAGACGCGCTTGCCTAGGTTGGTCTGTGGATGGGTGACCACCCAATACATACCGAATTTCTTCTGAGAATCGGAAAGCACGTTAAGCCGTTGGTCCCGACTGTCATTTGTAGATCTTTGACAGTCGTTACAGGTAGTCAGTGGCCCAAAAGTCTGACAACTAATCTTACCAAGGGATATCGTATAACCCGCTCCATGTAAAATATTGGTATTCAGCGTCATCCTGTTAGACCAGTTAGAGGCAGATGATGATGCAGTTCACAAGAAAAGCCTCATTGACAGACAGACTCAAAAGTGAGTTTTGAGTTACGTAAACCTCAAAATGAAAGCAGTTTAGTAGTATCTTCAAAGTTTCAACAAAACATTTTAAAGTGTATCCATCGCTTTCCATCAGGCGTGATCGAGGTCAAGAGCAGGCCCATTTTGTAATAGAAAAAGGGTTCAAAAAATCATAATCTAAGCACATTTTCATTACCATCATTCAATCAATAAAATCCTATCTTCAATAACAATAAACAAAATTGTGAAACCCTAATTGTTCTTCACCTCTTCATGAAAACTTATGAACTCCGAGATCATAATTGTTTCATCCATGCACCGCACCCGTAACCTGCACCTATAATTAAAGTATCACTCGAACTTCCTCCGATAATAAGGTTCACCAAGCCAAATTGAGTTCTCACTCAATTGCCGGACACCCGAACCCCTCTAGTTACTGCAACTGCCTAAATAACTACAACAATTATTCTGCAAAACCGAAGTATCTCGCCATTATTCTCCAAGCAGCATTCTGGGAAATTATTTGATACGAACCACAAATTGGCTTTCATTTGATATGCAGCTTCATTCTAAAATGTTGAGAATAACAGCAATATTGATTTCTGTTTAAATACCTGCGAATATTAATCACAAGGGTAAAGGTGAGTTCAGATTGGATGCGGTTGACGCGCGTTTTCGCAAGACCACCGTCAATCGCGTCTCTATCTAAATATAAACGCTTGCAGTCTGAACTCTGACCAGTAGATTAGAATTTGAGGTCCAGTCTTCGCTGTTTGGAACTTAGTAATCTAAATGTCGAGACAGCTCTAGCATGCCTACTGTGCCTTATTAAATAGTTCTACCTTGTTAATATTGCGAAGCATCTCGGTTTTGTTCGCTAACGAACATCTATATCTTCTATATCTTTACTAGAAAGACACTTTAAGGTAATATTTTACACAAAGATGGTGCATATTTTTAGCGCTGTTATACTTATAAGACAAGTAAAAATGTCGTCTGTAACGTGTGAAATGCTTTTAATAAAGTTATGTTGCTTCTAGGCCAGCCTAGAACGAGGTGACGAGATGGTATAGGCGCGCATTATGAAGGCTGGTTCGAGGTGGCGCAGGAGAAGAGTACCTGGAAGGATATGGGTGACGCCTTTGCCCAGCAGTGGCACAAACAAGGATATTGAAAAAAAAAGTTGTTAGATTAATTAAATTAAGGCTTTATTATTGCCACAAAACTAAATTCTGTCTATCCCGTATGTAGGATTTAAGCTAACAACATGTTTTCGAATTATTAAAGCATGTCGAAATACGCTTTACATTCACCGCCAGCCTACAGGTCATTTGTTAACAAACCTATAAGCATTTAAAATCAATTGTTCAAATTAATTGTTTGACAAAATTAATTATAGCGTAGTAATTAACGGTACATTACACTTGAATTTTCAATAATAGCTTTTTATCGAATAACACTGGGCGGCTCGGCTATTTAATTGCGGTGTAGTTTATACCGGGGGATGCTCTCTCGGTACACGGAACCCGAATGCACTTTATTTACAATATGTAACCGTAAAACTCAATAAAGTGGAAAACTATCGAATTTAATTGTTTTAATTAAAATATAGACCGTTTACTCGCTCGCCAGGTACTTTTAAAATTCAGACCGTTAAAGTTAATTTTTCGACGGAGTGTTATAGCCAATAAATTGTCGCCTGTCCAAACAATGGAATAAATTAAATGTAACGACTTTGTTAATTCAAAAGGGTTAGATGGTCTTGGTCTTTAACATTTTATCAATCAGAGTGTAAATGTCACCTAATCATGATGCCTTTAAAGGGCCTCAAGTATTCTTAAGGTTTTTTTATTCTTTTTTATTAACTGAAGTGGGACTGGGCTGCTCATATCTGCCGTATCTGCCAAGTTGTGGGCCAAAATAACCACAATGGAGCCCTGACTCAGCCAGAAAGCGACGCGGCAGACCTCGCAGGAGATGGCGGGACGAGCTGGACAGAACCAACGACCAGTGATCCACATTAGCCCTAGATCGAAGGATTTAGAAGTCATGGGGAGAGGATTTTTTTGCCCATCAGTGGGATGACACAGGCTAACAGTAATAGTAAAACTGTTATTGGTCGACCATTTTGCACTTACATATTTTTTGTAATACTATTAAATTAGACTATTTCTTAAAACTTGTAGTTTATAAAGGAAAGTAACTGTTAAAAGCATCTGCAATACTGTTATACAGATTTGTAGGTACGTAACACATCAAATGGATTTAGTACGTAAAAAGTTTTTATTGATTTTATGGCATATTTTTATTTTGAGCCTCACTAACTGTCTGCGTAAAAACAACGGGTTTTACATCATATTTTTTTTCCGCGTAACATGCTTTTTTCCGAGCACTCACAATAATCGGATATAGTTCGAAAACTTTTACAATAGTTATTGCTTACATTTAGCTAAATAATAACAGCCGCAGGGTCGATCTTTAGGTTCAGCCGTGCTTGCCTAGGTTGGTCTGTGGATGGGTGACCACCCATTACATACCGAGATTCCTAGTTGCCTCGGAAAGCAAGTTAAGCCGTTGTTCCCGACTGTCAATTGTAGATCTTTGACAGTTACACGCAGTCAGTGGCCCAAAAAGTCTGACAACCAATCTTACCAAGGATATCGTATTATCCAGTACTAACTTGGTTATGGAGGTCAGATAGGCAGTTGCTCCATGTAAAATACTGGTATTCAGCTGCATTTGGTTAGACTGGGAGCCGACCCCGAGATAGTTGGGAAAAGGCTAGGCAGATGATGGCATACATATTTGTTTTATCAGTTTATAAAAAACATTCTGACGTTGTGCTTTACAATGACATTTCATTAGCTTATAGGAAGTAACATAAAGAAAAACTACCGCTTGCCCGCAGCTTCGACCGTGGGCAGGTTGGAAATTATGCCACGGGAAAGTACTAGTGGGATATTATATAGTATCCTATGTTTTAATCCAGGTAAGAAAAATAAGGGGAAGTCTGAAAGTGGCGCCGGTGACTGAAAAGTTGTGTGGGAATCGGTTGACTTGGTAGAGGCATGTGATACGGAGAAAAGGAAAATGTCGTGATGAAAGTTCTGAGTATGAATGGGTATAAGAGTAGAGGAAGACCAAAGTAACGAACGGACTGTGTGAAGGATGAGATGGCAAGAAAGGAGGTGTCTGATGAAATGACGAATAATAGAGAAGTATGGAAGAAGAAGACATGCTGCGCCGACCCCAAATGAATAGGGGTAGGAGAATGATAATGACCTAATCCAGGTATGGTCTATGAATACGCCAATAATAATCAAACAAATCCGTTCAGCCGTTAAGGTTTGAAAACTACAGTCTGGTAACAGAGAGATATTTTCACATTCATGATATGATCAGCATACATCATATGTACATTTGGATGAGTATAAATATAGAATGGAATGCTCTCAGGTTTTCCATAGATAAGCCTTTACCTAACTCCGCAAAGGAAATGCAAGATTTTTCCTAGAACTTGATAAAACATTTACATACAGAAATAATATATTTTTCTGCTGTTCATCCGGATTCTTTAGAATATTTTTTTAACTTCGTTGACGACGTTTTCTCGTATTTCTCAAGTATTGAAATAAAGAACATGAAGTAACTAAACAATGTATGCAAAATTTCAGCTTAAAGCTGAAACCGGGAAGATAGTGGGTCAAATTAAACTTCTAAGATTTTTTAACATATTTACAATAAATATCTACCCGGTTTCTAAAATTGAATATCAATAGCAAGATCTCTTGGCTAAAGGTAGAAAAAAATACTACAATTCTGACATTCTTAAAAACGAAATCTTACACGAATTATTTACTAAGTATAAGGGTTGGTATAGAGTATACACTGACGGTTCAAAGAGCCCTGATAGGTTAGGGACAGCTTATTATGAGCCTAGATGTGCTGAAAGAGGGTGTTTTAAACTAAACAATAATGATCTCTAAGTTACGTGCAGAACAAAGGTTACAATAAAGTAGTTATTTTCACAGACAGCAAGAGTGCCCTACAGCATATAGTTCGATGCGCCTCTGGGTACAGAGGTGTTTCGAAAACTTATGCCATTCTAAAGCAAATCTGGGAGTCTAATTGTAATAATAGGGAGATAAGGTTGCAGTGGGTTCCATCTCATATTGGGTTACTGGGAAACGACGAGATTGATTTACTAGCGAAAAAATCGGCTTTAGGAGGTTTAGTTATTGAAGTTAAGTGTCATTACGCCGAAATTCTAGTTAAATATTAATTAAATTGTCATAACATGTGGAAACAATATTTTTATAAAACGTCTCAAGGAAAGGGTATTTTGTACAAAACATTGCAATGAATGAATGAATCCTCGTATTCCCTGGTTTACCGCTGTGAGAATCAGTCAAAAATATAGTTATAGCACATAGGTTAAGAACGGGATACATGCCACTTAACAATTCTGGCTTTTTTATGAAAAAAGTGAGTAGCCCAAATTGCGAACAGTGCAGAACTGTGGAGGATGTGTATTACTTGTAGTGTAATGTATCCGTAATAGCAGAGAAAGAGACGCTTTGATGGCCGAATTAAACACCAACAGGTTAGATCTGGGTGCTTTTCAAAGCCTCATGTTGAATCCATTTAACGGAAGCTATTAAAGTTTACAAGTTTATTTACAATTCTCGTAAGTAATAACAGTAATATAGATTTATTGTCAAGAAATATTGTTATCATTTATCTGTCACGATGGGGCTGGCATGGCCAAGTATGTAAGACCAAAAGCCCCTAAATAAATAACGAAAAAAAAAAGATCTCTTAAACAGTACCACAAAAACCGCTCACTTAATTACATTAGAAAATTAATTAACAATAACTGGACTGAACCTAAAGAAGAACCACTATATCTAACTGTAAACAAAAACAATACTCTTCGTAACTACCCCTTTTTCAACAACACGATAAGTAGAGTAAACAGTACTAACTTCAGTCGAGATGGTAGTCCTTAAGCTTCATTCAGCTACAATGTATTTCCGTAATAATCACTATGGCGCAAGTAGTGACTACCTTAACTAGAGAGTGGTAACTTCGCTCGTATTGGTCGGGAGATTACCTGATATAACATCATGTAGTAGGTTAGGCAGAGGTTTGCAATTGTAAAAACAAAAGACAAATGCAAAAATACCTCCCTAATTAAATGAATAAGACTAATACATGTATTATTCAAAGAAGTGGAATTAAACAAAATATTTTCCTTTCCGCTTTAAAACAATGCTTTGTCGTTGCACACGGCACAACACGTACGGAGAATGGACGGCACAGTTGGCGCAGTGGTTGAACGATTTGTTGCTGCGCTTCGTGTCGCGGGTTCGAATCCGCTTGCAGGTAGTTCCGAGGCTGGATGTTTGTGTATGTGACTTTAAATATTTGTAAATGCACCCACGATATTGGAGAAATTCCTAGGGTGGGGCAACGTTTCTTTATATTTTTCTTTTTTAAACTTGTGCAAAAAATAAAACAAAGCCATAACTCCACATTTTTTGCTGATATGTGCAGTGAAAACGCAATATTTCTAATATTATGCGGTAGAAAACGTAGAACGTGCAGTCATTTGCCTGGTACATATTGTCTTCCTTAGCCCGGAGCACAAAGAAGATGTGCTCTTGATAGTTAATTAAATTTAAATATGTGTAAGCGAACGCGATAGAGCGCGTTGACTTTGTATTTATCTCGCTTGAAACGCTCAGATTAAAATACCTTCTAGATTTTTCTTAGTTTACTCTAAGTGCCCTCGACTCGCTTTTCGTTGCATTACTTTGAAAATGTGAGCAAATGGTTCACTATTATTATTTGGGTGGTCTCATTACACACTGTTTAAGCTTCCATGGTTTAAAACTAAACTTATACTGTCACTTACGGAATATCCTCCGTGATAGTTCATAATTTTGATTGTCAAGTACCAGTATCCAGTTTTGAGTATACTCAAAAGTAGCAGCCCGCAGCGTAAAAAGGATAAAAAACCTGGTGATACTCTGAGTGTGTTTTGCCGTGACTTAATGTCGAGTTCCAGTAGTGCGCGTAGCAAAAGACAAAGAAAGAGGGCAGGCAGATTTTTCTGCTCCTAACAATTTATTTTCCATCCACCCGCATTCTCCAGTCAAACCGCGATCATGGCGCTTGCAACAGTGTCGAAATAGTAAATAGTTTGGTCTCATTAAATTAGCTGACATAATTCCGCGTGACGAGAAGGAAAAGAATATATTTTCTTAACTCATACTTCAGGTTTACCGTAAATGTATTCGTAGAGCCTAAAAAACATATTTTATATTTTCGTGTGAGATACCCATCACATTTGCCTATTATTTTTTACATATTATAATTAGTACCGACTTAAATTAAACTTCACATCTACCTATGAAGTCTACCATAAATCTTTCCAAGTCTACAAAACTATATCGCTTTCCATCAAAATCAAAACGAACTTGCATTCTAAAGGCAAATCGTTAAAACTTACCCTTAGCATTTGAAAATAATGGTTCATAATAAACACAACGCTCTAGTTTTATATTGTAACTCCGGGGCACTTCTGTTTCGTTAATAAAGGAATATTGTGTGGGGCATGAGAACTAATTAATAAATTAATCTGATACAAACAGTTTTCAATTATGGGCTTACACTGAGCTTAGCAACATATTATTTAAACAGGCTTGGTTTCTATATTATAATGAAAATGATTATGACCCTTATTGGTTGCTATTTCATTGGGCTGTCATGTTATTTGTGGACACTAACTGAAAAAGGTTGGATGAAATTTGAAATGATACATGAGTGTATGCAGCTGAATACCAGTATTGCATGAAGCGACTGCCTATCTGACCTCCACAACCCAGTTAGTACTGGGTAATACGACACGACCACATACCACACGGGCCCAGTGCGACCTGGTTAATCTTAGTCTTTGAATATATTGTTCTAGAACTTCTTCGCGATATTTCGCTTCACCATTTGTGAGAGTAGAGGTAATGAATTAAATTACACAGAATTAATTATCTGCCTGTTACAAAGGCCAGTGTTAAAAGTAAAATCCTGCCAGGGCTGCGGGACTGTTCGAAAGAGATGCCGCGGCCCTGGAACACAAAGGGCAAAAGAAGGAACATGGATCGGTTTTAGTCAGTAAAAGCCTGACACTCCCTTCCGCTCCGCCCAGAGCGGGAGGAGTCATTTGATGATTTCCCATCCCAAAAAGAAAAAAAACAGCCTCCACTAAAATAGTAGCAGGAACGGAACAAATAACACTCCTTTTTCTGCATATGTTAATTTAAAAGCATTTAATTCGAAACGGTGTAAGAAAAACATTGGGAGGTTTGTGCGAAGCTTCGCACAAAGGTGACAAAGTAAAAATTTACATTGAGTCGTTGTTGCATAGTAGAGTGGAGCTTTGAAAAGTGGTCAGTCGCCTGGAAAATTTCATACATATGTGCTGATATATAAACTCTTATATCCTTCGAAGAACAAAACTAACGGTGAGATTTTTTCTCGTGCTACCGTTGAAGTGAAAATGGAGCTTAAATCAACTTAAATTTCATCATGCGGTTTTGCCCGCAGGTTTGTCGATTGCACTGCTGTTGCGGTTTAAACCGCACGGTTAGATTTGTATTAACACAGAGCAAAGAAAACGAACTGGGTACATAGACCATCGTCCACAACTAAATAAGCTTTCAGGAACACGTGTTTATTATAATAATATGTAGGTATTTAAATATAAAAAAGGTACTTTTTATATATGAAAGTTATTTTCATTCTTTTAAACCAACTAGGTTTTCTATTTTTACATCTTTACGTATAAAAAATGAGTTCTTCGAAGTCCTGCTTACTGCAGTAAATGCATGTTCAGTTTGGATGATAGTGCATGGTTAGCTAAGTAGCGTCATTCTAAATACAATAATTATGTGTTTTTTAGTTTTTAAACTATGAAATTAGTATTTAGCATTTATCAGCTAAACTATTATTAACTGTATTTTAACCAGTTTGTTTAATTTTGTCTGATTATTTTCAAAAAGTGGATAATAAAATTAGCAGCATCGCTATTGGAAAACAGCATGTTTTCTTAAAAGAAAAACTTTTCTTATTTTAAGTCAGATTTCTATAAAGCATATAGTCTTGACTCCTCTAATTCTTCTCTTGAAGAATCAATTTTTTTAATTAAATAAAACTTCATCGTCAATCAGGCAAAGATTTTTTTACCGTGCAAAGGCAGCTAATTAATTTTGAAAAAACTTTTAAAATTCTTAATGCTCAACTTTTAACGTCTACTCAAAATTTCAGCAGCGAGCAGCGCGGCAAGAAAATGTCAGAAACAGTACAGAAATAAGCGAAACAAAGATTTTTAAATACACTGTAACATAATCAGGCGGTCCGGTGTTTGTAGCTCGGACTACTAAAGACTCATTGAACACCAATTACCTCGGAGGCCTCTAAAAGGTCTTTAATTAAATCCTTCTCCGATGACGTCATAATTATAGCGTAAATTGGATTGAGACACCGCCTTGTTTCGTTAATTGTAAGTAGAAAATTTCTTATCTAAATTAATGTGTTTTACGCCTTATTGGGGTAGTTTGTTGTTCATTTACTTTGGTGTTTGGTCGTTAATGTTTTTATTGTGATTTTTTAAATACTTTTTCTTAGTTTTCTGACACCTAATTTTTCATTGGTAAAGGAAAACTGAATTATGTATTAATTTAAGTTTAAAATCATCAACCCGCCTTAAGCCAGTGTGGTCATCAATGCTCGGGCCCTCTCTGTATGATAGTATTATTTTTAAATTTCTGGTTGGAAAGACATTTCTACATTTATAACTTCCGTAAAGAAAAGAAAGGGGTATTTAAGTACAAAAGTACTTAAAATATTATATTTTCCTCCGACATTTTTAATACGAACACAATAACTGAAAATATCTCGCAGAACTTTACTTCGCTCAACATTACAAAACAACAAAGAAACAGAAAACAGTGTTATGAATAGACAACATTAAGTTTAAAAAAAGGCTGAAAAAAAAATGCGAAAACGTCGCAGGTACAGTCCGACAAACACTAAACACAGAATAGTAAAATATCAGCTTATTTAAAAGTACTTTGTTTTCTTACTTTCTCTAACAAAGAGCCGGGTTTCAACGTAAAATTCAATTCCGTGAAAGAACATTTTTCCAACATAAGTTCTCATATAATACAGTATTGTAGTCGCTTATTTTCTAAGGATGCATTTGATGCGCGGACTAAAGGATAAAAGATATATAACACAATATGTACTGCGACTTCGAAAATTGGAAGCATTTGTTCATTTTCAGGAGTTGTTATTGGATTTTTCGGTTCGGTTTCTCACGATTTTGAGTTTAAAATGTGAAATTTTCTAACATAATCACGCCCGTAATCCCCGAAGGTTTACACAGAAGTGTATCTAATAGTACATCCACATTTCACCAATTATATTTTTTTTAATCCCAGGTAATGGAGGGCTAGCCTATTGCCATCAACCGGACAGAAATCTAGACTCCGTGGCTGATATTTAGAAATTCCTGATGGAAAAACCCAATAATACTTCTCCCGACCTAGGAATTGAACCCATGACCTCATGCTCAGCAGTCGGGCTTGCGACCACTACACGATCGAGGCTGTCATATGCTATAAATTGTGCTATTTGCTACCTTACATTGGATCATCAATGCTCTGGAGCCGCGTTGTGGGCCCACCATCCCACTGTGAGGAGGACTGTTTCCCAGCTATGGCAATGTTGGCTGACATTGTTTTTCTTTTTTTCACTAAATAAAGGTGAAGCACGCTTGCCTAGAAGAAACTGATTCACTCGAACATTGAAGTAATCCTGATTATAATTATCGGGAAACAGAGAAGCCGGCATGGAATTCCACGTTTCCACGTTTCATAGATTGGGCCTGTAAATATAGACTATGACACAAATACAGTATCTACTATAATATCAACTAGAGGGTGTAAACAGACCGTTCACGAAGTTGTCAACCAAGCTTTCTGTACATCAAACTAAGTAACTCTCAACTCAAAAAATATTGCTGGGAAACCATTTTTTGTTTTTGGAGTGAAAAATCACGTTTTACAGTAAAACTCAATGTAACGCGCTCACAATATTGTGCTAATGGATGCATTGAATAGTTAACGCGAGATAGAGGTTTAAAGTAAAATAGTAAACCTTAAAAACTAGTATTAAAAAAATAATTGAGAAAAAGTTGGAACTTTGACCTCCAATATCTCCGTAACTAGAAGATTCCCAGGTATGGTCTAGAAAAAAATAAATGATTGAAATGACGAGAAGAACAAGTCTTAATCTTGTATTTCGGCCTTCGTTAAGGGTCTTCTTACACCGTTTATATCTACCTAATCAGGTACAACATGTTTATTACAGAGAGCGCACAGACTAAAAAACAATGTTTGATTGAGATTCTATTTCTGTTGTTACCAAGCCAGTATTTGGCTATCAGGTGTTTTGAAGAAGTCATTAAAACAAAAAGGTAAGGTAACCGAAGAAATACCTACATTATTAAGGAGTTTGAACGAGAAGGGTTACATAGCGTTTGTAGGTACCAAATATTTTAAATATCATAAACATACTTAGATATATTGATAGATACGAGAGAAATTTTCATGAAAGCAACACGATAAATTGCAGTTGCCGACATGAGTTTTTATTTGTAAGACACTCGATCGGTTGATTTTCATTCGATAAATTCCCACTTACCCAGTAGTGTGACATTCAAATCTTATTAAAAAAATGCCTGAAAAATTATTTCAATAAAGTTGCTGAGAAAAAAAAATCTTAGTCTAGATCTACTTGTCAAGAAGGTAGCAATATCCCTTTTGTTTTTGAGTCTGTGGGCAGTTCTTCCACGAATTTTGTCTCAACCCTTAAAAGCATACGAACATCGCTGCGCATCCTCCAAAGATAGCTTTCGGCACATCCATACTAATCTCTTCTCAGACAGTTCTCAAATTCCATGCGGCTTACCGTACACGAGCACCGATTTACCTGACTAGGCTTAAGCCAATGTACTGTAATTGGTAACACAAGCCAGACATGTTCCCTAAATGGACTAAACTCTGCGTATGAATTTGATACATACACCATTAGACTGCCTGAAAGCTGGAGGCTGTGTAGTGCAGCAAAAATTGATTGCAGAAGTGGAATATAACGAATTTGTAGTACATATTTGGTTTCATTCATTAAAAACCGGCCAAGTGCTGGGCCACGCACAATGAAGGGTTCCGTAGTTGCCCATCAGAATATGCGGACTTTTCCTGCGGTCCGATTTGCCTCGAAACGATGATTTTTATTGTAATAATAAAAAAAACAAACTTACATTTGCAGTTGAAAAACTTGTGCTCCGCGATACATTATGTTTAGGAAAATATGTTATCCAAGTACATTTTATAAGTTGGTCGACTATTATTCGTAAACTTTTAAAGCCTACTAAGCTGTGATAGTTTTTCTTTTAACTTCGTTAAATACACTACCACCATGAAATTTTTCACATACCTAAACACAACCGCTTCGCTGGTAGAGGGTGGGGACACTTGAGTCTAACAAAAATTGGCACTTTACTTTAAAGCTTAATAATTCACAAACGAATCCCTTAATCGAAACATTATTAAAACAAACTCGCAATATTTTAAAGACCTATCCAACGATATCCCACACTATGGGATCCGCGAGAAAAAAAAACCTCACTTTACGTGTAGAGAGTAGAGATACCATAAAAAAATACTTTTCAAGATTTTATTTTGCCAATTTGTCGGCGTAGCTAATCTGTATACTCATGCCAAATTACAGATTTCTAGTACTAAGAGTCTTTGAGCTTAGCTGCGGACAGACGGACGGACATGGCGAAACTATAAGGGTTTCTTGTTGACTAAGTGCATTGTTGGGTGTTAAAAACAAGCTTTATTTTCAGTAGAGCTAAACATTTTTTAATCATAGCATATTTGGCAATAGATTCGCACCCTATTACGTGGGACTTATACATAACTGAGCCAAATGCGGGTACATAGTGCGGGTATATCTGCGTAACCCTTCAGGTTTTTCCTACTGAAAATGATATTTTATCAAATTCTTGCCCCAAGCCACATTCCTATCTTCTCCATCATGGCAAAGCATCTATAATTTCCAACAACAGCCAAAACATTGTGATCTCCAACGTTTGAATAATTCGTCGCTCCAGCCGGAAGATGTCCTAGGTTTGACGTAAGCTTCCCAGCTGCACTGCAAGCCCGGTTTGCATCTAAAGGCTTCCGCTGAACTCATGAGGTTGTTCGTCCCTGTGCTGGACTCGCTTTACGTTTTCCGGTTCGCGGTTGACTCTGTTGTACTTTAATTGGATGTAGACATATTTTTATGATTGAGGATTACTTTTTGTAGAGATTTTGAGTGTATTCTGCTTTTAAGTTTGTTAAAATACTCCTTTGAAAAATTGCATCTCTAGTGTTGTAATATATATATTTAAGGCATGAGCCATTCGCATCGGTCGTGACTATACAGAAAGAAGGTGAATTAAGGCAAGTAGATGACTAAATTTTTTTGTCATCATCTACCTAGCCTTTTTGGGAATTACTTATTTTATTTTTGTATAATAAATAATAAAACCATAGCTACTCGACTACTTTTTCCATGGTAGTTTAAAGGCAACGTTATCAGTGTAATTATTTGCTTTCAGGCAACCTAAAAAAACATGGCGTCCACATAATAGAGTGGCTACCGCCCAACATTACCCGTGAATATTCATTTAGCTTGGACACGTAAAACAATTTGCCAGTCAAATGAGTTTTCTAAAAAGCCGATTAAGCGAAAACTAAAATTGGTTAATTATTTATCGAACGTGCCGCCCGCACGCAACGGAAAGCCTACGGTGTGTTCAGCGAGCTAATTTTCAAAGAATAAATTATCGGTGTGGGAAATATTTAATTAGGAATGTTGCAGCTCAGCTTGCATTTAATAGGTATGGGGAAACTTGCAAGCTATTTTAGAATAAACACCTACAAAGGTATCTTAATTTTCCAGTAAATACTCGTTTCAAGAGTACCTACATTTGGACGATGGAACTTTAAAATAATGCAAGGAACATTGAGTAGTCAATTACATTTTCGACTTTCGACGCCGAAACGTATTTTGCAAATCTACCAGTAATGATAAAATCCCTTACGGCATTTAAAATCTCTATATCCACCGTCGATTTGCAAAATACAAATAAACACCCCTGAAACAGTCCGACCGTATCCAGGTCCAATTTAAGGACTTAGCTGTACATGCAACTTACAGAAACTTCCTCATCATGATGCGATGAAATATTTACCCTGTTAATAGTGGGCAATATTTAAATAGCCCCACATCCATTACGTGAACAAATATGGAGTCCAGCTTACCTGCAACAAACGTAAAACAAAGTTTAAAAACGCAAAACTCAGGTCCAAAGCGAAAATTTGTTGGAAATGTAAACTGATGTTAGTAAATACTCAGATTTGTACGAAATTGTAATAAATGAATCGCAAATACTGGATGTTTTTATGTACCAGTTATTTTACCATAAAATATTATTGAACATTTTCTTTACCTCTTCAATATTATAAATGCGAACTATTTTGCATGTATCTGTTATTTATAAAAGTACATTGTTTTTTATACAATATCTATATAATAAAAGTAACTACGCTAAACAAATATTTCGCAAGCGGAACCACAGGATAAATAATTTCCTAAGTATTTTTATTAAATTCATGACAGGATAAGTAAATGTCTGACTGCCTGTATTTGCTGCGCTAGGCAAGGGAGTAGGTGACCCTAGGACCAACCTTTATGCATCAGTCACGCACAGTTATTCAATCTTGTGTAGGTACTTTATCCAGTTCCTTCATCCATAAAGTGCATTATAATAAATCATTAGTTCATTACGAGTCAAAAAACACATAAAAAAGAACGTTAATGTAACAGGTTTAGTAATAAAATAAAATTTATACACACTAACACAGTGCACATTTAGTTATACTTAATAAAAACAATCAAACTGATTAGTGTTACATACCATTTATTAAGTTACTCACTTACCTGAAAATGGTAATCGGTACATTTTGTTATCATATAGCTGCATTATTTTAGGTCGAACTTTATATTGCGTTTCAAATACGAATAGGAAAGTTAATGACCTTTGTCTGTCAACTGTCACTTGAAAAGTACGGATAGGTAGCAAAAAAAAATTACTAACGCAAATCAATTGTTAATAACATTTTTTTATTGTATTTCAATAATAAACCTCTTCCGTTCCGTCCAAATTATTGATGAAAGCTCATTTTATATGTGGTATTTTAGCATTAACCAAAGCCGCCAATGCTTCATCAAGTTTGTTTATAACATGCCTACGGTGTTTAATTTGAACAGCACGTTTACTAAAAACAGGAACGCAAATCCCATGGCCAAATTTATCCATCTAATGCTGCATTTGATAACAAATTTTAGTAACATGATGAGGATATTTCGTTGAATCGGTTTTGTGGTTTAAGCTTAAAACAATTTTAACATTAATTGCAAAATTACTAAATTCTGCATACCCATCGGGACCTATTTTGATTTTATTTTGGATTATAACCAGTAATAAACTGGAAATTCCTTGCAACTTTTTTGTTTTGATGTCGATAATAAGCTATGAGTATGCATTTTTAGTTTCGAGTATGCATTTTTAGTTTCTTGCCAACTTTTTCGTTGGTCTAGTGGGCGCAAGCGCGACTGCTGAGCATGAGGTGCTGGGTTCGATTCCCAGGTCGGGAAAAGTGATATTCGGTTTTTCCATTAGGAATTCCTCAGTAGCAGACCCAGAGCCTGGACTTGTTTCCGGTTGATGGCAATAGGGTCGCCCCTTATTACATGGGACTTAAACATAACTGGCGAAACGTAGGTGTATTATTACACCTCTGCCTTACCCTTCGGGGATTACAGGCGTGATGTTATGTTATCTTATGACTGTGCGGTTATGTCAAGACGCTGGGCATCTTTCTTAGTGCAAAAATACCTACCCAATGCTATCACAAGGTAATCTGTTTGCCAAGCACGGTGACATAATAAAGAGTATTTCCATAGCATGTTCAGCGGTGACTGACGAACAATGGTGTTGGCTGACTGCGAAATTTTTAGGATAGGTAGTTATACGTGTGTAAGCTCACACCATCAGATTCTTCCGTAAAACATGGCACTCGCTTCACCTCTCAGCGACTGCCGTCAAATCCCATAATGTTTAACAAAAAAAAACAACAACGCTCTTACCAAGGCTCCTGTCACATTTTTAGCGCTAAAGAAATCCGTGACGATACATACACACACGTATCTTTATAGCAAAAAAACAAATCTTTATCTTTGCAAAGAGTCGCCGTCAATATTCGGTATAGCACACACTGTTTGCAATGTGGAAAGAGCTAACAGCGGGGCTTTTATACCAACATTTAAACAAGAGATCTCGCTTCGGGGGAAAGATTAAGGCTTTGTCTTCACGTAATGCAAAACAGACGATGCTTTGACACAGAATTTGATTTTGTACAAATTATCGTTTTGTATCTTGATGTCTGCTTCGAGTAATTTCAATGAGTGTCGGAGCGCTTTGTGATATTTTGTGAGTAATTCGTTATTTTGGTAATATTATTGCTAAGGAAATTCTCTTCTGAATCCTTAATTAATATTATAAAAACACCATGTAATAAAAAATGAGTTCAAACATCTGATATTTTTCTGGAAAAAAAAATCTTAGTTAAAATTAATAAAGTCTTGTATGCACGAATCCTTAGAACAACGAATTTATTTGATCACCCTCTAAATGAAATGTACTGAGTAAACTCTTAACAGAATTTCGTCCACAAATGTAGCTCAAAAGATCTTGTACAAGCATGATCATTTTGAGTTTGTTGAGTACTTTGAGCGCACCTAATTCTGATTTAATTATTGAGCCACGTCATTTTCAACAGCCATTGCATTATTTATGTAAAATAGAACAACACAAATACTAGTTTTATCGGCATTCATTAAATGATAGTATTATTTCAGCTATTCTAGGTGATAAAAGGAAGAGGGTTCGATTCCCGGGTCGGGCAAGGTGTTATTGGGTTTTTGCAGCAGGAATTTCTCAGTAACATCCACGGAGTCTGGATCTGTGACCGGTTAATGGTAATAGGTTCGCCCTCTTTTACATGGGACTTTAACATAACTGGCGAAATGGAGGTGTACTAAGGAACAGAGCAAGAGCCGAGCAGAGACTATCCCTTCGCGGATTACAGGCGTGATGTTATATGTTATGTATAAGAGAAAAGATATTCACAAATGTTTTACATTTACATTTTTAAATACAAGTAAAAAAAATATCTACTACTTGCAACCAACGATACAGATGTTTAAGACGTAACATGAAATGTAACAATGGTTGAAACAAATTCTCCTGGTTTTTGTGTTACGTAACATGTTGCATTGCATCTTAGACGTTTGAGCGGTTCAGTTGTGTTACGCGTCATGTTACGTTTATTTATTTTATTTTTTACACCAACAAAACAAAAACATAATATAGGATAGGATCCAATTTTTCCGTGATTCAACAATAGAAAAATATTTTAGCAAAACTTTTTCACTTATGAAAAACTATTGTTAAAAAACTATTCGACTGAAATATAAAATAATAGAGTGGCCCCATCTATGTAGGTAATGAATATCATTTATTATTTAGGTCGAAATATATTTTGCATTTTTCGCTAACAGTCCATTTTATTTTGAAGTTTGGCGTCATAAAATAATTAATAAGTTTAAAATATCACTTTTTTGTGTTTCGACGGCTTTTAGAGTGTAGTAAAACCAAAAGAATAACTACCAACACTTACAATTATTTTTTAGAATACATTTGAGTTTATTTGTATTTAGTTCCAAGCAATATGTTTTAAAAAAAATATCGATCTAAATATAGTGAGAACCCGATATCAAAAGTACGTAATAAGTACCTACCTCCGATATACATTTCATGTTCTTCAAAAAAATATGGCATTAAAGCCGTAAATAATTATGGTGATTTTTGCATTCAGTAAATAGAAAAACAACCCTTCTAGATCGTCATGAATAAAATAATCCCTTTAGAATTCACCCTCATAGCATCTCCACCAGAGGTCAATGATCTGAAAGGACAGTAAATGTCCAGTTTTTATTCAAATAAATAAATTGAAGTGACTGTTTTTAATTTTAAAATAACAGCTTTTTACTGAATGCCTATGAAAGTATACGCTACTTATAACAAAAAAAAAACACAATTTTTAAATTTCTATCTTTCTGTTGATTCCGACTGATCTCCGAAACGGCTGGACCGATTTTGATGGGACTTTTACTGGCAGATAGCTGATGTTATAAGGAGTAAAGTAAGTTTTAGAAAAGGTATTAGGGTTCCGTGAAACTAAAACCCTAAAAAAACTAAAAATCTTGAATTTGTTACCAAAATCCATTTCAAATAGGGAAGTAATGTTATTATAATAATTTCGGATGCTGACAACAGCTAGTTACAAATGCACGGGTTATTAGATAGATAGATAGATAAAACATTTGTTCAGTGCACACAAGAGACATAGCACAACACACAGAAGCACAATTAAATAATGAAGACAAATTATAAGAACATAACTTAAATGAAAAAAAAAACAAAAATCATTATTAAGCATATCCTATTCTTTTCCAAAGATGTAAGTAGGTACATGTGGCCAAAGATCAACATAACATAACATTGTTGGGTTAGGATTCAGCTTAGGACTCAAAATCTTATATTTGCTCCAACATTCACCAATGTTTGTTTAGGATCAGAATTCTTATTTGCTCAATAATTGTGATTACGTATGGAACAATGATCCTCTATCATAATATACCTTATATATAAGTAAATAGGAATATTAATGATGCTATTTATATTTAGTTCTATTCCATCTTATGATTCTTATGACAATTAGGAATTCTTGGCTAGTTACAGGAGACTAGGACAAAATATAATATTTAATTTTCTAATTACGTTTCTTGTAAAATAAGGAAAGGTAAGATTAAGAAAAGACGTTTAAATAGAACAAGCCCGCAGAGAATTTAAGTTTGACGGTATTTAAAATCACTTTATTCTTAAGTACCTAACGTCCGTTTGCTAGAACAATGTTTGAAGTATGAATCTTAATTTGAAAACTAGATTTACTATCGCTATAATATTTTTTTTTTATGTTACCACACTGTGCTGAGATACCTTTTGGCCTTGTACAGGACCTTTAGTTTAAGTATGTCTTACTTTTTAATTTTGTTTATTTCCTTTTTATTTTTTTTTATTGTTTTGTCCTATGCGAGTCAAATAAATACTTTTTCTTTTTCCTTTGTATACTTGTTTGATTATTTACTATGTATTTAGAATCAAGATACATTTTCGAATCACTTTTTAGAATACCTACACACCAAAGAGTTCAAGATTCTTGCACACCTCATTTTACATTGACAAAATAATTCGACATCTAATTCAACTTCACCAAAGACAGGTACAGACATAAATATACATCTCAGATTCTTATCTCCCGTCTGTACCAAGACTTCACCGTCCAATTCGGCAACTTAAGATGCAGCCCTTTCGCGATAAGGCCACCAGATGTCACCCAAGATGTAATTGCGTTCGCCTTTGTGCCATTCCTAATGAAAGGTTCACGAAACTGATATCTTTAATCAACGAGAACTTGTATAACGATGCGGGTTGACGGAGTCGCAGTCAATGTGCGGATTATGACAAAAATGATTCTGTCCTTGTAAGTCAAAAAGCAGTATCAAAAAAATTGTTTTTTTTTTCATCTGACAGCTTGACAAGTGTCGCAATAAACGGATTCATTAAAAAAAACCGTTACTATATTGGAGCATTAAAACAGCGGGGAAAATTTGCATTTATCTCTTTTTGTATAGAAAAAGCTGCAACGCCAAACTGTATCCACCGATTTTGTTATCATTAGTTTTTTGACTTGCCTCCCACTATAGAAGGAATTTTATAGACGTATTCACGTTTAAAGAGAGATCAATTTTCACATAGGTACCCTATTTTTTCGAAACCGATTTGTTTGAACGTTAACGAGGCAAATGAGTATGTAAGCTTCGTAGTAGGTGGCCACTGTAGTTTCTGCCTAGCCCCATTAGAAAAAGGCGTAAGTTTATATATGTACGTCTACGAGTATACTTGTTGATTTAGTGCTTTTTAGCTTACGGAATCACTATTTTGGCCAGCGGCGGTTACATGTCATCTCTATGACTGTACTTAATTACTGGACTGGCCAAAATAGAATTAGGAGATGGTTCAGCTTTACAAATGTAGCCCAAACTGCAGCGTGTCGGCTAATTAGTTAATTAGCTCCATGTATTTGGTTTCATATTATGAAAGCTTGCTTTTGTGACAGTGTAACCGCATATGATAGCGGTCAGCTCTTCACTTCGACATGTTATTTGATATTAATCAATTTACCTGCTCGGCTACCTATACTAGTAATACCTATAATTTAATAAACCTAAAAAGCACGCTTTAGAGCGACGTTGTTTTATTAAAAATAAGTAGGTATTCCGACATCTTTGGGAGTCCGCCATACTGGATTTAGAATAACGTCATTTAGCTAGCCATGCATTGTCATCCAAACTCCACTTGTATGCAAAATTTCAACTCAATCGGAAACTGGGAAGTGGTTCAAATTTAACTTCTAAGATTTTCTTACATAGTTACAGATGAAGCTAATAAAAGCTAGTTGTTATAGAGGTATAGTTTGTAATATTAGATGTAGGAGGTAATCTCAGAAATTACTCAACTGACTTTCAGTACTCGTCAAAGCAGACAAAGTCACGGGTTATATACAACTTTACGCTTTTATTTTTTAAGAAATACAGTCAGTTTGCAACTCTTCCAAAGTCAAAGCTAATTAGTAAATTACTCCTGCGTAGTTCTTCAAAGAACTAGACTAAAGCCAAGAGACTATCAAAAGCAAATCCCGGACAACTCATAAAGTGCGGATTTCAAACATTATCCGCAACACAGAAACGTAAGGAAACTAATCTCTTTGAGACAATACTACGGCAATATCTCTGGTTTACGACGGCCGCCTGACTAAATCTACAAATATTTGAACATTCGCCCTCACTCTACTATTGTCTAGGTCAAACTAATTTTGGGATCTCCCGAGGAGTAATTTAATTTTGCATTAAGACCATCAGTTAAAATCTGGTTAACCTTTTAATTAAACTTGTTTATTGAGGGAATCAGATCAGTGGTCTTTAGGGAAAGTAAACATTTTGTGAATCGTTTTCTGTGTCAATCTTCTTTTACTGTACCTACTTAATTTTTGCATAATGTCGTGGAGGCATTCAAGGTAAAGATGATCTTATTATGCAACGATAGGGAAGTACGTGCAAAGTTGGGGAAAAAAATGTGAAACAGTGTATGCGAGTGTGAAATTATGATAAGTACATATAAAAGTCATGGTTGAGTTGCGAGAACATAAATTTCTCGTGTATAGCCCATTCACAATAGACAACGGCAGTTTCCTCCCTCAACCACGGCTAATGACTACTTAAGATTATCTAGAACGCAGCCTAGATATTAATATTTGACGGTGTTGTAAAGTTATTGGAAAATGTAATTAGAATAGTGTTTGTAAGTCTAGTAACATCATGTTTTGTTATATTTATCAAGTACACTACGTTTATTTTTTATTTTATGTTATGTTGTGTGCATTTGTGGCATGTGCCAAATAAATGTGTTTCCTTTCTTTCTTTTCTTTACGTTTTAAAATGAAACTCGACTAATGGAATCTGTATACGAATTTATTTAAGGATGATTTCCTCCCAACTGCTTACGTCGCATCGGATCGAAACGGATTTTACAATCTTTAAACGATATTAAATCGTGCACACAGTATTTAGTCTATATTACCAAGCCGCGCACAGCAGCTTGACCGCGGGCGTCTTCCGCGACAGGCGATCGTAGCCGAAAATATGCTGCGACGAGCGATCGACTCTGTTCGCCTGTCGTCGTATCCGATCGGATCCTTTCACCTGTCAACACGATAGGAATTTAACTATTTGACGAGACAAAGAAACGGATACGTTCGCAAGCCACGGTACGGAGTCGATCGTATGCGTCGACGTCCTGCCGAACGCGATCGGCTGTCGCCGCACCCATTCGTATCCTTTCCGATGCGAGCCGTTTGGAGGAAATCATTCTAATGTCATTACACTTTCTGTTTTGATTTGCGTGGCATAGGTAAATAATTTCATACATTTGTAGAATAAAGGTCGCTATATACATTAACACTAATTTCATCCTCAAATGGTAAGTTATTAACAACCTTGTATAATTCTTGATCATATTTCTTCATTTTATAGACTTAGTTTGAATCTAAAATAGTCTGGTTACCAGTGTGTAACTAGCCCTACAACTAGCGCAAAACGATGTAAACAGCTGTTACATTAATGTCTAAACGACTATGCAAATTTTATCATCAATCTTCGCAGCACTACCAAGAATTTTGATTGAAGTCAAGACCGTTGTAGAAAATTTATGACATTATGACCTTTGGTGGAACTGTAAAATTAAATATTTAGGTACTCCGACTTTAATCATGAAAACTATAAATAATTCTATTCGACTGCCTCGTTGTTCTAGTGATCGCCAGCGCGACTGCTGAGCATGAGGTCCTGGGTTCGTTTCCCAGGTCGGGCAAAGTGTTATTGGGTTTTTCCATCAGGATTGTTCTAGTAGCAGCGACGTAGTCTAGATTTGTGAACGGTTGATGGCAATAGGTTCGCCACCTATTACATGGGACTTAAACATAACTGGCGAAATGTGGGTGTACCCCTGCCTAACCCTCCGAGGATTACATGCGTGATGTTATAAATAATTCTTACTGCAGACGATAGTACTTACTTCTGCCTACACGAGTAAGCAAGGTTATCCTTGGTGCTTCTTCAATTCAAAGAAAAAGTACCTCCACAGATTCTAATCAGATATAAAAGCAGCTACGGATGATTAGATGGAGAAGACCCAAGACTGGTAAGGACACCTTTAGGTAGATGAAATCCATACCAATATTAGAAAATGCGAAAGTGGCTCTGTCTGTCGGTTACCTTTTCACGCCTAGCAATCCACCTCTATTTCGAAAGGATCAAAGTTTAAGTTTCCCTGAAATCCATTTCCACAGCAGCAATGTTAGTTCGTTGAATTTCTATGAAATGCTAAAAAACCCCGGGAGGTTTAAAAAAAAACAACCTATGCGATGGTTGGAGGGTAGTTAACGATGGAAACCAATACTTAGCTCAGCACCTTATCTGAAATTAGTCAAAAAAAAAATATACAACTGTGACGCACAAATGTAACTACGAATCCTGTAACTATCATGCATAGTTTTTAACCATCCAGGTGTATTTTTGAGCATATTTCTTTGACACACAGGTAGGTCATGACCTGGATTAGTATGAAGAATACTTTTTATTCCTATAGTACGTTCCCGTACGATATTTCCCGACCTCGACGCTAGCGAAGCCGCGGAAAAGCAAAACCTAGTTGAAAAATTAAAGCTTGCGATTTATACGACCAGTATTAACCCTTTCTACCTGGTGAAAATGACGGCCTACCTACGCGAGTTTGAGGGTAAAAGTGGAATGGATCTTGCGGGCCGTGTGAGCGGTTCCGCTCCGGCGCATCGCGGGGAACCCGGGGCCCATACATCACTTAGTCACCCGAGACGGCCCTGGCGCATGCGTACCGCCCCTGTTAAATGTAAACTTTACACCAAGCCCAAGGGTATTGACGGATAATTTACCAGGTGAGATGGTAGTTCCGAATATTTTAAAGTTATTGGTTTTTTTTTTGTTTGTTTTCGTTATCGGATTTTGAGCGGATTTTTGGAGTTTTTCGTAGAAATGCAAGAAGAATTTATTGGTGTAGTTAATACACGTCTGTAAACACGGTGTAAAGGACATCGACGGTAACTGTTACCAGAAATTCACTACAATTTAAAAGGGCATTACGTACTTGATCGAAATGCACGTAACAGCTATTTTTTTCTTTTAAAAGGCGAAAAAAATTATTACATGTGGATCTGAACTGAATTCATGGTAACCTTGTTGCCCGTCAGCGTCATAAAGCAAAAAAAAAGCAATTAAAGTGTGTCTTTACAACATCATTGTTGGCAAACTTAAATAATACAACGCGCAACAGAATGAATTCCGATTGATGAAATAAGTAGATACTTAACCTTTTAAACCATCACAAACATTTTCAATAAACATCGACATGGCCGTTGATTAAACAATGCTTTTGATCAACACGAAACGCGACGACGACATCTCTCTTAATGACATTCAAAAAAATTCGCCATTAAAAGTCAATTGAATTTACTTGTTGGCACCCGATTGAGGGCAGCAATCAACTTCGCCAATTACATGTGTTGGTCAAAAAAGCGTAATTCTTTTACATAGGTAATGTGTTAAAAGAATATGTGGTAAATGTCAAGTTAATAAAATGAAATCAGAGTTGGTAAGGCGTCTTTTAACAGGAGTTCTTCGCATAGCGATTAATTAGTTTTTTTTTCCTGCATTTTGTGGATTCCTAGCCTATTCTCAACTATGTTGGGATCGGCTTACAGTCTAACCGGTTGCAGCTGAATACCAGTGTTTCATGGAGCGACTGGAAATCTGACCTCCACAACCCAGCTAGTTAACAATCCTACCAATCTTGTTAGAGTTTGGGGCTTCTGGACTATCAGTAACAACTATCAAAAATCTAAAATTGACAACCGGGACCGACGGCTTAACGTGCTTTCCCGAGACCCCCTATGAGACTTATTTCAAATACGTCTACTCCCTCTATTCTGAATAAATTGTTCTAAAAGATAACTAATCAAAAAACAGAAAACCAATTGACAAAACCAATAAACATTCCACTACAAATCCAACCACTCACCCACTATTTCAAGAGACTTACGGCGCCTAATTGCCACGAACGTACAGAATCTGTGCATAAACGCTAGTGTAGAAAGTAATCCCCGCTAGTCAGGTAATAAACATAAACGTTTTCCCCAATAAGACTCGATGCAAATTGAGTCCCGGAGGGTCGGAGTATTTACCTATCGGAGGAACCCGATCAAGCCACAAGCCACTAACTAGTTGACGTCGTTCAAAATATTGCTGATTCGAATAAAAAAACCGATTGCTATCTCACTTTGATGTAGTCGGAGGAAATGGGATCTGCTTCCGATCCGCGAGGAAAGGGAGAAAATCTCCTTCCCGTTTTCTGGGTACCGCGAGCAGTCGTCCGGGACCCTATTAATCTTGGCCCAATATTTAACTGTCGGTTGCGCAGTAGGGACCTCCCAAACAAAACAAATGTAACGTTGTTATATTCAACGCAGCCTGTAAGTGAAAAGGAGAAGTCAATTTTTAAATAAAACTGTGTGGTGTTGGAGGGAATGCGATTATTTGTTGTGCTGTACATCGATCAGTTGCAGGATTAAAATAAAATAAACTTTGATAGCCACAAGTCAAATTATCTAAACGTAAATAACCAAGCCAAATTAAAGAATCGTTTACTTGTACAAATACTGACAATCTTAATACCATTTTGAAGTACTGAACCAGCGCGTACAAACAGATTACTCGTCTGGCTTGCTTTTTAAATTTCCTCATGATTGTAAAGAGGACGGATAGCGTCATATCACGGTGGAGGGCCCGGTGTCGACTTTTGACCGTTTCGAGTGCCGATCTAATTTGCCGAATCGCGGAAGCATATGAAATTTAATCGGTTCGCTTCACCGAAGATGGTTTTCGATAATACTGAGAATTTTCTGAGACATTACTGTCTTGTCAGGAAACGTGATATGGCTAGAAAATTACTGACAGATACATTAGAGCTTGTAGACGTTTAGTACTGAAACGGACGTTAAAGAACGGACTGCAACATCAAATGATTTTGAATGGAATCAATAAATGCTGAATAGAAGGTCAGATCATCTTACTTTCAAGTAACTAACAAGCTAATTACTAGGTACTACCATTCCCCTAATTAAAGCCAATTGAACACCTTATAGCAAAAACCAGGGGTCGTCCATCCTAAGAAGGTATCATACAACCAAGTGACACAACAACACTTGATAGGGACTTAAATGATTTAAGATTGTCGTCAAAATTGTCGATGAAAAACGACCCACTCATAAACAAAAGAGGCGGAAAGGTATTGCTTCCCTGATTAATAGGTAATTAGCAAAGTCGTTATTTATATCTTCCTGCATTTCCTTATACTGTTTATAAACAGTTTTTATACTGTTTTGTGCTTTACGAAGGTTTTGTTTGAAGATTTGATACAGTACTTTCTGTTTTATGAAAACAGATTCACAGGATTGACCTCTGGGCGAAGGTTTGACCCAGTAACGGTATAAGATAAATCCAGGTCGTACGGGAAAATCTGTGGTAGGTAGCATTGGTTTTTTTGCGAGCAGTTTTTTTGGCAAAAAAGATGAGCCGCAGTTTCGCAGGAATTTGTAGTCCATGGATAAGTGAGGTTCGGGTCCTGAAAAATGTTACACTGCCACTATTACCGAATTTTTATTTCCTAGTGACGGTACAACTTAGAGTATAGTTCTATTTTGGCGCAGTGTGTGGCCACGTTTATTGCGGGATCAGATGCGTAGTTAATCAGGAACATCACACTCGCACTAGATGTTGAATTAATCAATAACATAATATCACACGCTTGTAATCCCCGAAGGGTTCGGTAGAGGTGTACCTAAAACTACACCCACATTTCGCCAGTTATGTTTAAGTCCTATGTAATAGGAGACGACCCTATTGCCATCAACCGGGCACAAATCCAGGCTCCGTGACTGCTACTGAGAAATTCCTGATGGTAAAACGCAATATCACTTTGCCCGACCCATGAATCGAACCCAGGACCTGATGCTCAGCAATCGCGCTTGCGACCTCTAGACTAACGAGGCAGTGAATCAATAATACCTCATGACGACATCTTAAGATGTTATACAATTTAACATAAGTTTACAAAACACACTTTGTTTACAATTTAATCAACGACCGCATATCAAAGATGAACACGTAACAATAATTAAATTCAAAACAAATCTGTATCAAACAGGACGTGACGTAGCCGCTGTAAGTCGAGCGTTGAGAAAAAAAGCTTGGATTTGTGAAAATATAACTTTTCCCTAACACAACGTTTCCCTACGTTATTTCCTTTACAGTCGCAGGTGAGATTTATCTTCGGATAATTGGATAAAGAACGCGTTTGCGAGAAGTGATACGAGGTGGAAGAAGGGGGGAGGGTGGCGCCAGAAGAAAAAACGACATAACAGCCAATGATGTGTTACTTTTGAATATAAATCTTTTGTTTGAGCTGTGTTGTTGTGTACTTGCAATGCATGAATAAATTTTGTTGTTATTTTTTTTGTGCTGTAGTGTAGCGCTCTTGGATTGAAGTTTAATTGATTTGAGTTGTTTATTGATTATATATAGCCTAGTGGTGTGACCGTCGGACTACCAAGCCATAGTTCTTGAGTTCGAACCCAAGACGCACCTTTGATTTTTCGGATTCATGTGCGTATTATAAAATTATCACTTGCTTTGGTGAAGGAAAATATGGTGGGGAACCAGCATGCCTGAGAGATATTTCTCGACGGCATGTAAAACTAAGTCGCATAGGCGGCAGAAAATCTCTGACACCAGGTTAGGCACGATAAAGAAGAAGAATTGATTTTATACATAAATTCAGGTTCATAGAGGACTTTTTCTCTTTAAATAGAAATGCGTTGCCTGTAGTTGCTGTATTGTATGTGTTTTAATCACGGATTGGTAGCAAGTTATTAATCATTACAGCCGCATAATCAACCAAAAGGTAAATATTAATAAAACTTACTCTGTTACTAAAATTATTTATTCACCGCATTAAATTGAACCTGTCAAAAACAGCGGATTAAAATAAGACACAAAACAAACCGCTCGTCCACCAACCTCATTTGTAATGAGCTTTTACATAGTGCAGAATTAATATTCGACCTCACCCCAAAATGTTCATTTGATATGAAAATATTCTCTACATACCCCACCTCTCCATTCACTACGCCTGAACCACCCAAATATTTAATATCGACGAAAATACTCCAATTTTATTAACAATGATTAAAATACGCGCTGATCAAAACAATGCACACGTCAAAAATACTCCATCATTGGTGAATTTATATGTCACTTTAATAAAAGAAAAATAAACAGAGTGAACCAATATCAACGTTTATAACACTAGGGCCATGGGGTTAGAGTGCCCACCTAGTCTTTCGGGACATCGCCAAGCAGTTGATTGATTCTTCCCGTGCCCAGAGGGCGGGCCTATTTTTTGGTCAAAGAAACAGCATTGCCATCCAATGTGGCAATGCTGCCAGCCTTTTGGGCACTATTCCTATTGACTGCGATTTGGACGAATTTTTTGACGCCCATTAATGATTTTTTTCTCTTCTACATGTACATATCATGATTATTATTTTAGTCTGGTTAAAGGTAATTAAGTAAATTGAAAAAATAATTGTATTGTATGTAGTTTTCCGTCACTCCACAAAATTTAAAAGCCTGAGTTTCTCATTTGGGTTACGTCAGTGTTTAAACAAAACGATCACAGCACAGGAAACATTTAGCATTAAAACAACACACACAAGTAAAACATAGAGTTAATTAGTACCTTGAAATAACATTCCATATTCGACAACAAAAGGGAAAAATGAAACAGCTAGAGTGTTCTACGGTTGGCAAACACCGGGGCAGAACAATCAGAGAATTGAAATATTTACTGAAACTTGCACAAAACTAGGCAGAACACAATGTATGTTACGTGAAATGTTAAACATTGAGAAACCTGACTACACACAGAGTTTAGCGTAGCGCCAGCGAACGGGAATGCTGTTAATTTTGTGTAATTTCGTGTATGGATATTCGAAAAGTGCTGCGTTGTTGGAAAGAGTTTTGCTTCACGTTCTGTATTGTGTATAAACTTCAAAGTAACTTACAAGAGATTAATAACATTAATTAAATGTTAGAGAAATTGTTTATTCCCAAAAATAATGTAATGCTATTGATTAACTGTTTTTTTTTTCGGTCTCATAATTGTTATCATACTTCAAGCTACCCCTGGTCGGCAAGTTGTTATTTGGTACCCTTCGGGGTTTAAAGGCGTGATTTTATGATGATGTTTAAGCTACCAACTAAGTACCTACTTAGATACTCACTGTTAAAGCCCGTGAAACAATCAAACATTTGTGTCTCATTTAGTACCTACCAACGCATTCCATCAGCTAACGCTACGCCCAGAAGTGGAAAGCCAACTTAAAAAGTGAGGTAAAAAGTGCGACACACAATTTGTAATTCTAAACAAAAATTCGTACATTCTACGCACCTAAACCGTATATTTGATTTTGTTTAGCGGCCAGTGAGTGAGTGATTTAGAAATGTATTTACAAAGTGAAGCCCCAAACACATAAGAGGGTTAGCGTGGAGTAAATTGAGAGCGGTGAATTATTCATATATATTTTAGGTATTACCTTGACCATTGCACGTAATGCGACCGTCTGCCGCTTGCGTAGGAAGACGCCAGGACCAAACCCTCACTTATATACTTTTAAGCACTTCAATTTTATATACACTAGTCTATGAAACTTTTCTACAGTCTTCAGCGCAGTTCAGGATAATAGCGGGTCCTGAAAATTAATTCGAAACGTTAGTAAGTAAACTAATCAACTTTAATGTTTGCATAGAGTTATGAAAACAGAATGTTTGTCTCAGCTGTCACAATACTTTGGGAGAATTAATTTTATTTGAATATAAGATGCAGTACGCAACTTTGAATAAGTGGTGGCTAGGTAATTTAAGTTTGAGTGCACGAAAATATTTTGCTATCATTTAGCTTAGTTGTTTTACTACAAAACTGTTAAAAGAAAATCTACTTCTACTTTTTAATGTAAAGCGTTTTAGTCAACTGTGTTTTAGTACAAATATAATGAATATAAATATAGTTTAAGAACGTTTTATATTAGGTACTTATTAACAAAAAATAGTTAATCGTAGGTTCCCTGTGTCGAAAGTTCAAATAGTTTCGATGAACAGCTTTCTGACGAACTTTGTCCGAAATAAAAGAGGAGCTCGTGGCTAAATAATAACAACCGCTCGGGTCGATCTTTAGGTTAAGCCGCGCTTGCCTAGGTTGGTCCGTGGATGGGTGCTACCGAGATTCTTCCGTGCCTCGGAAAGCACGTTAAGCCGTTGGCCCGTCATTTATAGATCTTTGACAGTCGTTACAGGTAGTCAGTGGTAACCAGTATTTGGAAAGGGGTATCAGCCAGTTGGAAAGGGATATCAACCCAGTTCGTACCGGGTAATAATCCGGTACAAACTGGGTTGTGGAGGTCCGATAGGCAGGCAGTTTTAGTGGTTCTTTAGAGCATGGAAGTTTCTACGAAGTTCGTTATTTTTGCCGATAGGACGTCACATGGCACGATTAAGTTACTCAAGACTAACCCTATCATTCATCGAAACTTTGTAGTAACTGACTAACTGAACGTTATGATGTTTCCGGCGGTTCGAATGTACTCTTTGAGAGATAAACGACATGACGTAAAATCGACAGTGTAATAGCTAACCAATTTACTAGCCCGATACGGATGCTAGGAAACCTCCTTTTTTCGTTTAAAGCGAGTTTCGGATTTGCTCTGCGGAATTAGTTTGCATCGACGTTTGATCGGATATTCCTTTTAAAAAGTTAAGCCAGAAATCCGTATTTTAATTCCTGGTATGCTTGTTTGAGTGTTATTGCATTTTGGTAGCTTTTGCATGTTCTTGAAGATTCATCATCATCAACAGCCAAACTTTTTCCCAATTATGTTGGGGTCGTCTTTCAGTCTAACCAGATTCAGCTGAATACCAGTACTTTACATGGAGCGACTGCCTATCTGACATCCACAAACCAGTTAGTACTGGATAGTACGATACCCCTTGGTAAGACTGGTTGGCAGATACTCGGACCACTACTACGACTGACTACGTGTTCTTGGAGATTATAATTGTTTTATTACCTGTCTTGGAGCTTTGACCTCCAATATCTCCATAACTAGAAGGTTCCCAGGTATGGTCCAGAACAAAAGATATATGTCGCCATGACGGGAAGCACAAGTGCCTTTTGGTTTCGTTTAGGGGCAATTTACACTCTTTATGTGAAACACCTTCAAAAAGTCATGTAACTTGTCTGGCCCTCAGGTATCACTTTTATCGTCGGCTATGATCTTCCAACCTAAGTAAACTTCACTTAATAAAAAAGAAATCAGTCCAACATAGACCAGGAATTGGTCTTAAAAATAATGAATTGTCTTTCTAAATAACCACGGTTCTCAAATTCAATTTTAATCTACAAGAACATGTAGTTCGTGGAGATTATAATTGGTTTATTACCTGTCTTGTGAAGATTTATAAACGCTTGGACTAGTATGGCCGTAAGCAATGATTGCCTGACGGTTGATAGAGGAGGATAGAAAAATAAAAACATATTTTGCCGACTCTAAGTAACTTGGAAAAAGGGCTGAAAAATGGTGATGAGTCTAGTACATAGGGTGACGGGTAATTAGTGACCGATACTTAAACACGTGATTGTACTCATGATAACAAACTACTTTCCCAAAGTAACATTTTTTTTTAATACCCATTCACTTTTATTACAAGGTTAAAAAAAAAATAAAAAAAAATATTACTTAAGTAACATTTTTTTTTTTTTTTTTTTTAATACCCATTCACTTTTATTACAAGGTTATTAAGGTAACTTTATTTGGCCCGCAAGGGCCGGTGCCTGCCAGGGCTGCGGGACTGTTCGAAAGAGATACCGCGGCCCTGGAACATAAAGGGCCAATGAAGGAACATGGGTGGTTTTTAGTCAGTAAGAGTCTGACACTCCCTTCCGCTCCGCCCAGAGCGGGAGGTGTCATTTGATGATTTCTCACCCCCCAAAAAAAAAAAAAAAAAAAGGTAACTTTATTTGCGAATCGTGGGTTAAACACAAAATGTGCCCGTTTGTAATATGAAAATAACAGCTTTTTACTGAATGCATATGAAAGTATACACTTGTGTTTTTGTTATAAGTATACTTTATACTTATAACAAAAACACATTTTTTTCATTTTTTGTCTGTTAGTTCCAGCTGATCTCCGAAACAGCTGGGCCGATTTTGACAGGACTTGTAACTGGCAGATAACTGTTGTTATAAGGTCTAACATAGGCATACATAATATAATCCCCAGGCATAGTCCATGAGGAAGGCTTATTTAGGCATTTTAATGGAAACATTGTGCAATACCTCCTTTTCTTATCTATACTATAATATTACAAAGAGACAAAAATTGTTTGTAAGTTTGTATGTAGGGGGTAATCTTCGAAACTACTGAACCGATTCCGAAAATTCTTTCACTATCGGGAAGCTACATTATCTACGAGTGTTATAAGCTACATTTAAACGTTCCCGTGAGTACATTCCGTACATAACGGGAACGAAACCGCGAGCAAAAGCTAGTTCCAAACATTATGTAGATATTACGTGCACTATCTACCCTAGTTGAGTAAAAGATTCGCAATTAAATTCGTCAAAATTATGACATAAGAACAAAATCCATTGCAAGTTTATTCTTTGTAATCGACGAAGTTATAAAACGAACAAAAATGTAAAACAGAAAGCGTTTGCGATTTCAAAGAGGATGACTCACATTTTATTTATTAACCTTTTAAAAGCCATTGTCACATATACGTGACAACCAAGCGCGTGCTCTTTACGCCAAACGACAGAAATATGTGTCAAAATGGTAGGTTAAATTGTGGCTTGGCGTGGAGGGCACGCGCGTGCGTTTATGCTCTGGCGTTCAAAAGGTTAATAGACAATTTTTAATTACATAGATTTACTTTACTACAACCACAGTATAAACACTAGATAATACAAAAGTAAAAGTATTTTCCGAAATCATAGAAGCTCCTTTTTAAACAACGGAACTACATTTTTATGTGGAATTTAATATAGTGTAGGTATACGGGGTGGAACCCAGGAACCAAGGCGTAAACGGTAATCATATATTCAGTACATCATTCTGAGCCCCCCATATACTTAGAAATTTTTCATTGGTTATTAAGAAAAAACTGCTTTTACCTACACGGTCAAAAAGTATGGAACAGCCGATTTTTTTAAAATAACCGATGAAAAATTTGTGTTTCGCGTCGGTATCCCTCCAAGTCGTATAGTTATTTCGAAAATGCACTTTAGTCCACGTGAACTGTAAATATTCAAATTAAAGTTTTCAGTGAAGGTTTTTTTTTGAGAATTTCATTTATGCATTAAAAATATATATGCGTAGTTTAAAATGTTTTTCAGGTGAATACTTATAAATATTTTTTATATGAAGGTAGATGGGTGATTCCGATGTACCAGGTAAGTATGTGTTTTTTTTATCAATTTATTTGCCAATGTAAATTGCAAAGAACGGTCTAGATTTCACAAAAAAAATTATTCTAGTTTTTTACTAATGCGCCACGGTAAAATATACTTTCAATCTGTCACTGTAACAGCTGAAATTAAAGTCTTTTAATTTAAATATTTCTATATGCAATACGTTGTCTTAATTTACATCTCTTAAGTACAATTTATTTGAAAACTAATTTCTTTGCTTAATATAACAATGTATCTATCAGTCTGTGCTCGTTGTAGCGGAATGTTTTCTGAGATTTCTTTGAACCATATGTTACATAAACTCAGTAATTATACTCAAGAAAAATTGCAACGCCACCACCGTAGGGTCTACAAGTTTTTTTTCCAACTTCACACTTCGTACTTCGCAGGTATGCTGGAAGAGATTTCTTTAGAAATAAGCATCACCTTTGTACTATTTTCTGTTCCATTCTTCTTTTATATCTTTAGTGTGTACAAAAATTGTTAAAATAAATATCAGAAAAAAACATAAGGAAAACTGAAAAGGAATGGTCCCCCCATACCTTTGCCAAGCAGTGGGATAGAATAGACTTATTAAAAGAATGTCGGCAAGTCATACGTAGCGACGTTTATGCGAAGACACATGTTGTGCAAATGTTTGCACATACAGCATGGTGCAATTGTGCAATGCCTACAAATTAATGCACTACATATTTTTACATATTTGCTTGTGTAAATTAGAATTCGTGCAAGCCTTAAGAAGCTGTGTTTTCTTTTTTTAAATCTACTAAGTACCTATGTGCCTATATAATGTTCGTCGACTTTCTACATTGTGGGCATGTTTTCCTCATAAAGGGAAACACTAAGTTGATTATGAATTTCGGTGCGTGAGTGTAAGACAATGGCGTTTTAAGGTTGACTCCAGTCTTTGTTTTGCACGACAAAGCCTGGGTACTTAGACTATTCAAACAACATGTGTCTGTCATTTTAATTCGTTTCCATTTTCAAACAGCAAGTGTCTGTCATTTTAATTCGTTTCCATTTTCAAACAACATGTATCTGTCATTTTAATTCGATTCCATTTTCAGATATTTTAGGTTACCCGTAAAGGTATTATTAGACAAATCATCCTGTCTAGTAGTAAAGGAGAAGAAGCAAAAAATATATTTTTTTCTGAACATGTAAACATTCTTCAAAAAAAGGTGTCGCCTGATGTAGAAAAACAACAGTCATACGCAAGTTAAAGTAAGAGGAAACCAGACAAACTCGACGCTTTTTTTTCCTCAATTTCCTCAACTCTGAAGCAACCCACCTGCACCTTACCAACCGAACTTCTTCAAAGAATTTAAATTAGTAAAACAAATGTTCCCTTCAAAATGTATGATTTTAGCAAAGCGTATCTTGGATACGTCAACACAATTTTCTTACTGAGCAAAGTTTAGAGGAAGTTGTTACATTAAAAATTTAAAACTTGGTTGCGTCTGTGTAGTTAGTGAAGTAAAGGTAGGATGGCAACACTGCCACGTGTGAGTATATCCTCTTCATTGTTAAGGACTTCAAATATTAAAACACGAGTATGGTTGTGAATTTTCTCTTCTTTTCACGGGTAGTAGATGAAATAATACAATGTTTATGTTCCCGTGAATTTTGGATCAGAAACGGATTTTCATTGTAAAACCTATATGTTTGTTTACAGGAACATTTCATACCAAATGTATTTACAGTTAATAAAATAAAAATAAAAGTTATCCTAAAAAAATAACCTGCCTATAATTACATTCATCTAAAGCATCAATTTTACTCTTGAAAATATAAGGTCCTATTAAAATAGATGATTAATATTTCTGGAATTAAGACTATTCCGTGAAAATATGTCGATTTTCAGGAATTATTTTTCGACAACTTTATTGACATTATTTATGCGTTCATTGAACATGATTATCTAGGTCATATTGTCGCAAATAGAAGTTTAGATATCCCGTCCAAAGGAATCACTTCACGTGGAATAATTTCATTTCTTTCATAAATTCCGTCACGAACTAAAAATCAGCGAATAAGCAAGTCTTACAAAAATATTTATACTTAGTCGACTTTCCGCCGTGGTATTTAATCAGGGAGGGATTAAGTCGTCTTGACCCGGCAAGCGTCCGTACCGGTTTTAGTCAAAATTGCCGGAAGACTTCCCGGAACGTACCGGAACGGCAGGAAAGTGAGACTGAAGCGTGACAAGCATTTCTCGCAAGCATCTCGCATTTTTTGTTAAAAGATGTTGACACATTGCTTTATTTTCAAGGTATAGGGATAAACAACAGGTACTCGTATATTTCAGCACTTCTTGAATTTATTTCCAAGTTGCACATAATATACCTTACATTTTATTTGTTATGTATTTAAGTCCCAAGTAATAGGAGACAAGCCCATTGCAATAAACCAGACACCGTGGTTGATACTGAAAAATTCCAAATGAACAAAACCCAATAACACTTTGTCCGACCTGGGAGTCGAACTCAGGACCTCATGCTCAGCAGTCGCGCTTGCAACCACTAGACCAAAAAGGAAGTCAACTTTCAGCAGTTCATAAATACCAAACTTCTTCCTATTTTAATAGCAAATTATAGTTTTATAAGCTTAACAAGTTAATAATATCATTTAACTGATAAACCGAACAATCCGTTATATCGCTGGTAATCTTTGTAGTTAAACACGGGGGATTAAGTCATTCCGGTAGGCGGAAATGCGCTGCCCGCGCCGTTCCTAGTTAGAATTGCCGGATGTCTTGCCGCCGAGCGGCTTCCGAACCGCAACGGGGCCGTGCGTATAGATCGGTAACGTCTTTATTTAAGTTTCAATGTGCTTTGCTGGGCAGTTTAAAAAAAAAAGTTCTGACCGGTGGTCGTGGTGCTGATGGTGGTCCAGGTTGGACCAAAAAGTAAACCAGGGCTGTCCGAAAACGCGTTGGGTTAACAATATAGTCTAAGACGCGGGAAACACTTGGATGAGAGATACACAGCTGAACACCGAAAAGTATGGCAGAGGGAAAGGGATTCCGGGCTCAAATAATGAAGATAATGAAGCTATTTTAAAGTTATACATACCTACTATAATTTTTATAGCAATCTTTTTTTTTAATAACCTGTTCTGTGCCACAGCTGGGCAAAGGCCTCCCCCATTGCTTTCCAATTTTTTTTTTTTATGATTTGCCTTCTTCGAGCAATCCGTTAAGAATGAATCCAGATCGTTACGCCAGCGTTTCTTGGTCTCGGTTCGTCGGCCATCTTCAGGCTCCCACTGTGTAACTTTGCCCAGCTGTCCGGCTTCATCCTAGAAACGTGACCCGCCCAGTCCAATTTTAACCTCGCAGACTCATTGCCAACATCGGCAATGTCTGTCTAAAACCGTTTTAAGATGTTGTGGATTCGATCAGAGAGTCTAATATTGAGAATACTACGTTCCATGATTCCACCATTCCTTTAAAAATAATTAAAATTCCAGTGAACCAAAATTGTGAAACAAAAAGTTTCGAGTAACTTGTGTAGCAACGCGTTCACATTATCGCCAAGGGGTCCATATCACGCATTGTGAAACTTTTAGTAACAATTCAGGTAATAAAGCATTTTTCCACGACAGCGGCTGACAAAAAAACGAAAATTTTAATTGGCGGCGACAGTAATATATGTAGTAGGATATATTCATTTGTTTTTTCCCAATTCACAACACCCGAGGTAGTGGATAAGGGTGCTTGCATATGACCCGGACTCCACCAAAACGGAGACAAACGGGGCGGAAAGAAGATTTGTGTACTACCAGTGGGTATTACACAAATCTTCTCTGGTTATGTAACTTTTGCTGAAAATAATAATAAAAGAAGACGTGCGGTAACCAAGTAATGATTCGCTGAAATCCAAATCTCGTCTCTCGTCTCTCCTGTGGGTGGTTGAGTCTTGCACGTCTTTGCACCGGCACCGCTCATCTCAGTTAGGGCCTAAATATATAAATTCTCAGGATAGACAAGTCGGAACGGATCGATAGTGATCGATGACAGTAGAAAAGTTCTATAATTTCTATATACCTTCACACACAGAATAGCGCCCAGAAACACTGAAATAGTTTTTTTTTAATAACATCACGCCTGTAATGGCCGGCGGGTTAGGCAGAGGCACCCCCATTTCACCAGTTATGTTTTAGTCCAATGTAACAGGGGGCGCGCCTATTGTTATTAACCAGGCATTAATTCGGACTCCGTGGCGGCTACTAAAAAAATTATTGATAGAAAAACCCAATCTCACTTTGCTCGAGCTGGGAATCGATCCCAGGCTCTGATGCCCAGCAGTCATACTTAAAACCACTCGACAAATAGGGACTGGAAAGCCGTGTCTTTATGTAAGCACCTTTACCCTCAAAAAGGCACGTACGAAGTGTGCGTGAAGCATTACTGGCACGCAAACGCCCAATTACGGGGAACGTAGTGTTAAAAATTAATTTATATATTACCTCGCCCTTTTAACTAACTACAACACCCCTAAAACGTTATACATCGCTCTTTTTACCCAACTTTGTTACCCAACTATTAGAATCAAAACAGAAATGGATTACGGTCATCTATAAAATGACGAGCGAGGATTGGAGTTTTGATTTATTTCGTGTATTCAGGCGTTTAACTAATACCACTATCATGTCGCGTCAGTTAGTTGTATGTTAGTTTAGCATGTTAACTGTTGGACGACGGGCAGAAATAATTAGGTTTCTATCAAAGGATTGGGAGAACACAACTAGACATTATAAACTTATACTGTCACTTACGGGATATCTTCCCTGATCGTTCATAATTTTAAGCTCCCGATATTTCGACGCTATTATGATCAATCACGGAAAATATCCCATAGGTGACAGTATAAATTTATTTTTAAAGCGCAAGCCACTTTTGTTTAGTCAAAAACAGTACTAGATGTTATGTTTTAAACTGAAACTGATTGCGACTTGTTGCTGGATAATACCGATTCTATACTAGGCAAAAGTCTTGTTTGTGACCATCAGCATGAGTGTCATTAGATTAACAAACACTTCATCCAACTTATCTGTGCAAGCGGTAGGTTTGAAAAAAAAAGGAAATTTTCTTGACAAGCAACGCCTCCTAGAACTGTAAGCTTAAAGTGGACAAACTATACCTAAATGAATGCATTGCATTACTTATAAAGACGGACACGAGTGTTTGACATAAGCAAATATTTACCTACCATTGACAAATAAAACACTTCGTTATTTGAAATAGCAATTCTCAGTGACCAGGTGGCAAGTTACCGTCAGCTTACCTCATCAGATAAGCTAGCTCTTCAACCAGCTTATGTATTTTTAAACTTCATTCCTTTGAAAAGCTCCAACTTGAAATAGAAAGCAGAAAATATCTTCTTCGTTATACCAGTTCCTTCTGACCGTAATCCTACAAACAGTTCTCTTGCGACCCCACAGAATGTTCCTCAGATATAATAATATCACAACATCTTCCCGTTAAGTGTTGTTAGGTTAGAAAAAACTTTCTCCTCGAAGTCAGTTAAAAAGAGCTATCGCCATCAATTGTCACCTGTAGCCAATAAGAGGGAACGACACCAAACTTACCGATTGGCGGGACCCTTTATTAGAAAAGTTTTATCATGGAACGGCATGGAAAAATAAAGCTGCGGTACGTGTTACAAATAAGACATAACGGCTGGACTAACGGAGGATTAAAGTTAACGATAGGTCACTATGAACGAGTAAGCTTAGTGGCGTTCGATTGGAATAAACTGGAGTTTGTACGGCCGGTAGTTAGGCAGAAATTGACTGGCCGATTGTTAAAGTTTGATTGTTTATTGTTGGTGGATTTGGGCCTTTATTTGGAGAAAAGGTGAGATTGTAGTTCTTTTAAAAAGATGGGGATGACTGTCCTGAGTTTCTTTAACAACACAGTTAATAAAACGTTTGAGATTTCTTTCTATATTTATTTTCTTTAAAAAGTTAAAGTCATCTTTGGAAATAAGGTGTCACCGTTTTGTAAACTTCATTAAAATGAAAATCAAAGTGACACGATCCACACAAACAAACCTTCCACAATACCTACATCTCTGCCCACCCTTCTAAGCCAACAATCCGTTCAAAGCTAGCCAACTAAACATAAGATTAGATAGATAGTAATTAAGACGGTCTACGAGGAAATTACGTAGGTAATATCAGACCAGGCCTTGGTCTTCCTTTGACATTCAACATGTCAGCCACAGATAGAGTATATTGCAATTGTAAGCTTATAAATTAACCTGTCAATACCTTATGTGTCTAATTTCATGGAAAGCCACAGATGGCTTGGATCAGTTAACTATAAATTAGGAAATTAATTCACATAATCAAAATGATAGCGATTAAAATGTCGTCATCTGCCTAGCCTTTTTCCAACTATGTTGGGGTCGGCTTCCAGTCTAACCGGATGCGGCTAAATATCAGAATTTTACATGGAGAGACTGACTACCTGAACTCCACAACCCTGTTAGTACTGGGTAATACGATACCTCTTGGTAAGACTGGTTTGGAGGTCCTTGTAGATCATTGTGGATTTGGAGATAACAATGACAGCCGGTACCAACGGCTTAACGCCTTTTCCGAGGCACGGAGGAAACTCGGTATGTTATAGGTGTTCACCCATCCACGTACCAACCTAGGCAAGCACAGTTTAACCTTAAGGTCGACCTGAGCGGCTGTTATTATTTAGCTACGAGCTCAACAATGATAAAAAAACTTCAGAACTTTGTCGTCGGTTAACGTAAACGTTTCTGGGTTTGGTCCTGGTTTCCCTTTTTTTAACCGACAACAAAACAGTCTACGATATACACATAAGCCTTGGAAACATATGACTCTTATGAAATAACTAAAACTGCAACATGAGGAAGAGTAAAAAAAAAATTGTAAATTTTGTCCGAATTAAAGAGAAACACAATATATATGGAAACAGATGCACGTTTGAAAAATAAACGAGAGGTTAAAAATCCTCTAAAAACAACCACGCTTTCTCTCACCCAGAAAAATATTCCATTTCCAATATTGTACGTTAAAAAACAACAACACTGTTGTTCCGGAAAAACTGTAATGTAATTGAGATGCTCTTCGTAATAAAATAACTATTTGGAAACAAATGAAAAGCATTCGTCGGTAGAAACAACGTCGGAAAATAACAAGCACATATCTCGATATCGTTTCCACGTAGTATTTATTTTGTCCGAAGCAAAAACCGGATGCTTCCATAATATATGGAAACCGTGTATTATAAAGCCGCGTGTGCAAATACATTTATTTACTCTGTGCTCTTTGATTAACCAGTCGGATTGATTGCCAAAGGGAACTCGAACTATAATATTTGAGTAACAAACAGGTAATGATAGAAAAATGGACATTAATTTAGTGGATATTTATATCGGTGCGAAAGTGGGCTTTTATTGACCATGAATAAACGGCCATACGTGATGATGTGATCATTACTACCCATTGCAAATTTGTTAGCTTTGCATCAATGATATTATTATTACGGGTCTCCCTTGTTTTACCGAAAAGAAATTGCCAAATTATCACTTCCCAAACAAATTTTCGCATAATTTCATTTGCCAAATTATTACTTACCAAAAAATCTCTTTACAAATAATTGTTACGAAAACCTATGTTTGGCAAGTGAACGTTTGAACAATAACTTGTTCACCAACTAGTACTTTTACCATTTTTTATCTAGTCAAATATTTCAGTTGGTATAACATATTTTACGCAAAATTAAATAAGCCAAATATTTGGTGTCGTCAATTTTAAACTTACCATTTCAGTCAAAAGCACTATTAACTAGTTGGAATCTCCTATTTGGATTCGGTTGGGGCTCCTATTTCTGTCTGCAGGGTTTACAGGCACCTAACTAACCGAACCTCGGGGTGCCCCTGACGTCGACCGTCTAGGGTTAGAGTTTCCGTCAGCAGGTCGACGGATCCCCGCTGCGCGGGGCTCCTATTTCTGTCTGCAAGGTTTACAGGAACCTAACTAACCGAAACTCGGGGTGCCCCTGACGTCGACCGTCTAGGGTTAGCGTTTCCGTCAGCAGGTCGACGGATCCCCGCTGCGCGGGGCTCCTATTTCTGTCTGCAAGGTTTACAGGAACCTAACTAACCGAACCTCGGGGTGCCCCTGACGTCGACCGTCTAGGGTTAGCGTTTCCGTCAGCAGGTCGACGGATCCCCGCTGCGCGGGGCTCCTATTTCTGTCTGCAAGGTTTACAGGAACCTAACTAACCGAACCTCGGGGTGCCCCTGACGTCGACCGTCTAGGGTTAGGGTTTCTGTCAGCATCTGTTAAATTTCAATTACGTTATATTAAATCAATTTGTGTTATGTCTTCATTCCAAAATTTTTGCCTTTATATTTTTTGTCATAACAAATCATTTGACTAAACGTTTATTGACTTAATTTTGGTTGCTGCAATAAATCATTTGATTAAAGACCAAAAGCCTTAATGACATTATCCTTGGTAATAATCTGCCAAGTAAACATTTGACCAAATGAAAATGTGCGTACTAAAATTATTCCAAATATTACATTGGTATAAAAAAGGTTGCTAAAATTGGTTTGGGTAATGAAAATTTGGCAAAATCTTTTCGGCAAAACGGCAGGATCCCTATTAGTACACAAGATATGCTATGTTCATATTTACCGAAGTTTAAAATCTGGTCGCGCTGGTATATACATACATACATAAAGTGCGTAGTGCGCCAAGCTTGTCGCGGACTAAAGACAAGATGTCCCAATTGAGAATTTTGGCCAAGTGGTCCTAATTTTTATATAATATCATATGACCGTATTGTGTCAAATTGCTAATCATTTCTTTAGACGTATACATCTCGGTCAACACCTTGGGCTAATCCTTCCTCAAGCCAAATCGTGAGTGGTTCTACCTATTTCTAGTGTAGGCAAAATATCCAGTGTACCTATAGCAACATGTATAGCAAAGACGCTAATAAATATGAGCTACGACTCACGGGTAAAAACTACAACAGTGAAACAGGCTTCCCTGCCCCTCTGCCAGGGCTGCGGGACTGTTCAAAGAAATACCGCGGCCCTGGAACACAAAGGGCAAAAGAAGGAACATGGATGGGTTTTAGTCAATAAAAGTCTGACACTCCCTTCCGCTCCGCCCAGAGCGGGATGAGTCATTTGATGATTTCCCACCGCAAAATAAAAACACTGGCCTCCCTGCCCATACCACCTTGCTGAAAATCTTTTACTAAGGTTACCTTGGCTAACCTAGAATTCTCTAAACAGATTTTGGCTGAAGCAAGATTTGCTCAGGCACAGATTTATAGACGACTCCGCCCTGAAAGGCCCTTCCACAAACGATAAGACACTTCATATTCTATCCTACATTTACTGTTATGTACTGCATGTTAAATAAAACTGATGGACGCTAGTGAAAGCGCCAAACTCGTGGCCAAATTCTCGGTCTAATTAAGATTGCCATGGACCTTACGAAGAAGAATAAACATTAGACCTAAGAAAACTATTATAAAAAGAAAGATGAACGTCTAAGTATACCACTATGTTAGAGAAGTTATGAAGAAACTTCTCATAAGTCTAGACATAGCGAGGTGTCCCAGGCGATACGAGAAACTTTTTATTAGAAATAGGATTAATTTGTATGGTGACCTGGGAAATAAAAACATAATATCAGCTTATTGTAGCGCTCGACCTGTAACAGCTGGGAGAAACGGGACGGTTTTAAATATCTCACAGACTTTGTTTGAAGATGTCTACGTCTGGAAAGGACAAACTGACTTTGCAATGTCGATAATTTAACAAAACTAATGGGTACTTGTAGTAAGATAAAGTAAATATACATTTTACATCTTCGTACAAGTTTCTTTATGGTCTTAAAATGTTTGGTAATTATGTCTAAATTCAAACGACTATTTTGCCATAAGAACAAAACAATACCAATTTTCATGACATAAATGAAAACACAAATATTCTTGAACCCAACTCTCTTAACGCATCCTGATCACCGTTATCAAAGCATCGTTCCATTTTACTACCTTCTTCAGGCTTTAACTTCAAACAGCTGCCAGGACGAGCATGAGCAGTAGTTCAGCTAGTCCATAAATATAAAAATCGACATATATAAATATCGATATCGACAAAGGCGAGGCTCAAGCGATGACGGACGGGCCGCCATTAACCAGCGAACGCTTATTGCGTTGCCCGCGACGTTTATATTGTTCCTCAGATAATACCCGGTTATTTAGCACAACACTAATATTCACCCGTTTTTTGTACCCGTCTCTCCTTGTTAGACGGAAATCTGATGTACCGTGGCATCATTTACATTGAAACGATCTTCCTTTTTTATAATTTCTGTCATTATCCGAGTTTATGAAGGTTTTTCTGAAGGTGCAATACTGGTTTTATTTAAATGTCTTTTGTAATAGCTGTCTCGGTTGTAATGTACGTTTTGTAATTAGATTTGCTTTATAAAATATTCTAGTTGGTAATAGCGAAGTTTCATGAATTACACTTTTTTATGAAACGTTGTAGAATTTTTAGTGGCCAATTTTATAATTAGGTGCTGAAAGGTTAAACTAGTAAAAAGTTGAGAGTTACAGTTAGCGTAAAAGTTTCGTACAGAGCTAATTTTAAAAGGGGATGTGCTGTAAATCGTCTGCAATGTTACTTTACCTATTGATGTATGAAAATTGACAAACCTTACCTGTCATCAGTAAAATTAAACCTGGAGACGAATTTTATGTTAGTTGTAGTGATTAAATAAGATTACATATCAACCAAACAGATTGAAATGAGATTTGACTGAGGAACCCGAGTTTAAATTTCAGTACTTACATTATTTAACAAGAAAAAACACCTCTTCATAATATAGCAACAAAATAAACATAAAGTACAAGATTTACTCTACCCAGACACCGCACAAACAGAAATCCATTACTTACTTCTTATCCCCAAACAAGATGTACGTACTAAAAAGGTAAGTAAAGTACTAAGAAGTGCTGTTAGTAGATCTACTAATAAAACTGTATACTGCAACCAGTGTCAACTTTCCGATACTCCTAGAATTGACTGGTCGAAACTAAAAGTTAAGGAAGTTCTAGATCTCATATTTCATCGCTTACTTAGAGTTCGGATTTCGTTAAGCCCTGTCTTATCTTTTGTCTAAGGACTAGACTAGATTTCGAGTTCCTTGGCGCACTTAATAAGGTAAGTTTTATTGTAATTTAGGTAGGTTTTATTTAGTGTTTAATTTAAATATTTTGATGCTGAGCAAAAACGTATGAAGAAGAAGACAGCAATAGACATTTCGACATGGTGACTCCTAGGGAGGCGTTAGTGAATCTCCAGCATTGGATGATGATGATGAGTTTCGGCTATGATGTTGATGATTTAAATGTGAGTAAATTCACAACCAATGTGACAGTTAAAAGCCGTCCGATAAGTTAATAATTTTCGGGGTCAGTAAGTTTTATAAAACGTTTGGATCTTGAGATAATAAAGGGGGATTCTCTCGAGATTTCAAGACTTTCAACCTAAGTAGGTTAGGGTCTTACTTACGTTCCAGGTTCTTGCAATTGTGATCCAGTATTGCAATTGCAAGAACCGAAGAAAGAAGGAGAAGAAAAATCAATACCTTCACCCCTCACTTTCTCAAAATAATACCTCACCTTACTTTATTTATCTATTACTGGTTAGTGGTTATTGATTCTCAATATCTAAACTGTAAAGAGAGGCTGAAATACCAGCTCTTCTCTTTAAGTTGCAATTTGTTTTATTACAAACAGCTGGGCATTTAGATACTATCCACTTACCTTCTCCGGCCTTGGTAGAAGTAATACGATGCCAATCAAATTTATTTATATTAAGAGCTGTATTTGCGGCTCCACCTACTTAGGAGGTGTCCGTTTTCCTAGTCATACTTTTGTACTGTTACTTTGGTTAATTCAGAATTATTGTACTATCACTTTCATTGTAATTATAAAGTTGAAAACAAAAATACTGATAAATTCCTACGGAAATTATGCTTAAGCTTTTGCTCGCTTGTAAACCCCCAGAGTAAAGCAGAAGTGTACCTATTAGTAAACCAACATTTCGCCAGTTTTGTATAAGTCCCATGTAATAGGGGGCGAGCCTATTGTCATCAACCGGGTACAAATCCTGACTTTGTGGCTGCTACTGAGAAATTGCAGTAAATATTACAACATGGCCAGAGATGGCACAATATAGAGGTTTGGAACGAGAAAGGGGAGCCCTTTGCACAGCAGTGGGGCACTGGAAAGGCTAATAAAAAAACCACAAAGGCATTTCAAATAAAGAAATCCTTTACGAAGAAGATTACTCTTCTTTACCAACCATTGACTACTCTGAAGGCAAATGACTTTTTCAGACTGTTAATCTATGGCGTCTTGTTGGAACCGAATTACACCCAAAAGCACTCTTTTTCCTCCTCAATTTTCCTACCAAACTCATCTTATAGAAATCACATTGCGAAACTAGACAAGCCCAATATCTCACACAAGTACATTGGCTTGTAAAATTCCTTCCTTTTTAAAACATATTGTTAAAGTGCGGCTCCTCCATGACTTCACACTATACATTTTCTTAACTGTCTCGTTCAATATGTTAGCATTGAAAAATTTACATTGCATGCAAGTTTTAGAGAAGCTCGCAGGTGGCAGTTTGGAGTACAGAAATAATACGTTAAACGTCAAGTTGGTTTTGGAGCCACTTCTTTTTATAATGGGTATATCGATTACATGCAGTGACATGTTGTGAAATAGGATGGGTGTGTTGAAGACGGCACGAATGACATTGAGTGTTGATTCTTATTCGAAAATAGGTAGAGGAAGGCCAATGAAAAGTTGGATGGATTGTGTGAGGAATTAAAAAAGAGAAAATGACGTCTGATAGGGGAGAATGGAAGAAGAAAACGTGTTGCGCCGACCCCGAGTAGAATGGGACAAGGGCAGGAAGATGATGGATGGGTTTAAAGATTTAGTGTTTTTCCAAGTGTGTTAATTACAAATATCATAGAAATTAACATTGGCTGATGAGTAATTACTTAACTTGCCCAAAGACTGATAAGTGTAATTCGAGGACACGTGTTTCTACCAACCCACATTTAGCCCGATATGATTATGGTACATGGATCTATAGATATGGATCTCTTTCAGAAGGAAATCTGGTGTCCCAGCAGTGGGACCGTTATAAGTTAAATAAGATATCCAATTAAATATGTCAGCATTATACAAAGGTTGACTAGATGCTAATGCTCGAAATATCCCCATATACCTACATATAAAGCATACCTACCTAAAATCAATAAACCTGTACGTATTAATTTCCCAGTAGCACAAAATAAAAATACATCACATCTTTTCAAACTGCATCGGGAAAAATTTACTTCTTATGCAGCCCGTACCATGTTGCTTACCTACAACTTACAAACAGGTATTCGTTATAACTTATAAGTCTCAGTAACAAGTTACATAACAAGCATCTGATTTAATTCCCGGTCTTTACTTAATACTTAACTGCTACAGAAACCGGTAAGCTTATGACAAAGGAGTTTTAGTTTAATGGTAAATAGTATTCGTTTATCATTAACACTAGAAACGGGATATTTACCAAGTGTGTTGTTGTTGTTAAGTATTCGTTTATTATAATAATAACGTAATAATTTGTTTCGAGAGCAGCGTTAGCCCAGTGGTGGCGGCCCCGACTTACGAACAGTAAGTCATGGGTTCGAACCCAGGCAGGCGCATTACTTTGTGTAATTTATTTCATCACCAAAGCTCTAAAAAACGGTGAAGGAAAACAGCGTGAGGAAACTGGCATGTCCTAGAAGCAAAAATTCGAAGACATGTGATGTCTACCAACTCGTACTGGGCCCGCGTGGTGGCCCATTATAGCCCATTCCCTCTCATAGAGAGGACGCCGTGTGTCCCAGCAGTGGGAACATTATAGGCTGATTATGCTAATTTGTGTCAAATTAACTGATTGTAGATTTACAACTTTTTTACTTAAATAATAACAGGTAACACCGAATAAATTGTAGTCTACAATAAGGTGGGTGAAAGTTTTTAAACTGTCATTGTCACTAACATTATGATTAACACTAGAAACAGGATGTTTACCATGTTTACTGTTTGTTTTGAGTACCCGATATTTCGGCGGTGTTGCAAGCACCATGATCATGATCATGGCCATGATCAGTTTATCCGTGTTCATGGTCGTGTTTTATGTAATTGCGATCTAAACAGCATTGGTCGTGGATTCTTTCATTATGATATTTTATGCTATAGGTAGGTTTGGGACTAACTGCTATTTGTTGTCAGAGTTGACTCGCTACTGCCTATTTTACCCATTTTTTTAAAGATACATAAAGTGAAAGACTAGAAGAAGTAAGATACATCAATGCAACTGAGTCAAAAAATAATAATATACCTACTAAACATTTGATGGAATCCGGATATTCCATAAATATAACTATGGAACTAGTTCAACAGATTATTGTGGGATAAACTTAATTTAATTTCATATTTGTTGATGTTTTCAGCATTCAACGTGTATAATCCTCGCTGCCATAATCTGATACAAAACAATTTTAAATTCTCAATTTAATGTTCATTATGCTTTTGAATAGGTTTTCATAAAGCCTTTTACAATACCTACAATATAAATTTCACAAATATAAATGAAAAAAGTGGGATATTACAAAACAAACCACATAATAAGGCCGCCCGCGCCGCGAATATGAGACAATAAACGACAAAGCTGTTTCGTAGCGGTCTACGTGGCGCTTCCGTAGCAAAACTCGTAGGCGACTACGCCGTAGCAGCGGGATACATCTAATGAGGGCACTGATATTGTACCGCTCAGCCGGCGGCCGACTCAGGCGGCCTCTATAAATTGGTTTCATGCATATTTATTTATTCAAATATGTATGAATTGAAATCTCCACGACTACTGAAATATGGCACTCGTGGACGAAAATTGAATCAACAGGGTAAATTAAGTTGACAGGCGCAGTAATAGTGTTTGTAATATAAACTCTTTTAGTTGAATAAGAAGCGTAACTTAAGAAAGTGCTCTCGTGGCATTATTCAAAGTATTCTTCATAAACTTCGCCTTCAAGCAGCGAACTGCGAACAGCAAATTTTTCACATTTTGCTCTCCTGACGTTTGGCGAAATTGGTGTTTAATGAGTAAACTTATGCATCGTAGCGTGTGCTAATCTTATTTTTTTGTGATAATGTACGTTTAGAAAATTGCACGTGTGTTAAAGTTGCAGCTTAATAGTTTTTTGATGACTTCGCCCGGTGCAAAATTGAGCGTGCTCGAGTCGGTATAAAATACTTTGAACTTTCCGTAAACCGTTTTGTTTTGATAAATTTTATTTGGTAATGCGGTGGCACGGCGACTTCGCTGTTTTGTACAAATTGGGGGATTTGAAACGGCGTGTTCTCCCGCTAGTATTTTTGTAAATATGCTTAATCACTTTACGTAGTTTTATAACCGGTAAGACAAAGGATGGGAACAACCAATTGGATTCAGCGTTTATACTAGAATTTTTAGACAAAGAATAATTTATCTCGTCTCATAAATAATATATTTCGGCAAAAATAATATTGTACAATTGTACTGTAGCAACAGATCTAACAGATAATAAATGAGGCGAGTGTCTCAACGCTGGAAACTAATTAAAGTCGGGAGGTACGAATCAATACTTATAAATTAAGACGGTTTAACTTCCAAAGGTAATTGGGCAAAAGTTCATCTCAAATATTGACACTGGAATGACGACGAAAGCTGAGGTAGTAATTCTTTAAGGCACAGTTTACACTTCCGACTCATCGTTATTCGTAGACAGTGAATTGTTAACGGGGGATTGTCCTCGTTCATTCATTCTTTGTATTAACATTGTGAACAATGAATCAAGTCGCTTTCAAAGTTTTTGAATTTAACGTTTTGTACAAAAGCGGGGAAACCGTGAAAACGTGGCTTCAAAAAAATATTTTACTATAGGATTATTCGCGTGTCTATCTGTCTGTCCGTCTGTCACAGCCAATTTGCTCCGAAAATATATAATAAATAGTTTTGAAGTTATTGAAGAAAATATTCGAATAATATAAAAAAATTGTCAATTCACTCGCGCTTGTTCGGTTTTTTTGGTGTGATAAAAAATCAAGTGTAATCGCTTTGTTAGAGACAGGCGTTCCAATTTTTATGTGACACTAATAGTGAGGAGCTCGTGCCTAAATAATAACAGCCGCTCGGATCAATCTTCAGGTTAAAATGCGCTTGCCTAGGTTGGTCAGTGGATGGGTGACCACCCATTACATACAGAGTTTCCTCCGTGCCTCGGAAAGCACGTTAAGCCATTTGGTCGCAGCTGTCGTTTGTAAATCTTCGACAGGTAGTCAGTGGCAGTAGCCCGAAAGTCTGACAACCAGTGTTACCAGGGGGTTTCGTATTATCTAGTACTAACTGGGCTGTGGAGGTCAGATAGACAGTCGCTCCATGTAAAAATACTGGTATGCCGCTGCATCCGGTTAGACCGTAAACCAACCCCAGCATAGTTGGAAAAAGGCTAGGCAGATGATGACTACTCTTAATTTAATATTTCCTGTAACTTATTAAATTTATTAACTTGTTTCCTGGATAAACCAATCTTAAATATAAACTTAAATAAGTAGATATTAGACAAATACTTGTAGACATCTTCATAGCGATTGATAAATGAGTTATTTTAATTATTCACTGAAACCGCTGGATTAGGTTAAATATTTATAGTTAAACATTTTGCGAAAAGGAATCTTACGTTGTGGGCATAGGTCGTTTGATCTGCCTGTTATAATATTGAAGTTAAATAATTTAGTTTAACTTATTTTTCGTTTAATTAGGTTTATCTTTGCAATTTTTGTAAGCTTTTAATCTTCAAGTGGGTTTAGTTTTATAATTTATATTCTACAGGAAATACTTCTATTTCCTGTAGAATTTAATTATATTTAGCGATTATTAATGCTCTAGATTGGACGCTACATGGACAGAGATTAAACATTTTATTGTAGACTAAAGTTGTATTACAGCTCTTTTGCCTAACATGACACCGGCAATCCACGAAGGGTTAGGCAGAGAGGTGTACCTAATAGTACACCCAAATTTCGCCACATATGTTTAAGTCTCTTGTAATACGGGGTGAGCCTACTGCCATCAGTCGGGCACAGATCCACTCCGTGGCTGACACTGAGACACGATGGAAAAACTGAATAACACTTTGTCAGACCTGGGAATCGAACCCAGGACCTCATGCTCAGCAGTCACGCTTTCTACCACTAGACCAACGAAGCAGCTCTTTAACAATATTGCTAATTCCATACGTAAGTGTTGGTCTTATCGCTGGATAGCGTTATCTTCCAGAACTCAAATATTTGCCACATACGGGTATCGAACTCATAACTACAACTTAGCCACTAAACCAATCCGGTTCACAATACTAACTATTCCACGAGCAAACGCACCACTTCAACTATTCAGAGTCATGTCGCATCACTTTATTGTATTGGCAACATTTGGTAATCTCGTAACGTTTCGTTGCGCATTAATTTGACTAATAGTTTGTTTTTGTTCAGGTGTTGCCATAAGCCGATTATGGGCAGTTATCAAATATAGCTCATTCATTTGACCGGTGTCCGTATTAATGATTGCAGTCACACAGTTGTGAAGAGAGTTTAATGTTGTTGGATGGTTTTATACTGTTAGAAAAATGTATTTTATCTATGGTAACATTAACATCAAATAACAATTAGTTTAGTCTATGCATCATCTTCTCTATGGTTCCTTTTTGAATAAAAGTTGTTCGTTGCTGTTTCTCACCGAAAATACGTCGTTTTATTAGGTTATGGGCCCAGATTACGCCCTATAGGTTTATTTAAGTATAATTTAACTAACGTAGTAAGCGTAGGCGCGTGTGGTTGAAAAATAATCAAAAACTATTAAAAAAAAAACTGGAAAAACGAGTGTAGTAATGGCGTCGTCGACCACGTTCCTGGGTAGTGTGCCGAAGCTACTGGGGCGTGAGAATTACCACGAGTGGGCTTTTGCAGCGGAGAATTTGCTAGTTTTGGAGGGCATGTCACATTGTATTAAGCAAGAGGTCGAATCCACAGCAGCCGCAGAAGATGCAAAAGCGAAGGCAAAGTTAATCCTAACCATCGACCCGTCACTTTATGTTCACATAAAGGGAACTACAAGCACTAAACAACTGTGGAATTGTTTGAAAGTTATGTTTGATGATTCTGGATTCTCCCGAAGAATAACTTTGCTGAGAAACTTAATATCAATTCGCTTAGAAACCTGCGAGTCGATGACGAGTTATGTCTCGCAAATTATTGAGACAGCCCAGAAATTATCGGGAACAGGATTTTCCGTGAATGATGAGTGGATCGGTTGTTTAATGTTGGCCGGATTACCAGAAAAATACTTTCCCATGTTGATGGCGATAGAACATTCCGGAATCGCCATTACTGCTGACGTAGTGAAAACGAAGCTTTTAGATTTGACAAGTAACGAGTCCGAGGCAGGAAGTGCATTTTTGAGTAGAGGGCAGCATTGTCGTCAACATTGGAAAGTTGGCAGCCATGGCAAGACTGACAGCTCAAGTCAAAATGGCGGATCGAATGTCAAATCAGACAACAACAAATCGGACAAAACGAAAATTAAATGTTATCGCTGTAAGAAGTTTGGGCATTACAAATCTCAATGTAAACAGAATAGCCAGCCGGAAATAAAGAAAACGAACGCGTTTTCAGCAGTCTTCTTGAATGGAAATTATAGTAAACAAGACTTCTACTTGGATAGTGGTGCGAGCATGCACATGGTAACAGATGTAAACATGATACAGAATCCGTCTTTTACTTCAAGTATAAAGGAGATAATAGCAGCAAATCAATGTGCTATGCCAGTATTGTGCTCGGGTGAAGTGGATATAATAACTGTTACTCCAAATTGCAGATATGACGTTACCTTAAGAGAAGTTTTATGTGTACCTAACCTCACCACAAACTTAATTTCAATCAGTCAACTTATCAAGAATGGTAATAAAGTTCAGTTCAAAAAAAACTGCTGCTATGTTTACAATAAAAATAACAGTTTAGTGGCGATAGCAAACGAAAGTGATGGTGTTTACAAGTTAGTCTTGGAACAGAAACAGTGTTTGTTTACATCTTCAGTGGCTAACAGTGAGATATGGCATAGAAGATTGGGTCATTTGAATATGAATGATCAGAGCAAGATGAAAAATGGTGCAGTCACAGGAGTGACATACACAGACAAGTCGGTGATTAACAAGAATACATGTACTATTTGCTGTGAGGGAAAGCAGTCACGTTTACCATTTGGCCATGTAGGAACAAGGAGCAGCGAGCCTTTGGATGTCATCCACGCTGATGTTTGTGGACCAATGGAGATAACCTCAATAGGTGGAACAAGGTACTTTCTTGTATTTGTTGATGACTATACACGTATGGCTTTTGTATATTTTCTCAAAGAGAAAACTCAAGTCTTTAAATATTTCAAAGAATTTAAATCTATGGCTGAGAATCAACATAGTAGAAAAATAAAAACATTTAGAACAGATAATGGCTTAGAGTTTTGCAGCAATGTGTTTGAGAATTTTTTGAAGGATGAAGGTATCATTCATCAAAAAACCAATGCTTATACTCCTGAGCAGAATGGTTTGTGCGAGCGCATAAATAGAACCATTGTAGAAAGAGCTCGTTGTTTATTGTTTGATGCGGATTTAGATAAGAAGTTTTGGGCAGAGGCAACAAATACCGCTGTCTATCTTAGGAATCGCTCTGTTGCATCGGGACTAAATAATAAAACTCCGTATGAGCTCTGGACTAATAAAAAACCAGATTTAAGTCATGTTCGAATATTTGGTAGTGAGGTGATGGTTCATGTACCAAAACAGAAGCGACTCAAGTGGGATACTAAATCCAAGAAGCACATTTTACTTGGTTTTTGCGATAATGTCAAGGGATATAGACTATATGACCCAGTGAAGCGATGTGTCACTACCAGCAGAGACGTAATTATCTATGAGAATACAAACAAAAAATGTACAGAAGAGGCAAGCATATCAGTTTCAGTTGGGGAAACTGTCCAAACAGATGTGTCAGACAGAAAGGTTGAGAAAGAGAGTGAGGAAGAGGAAAACGATGAACTTGATTTGAGCCTCATAGATCGTAGTACTTCTTCAGAATCAGAATATCTTAACGCAATGACTGATTTAGATTCTACTTTACAGCAATCTCAAGAACTTGAAGATGAAGAATTAATATCAGAGACCATGTTAAAGGAAGCACTGTTAATACCAGAAGGTACCAAGCGAGTGAGAAAGCCACCAGAGCGTTTTGGTTTTATGAACCATTGTCCTACATCCAGTTCCAGTAATATCAGTGATCCCATTAGTGTCAGAGAGGTCATGGAGAGTGCAGACAAAGACCTGTGGATCGAGGCCATGAAGGACGAGTTGCAGGCATTCAAGGAAAATGATGCGTGGACTGCGGTGAGTGAGTTACCTTCTGATAAGACTTTAGTGCAGTGTAAATGGGTATTTAAAAGAAAAGTGAATAGTGATAACAGTGTGGTTTACAGAGCGCGTTTAGTGGCTAAAGGTTTCACTCAGAGGCCAGGCATCGATTATGATGAGACTTTTTCACCTGTGGTGAGGCATTCCACACTTAAATTATTATTTGCATTGTCTGTACAATTAAATCTAGAAATAACTCATTTAGATGTTAAAACTGCTTTTTTGAATGGATTTCTCAAGGAAGATATTTACATGATTCAACCTGATATTATTTGTGATAATAGTAAAGAAAAAGTTATTGTAAAATTAAATAAAGCAATTTATGGGTTGAAGCAGTCATCTCGTTCATGGTATGAAAGAGTAGAGCAGTGTTTAGGTGAATTAGGTTTTAATAAAAGTCCTATTGAACCTTGTATGTTTACAAAGATAAATAATAATGTAAAGTTATATGTAGCATTGTATGTGGATGATTTTTTTGTTTTTTCTAACAATCATGAAGAGACTGAAAAGTTAATTTCTGAGTTGAGTTCTAATTTTAAGATTAAAAATTTGGGACAGGTTCAACAATGCTTGGGTATGCGGGTTAAAATTGATAAAATGCATAATGTTATTACTTTGGATCAGGAGCAATATGTAGAGCAGCTCTTAGATAAATTTAATATGTTAAATTGTAAACTTGCTAGTACTCCAATGGAATATAAATTGGATATTAATAAGTCTGAAACTTGTGATAAAGAGATTCCATATCAACAATTGATAGGCAGCCTTATGTACTTATCAGTCCTTACTAGACCGGATATTTCTTTTTCTGTCAGTTTTCTAAGTCAGTTCAATAAATGTCACACAAGTGTTCATTGGAATTATGCTAAAAGAATACTCAGATATTTAAGGAAAACTAAAAATTATTGTTTAAAATATGTAAAAGAAAAGGCTGAACTTGTGGGTTATGTTGATGCTGATTGGGCAAGTAATACTGTAGACCGCAAATCATATACTGGTTTTTGCTTTATGTTATCAGGCTCAGCTATTTCTTGGGAGAGTAAAAAACAAAGATCTGTTGCTCTTTCTAGTATGGAGGCAGAGTACATGTCTATAGCAGAAGCGTGCAAAGAAGCTATGTATCTAAGATCATTACTATGTGAACTAACTGGTAATTTATGTACTGTGCTATTGTATAATGATAGTCAGAGTGCACAGAAGTTTGTGGCAAATTATGTGTCTCATAAGAAAAATAAACATATTGATATAAGGTATCATTTTGTTAAAGATGCTGTTAACAACAGAATTATTAATTTGAAATATTTGCCTACAACTGAAATGCCAGCTGATGTTCTTACAAAATCTCTATGTCCTGTAAAGCATTATAAATGTATCGAAGGAATGGGAATTAAGGAAATAGTCATAGAAAGATAAATTGTTAAATTTAAAGAAATTTATTGTGTTTTATATTGTTTATTTGCTGTAGTTGGGGTGTTAGAAAAATGTATTTTATCTATGGTAACATTAACATCAAATAACAATTAGTTTAGTCTATGCATCATCTTCTCTATGGTTCCTTTTTGAATAAAAGTTGTTCGTTGCTGTTTCTCACCGAAAATACGTCGTTTTATTATATACGTTGATGAATTCATCGTGTCTGAGGTATCTTTTGGGATTTATTGTCGTTTAGTTTAATTAAAAGGTTTGATCTTGTGTTTAATAAAAATAGAACATAGTTTATTGACCAGGTAACACAGTAAGCAGAACATCAGTTCCTAATTATAAGTAGCGGTAATTTCGTACAAGCCTAAAACCTTGGCTTGCCCTTAAAACCTACCACTCTTCATTATGTTAGGGTTTTAGAACAGTCTGTTGCCCTAGAGGCTTGCCGTATTGTTGACCCCAAGGCACTCCAGTGATACCTAATCAGTCCACCATAGACAATTCAAAGTCCAAGATAACTCTCTGAAATGCGGTCAAAAAATAAACTTTACTTACATTTTCGGTAAACCAGGCAAACGTGCCCCACTATTCGAAAAATCGAAATAAAAATATTTTTTTGTTCAGAACATGTTTATTAAAGTAATCAGTCTTAACCTCTGACTCAATTGGCATAACAAAACCTAAAAAATCTTCTAAATTATAATTAAAAATAACTGAGATCAACAATTTTGTGAAACTTAGGGTGGGGCACATTTCAAGGATAGATCCGTCTTATGTGACTCAGCAAAAGTAATGTGCCCCACTTAAATAATTCAGATTTTTGTAACGAAAAACGGAACGTAATTATAGGCAAATAAAAGTTCAATGAGGTTAGTTTTCGATAAAAACTTTAAAAACACGAAAAAATATCGAGCAAATACTTTTAATCAACGTGAAAATAGATACAAAACAAATTCATGTAGTCATACAAACCTTTTAATCACTTTTTCTATCTCAAACTTAATAAAAACCAGCACAGTGTTGTTTATATCGCGGCCATACTTGGGTTACTGACCAGCTAGGATCAAATAAGCGGCAAATTTAAAATGCATCACTGAGTTTCGCGAGTGGGGCACGTATCCGACTGGGGCACGTTTGCCTGGTTTACCCTATTGTAAATTGCGTCCATGTACACAAGCCCTAAGGAAGCAAGCGTCAACAGTCTCAAAAGTTCTCTTATATTCTTTAGCCTACTTCATATTATTTAAGCTTTGATATATTCGCAATTTAAGTTGCCTGAAACTCGTTGGAGAGAGAACAGATTAAATTACAATTTTTTCCTACTTACCAACACGAAAGCGAACGACTTTTTACTGTAAATAGAGGTTAGAGTGGAGAGTGAAGTCGTGCGCCAAAAATCTGGATGGATATTGTGTTTTGTGATTGTCTGGATCTAGAAGTGATTAGGATTAATGTATCTACATGAAAATGGTTAAGTGTTTGTTGATTATTTATTAAGTACGTCATAATTAGTTTTGCAAAACATTTTTTTTTCTTTAAATCAAACTGAGAAATAGAAGGAGTGAGGGAGGCCTTTGCCCAGGAGTGGGACTGAGAAGGCTAGGGGCGAAAAAAAGTGAACAGAGACATTTATCTTATATTACAGCTAGTCCCAAGATACGTTACATTTTTAGGACGTACTTGAACACACAATCATGGAGTGACCACATTATCGACCCGTAATAATTTTTAGTCGGTCAAAAGAAGCTTAATGTTCATATGATTAAAGCGAAAAATTCATCATTCGACGCATTTCAGTTCGGACAACGTGACTGGACACAGTGTCGGACTATTCACTTTTATTGTAAAACATGAAGCTCTTTGTGACCGGCTCAAGCCGTCACGTCGATAAGTTTGGTCACTCCCTAATAACAAGTTAACATACCACAGAAAATAGAGAAAACACACAACGATAGGTTAAACCATAGCATACAAACACTACGTAATTATGACATTAACATAAAACACCAGCTATTAAAAACCAGCTTACCTTTATTCCAATGTGGATGGGGAAGTCTGATGCTAACGCAGGTTGTGGATGAAGTGCCGGCAGGAGCGGCAGTGGAAGAGGACAGGACATCATAGCTGCGCCAACCTGCCAACAAATAATGATAATCTTTAGTACTAGGGGGCAATGACTGTAGAAATGTTGCAAGAACATGTAGATACAATACGCAGATATAGCTATCTGTGATGCAATACGACTTATTTCCTTGCCTAATAACTCTTGATTGATGATAGCTAACAGCGTATCACCAGTGGAATTCCCTGCCTTCGTCTGTGTTCCCAAGTTCATATGACCATAATTTATTTAAGTCGCGAGTTAATAGGCTTCTTTTGGGTTATTTCGTTGCATCGTCGACCTCATCTCTGTCCTCAGGACTAGATTGAGGTCAAGAGTAGGCCCATTTAATATGAAAAAAAAAACTTTATTACGGATTATGGCGTTCCCCAAACTTCTTAACAAACTACACGCTCAAGCAACTTAGCAAGTATTTTGCGTGCTGCCGATTGTATCGTCGCTGCAGCCGCGTGCGATAGCATTCCCGCTCTGTTTCTCGGTCCAGCAAGTGACGATTCTGAGCGAGAGAAATGGACAGCAGCAGGGAAAAGTGCAATGCCGTGCTGCCAGATGAGGATCAACCACTACACGACTTGCAGAACGACGACTCGGACGGTAGGTACTCACGCGAAGGGAGCAATTCACTTACGCGCGTGCCGCTTGACGCAAGTCGGTTCGTGAATGGCCTCACCCGAGGCCATAAACGGTCACTGGCCCTTTTTGAGAGTATCACTATACCTCCAGAGTTGTAATTATAATACTTCTAGGAACATAACAAAAATGCCAAATAGGGACCTACAACCGCTCACTGTCGGTCGACCACTTTTCTACAACCTTATTACTCAGGGCATAATGGCGAAAAGTGGAACATAGTTGAAAGCATAATATCATGATCTAATTAAAATATAAAATTGCACGTTTAATTTAAACCCACGATTAAGGAGACCGTCCTAAAAAAGTTCCCGACGTTTTTAATCACCAACATCTGCGAGCACCATTTAGGAATCCGTATCATAATTTTGTCATACATCGATACACGAATAGGGATGGGAAACGTCGAAAACAATTTAGTTAGTGAATGTATTCGTGAAGCCGGGATAAACTGGCTAGATATGCCTCTCTAATATTCCGTGTGGGATGCTGGGGCCGTTGAAAACGATGTGAATAATATATTGGCGCGAATGCACGGCCGGTCGCGGGAGATCAGTTCGCATTACGACTCAATACGGATGGCGCTGTGACGAATATAAGCGGCGGACGGACCTACTATATTTTATGTAGATGATGAAAACATTTCTTTGATTACGTGCCACTATAAGTCGGTAAATGTCTGGTTAATTTTTATTGTATCAGTAACTTAACTCTGCCTGGATAATTATTTCAAAGTTCTTTGGTAACTCTTTTGTATGTATGAGGGACTTTTAATTTCTTTCATCTGGTTTAACAATATATTTAAGTCATTACAACTGAAAATATATCAACCCTAACCTTACTTTTCATTTTAAATTTCTTGTAACACAGTATGCCGTGTTCTTTAGCATTAACCTACCCTCTATATAAAGTTATAACCGATTTTCCTGAGTCTGGCAACACGAAACTCCCGGTTCTGTATTGTCGTGTCACCCTTCCACCAAAACTATGCGAATCGGATCCAACCGACCGTTTCGAGTTCACTTCGCCTTCCTTTACTAGAATCAGAACATATCGCTGAACACAGTTTAGAGATTCATCAAACCAATTGACTCACGATGGCGACAGACGATATGGCAACACGGTGGAATTTAGCCGAATTAGGCTCTGAGGAAGCGATCAAATAACAGATCCTGACATTTTCCTGGTATGAATTGATATTGGGTTTCCATTGAAGTGGTTTTCTGTAAAGGTGCTTGTTATTTGTGTTTATGAAGGCTTGATTTAACAAGCTATTTAGATTAAACAAATATAAATCATTTCTATAATATATAAATATTTCGTCGTTTTTTCGTCGGAAATGTGCCAATACTCGTTAAAAGTAGGTATAGTCAGATAATAACAGACATAAATGTAATATCAACCCTAAAAGTCATCAGCAAAATTCAAAATGGCAGAGTCTTTACCAAAACCACATAATAGAGATTGGAAATTTCGTAAATATCTAAACAAAATCAAACAAACGGTACAATGTTAATATGAACCGAGAAGGACTCGAAGTTTTAATCGAAATGTCGAGCGGTTGTATCGAGCCATCCCTAGGGGTGTCTCGTTACAATAAATTAATTAACTATACTAATTGAATGACACAAAACGAATTAACTGTGAGAACTGTTTTTGATAATAAAGGGCTTCAAATCAATAGAAAATATATTTTATAGTTTCGTTTCGTTTTGCTTGCCAAGTATTGAACGAAGAATATGAGTAATTATTGGATCTTTCGGAATAAGACGGGGTTGAGAGAGAACCGTTTAATTAATTTTCTTAAGAGCCATTTAAACGGTTATTTTGCGATCAATTCAGCGTAACGGAGTCGACTTCTAAGTATAATAATATCGGTTGTGCTATATTGGGAACTGAGTCTAAGTTTTGCTTTTTATTACATAATCGTAGACTAGCTCAAATAAATAAAAATATTTTATGTCAGACAAAATCCATTTGGTTAGTACAACACACTACTTAGAAACTTGTGTTAGTACTTACATACATCTACCAGAAAAAAAACAGTTATTAAGTATACGCTACAGTGGCATATAGACGTATCCAATGCCCTAGTATGGGACTGTCCGATATAGTTTTCAGGATGCTGTTGGGGCTGACGCGTACCCGGTGCATGATGATGACTTTCAATTTATAAAGATAAGCTGTTGGATTATCAAGAACCTATTTGAAACACAACGAATCGAAGATTTAGAATCCTACTATAATATTATAAATGTGAAAGTTTGTGAGAATGGATGTGTGGATGTGTGGATGTTTATTACTCTTTCACGCATAAACGGCTGGACCGATTTGGTTGAAATTTGGGATGTAGATAGGTTATACCCAAGATTAACATATAGGCTGCTTTTTATCAACATACCACGCGGGCGAAGCCGCGGGCGGAAGCTAGTAAGCCATAACTTAGCTCATAGTTTAGACCTCGCGCAGCGGCAGAATATACATTCGATTTTTCCACCCGCCCTACCCCGAATTAGGCCGACCCGATATATGAAAGCATTGCTTAAGCCATAAATTATCTACCTATAGGTATACGTGAAATCTTGCTTAACCCAAAATTCATGACGTTTTAATAATACAAGAAAGCAAAAAATAATATAAGTACTATGAATGAGAGCATATCAAAGAATCAACTGGCATTTAAATTATTTTTCAACATCATGTTTTTTTTGTTATTATATAGTTAATTCGACAAAGTCACGATTATTAATGTAAAACAACCTAACGCGAAATCTGACAACGTCGCATTTTCTTAACTGTAAATATGAATGATTGGTTTGAATGAAAATGAATTACTCATATTTATCAATGAAACCCAAACATCGAGATGACTGATGATATCTTCGAAACTATGCATTTTTGGATCACATATTCTAGTACTTTATGTTTTATTTTTACTTATAGAATATAACCCTAGAGCTATGGGATGTACAAAAAACACGTTGTATTATAGGTGATTCTATTAAACATCTATTAAAATGCCAACATACTCCACCTAACAAATTGATGAACGACGAACAATGATAAACACCGGCCGTACATTGACCGTGCTACATTTCCACCGGAGGAAAACCGCGCTCTTCAACTATTCACGAGTCGAGGGAAGTTGTTATTATGACAGTTACCTAACTCCATTAATTATATTAATGAATGCATTAATATAGAGTTGGCTAACTATGCCTCGGGCTGACAGCCGACGTGAAATCCTTTTTGCTAGATAAAATAAAAATTGTACTTAAGTTAGTTTGCTAGTTGGTTGAAAAGTGGGGTCTTTTAAGGTTTTTAGAATGTTTTAGCTGGACGGTTTTGTGGGAATAGTGTTTTTAAGATAATTGTATTGTCTAGCAAGATGAGGGGGTGATGTGATACATGAGATGACGGCAAATAAGAAGAAGAAAGAATAACCCGGCCAAGTCCGAGTCGGACTCGCGCACGAAGAGTTCTGTACCATTATCTATAAAAAACGGCAAAAAAATCATGTCTGTTGTATGGGAGCCCCATTTAATATTTTTATTCTGTTTTTTAGTATTTGTTGTTACAGCGGCAACAGAAATACATCATCCCTGAAAATTTCAACTATCACGGTTCATGAGATACAGCCTGGTGACAGACGGACAGATAGACAGCGGTGTCTTAGTAATAGGGTACCGTTTTACTACGCTTTGGGTACGGAACCCTTAAAACATTTATTTCTCGCAGTAAACTGACGTGCATACAAAATAACAAATAAAAATCCTTACTTTACAAAATTACTTATTACTTTACTTAATATTATAAATGCGAAAGTAAGTGTGTTTGTTACCTTTTCACACTTACACCACTGAACCGATCACCCTGATTTTTTTGCATATACGTTGTCAGATGTGCAGGAGCGGACACAGGGTACCTTTCATCCCGAAAAAAAGAATTGTTCGCAGGGAAAACAACAATAACGTTCTTATGATAATAGATGGCGCCACGTGTCTTTCTAATCATGATCGAATTACATGATTACAAGCAGAGTACAACCCGAATTTACTGTCAAATTCTAAATTAACGCGAGCAAAGCCGCGGGCAAAAGCTAGTATACCAAATATTTATAAATACAATAAACAAAGTTGACAGCTTGCACGTCGTGACTGCGACAAGCATGTTACCACTCAGCATGATGCTGTGCCAATAGAGAAGTATAAGAAGAAGACATGCAGCGTCCAACCCAAATGAATTAGGATAAGGACAGGAGAATGATGAGTCTGTCAGGTTTTCAAGTACTTTAGGTAGTATATACGTCACCCAGGTACGTAATAAACCCTAAAAATCTAGATGCAATACTAATAGTTAACCTAATTAAGCCAACCTAGCCAATTGCTTGCAACACCTCTCAAATTACTTAAGTTCTTGTTTTACCGTCCGCAACTTTGTTTAATACCTACCCGTTAAACATTAAACAATTAATAAGGCCAGCCTTGAGCATTAATAATGACTTTTTAAAACCTCCCGTTCTTAAATATATAATCAATTCGAAGGGGACCAATTGGCTTTCTATAATTTTGACGGATCCAATTATTTTATCGCTTCTTCCCGAACGCTGGATACTCCCGAAATTAATTAATTAACTATTGGTTTAATTAAATCATCTCGGCTCCGGCAAATTTATTCTTTCGAGTGGCAGACAAAGTTTCTTGCTCAAATTATAATGGCGGTAAGATCATAACGGTATGATTAACATGACTAAAGTTTATCGTAAATAAGAGGGGGGTCGGGAATGCGATGATAAATGGTATTGCCTCACTGCTAGGCGTATCGTTCACGACGCTACTAGAGTAGCATTACTACAGATACAAGTAGAGAGTAGTTTTAGTTGACTATAGATAGTACAATTGTTATAAAATCAAATCACTAATGGGTAGCCAGAATATCACACCCTTCTGCCTAGCATTTCTCAACTAAGTTGGGGTCGGCTTCCATTCTAACCGGATGCAGCTGAGTACCAGTATTTTATATGGAGCGACTGCCTATCTGACCTCCACAACCCACTGGGTAATACGATACCCCGTATTAAGATTGGATGTCACACTTTCGGCGTCTGACTACTCGTAACGACTGTCAAAGATCTACAAATGGCAGCCGGGACCAACGTGCTAACGTGCTTTCCGAGGCACGGAGGAAACTCGGTATGTAATGGGTGGTCACCCATCTACAGACCAACCTAGGCAAGTGCGGCTTAACCTGAAGATTGATGCGAGCGGCTGTTATTATTTAGCCACAAGCTTCTCCGATTCACTTTTTAAATACAAGTGTTAAATTATATATTCTTAAATGTGGAACTTAACTTCTTGGAAATTTCAGTTTGTAACGCGTTACTGTTTTTGAGTAGCGTCGTGGACGACATGCCTTAGTCATTTTGTTACTAAATTAGAGTTACACGCCAAATCTGTGGTAACGACATTTTGAAAGTAATTTGCACGGTTTAAAAAGGAAACAGTGTTTGTTTAACGGCTCTTTTACAATGTTCTTTACTGTATTAAGTCGGCTATGAGCTAAGCAGTTGGCTTTTTGAGTAAGTTAGGGAAGTTTTTTCAAGATTGCTTTGTAGGAAAAACAAATTAAAAAAAAAAACATGGACTGTAGATCATTTCTTTTGGCAAAGCCTTTCGATCTTCATAATAATGGCTGGTATATATCGAAAAATTATAAATATCAGGGAAAAAACATGCACCAAAATTATTTTTCTGCTGTCTATTTGCAAATAATTAGTCATACAACATACTTGATTAACATGTCAATCGTAAAATAACACTGCTGAGGCTTGTTATTCCTAAATAAACCACTGTTTAAGGCCACTTTTAGTCCATACAGTAGCAGATTAGTTTGTTGGTACATAAGATACCTTGGCAATCACACTTTGATTAATATCCAATAAAATGTATGGGTTTAATACAAATCCGTTCCATTGGCGCTTGAATGGCATAAAATTATTTTGACCATACCCTCAAGTATGTCACAGAGTTTTTATGACCCTTGTAATTTATTTCGCGTGGTATGAACGGATATGAAACACCAGTTTATTTGGGGAGCATTGTATTATTATTTATTTTTATTTAATGAACAAGTAACAGGACTCAAATATGTTAATAACAATATTTCTTAACAACTATGTTAGTAAACTTAACCTACACACTAAACCTAACACTGCCTTATAGATATGAGAATCCCTGCTACAAGCTCAACACCGATGTAGAAAGCTTACAGCAACGATTCACACACAAGCAGTCCAGTCTGTTCGTTATGCTCGTATAATGTTGGGGCTGGCCCGCACCCGGCGCACCAGGGAAGCGCATCTTTTTCGCATCGTAGTGAAGAAACAATCGACACGAGCATCAGCAAACATCCCTGATGCGCTACAGAAGCGGAACAGCCCCATCAATACCCGGAACGCATTATTATATTGAACGCGAAGGGCGCTGTACGATTGATATAATGAGGTATTACTTTGAATATCTTTATATTTATTTATCAGTTGTGATTATTTGCACCCTGGACCGTCAGCGCTAACTGGCAGATCTTTTCAGTGTGGGCCTAATATACAAATTCTAGGTAGTAACTTACTTGTAATTAAATACGGTGTTTTAATGAAAACAAGGTACTTATTCATTCATGGCTATAAAGTATTAAAGAATAAGTGATTGAGTATTCAAGAATAATAAAATGTGAACGCGGTGCTCCCGACCAGACGATGTCCCACTAGCTAGAGTGTCCGAAGTGTACCAACAACTGCACTTTAGAGGAGCTTAAAAACGCCACAGACGTCGCTATTCACATGGTCACATACTGGGACCAAGGAATTTAAACAAGTCGTACCGACACGAAAAAAGAAGAGTATTCATGATGATAATATTTAACGCATACAATTAAATTGCAACTACAGAGGATGTTTTAAATCCACCTTCACATGAACTAAGCGTATGCGCAACACGATATCATTTCCCTACACTCCCAAGACGCAGAAAATAGAAACAACTGTTAATTTATTACAGCTCTTCTTACTCATAATAATTCACATTCACAAAGCTTGGCTCGCAAACGGTCCTGAATGATGTGTAGTTATTATTTTTAGGGGAAATGACGTGAATGCGGCCTGACGTCACGGCTGACGTGAACTGACGTGGTACAGTCCCAGCCGGATGCTCTGTAGTGAGATATAAATGTGGTATGTCAGCGCCGTCAGCGTGCAGTTTTAGAATGATAAATGATTTGAAAAATAGTGCGGGGAATGGCGGATGTTGTTGCGAATAATTGAGATGAATACCTAAAAGAATAGTATAGCTTTGGAAGTATGTAGTGTTGCAAACAATTCATTTTTAAATAAATACATTTTTCTATTGTTTATGTTGTACCTATTGTTTTAGTTTTTTTAGATAATCTGTATCAATAATCAAAAGTAGACTGGCAAGACTTCATGCAAACTAAGTGTCGCATTTAAACTTATAGTACGTTCGAAAAAATTCTTTCAGGAGCTAATTATCACAACAAAGACAATCATTTCAGCAGAATTAAATACCTACCTTCAGACGTTTAAACTTCAGCAGTTATATTCGGTAGATCCATAAGAATTTACTGAGCAGTATAAAAGCGACATTTTAGCTTCAAGCGCTCGTTAAATGTACCCCGAGTTCCTCAAAATTCCTAGAAAAACGAAACAAAAAGTGTACTAATGCCGCTCCGTATCTCAGACGGAGAGATTTTTAAAATATCTTACAGCTAAGGAAACGTACCTCAAAAGCAAAACTAGCTAGACTTTGTTCGTCATCCTAATATATCCTATTACGGCTACATCGTCTTACCTCAGTACCTGCAGAACTAAGAAAAAGATTCCAACAATTTTCTCCATCTTACTCACGGAACTTCTAATCTAACACATAACTCGAGTGATAAGGTAAATTGCAGCGACCGTACTAATTGCAACCGCGGCTAACAATGCTAGGGTATTTGTGAGCAAACAATAAGTTTGTACAATACCTTAAGAATTAAAACTTGTGCTAAACGCTAAGTTAGCGATTAAGTTGCAATCACGGCGGTGCAGTGCTGCGCTAAGTTAGTGTAAACAAGCGGACGCAACTCGCATTGTGCCAAGTCAATTCGAAACTTAGTTACGTTTGTTGTTTCAATAAGTTTCTGCAATTATGTTGCATGTTTGTTAACATATTCAATTAACATGATGAGACGATGTGTGCATATGCTTTTGTGTTAAGAATTCTGAGGGATGTTTTAAGTCAGTGTCTTTGTGGAAAGTTGTCAAAGGGTTGTCGTCATTTAAAATGTTGGTATAATTTGCTACTTCCTTCAACACATTTGACGAGTTTTGTTTTGTTTTGTAAGTGATTTTGCTTTTAGGTATTTTATTGGTTATCTCCTGTTTAGACTTGGTCGCTCACCGAGCCGCAGAAGATCTGCCTTGGGGTCTGCCAAAGAGCCATGGAACGCAACATTCTAGACGTTAAAAGACAAGACCGAGTTCGTTACACCACACTGCGTTCCAAAACGGGCATAATGGATGTCGGTAAGAAGGCTGCCAGGCTAAAATGGGATCAGACGGGTTACGTTAGACGCATGCACAATGACCACTGGGCATAAGTCTCCACTTAATGGGTGGACAGATGGACGGCGCCACCGAGGCGGCCCAGAGAGAGGAGGCGTGACGACCTGGACACATACCGCGAAGGTTGGTTCCAGGTGGAGCGGGACAAAAGTTCATGGTAAGACTTGGGGGAGGCCTTTGGCCTATTTTGTGGCGCAAAGGTTTGTTTAAAACGGTGAATGTTATTAACTGTAATAGTGACAGGCTAGCGGCCATAAGAGCAACGTTAAGTGACAATCGCTCGGTAATAATATTTAGTGTCTACATGCCGACGGATAACTCAGAGAATCTCCTAGAATACACAAATTGTTTAGGTGAAATCAGTGCCATCGTGGATAACAATGATACTGAAACAATATTCATGTTAGGAGACTTTAATTCTCACCCACATCAGCCGTTTTGGTCTGAGCTATGTAACCACTGTCGTGATCATCAGTGGATATGCGCTGATGTAGAAAAATTAGGTATTGACTCGGATGTTTTTACTTATGTCAGTGACATAAATGGCAGTCAGCGATGGCTCGATCACTGTATCGTTACGAAGTCAGCGTGGCACACTGTAACAAATGTCATCGTGGATCTCGATACCTATTGGTCAGATCATCTACCCTTAATAGTTGAGTGCGATTTAAATATCATAGTGCCAAAATTGGCGCAGGAAACTAAAGCACGGAATAAAGTTTTGTGGCGGGAGCGTGATAAGGTGGAAATAGATAGGTATCGGGATCTATGTAACAAGGAGCTGAGGAATATCCACTATCCCGAGTTGTTTGAGAAGTGTGGTGATAGTATGTGTCATATTGTAGAACATAGACGTGCTCTAGATCGTATGTATGGCAATATTGTAAATGCCTTGTCAGGGGCTGCTGTGCAGGCCTGGGACGACAAGCAACCCCAAAAGGTGAGACAAGTGGCAGGTTGGAACAAACACGTTCGGGGTGCTTATGGGGAGGCTCGGTCTAAGTATCAGACGTGGCTGTTTTATAATAAACCAAAATCTGGTAGAATTTGGGAAGACATGCGACGGAGTCAGAAAATATTTAGGGGTAGGCTCAAATGGTGCCAAAATCACCAAGATCAGATTAAGATGGACATATTGGCGACGCACCGAGCGTCTAAAAATTTTTCTGAGTTCTGGAAGTCGACCAATAAGCTGAAGGTTGGACCGGGCCGCCCTGTGAGTGTGGGGGAATGTAGTTCGCCGGAGGAAATAGCCCGCATGTTTAAAAATCGATTTATGGTATCATCTCCACTTGGGCCGGCCCAGGGGGTGACAGATGAGGAGGCTAGTCGTGATTATGAGCCGATCCGTTTCTCTGCCAAGAATGTAGCTGAAGTAATTCAAAGAATGGCCAAGGGAAAGTCTCCGGGTCACGACGGTCTCAGCATTGAGCACCTCAGGTGTGCGGGGGTACATTTGCCTAGAGTGCTGGCGCTGTTTTTCACGCTTTGCGTAAGCCACTCATACCTTCCACCCGATATGCTGAAAACAATAGTGGTACCAATCGTGAAGAATAAGACTGGGGATGTATCTGACGAGGCGAATTACAGACCGATATCCTTGGCCACTGTAGTTGCTAAGGTGTTGGACGGTTTGTTGGACAAGGAACTTGATAAATGGATAACTGTACATGACGCACAGTTTGGGTTTCGGCCTGGACTTTCCACTGAGAGTGCGATCCTTTGTCTAAAGCAGACCGTCCAGTACTATAAGGATAGGAATACTCCGGTGTATGCCTGCTTCCTTGATCTCTCAAGGGCATTTGACCTTGTGTCATATGATGTCCTTTGGGATAAGCTCAGGGGAGCGGGTGTACCACCTGAGTTGACGGGTTTGTTCCAGTACTGGTACTCTAATCAGTTAAACCAAGTTCGTTGGGGAGACGTTCTATCTGAAGCGTACAGGTTGGAGTGTGGGGTGAGGCAGGGGGGGTTAACCTCACCTAAGCTCTTCAACCTGTACGTAAATGAGTTGATCGTTGAACTCAGCAGCAGACCAGTGGGGTGCAAAATAGGTGGTGTTAGCGTCAATAATTTGAGCTACGCTGATGACATGGTGCTGCTGGGTCCAACGGCTGGCTCAATCAGGGACATGCTGAGCGTCTGTGAAAGGTATGCAGCGGCCCACGGCCTGGTATACAATGTGGCTAAGAGTGAGTACCTGATCTTTGCTGCTTCCGGGAAACATTTAAATTATGAGCCTATAATATCCCTCAATGGACGAACCCTTAAAAGGGTCGCCCAATTTAAATACTTAGGACATTATGTCACCGAGGACCTCAAAGATCAGGTAGATATAGATCGCGAACGCAGGGCACTAGCAGCCAGATGCAACATGCTGGCTCACAGATTCGCTCGTTGTAGTAACGAAGTCAAAATAACTCTGTTTAAAGCTTATTGTCAAGGGTTCTACACGAGCAGTTTGTGGGTCAGCTATACGCGGAGGGCTCTAGATGCTCTGCGTGTGCAATATAATAATGGCTTCAGAGTACTGTTGCGGTTGCCTAGGTTCTGCAGCGCGTCAAGCATGTTTGCTGCAGCACGAACGGACGACTTTTTTGCTGTAATGAGGAAAAAGACCGCATCCTTAATAGGCAGAATGAGGGCTAGCCGCAACAGTATTTTGAAAACCCTAGCTGAACAACACGATGCACCGATATTGAAACACTTTGTCCGGTTGCTCGTGCGGCAGGGATGAAAGGTGTTTTATTTGTATTTTGTGTATAGGTTTTAATACTAACACTTAGTTGATAAGTTTGTGTGTATACTAACCAGTGGACCAATGTTGTCAAATTAAATAAATGTTTGTTTATTTTTATTTATTTTGCCCAGCAGTGGGACAGCATGGGTTAGAGAGAAAATCATAATCGCTAGCCACAGCCGGACTTAGACCGCTCATAAGCTGCACCACAACACCCTGTCCACATCCACCTTACTCTCGCTCTCTCTCTGACTGACTCTTCTAGCCATGGTAGGTAACCTACCACCATTCAAACAAAAACAAAAAACGTACTTCATCGTAATTATAAGCTTGCGCCGCATATTTTTCGATACCTATGACACACGCTCGCCAAGAGAAATCCAGTTTTTAATACCACTGTGAATTAAAATTATCCATTTATTAATTAACAACACTAATGGAGTCGAAAAGTGTAATCTTACTGTCCTTGGATTCATTTTATATGTTCAAACAGAATAAAATATCACGTACAGTCGCAGCCATCAATCAATACGAGTACAATTTTTTTAATCCGAAAGCGATTTTCTCGTAGAATAACGATTGCTACGTTGAGATGACACCTCATCATCTGCCTAGCCTTTTCTCAACTACTTTGGGGCCGGCTTCCAGTCTGAACAGACGCAGCTGTATACCAGTATTTTACATGGAGCGACTGCCTATCTGACCTCGACAACCCAGTAAGTACTGGGTAATATATATAACAGATACCCCTTGGTAAGGCTGGTTGTAAGACTTTCGGGCACTGTAACAACTGCCAAAAATCTACTAATTACACGGAGGAAACTCGGTCCACGGACCAACCTAGCCAAGCGTGGCTTAACCTGAAGATCGTCCCGAGCGGCTGTCATTCTTTAGCCACGAGTTCCTCTTTGAGATGACAAGTATTTCATGATTTTATGGTTTCAAAAAAATATTATGTCCATAACGTAGAAGAATATAAATAAACATATACCAGGAACTTCATTATATTAATGATGAATGTCCCAGGCAGTAATAAAAGCGATTATCTCCTGAAAATATTGTTGTTGTACCTATCTATTGTTTCATAAAAGTACCTACCTATAGGTTAAAAATATGTAGGTTAGTACTATAATTATTTGTAACATTTTTTTCAACATACACTTTTTATTTTTTTGGGATATTATCAAATGGTTTCTCCCGCTCTGGGCGGAGCGGAAGGGAGTGTCAGACTTTTACTGACTAAAACCCATCCATGTTCCTTCTTTTGCCCTTTGTGTTCCAGAGCCGCGGTATCCCTTTCGAACAGTCCCGCAGCCCCCAACATACACTTCAGGAGAAAATCGTTGATAAGTGTCTACATACTTATGCTCATGATTGTCCAGGTATATTTTGCATAAATCTATCACAAATTAATATCAACTCAGTTCGCGTGCATTCAGATGTTAATGTGTAATGACACGAATATAATTACATTATAATGAGATATTCATGATTAAAACATGATTGTGTATAATTTAATAAGATAGCTGCATGATTTTGTAAGTATTTTACATTAATTATTAATTGCAGTGTATTAAAAAAGCTTTCACGCGTATCAACGTTTGAGTACTGCAAGCTTTCATGCTGGCATGTTTTAAAACAAGATTTAAAAATGTGATTTGCTCATAACCCTTGTATAAATAGTGTCTACCAAATTTTTTAGAGTACAATTTTGAAAAAAACTTTTTTTTTACTAATTTGAACTATCACGTCAACTTTAACAAAGATTTTTTAATATTTAGTTTCTTTTCAGCACGAATATACGTATACGCCAATATAAACGATTTAAATACCAAAATAATGAACTAAAAACAACGCCACCATCAAAATGTTTTGGCATAGGTAGATACTAAAACTTTCGACTTAACATATCCTTAATTATTGTTGTACTACAAAACATCACGCCTCTTATCCACGAAGAGTTCGGCAGAGTTGTACCCAATTAAAGTACACCCACATTTCGCGAGTTATGTTTAAGTCCTGTGTACTAGGGGGCGAGCCTATTGCCATCAACCTGGCACAAATCCAGACTCCGTGGTTGCTACTAAGAAATTCCTGATGGAAAAATCCAATAACACTTTACGCGACCCGGGAATCGAACCCAGGACCTCATGCTCAGCAGTCGTGTTTAGAACCACTCGATCAACGAGTCAGTTAATTATTAAGCCTTTAATTATTGTTGTAATTAATCTGCTACGTTTGAAACCACATGATCAGCACATATAAAACGAGCTCAAGATCCGAAAATGTCACTTTTTTACAAAAATGATGACTGACAGCTCTTGATCGAGGTTTAGACATGTTGATCGCAATCAGTTTCAATGTTGAAATCGGCCCAAAGCGCCTCCTCGCAACGACACGTTTGCCGCCTTTTCTCACCTAATTAAGTCGATTGAAATATTTCATAACGAAGTGCAAAACGCATTAAAAGTTTATCGGGCAAGTCTCGGAAGAAACAAAAACAGTGGCACAGAGTAAAATGTTGCTTTGTTAACAGATTTTGTCTTGCCAGCGGGTTAATGAAGATGAATCGGTCGGATTTTAGCTTTGAACTAGATTTGTTCGTGATTTAATACGATTACGGGTCACTTGCACAGTTTGAGAACCGTTTATTAAATTGTTGTTCAGTTTTTAGTGAGTTTAATATTAGAAGGAACGTTTGTGGATCGTAATATTTTCATTGTTTCTTTGTTAATTGTAATTCTAGTTTGCTCCTAAGCAGTCCCTAATTCCTGTGCTTAGTATAAAACAATCTAAAATTTTAATTTAATTTAGCTTGAATTATTCACTTCATAACTATTCCTAAATATTAAATTATTCCTGAAATTATAATATTGTACACTTTACAGACGACTCATGTTGGTGATGCAAGATGTTTCTCATTTTTCCTAAATTTTAATACAAACTAGGCACAATAACATTGACTGTAATAACGAGGGTGGGCGCTGATACCTATAATTACAAGATATTAAGTTATCTTAGCTTAGGTCTTCGCTGCACAACAACATACAACTAACATACAACTTTACTTATCATAAGGCCTATTTCTAGTGTAAACTATATATTTTACTTGAAGGCACAAATAAACTATTTTATTTTTATTATTATTTGGAGTTGGTATGTACTTTGCCTACTAAACTACTTCTAGTACTAAAATATTTTCGTGAGCAAATGTGAAAATTACTTTTTGCTTGACATTGAGAAAAGTTTTTTTTTTTTATTAAGAAGGTACTTACTTACCTATTTCCATCATAAGCAAGTAAAAACTCAGTTTTTTGTTTCATATTTTGGCAAAATGACATGAGTAACTCTTTCCTTTACAAAAAGACACTAATATTTATAAAAAAAAGTCCACCAAGTCTTCCCCTGGTTGCATCTATCTTATTTATACCCCTTATGTGGTTGTCATAAATTAATTTGGCAAGTTAGATTGCGGTGTAACAAGCTCCAATGTCATACGCTTTTCAATTTGGCCACCCCCTGTATATGACGCACCCTTCTTATATTATTGTTTTTTGTTCGGTTGCAACCGCAACTTGTAATTGTTTCAAAGTATCCTTGACAGATATAAGAATTATGTTCTTTAAGGAGATTTATGCTAAGAATTTGAATCTCTCCTTTTCTTTTTAGAAACCAAGGAAATTAAATATTTTGTCTTTCTTTTGAGAAACCACTTTCGGAAATTGAATAAAAATGTAATAATAAAGTCAGTTTACAACTTCGTTTTTCCTTGTGTTTTCCCCCCTTTATCAAACGACAAATGAAATCTTGGACCACGGTACAGTTTATAGAGGTGAAGCATTATGACATACTTTGTGAACTTAGATTAACTGGTCTATGCTTAAGATGAGGTAGAGGACTATTCCACAATTCTTTCATTCTAACTCTTCTCGAATAATATAATTATATTACATACAAACATAACATCACACGTGTAATATCAGAAGGGTTGTGTAAAGGTGTAGGTACCTTAAGCATCTACACCTCACATCTATCTATAGTATTTAAGTCCAAAATAAAAGGGGGCGAATCTAGGCACAAGTACAGACTATGGAGTGATACTGAGAAATTTTACAAAACACTAAAAATAAATAAAGAAAAATTATTTATTGGACTCACAGAGGACAAACAATTAAATATGGAAAATAAAACGAAGGTAACCGAACTAAAAATTTAAAAACCAGACAACCAAAAAAAAAACATGAAATTAAAGTAGTTATAGGTCCTGAACGAATCCAAATGGTAGGTAGTATCTCAGCATGGTGTTGGCACACTGGTATTCTGATGGGGCCTAGTGATGCCAGAGTTATTCACGGACAACGTATATAAAAAAAAACAAATAACGACAGTAACGACATAGTCAAACGAACCTCCTACCTGTTCAGCGAAACAATTTCCACAATTCTTTACCAAGACAAACAGAAGATGACTTGCAGTCTCCAAAACGTGTATATAACAAGTTTGAGCTCACGTGAACTGTAGTGAGGAAGACAAACGGAAAACTAACATTACCCGGGCTTATGACGACATTGAGTTTAAACCAACATACACCCGGGGGCTCAGCAGACTCCGCAAACTGACTCAGCCAACTCAGACCAAGTAAATAGAAACAATTCGCAAACTTGCTATTGCTATTCATGTACAATTGAAGTAAATGAGTTTTTGAATAGGTAGGTGTGAACAGAGATAAATGTGTCGTTCGATTTCGAATTTTTAAAAACATTGTCGTTATAAAAATGAGTTAACATGAATATGAACAAAGATAGGTTAATGCCTAATTGACTGCTTCGTTGGTTAAGTGGTCGACAGCGACTACTGAGCATGAGGTCCTGGGTTCAGTTCCCGGGTCGCGCAAAGTGTTATTGGATTTTTCCATCAGGAATTTCTTAGTAGCAGCCACAGAGTCTAGATTTGTGTCCGATTGATGGCAATAGACTCGCCCCCTAATACATGAGACTTAAACATAACTGGCAAAGTATGGGTTGTACTATTAGGTACGCCTCTGACTAACCCTTCGGGGATTACAGGCGTGATATTATGTTACCAAAGATAGAAAAAATAAAATGTGACACTTATGTGAAAAAAAGTCCTAGTGGTTGAAAACTTTCGATTTCACAAAGAATAAATTAAGACACCTAAACGAATGGCAAAATATTATTATTCTCTGTGGAAATTTTAATACTTGCAGCTTAGCGTTTAAAATCCGCTTCAGCGTCACTTACATAGTGTTGGAAAAACGGACTTAAGCTCTCCTTCATACTTACAGCCTTTTGTTAAAAGAATAAACAAATTGGTTTGAATGAATTATTTTGTATTTGTTGTTAATCATTTAGGTGTCGTATAAGGCAAGATATTGGAAATCTCGTTACGGAACTCAAATGGAGTTGGGCAGGACACCTAGCAAGGCACGGTGATGACAGGTAAAGTAAAGCTGTGACCGATTGGCGTCAAAGTACTGGAAAGAGAAGTGTTGGTCGTCTGGCGGCGAGATGGGCAGACGACATTGTTGCCATCGCGGGAATATCCTGGATGAGGCTGGCACAAGAACGTGAAGCTTCGCACTAGCAAAGAGAGGTATATACCCAGCAAACGGTGAAGTCGGGCCGTGGATGTTGATAAGGCTCTTAGGGCAATTACTATTTCCCTTTCCCAATCGCTTAAGTCTAAAAAAAATTGTGTCACGTCCACACTGACATCTAGTAAAAATATACCAACAAGGATACCTATTTTCCACGTTTTTTATTTAACTGGATACTTTATCAGGTCAACAAACAAGTCGTGACCAGTCCTCGGCTGTCCCCAGACGCATCTAACTCATAATCCAGGAGTCATAAATTCTGGAACATGTGTCGATAAATTATTGGAATATTTTTAGCTTGACATGTAGTCAGGGACCGTGGTGTGAATTAAAAATGTAAGTTGGTCGTATCCGGTGTAGGGAGCCTTCGATCTAGCGTGGGATCTCATCGGGTACATATTTTATGTAATGTGTTACTGTAGAAATAAATAAATTACCGTCAAAAGATAAAAAATGCTTGTCTGAATTCACAGTTTAATTTATTTGATCCATAAGTTTTTGTTTATTAATGTTCGTAAGCTCATCGTATTTGAAATTACACTAAAAAAATTATTACTCTGTAACTGAACTGTTGAACTGTATAATTAACACTAGAAACGGGATATTATTTTATTGTTGAACTGTCGTATATTTTGTTTTTTACGAAGGGGTTTAATCGAAACTTCAGAAGCATATAAAAAGCGGTAAAAACATCGAATGACAACGCCCAAAGCCACGAGTAAATCAAGGTACTTTTATGTATTCGACGTAAAATTTTACAACATTCTGATAACATTCTGATTAAATATAAATTAGTCTGTTCTTTACCGAGCTACCGAAAACTAAATACTACGCAACATCCATAAAATTGACAGATAAAAAGTATATTTTGATATTCACTAGCTGAGTCGATCACCTTAAAATGTTCTTTAAAAAAGACATTTCATAAATAAATATGTTATAGCGTTCCGATTTTCATGCTAAAACATGTGAGTTCAGAGTTGTGAATAAAGCCTTAAAACATAAAATAATGCTTTGTATTCCTTTCAAATGGACATTGTTTATATCTCGCATAAACTATTATGAATAAAATATCAAAGTATTCTGAATAGAGACATAAGAAAGTGTCAAAGAAAAACATCTTCTGAACGGCTTACTTTCAGCAAGCGGGGTAATAAATAAATATTGACATCTTTGATAGAGCCTATAAACCACAGGCTAGCGTTCTAGCCTGCCATCAAACATTTTATACCTAGGAAGTGTCTAACCTAACCTTAAGGAGATGATAAAAACAACACAAAGGTTTTGTCTTGGGATATAAAGTAGTAGAGTTCTACCTATCTACTTTCGTAATACTGTATTGAAAAAATCACGTTGCTTCAGAACTCAAACAGAACATGCCGTTCATCAAAAGCATAATTAAGAGTTTCGACAAAACAGCCTTACCACGGCTATACATGGACTCGATCAATTTCGCAGCACCACAACTACAAAGATGGTCAATATTGCACGTTCCAGCATGTGACACATGTCCGAAGATAAAGGAGCTATTAAGACACAATGATGGGGGAGGAACGTCAATTCTGCGGCTCTCCACGTGGTGGATCACTCCATAAACGGGTTCCCTACGTTTGTGTCCGATTAATTGCAAAGGCATTCTCTGAGCGGCTCGCAGCTCCGGTATGTCAATGAAAGCAATTACTTGCACTCCACACACCTAGCCGTACATACAACCTAGTTTCATGCTCTTATAATTTATAATATAATTTAATCGATCATTTTATGGAGGTATTTCTAAACTATTATTATCAAGTCTTTCAAGATGAAGAGCGTAATCTTCGGAACTATTGTTCTGATTCCGAAAATTCTGTCTCTCCTGGGAAGCTATATTATCTTCGAGTGTCATAGGCTATATTTAAAACGACCTGTTGGTTGATTACCGATCATAACGCTTGTAGTTCTAGTATTTTCTAATCCTACAACTCGATAATAAATCTCCTTGAAAGAAAATCTCACATTAATGTTGTCTTGCTCGAACAATATTAAAAGAATATTCTAAGCCACGAACTAGTTACGTGGCAGGCCTAAGCATTATCTCATATTTAGATGTGATATTATCCTATATAGCTTTTGTTCCTTTCACACTCTCGAATGATGGATTGCTTACCAATAGCCGGATGGCAGCTCGCAAACGTCTACTCCATCAACATAGAAAAATCGACTTTAAACACGTATTTAGGCTTCGTTCCTCGGCTTAAGGTCCATGTTGCTTTGCATGATCTCGAACAATTTCTTTTACAAAGATGTAAACGCCAATCGATGTGTCAGTGGGCTGATAGGGAAACTTTTCATTTTGCCGATGTACCGCGCGCGATGGTGGGTTGAAAAACAATTTTCTTGCTATTTGAGAGCTCATTTTTAACGTTATTGAGTGGTAACTTCTTTGAGTTTGTACATTGTTTGTTTATTTTGGCAGTTTCCATTGTTGTTTGATCGATCCATCATTTGGCTATATGATGGGGCGTTTCCTTGTTCTCATGCTTAATATTATGGTCTTAGTAATGTTTGTTGCAGCTTTAAAGAAGCTACGTTGTTATTTCAGTAAGAGGTTCTATAAATTTTACCTGCGGAAGAGCATTTTATTATAAAACAAAGTGAATATTCGTTGTCAGAAAGAATGTGATGTAGTGGCTCCTATAAGTTTACTCTCCTATTTTCGTCGACAACACGACCTTTGGCGCCGTTCACAGTTTTTCTTCATTTGCCATAAACTTCAGCTAGATTTCATAGTGGAAGGTGATTCTGCCAAACTTTGTTACATGGAAAAAATGTTAAGATTTTATTATGATAGTCTATTTTCTTTCGCACTTACTGGCATAGCTTTACGGGTAATATCTATTGAATAGATTGTGTCACATTTTCTTTTAGACAGTCTTTTGTAGACTGCACGAATTTTATTCGATTATTACAACAAAATAATCGAATATTTGCGTATGAAACGTACAGTTTGAAACAAAAACAGTCCGGAATATATTGACCAGATGTAATAAAAGCATAGTCCGTCAATAACTGACCATTCGCTCGAAGCGAGTAAATAAACCCATGAGCTATATATAACTGAGCCATTTGGTTTCGCAGAAATCACTAGTACATATCGAACACAGAATTAAAGGATAACATTGAGTAAACTTGTAAATATTAAACAAACGGGGTTTTTTTAAAAAAAATATTTTTATTTTATTTACTGTGGCGGGTTTTATTTACAAACTCTTTTTTACTTATTGATTTAATTCTTGTTTTGTTTGTTAGCGATGGTTTTTCGAAGTCATTAAATACATTTGATTTTTTTTTATGGGACAGTTAATTTTGGGAAACTTTCATGGGAACTTTTTCCACTTTTTTCAAGGATAAGAGAAAGATTCAGATTCCCCATACTATGTAGTTGAGTTAAAAAAATGTGTGAAGAGAGATTTCTTTATATTATAACTCAAGCAGTGCGAATTGCAGTCTCATCTTCGTCTTTGATTACACGTAAGTTCTACTTCCAACTACCCTAACGCTAAGATAATACGTCCGCAATGAAGTAAAGGAATACTTGTCCAAACAACGAGAGACCTACCCTACAGATGTAAATACGTACAATTAGGTAGGTACACTAATGATTTCTACTGTACCTACCTACTTCAATAGTTCCGAAGGTATGGCGCCTAAAGCAAATGCCTATTACATGCCTACAGTTATTGACGTGTGTGCCTTCAAGCAGTAGCTGCGGAGATTTGTTGATGCGTGGCTCGGATTTCAGACTAATCCGTGAGTACTAATCGCGTTGCATACGTAGGTAATTGTATACCGATATTATATTAGACATATTATAATTGTTTACCGATATTGTAACTGGAAATGATTTTATCATTATTTTCTTATCTTTTATGTATGTATCATCATCATCATCTTACTGCCCTTCTTCCATTCTGCTTGGGGTCGGTGCAATACGTTTTCTTCTTTCATTCTCCCCTCTCAGACGTCATTTACTCCTTTCTCTTTCATATCATTAGTTATACAATCCATCAATCTTTTCTTTGCCCTTCCTCTCACTCTCCATCCATCAACATTCATATTTGTATGTTTATACAGCCAATAACATAAAATCTGAAAAAAATCTGGTGGCCTAAAATGGCAGCTTCAGCAGAATCAAATTTTTTAAATGATCACAGACGCAGTTAATATTATGACTTGTCACCATTTTACGATTTGTAACGTAATTCACTATTATCCTATTATGATTCTGGAAAAGTGGATATTTTATGCCCTCTGTTTATCTTACATATTTTTGCGTCAATCGTTAAATAAATGAGAGAAGAATAAAAAAAATAAAAACCGGCCAAGTGCGTATCGGCCGTGTTCCGTAGTTGCCCATCAAAATATGCAGACACTTCTTACGGTTCGACTTGACTCGACTACAAACTATGTTTTTTATTGTAATAATAAAAAACAAACTTACATTTGCAGTTGAAAAACCTGTGCTCCCATACATCATGTTTAGGAAAATATGTTATCCAAGTACATTTTATAAGTTGGTCGACTATTACTCGTAAACTTGTAAAGCGTGCTTTATAGCTGTGATAGCATTCCTTTTAACTTCGTTATATATGCTATCACCGTGAATTTTTTCATGCACCCAAACACAATTGTTTAGCTGGTAGAGGGGGGGACACTTGAGTCTAGCAAGATTTTGCACTTTAAAGCTTAATATTTCACAAACGAATCCCTTAATCGAAAAATTATTTGAACAAACTCGTAATATTTTTGAAAGACATCTAACGACGCGAGGAAAAAACCCACTTTACGCGTTAGTACTGGAGATACCCTAAAAATACTTTTCGAGATTTTGTTTTACCACTATGTTGGCGTAACTAATCTGTATATTCATGCCAAATTACAGCTTTCTAGTACTAAGAGTCTTTGAGCTAAGCTGCGGACAGGCAGACAGACAGACAGACGGACATGGCGAAACTATAAGGGTACCTTGTTTGTTCACTACGGATCCCTAAAAACCTACATTCACGATCAATTACGAAAAAATATACCAAAATTTTATATCAGGCACGACGGTTTCGACACAGAAGCCTTTTAAAATATCCCCTTAATTGCATTACAACAGTTAAAAAAATCAAATTAATTGGATGCACGGGAAGGTTTTCTGAATAACGAAGCTTGTATGCTCTGTGTAATATTTCTCTGTCATACAAGAGAAAAATCGAATGTACAGCATATTAATAGTATGTATTTATTTATATTGCAGCATACGGTAATACGAAAACCAATGGCCGTACAGGTGAACGGATTAATTTATAAGCGAGTGAATGAACCTACATATTTTATTGAGTTCTGATTTTATAATGTAAGCGAAAGTATGTAAGTTTACAAATCGAACAAAACTATAAACAATACCTTTATATCATTTAAGTCAAAAGATTAGCTGATCAGTACCTAATATTGGTAATGTGGTTCAGTGGCTAAATAATAACAGCGGCACGGGTCATCTTCGAGGTAAAGCAACGCATGTCCGGCTGTACTATTCGATTTTTGACAGTATTTACGGGTAGTCAAATGCAAGAAAATTGGACAACCTCTCTTGCCAATTTACATATTTAAAAGTTATATAGGGCGTCGCTACATATAAAATGTGTGTATTTATTTGCATAAGGTTAGACTGGAAACCGACCCCAACACAGATGGGAAAAGGATAGACTAGCCTCTAACGATCGTAAACCGGAATTACGTCACGGAAAGTCTAAAAGAAAGACAAAAGAAGGTTGCGTAGGCTGAACTCTCAACAATTGTTTTGATCAAATCAACTCACTCTGTCGCATTTTCAGCCTCTTGCTGGACATAAGCCTCTCCACATTGTATTGATCATTATAATCTGAAAAGACGAAAGTCTGATCCGGAAAAATATACATAGAAGTCCGTCCGCCTATAACTTGAGGCGCGGCCATAGGCTCGCGGGTGTTTTATATTTAACCGGAATATGTATTCCATTTTCCCTTTATGTATTCCATGTATTTCATGAATTTACTAATATTCATGTAATAAAATACCACTTATTTATCTTTATTAATGTACCGTCCATTAATATTATTCACGCTAGGAGATTAAGGATTTAATTCAGCCAATTTAAACTAGTATTCAGATAAATTTTGCAGTTGGCCTATTTATGCGAGGTACATATTTTCTGCGCCATTTATTTTATACATTTACATTAGCTACATTAAAGCAGCCTTCAGCTAGGTAAAAGCTTAAACGAAAGCTCTCTTTGAGAGACCCGTTAGTAATACCGTTGCATAAAAAGTTGGAAAAACACACTTTTCCGCGTTACGAACAACGTATTCACAGCGAATACCAAACAATGATGTATTCGTGCTTTTTAAAACTCTGTTTATTTTGATGACATACAAACGAACGCACATAAGTTTTGTAGGTTTACATCTGAACGTGGATGGTATCCACCTGTACAAACAGAAATAGAAAAAGGACTACAATATATGAAAAACGTATCGCATGGCTTTGATCACCCCCTTTTCAATAATAGAGCCGGGTCCGTCCCTTTGTACCGTCTCTTGCCCGGGGCACATTTACCGGAGAACTGTAATGTGTCCATTTAATTTATAATACAAAAATTAGAGTGCTCCTCGATATATAACCCTTTCCGAAGTATTGAAGGCTCTAATTTCTTTAAAATCTCACTGAGAATGTTGACAGATGGATTAAGCCGTAGTGTGCTGATGCTGATGGATTTTTTAACCCTTTCAACGATATGGTGTTTTTTTCGGTCACATGCTAACCCTATATTATTAAATGAGGAATTTTGTATATATGTAATTATGTATGGTAAACACGTAAACACGTTCTCGAAAACGGCTCTAACGATTTCGATGAAAGTATATAGGGGTTTACGGAGGCGAAAAATCGACCGTGCAGTCTCTATATCTGGAAAAAATTGTTTTCACTATTTTCAGAGCTCGGTAACCCAGGTACTAAGTATTATTACGCATTCAAATGATTGGAGTAAATCTAATACTTTAAACATCGAATGAGTGAAGGTGCCCGATTGAAGAGTTGTGTACAGTAAGTGGTAATTTTAAAATAATCTATTACATTTATTGATAAAAACTTGAAACTGTACTCTGTAAGACAATGTATTTAAAAGAATCGACTAACTCTAAATCTGATTTCCACATCGTACTAATTAACATGAAAGAACAAAAAATGTCGGAGTCGCAACCCAACTTCAGGAGGCCTTTTTATTTACGTTTTCTTCCGTAACAAACCTTACATAACATGTATACAATGTGTATTGTCATAACGAGCACAATAAAATGCGGTGTTAATCATAAACAAGCGGGTGACGAGGTCGGTCGCGGTATGCGGGCTGGCAAACAAACAACCAAAAACGAACTTCTTTTATGTGTAGGCCAAGTACTGGGATGATAGCGATTTAGGCCCACTGAATGCGTTTAGATCGAAACCTATTTAAAACTGGTATGTTTCTGTCAAGATAACAATAATATTTAATTTATCATTTAAATTCTGATAAAATAATATCAATGTTTTCTAAAAAAACAGCCAACAAATAACTTATTTTATGTGTAGAACGAATTTCGCACTGATAGCAATTAAGACCTCGTGGCCTACCATGACGTCATAAAGCAGGAGTAATTCCAGTGTGGTATTGAAATGGCGCTAGACGACCTGTATAGCTCTGTCTCTTTCCCACACTGGAATTACGCCTACTTTAAGACGTCATAGGAATCCCCCTCACCTGGGGGTATAGTAAAATGAATTACGTTACAATCCGTAAAATGGTCACAAAGTGACAATTCATAATATTAACTGCGTCTTTGACTATTTTTAGAATTTTAATGTAATTCACATATTATTATGATTCTGCTAAAGGGGCCATTTTAAGCCCCCTGTTTTCACCAGCAATGTCTGAATGGGTTTAGTGGTAAACGGAACGAAAATATATTTCTATTGCTGTCAAGATAATTATGAATTTCTTTTAGATCGAGATGTGATGTTCGGGAATTTATTCTGTCACTTTTTCTTTCCAGCAAAAACACTAGGACGTTGTGGGTGTATATGTCATTTTGTTGTTCAAAAAGTGCTGATGTCGAGTGAACGTTTTCTAGATTTCTCAATCGTTTTATGTTTTGCGTTAAACCCATGTAGTAAGCTACGTTCCATTCGGGCCGTAACGCACCGGATCAACTCAGGATAGATGAAATGGCGACAGGTTTAATAGAACAACTTGCAACCCACGGATACCCCTCAAGTTAAAGGGGAAAATATACAAGTCCGTGATTAGACCTGTCGTACTGTATGGATCAGAATGCTGAGCTATGAAGGAGATGGATGAAAAAAGATTGCATGTAGCGGAGATGAGAATGTTGAGGTGAATGTGTGGTGTGACAAGAATGGATAAAATAAGGAATGAGTATATTAGAGGAAGTTTGAAAGTTGCGTCTGTTACAGAAAAGTTGAAAGGGAATCGACTGTCTTGGTATGGACATGTGATGAGGAGGTACGAATCGCATGTGACTTGATGTGACTAAAAGATGATGAATATAAATGTTGATGGATGGAAAGGGAGAGGAAGACCAAGGAAACAATGGATGGATTGTGTGAGGAATGATATGAAGGAAAGATGTGTAAATGATTGCAAGCGGTAAACAGGGGGGAATGGAAGAAAAAAACGTGTTGCGCCGACCCCAAATAATGGGACAAGGGCAGGAAGATGATGATGGTCCATTCGGGATTTAGTAATTATGGGTCGCAAAAGAAAAAGGTTATTTGTAAAACTTTCAAGGAATTGTGAACTAAACTGATTCTAAAATGAAGAATAAAATTAAGTGTCTAAAATACACAGTGTATACGTGAGGATTTGTAATTGCTTTCTGGTGACTATGATTCCCTGTTTGATTGTTTTTATTAGCTGTAAGTCCTCCATGTACTAAAATAAATAAGTAAAAATCGCCATCATTTACAATTTTCATAGGTTTTTATAACATGGCTAAGCAGACTGTACTGCAGATAGTATCAATAATTACAGTACCAAGGTATTTAATACATTAAACATTAAAAGTCGTACGTTACATAATCTGGATTCCACCCACTCCGACAGCATATTTACTTTAATATCGCAATATTTATTCTTCTTTACACAAAACTGGATGAATTTTTTCATGGGAAAATCTCCGCTTTACATAAATACGCTGAATGTTTCCCATCGACAGCCTCCGATGTCAGCCAGTAAATAAAAATGAAATAATAAATTCTGTTTCATATTTACTTCAAACGATTGCATATCGCATCAAAAAGGAATATCAAAAATCAACAAGTTTTACGACATACGTGGCACAGAGGATTCGTGTTCACGATTGAACAGATATTTAATATTTAAACATACCAAACACTGACGTACGTCCGAACTAGAACTGTTTTTTTTAATTTCATTCTGATAATCTGTGTAAACTTTCAATTTATTATACGTTACCACTACAAATAAAAATGGCGAACTATTGACAGTACTTTACCGGAGGGATTTATATTTTATGTAAAACCTAAACGTGGGATTAATAGTAAACAGTTATCGAAATGGGAAATAAACATTTTACACGTTTGTCGGTTTGGATTGAGAGATTTTTATAATTCACACTAGCGTTTGCTCGCGGCATTGCTCCGTTTATGTACGGAAATTAACCCACGGGAATGTTTTAAATGTAGCCTGTGACACTCGGAGATAATGTAGCTTCATGTTAGTGGAAGAAGATCTTTGTACCCACATTCCCATTTTATACAAACCTGACACTCATACACAGGCCGAGTGCTTCAATACCCAAAATCCCCAACATTATAAATTACAAGTTCATTAAGGGTCTATTGATATCTTATCACGGTCCTAACATCTCATATGGCTAATGAATTTTAATCTCTACATAATCGAGGAGCCGATCCATCAAACGGTCAGACCGTCTCTCGGTCAGATCGGTCTAACAAAGGGTTTTAATACGGTTATCTATCGCTTTGTTAACGCTCTTTCTTCTATATTTTCCCCTTTTATATTAGCTGAACATTTACTTTATAAATACGTCGAATTTTGAGAGGTAGGTAAATTCTTTGTTTATTAAAGACAGTCTACATTGCCCTATGTTATTTTGTTATAGTCTTACTCAGTCTTCTTTTCGAATAATAATAAGAACTACATTTCAGATCATCAACGTTACCTATTTATAATCTGAAATGCAGTTCGTTCTTTGTTCATCTTTATACAAATTCATTGTATTTTTTATTATCAATTAAAAAATATATAAAAACATTTAAAAATATAAAAAAATATATAAAATGTAGTTCTTATTATTAAGTGATGCAGATAAGAGAATAGTAGATTATACATCATGTGAAAAGAATGGGAATTTAATTCGAGGGACTAAGTTCGAGTTGAAGCGAATAATTCTAGAGTAGAATCCCGAGCGTAACAAGGGATTCTACTCTAACCCAGATGATTTTTTTTTCACGAGTTGTGTACTTTTTATCATTGACTGTGAGAAAATAAATAGAAATATAGTTTTTATGTTTCTCGTGGCTAAATAATAACAGCCGCTCGAGTCGATCTTCTGGTTAAGCCGGGCTTGCCCAGGTTGGTCCGTGGATGGGTGACCACCAGTTACATACCGAGTTTCCTCCATGCCTCGGAAAGCACGGTAAGCCGTTGGTCCCGCCGTCCCGTTGGTCGTCGTTGTAGATCTTTGACAGTCTTTACAGGTAGGTAGTCAGTGGCCCAAAATTCTGACAATCATAGTCTTCCCAAGGGATATCGTTTTATCCAGTACTAACTGGGTTGTGGAGGTCAGATCAGGCAGTCACTCCATGTGAAATACTGGTATTCAGCTCTTTTCATCCGCCTAGAATAGAACCCGACCTCAACATAGTTGGGAAAATGCTAGGCAGATGATCATAAATTTGATTACAAAACAACAATAATTGACATTTACTAAGAAGACAAAGCCAACAATGTTATAATAAACAGCAGTAATTAAATTTGTCTTAACAAACAGGTATCATTTAATTCCCTGCTTTAGAGAGAGAGTAAACATTAAATGTACAGCTTTTATGAACGATAGCTAATAACGGAAAACTCGACATTCCTTAGAAAATTTTGCAAAGGACACGACAAAATCTTTTGTACTTGTACACTAGCTATTAATATAATAACTTGGCTAAATAAATGCGAATACTTTTAAGCGTCCTTTAAGTCAAGTTTAAATTAAAGCTTGCCTATATCTGAAATTCGGCAGCATTTATAAAAGCAGGCAAAGAAGACGCGAGCGACCGCCCGAAGGCACCCTACTGAGTAGATTTAATTAACAAGATATGGGTCTTTTAAACCAACTCAACCTACTTTTTGGAACATTGGAGATTAAAATTCAATGAGCCGACAAGATATTAAATAAAATCCGAGACTATAGTTTTACGTAAGTAAAGGGGAGTTAATTAATTTTTAAAATTAATCAAGTCGCTTACGGTGCCAATAAATTCTTTTTGTATCCGTAATACTGATCGGGAATGCGAGATCCCATTTTTAAACTTTGTAATTCGATTAAATTTCTGATGTAAAATTGTTTTCATTATCAATTTTGTTTGGGACATTGTTTCCGCTCGTGAATCTCGTAAATTATGAACTGTATGCTCTTTGCGAGCCCTCCGGCCAAGCCGTAGCTGTGTATAAACGAATTGAAAACCGGTAATCGAATACGCGCAATGGGAGCTATGTCAATATTTTAAATTTAAATATCAAATGAAAGTAGGTACCGAACGGGTTAATATTTATTTTATTCACCATGTTACAACCATCTCTGTTCGGATTTTAAATAACAAACTATGTTTATTTGTGTTCACATTTCGTTACTTTACTGAAAAATTATATGAACTTTCACATGTTTTATGTAAAACTAACTTATGCCCGAAGCTTCGCCCGCGTGGAGTTCGGTAGTGTCCCACGTTATCGTACTACAGGAATAAAAAGTATGATCTTATGTGTTACTCCAGGTTGTAAACTATCTGTGTGCCAAATTTCATCCAAATCCGGTCAATGGTTTTTGCGTGAAAGAATCCATCCATCCATCCTCACAAACTTTCGCATTTATAATATTTATTATATTATATACTAGTAGGATAGAATCTGAAAATGGTGAATATGGCGACATCGATGTAGTGATTAATTTTGGAGCCAGAAGCTTCTTTTCCCAAATTGTTTTTTTGGTTAAATTTCGTAAACACGGCGGTATGAACGATGAATAAAAATAAGGGGATGTGACACGAGATAAAGGAGGTCAAAACTTTGTTGTTACTTTAGAGCCTGAAACATCTTTGGCGTCATCTGACGGCGTAGTTCGACGGGAAAATTAAAAAAAAAAGCAGAACGCCAGCTGCCCACCTTAATTAGAATTTTTCGAATTATATAACATTTTTTTCGGAGCTCGTTCGTTGGTTGGGGAATAACATAAAATTGTTAATAACTGCACTAAAGCGAGGAGGTACAATGTCGGCGATTTTTACGTTCCTTGGGGTTAAGCAATAAGATATTGTCTTTATGTATCTGATTGAGGGACTGAATAAACTACTGACATAAACGTATTTTTATTTTGCTGAGGAATGGATCTTGCTTTGTATTTACAAGTTACTTTAGTTTGTTCTGTTTCAGCTTCATTCTTTGTAGCTTGTAGCTTAGTGACTTGTGGTCAAATGAAAATTGTAAGTAACTTTTAACAAAGTAAGGGGCAACTAGTACTTAGTTTTTGCTTACCAATGCATTGTAAACCCTATTTTTAAGATTGCTGAAAATAAAATTCAATGGCTCCTTGACTAGCCAATCAAATAAAGTGGTTAAAGTAAGAAGTGACTATTGTAAACAGCCTTTTAAAAGAGACCACGACAACTCCCTTAAGCTTCGCAAACACAAGCACCGAGAAATGAACTCATTAATTATAGAACAATGTATATTATAATAAGTACCTACTGAATTTTAAATAAGAAGGACAGTGACGAAGGTTAAGTATGTTGTCTGCTTCGTTTGTTGTACTTTACCTGAAACAAAATAATCAAAATGTTAATTTGGAATGAAAAAGATACAATAGAAAATTAGATGAAGAAGAAAATTAAGAACCAGCTCCTTTATTAAAATATATGTATATATACCTAACTGTCGAAATCTGGGTGTACTGTACCTCAGAGCATACAGGTGTTATGTTATGTTATGATATCATAAACAATAAACATCCAAGCGATATAATAAGCACTTTAAACAACATTAAAAACAGACATGAAAGATTTATGCATTTATGCAGATCCAGATTTTTTCGTGTGGTTACTGCCTAACCTGGTTTCAGAGTTTATGCGGCCCATGGGCCTCTGACTTGGCTTTACATGGAGTCGAGAAATATCTCTCAGGTATGCTGGTTTTGTTTCTTCACGATGTTTTCCTTCACCGAAGCAATCGATAATTATTATTATACAATACGCACATGAATACGAAAAATCAGAGTGGGTGTCTTGGGTTCGAACGGGAGACCTATTACTTGACAGTCCGACGGCTACACCACTAGGCTATCACTGTTCCATGGCGGTGGCGTTACGATACTTATAAAGTGTACGTTGTGGTATGGAGTTACACAGAAAGTAACCCTGAACAGCTCGAATTGAGACTATGCTGATCTCATGTCTTGACCCTTTGAAGATGATTTAGAAAAGCCCAGACATCTGCGTAAAGTTTTGGAGGGAGTTTTCCACAGTTAGGTACTTCGTAAAAATAAAAGAGGGAATCATACGATCCAAGTGCGCCCCTGTATAATTACCTTGACAAAAACGAAAGAAAAAAGTCACAGTTTCCTAAAAACTGCATATACGACCTCTCATCTTCATGTCCAGACAAAAGACCACATATGGCAGGCTTTTTTTTCTTAAAAATAAAAAAGTTCTCATTTAAATCCGAGCCAGTCAACAGGTGACCCTGGCAACTAGCCAGAATAGCTTGGAACGAGCTGGCTTATCTAGCAAGCTATTGAATATTATGGACTCTTATGGGCCGTTTGTACGATGAGAGTTTTTCATGTAGTGTGGGGTTGATTATAAATTAAATTAACATTGGGTTAAGTTGTGTACAATATGTTTTGGTTCTAGAACATCTGGCATCCATCCAACCGCACTGGGCCGGCCTGGTGAGTAATGACCCGTTACTCTTATAGAGAGGAGGCCTCTCCCAGCAGCGAAAACGTTAGGCTAATTGTTTGTGATCTAGTGCCTTGGGAAAGTCGTATCGATCAGTATTCAGCCATCGCAAATGACGTCACTTCAGCAGACTACTAAAAAAGCCATGCATGAGTTCTCAGACGAATATAAAACCTTGCTGTGTTGTTTGTTATCGTTTTAAAATTATGACTACCTCGTTGGTCTAGTGACCGCAACCGTGACTGCTGAGCATGAGGTTCTAGGTTCGACTCCCGCGTCGAGCAAAGTGATATTGGGTTTTTCCATCAGGAATTTCTCAGTAGCAGCCACGGAATCTGGATTTGTGCCCGATTCTCATATTCTTCGGGGATTACAGACGAGATGTTATGTTACGATGATATGTTATGTATTCACATAATCAATATCAAGGGAGTATTTTACAATGATTATATACACAAAAAACACGTATTGATCCTTTATCCGCGACTGACCCAATTCTATACGGATATGCAATCGAAGTAACTCCCTAAAAAAAAGGTGAAAACTAAAAACCCCTCGTTGAAATGTTTGCAAACACGGCACTGGATCAAGCTCTAGATTAGCATCCAACTAGTACTGAATCCATTTGCCCACTGGCAAATAGTGTTTGTCCATCGATCGCAAACAATACAAGTGGCAGTTATTCTGAAAGATTTTTTATGCAAGCTCAGTGTGGATAGATTTTGTTTCAACTTAGCAGGGAAAGTCATGTTTTGGTTTTGCTTTGGCACTCTGTTGAAGGTAAATTTAGAACTCGGATTATTTTGTCGATATATACAATTATGGTATAGCTTAACGATTGCATGTAGTGGAGATAAGAATGTTGAGATGGATGTAGATTAGGGTATGATGAGGCTGACGTACCTTTGTAAGGTAAAAGCCTCTAAATAAATAAAGATTATAAAAAAAAAACACAGCCAGGTCGTAGAGACGCGGCCTGCTCTGTGCTACTGGGAATCGGCAAAAAAACCTAAAATGCTGCTTTGTAGGTATTTTTTTAAGGTATAGCATTTTTTTTTTATTCCCCCCAGGAAAAAATGTGCAAGATTTTAAACTGTCATGGTCACTAACATTATAATTAACACTAGAAACGGGATATTTACCATGTCCACTGTTTGTTTTGAGTTCCCGATACAAAACAAACAGTGGACATGGTAAATATCCCGTTTCTAGTGTTAATTATAAAAATGTGTAAGTTAGAACTAGAATTAATAGGATAGGTTATATTTTCTAACAAGTCAGAATGAAGCTTGACTTCAAATTATGACAATTTATCATACTTTAGATTCCTTTCGTTATTTTAATTTTACAAAGCATGCAAACCATTAGTCACCACTCACAATATGTCCCAGCAGAACACCAAAAATCTAATAATAGTAAGTTAAAACCATGTTTTGTTTCACCTACCATTATATTGACGGAGGGATCTCCCTCGAGAACTGGGTTTAAATCTCGCACGTGTGTACAAAATTTCTGTTTCGGCATATGGGATTATATACCTGGCAACATTTTGCGGTAAAGGGTACTTAGTAGTTCAAATAAAATGTCTTGGGGTAAGAAGAATTAGTCGGATGACGGTTGACGTGTTAATCTTGGGTGGCTGTGGTTTAGACTTAGAGTATCGTACTATCTCTGGGGTGCAGTGCTGACCGGAGTATATTATCATGTGTTTTGCTGGATGTTTGGTACTTAGATGTTTGTTGAAAAGCTTCAGTTTTGTCTAGAAACTTGTATAAGATCTATTTAAATAAGTTTGCGAAACTCAACATGACGGTTCCTCAACCCGTTAAAAACTGAGTCTCGAAATTCAAACTTTACGTAAATTTACTGTGCGGTTACAGACACAGATAGTAAAAAAAAAAAAATTAAAACAAAATTTAAGTCAGACCTCATTTTTTTTGGATATTATTTTGTGCCCTATCACAATGTTTGTCCTGTTTAACCCAAAGGTTGACTGGAAAAGAATGCCTTGTGGCATTATGTCCGCCTATGTACCACTATTATACATTAAGTTTAAATATATATTGTTTTTTTTTTATATTGTGAAAAAACACGTCATCCTGTTTGCCTCTTCGTCCAAAGTGGTTGAAAAGGCGACTCAATGATTATATCAACAGAGCAGAGAATTGCTCAGTCATCTAATTTCAAGTTTACAGTTCTAAGTAGCCTTATTTAAACCCACAAAGCAAATAAACTGTCTATCTTAAGTTTACATTAAGCACAAAGCATTTTCCGGCCTCAGTACTTCTTGATTCAAGAACAGTCGACTCATTATTTGAGTTGAACATCTCGCTTTACGTTGAGACTTGACAAAGACATCTCACTCCCTCATGCTCTTTCTAACGGAACAATTTACAATTAAATTTTTCATACACTACCGTTGCACCTGAAATGTTGGAATTATACGAAGTTCTTTAAACAGTCGCTGCATTATGAAGTCACGTTGAATTATTCAAATTCTCTTTCTTGCTATTTTTCTTAATAATAAACTGGAATAAACCGGGTTGCAGTCAACTAAAGAATAATATAATCATACATGTACGAGTTCTAAATTGTCTCCAGACTTATTACCGTCGTAGCTACTCAGGTAATTGCGGTTGATGCTCGCTAGATAATAGAATCTTGTTATTTACGTAATGGTTCGTATAATTTTCTCGGCTTTTTCCTCGAAGTTAAGCGCATGCAACAGTTAGCCGAGGAGGCCTACGAGCAGGCTTAAGAACATGACAGTAACAACAGGTAGGCTGGCGAGCAGCCAACTAAGCCTCTACGCTGCTACGGGTGGTGCTACGAGGCTACGAGCGCTCGATCGTAGCTGTCTCGCTAGTTCGCTACGCTGCACTTAAATGACTTTCACTTTAGACAGTTTTAAACTTCGTGGTTCTGTTACCCTACTTTTTTTTTTAGTGGGAATATCCTCATGGATACCCTCCGTCTGGGGCAAGCGGAGGGTTATGTGGGACGCTAACCCCCACTGTTCCTACTACTACCATTATGTCGAGGGCCCGGTACCAAGTACATACACGCGCACCCCCGACTGGTATCAGCCCCCCATTTTCGGCGGGCCCCATCACCAAGTGCGCCCAGCGACCGTACGTTCTCCATGAAGGCGCCCAGGAACCACTGCGCCTTTTTGGGACTGGCTGGCCGGACGACGACTCAGCCCTAAGTTCGCCGCCCCAAGCAAGCCCCTCCTTATGGTGGCTATTATTCTACCTAGAAAAACCGACAACATTTTATTAAAGACTAGCCCGCGACCTTCGTTGGTGTAAAATTATTATAAATAATTTTTTTACCCTTTAAAGTCGGTCCAGCCGTTTTGGAGATTAAGCCGGAACAAAAATACAGACAGACTAGAGAGAAAAATTGTAAAAAAATGTGTTTTTGTTACAAGTACCGTATAAACTTATAATGCATTCAGTAAAAAGCTGTTATTTTGAATTACAAACCGACACTTCAATTTTATTAATTTGTATAGATGAAATACTTACAGAGTTAACCTTTTCTATCATTATACCTTAATTTGATTAAAAGCAAGGCAAGGTTTTTAATAAGTTAGCTAAGCAACGCTTGTAATTAAGGCGAATAAAGTTAAGCTCATATTTTTGTCGGCTGAACGTCGGCCGACAGTCGGCTTAAAATTCTTGGCTAGATTCTGAATATTTCAGGGGGTGGCACAAAGAGTATAATTTACAATTTCCTCGGCGATTTTTCGTGAGGCGGCTCAGCCATACGAGACGAATTACCTCGTTCTCATAATATTCCGTGTCACCAAAGAGCACAGTTGGGGTTAAGCGCGCGTATCATTCCAACGTTTACAAATTTTATTACCCATCTCCTTTTGTTCTGGTTTACGGGCGGGGTGGATGCCACAGACTCATTGTGCAACTACAGGGTGTAAACACGTTTCGTACACATGCCGAACAAAAATAACTCTCTCAATAAAAAACACACTAATAAAACAACGTGAATGCATCGTTAGTTTAGATACAATTCGTTTACACCCGATTGTTTTAGAATAACCCATTAAAAATATTTCACATGAAAATAAAAAAACAAACACACGGTTCGTTTCAAAATATTGGAAAACGCAAGGGCTGTGTTGAGTTGAGTATCATAAAAAATATTATCATGCAGAGAATCGAAAAACAAAATAACATTGTAGTAAAAATAAAAGAGTAACATGAAATCATAATAAATACAGATTGGTTTGGAGTAGATATTATGTTCATTTAACGTATGTTTGACAGAAACCTTATACTCCCACATAATATTTCCGTTGTCTACTTAAGTATGTATTTGCTAAAGTAGGTACTGTAAATAATTTGGTCGCATAAGTTGAAAACCGTGTTAGATAACTGAATGTAATGAAAGGTACGAGGTAAGTGACTTATTGCTCTGAGTAGATTATACAATTGTAATCTCATTTTTGAGATATATTTTTTTTGGAAAGATCGCCTTATATTATTATAATTGCTGATATACGTCTAGTTTTCCTTTTTCTTACATTAAGTTTTAATGTCTTCATTGTTACTGAACATGAACTTCAATAAGATGACCTCTTTGTGATCAGGACTGTAATTCACCATTATCATCTTCCTGCCCTTATGCCATGTTATTTGTGGTCGGCGCAATAAGTCTTTTTCTTCCATTCTTCCCTGTCAATCGTCACGCTATCATCTACTTCTTTTTCCTTCATACTATTCCTCACACAATCCATTCTTCTTTTTTTTGGTCTTCCTCTCCCTCCAAATCCATCAACATTTAATTGGACTGCATTTCACCATTGAGGTGATTTAGGTTAGTAGACAGTTTGATATTTATTTAGAAATTAAAGAACATCATTAGAATCATTACCCTACGAAGTTTCATGTTCTAAAATCTTTAATTTTATTAATACCTGTTATAAAAACAACACCATATACAGCAATCTCTCGTCTCCATCCTTCGGATTAGCTAAAATATAAATTCCGAAGATGTCTCAAGTCGTCGAATGAATTATGAACAGCATATCACGTTTCCTGATTCACAAGAATATGTGTAACTGGCTTTATTGGTACTAAGAGTACCATGAATAGATTATCAAAGTATTTTAGTAGCTTCATACAAGTCTAACTGTATCGCTGGCTTCTTTTGAATGGACTAATGTTGTCTAATAGAATAACTTAAAAGTTACAAATAATATTAAGCGGATAAGTGGTTCTCGAGATACACACAGACAGACAGTGACGTTGTGTTTATAGGGATCGTAGCCTTTATTTATTACTGTATCCTACGTGTGTATCCAGGTTATAAACTATCTGTGAGCCAAATTTCATCAAAATCCGTACATAAGTTTTTGCGTAAAAGAGTGATAAACATCCATCCACCCTTGTATTCTTCTTCTTAGCGTATCGATGGCAATCTAAATTGTATCAGCCCAAAACAGAGCTACTAGTTTGGCGCTTTCAGTAGCGTCCATCAGTTCCTGTAGCGAACAAACAACAGGACACTTGTATTTAATTGTGTATAACTCCACGTCCAATGCGCGTATTTTGCGTACTGTAGTAAATTAAAACTCCACCCTTAGTGAAGTTTTAATTTACTACAGTACCGCAACCTATTTTTGCTCACAACACAGGCCAAGTGTCCACCTAATATTTGCGACAATCTATTAAAAAGCCTATAACCACAACTCCAAGTAATATTTGCAAGAAACTCAAAGATTCTCCATTTCCAATTAATTAGCATCCAACTCAAGTAATTTCATATTGACCGTAGACTCCTCATAACTCTTCGCGGTGTACCGGTACTCGTACCGCAAACAAATCGATCGGTACCGAGACGTAGCACAAATAAGTACACAGACAGAAAGTTGTTCGAGTCGCTCGTTTATCAGGAATCTTTGGAGAAGTTTTTACGGTTTGATTTGTTACTACTCTGGCGATGTTGATGTATGGGAGCTGGATGTGCTAGTGGTTTGAATCTTGCATGGAGAACGGGTTTTTTTATCGTTAAAAAGAAGGTTATGTATTCCAATAGCATAATTTTTTTCATGTGTGTTCATCGATTTCTCCGTGATTACTGGTCTGACTTCAGTGATTTTTCTTTCAATTTCTAGTCTATCGCCTCGTTGTGTTCAAACTGCTGCTTATTCGGAAAAGCTTAAAAAGTCAAATTACCAAATAGATTATCAGTGGATGAATACTGATCTATTTGTTTTAAGACATAACTTTCAGAAACTGATGAAACTCGATATGAATATACTTTTAGATGTTATACAACATGTAACTGTTAGTATTACCCTAGCCTGATAAAATTTTCGTTTTTCCTAAATCGTATTAATATTAGTATTAAGGTCGATTTCCCCTGCATTATTTCAATTTTTATCTCTAATTAGTATTGAACGACACCTCGAACATCTTATTCGATAGTGTTGATTGCTTGCTCGGAAAACTCTCAGTCGGCGGGAATGATGACTCGAACGGGTTTGCTTGCAGGACAAGGCATAATGTTATGCAACTATCTTGCAATATCTATTTTGTTATATTTTATCAAATACATTAAATATACTTTTAATAAAGCAATGGAAAGGCTTCAACCATACAGAGAACTTCTCTGAGAGAAGCAGAACTTAAAACAACAGACTCCCTATTTATAACTTCAGTGTAGAGGGGAAACAATTCCCAAAACAATACTGAACGATTTCCTTTCAATGAAAATGTAAAAAATACATAATATCTTGAAAAGAGTTAAACGCAATATATATATCAAGATCTACTCCGTTAAAAGCGGGAAGATGATTCGAAGAAAGACAGAAATAATACAAGATAAATATCGTCGAAACCTATGTATTTTACCAACGAATCAAGTCTTCGCTTTTCCAATGAGAAAAACGGGTTCGACAAAGCGACTTTTTAACGAGAAAAAAAAAACTCTTTTTTAAATTAGAAGATAAGTAATATTGAGGTTATTCAATCCATTGGAGTCCGAGGCTGTAATGTCGTTAAGAGCACAATGGGCGCCGGCCCGCCCGAAATGATCCGTGACGAACTCGACGAAATCAATTTAAAATACTTACTCTTGTTAAATCTTGTGATGAATGGACGCGACAAGCATGACGGTGTAATATAATAAATAAGTTAAAGTAATTATGCTGGGGTGGCTTTATGAACAGTCGGCGGAAATTCAATGACATTTATGGGAGGTTAACGTGAATCAAGTAAATGGCGGTGCGTATCGATATTTTTTTCGTTTCATTGATTCCTTGCATGCGCGAATACGTATTATTCGAAGCGTGAATGCTTTTAAAAAAAAACCGGCCAAGTGCGAGTCGGACTCGCGCACGAAGGGTTATCTATAAAAACGGCAAAAAAAATCATATCTGTTGTATGGGAGCCCCCCTTAATATTTTTTTTTTAATTTTTAGTATTTGTTGTTATAGCGGCAATAGTAATACATCATTTGTGAAAATTTCAGCTTTCTAGCTATCACGGTTTATGAGATACAGCCTGGAGACAGACAGACAGACAGATAGATAGACAGACAGACAGCGAAGTCTTAGTAATAGGGTCCCGTTTTACCCTTTGGGTACGGAACCCTAAAAAATAGTACTTATCTGGCAATTATTTCGTTAGCACTGAAGGCCGGAGCAGACCAAATACGTGGCGCGAGACATGGTGCTTGCACGCATCGGTTGTAATACAACACTCTTTGGAAGATGTCAGCCTTGTAGGGAGGCACTCCGGTATCACCGGGTGCCGACCTACCTTCGTCGTGTGGTCGGGGACTACCTGACGGACAGGTTTGTCATATATCCCGGTCACAACGGAGAATGGAACCGGCGAGAGATGTCGTGCGGTGTTCCACAGGGATCGGTTCTGGGGCCGCCCTTGTGGAACATCGGCTACGACTATGTGCTGCGTGCCGACCTCCCTAGCGGCGTCAGCGTAGTCTGCTACGCTGACGACACGCTGGTGCTGGCGCAGGGGAGGTCGCACGAGGCGGCGGCCGAATTGATGACACGCGGGGTTGCGATAGTCGTTGAGAGGATCCGGCAATTGGGTCTCGAGGTGGCATTGCACAAGTCCGAGGCCATGTGCTTTCATGGGCCTCGGAGCGCGCCACCGTCGGGATCCATACTCACGGTAGGAGGGGTTCCCGTCGGCGTCGAGTCGACGTTGAGGTACCTCGGACTCGTCCTCGACAGCCGATGGAACTTCGTTGAGCATTTCCGACGTTTGGCTCCCAGACTGGAAAAGGCCGGGGCTGCTTTCAAGCGGCTCCTGCCCAACCTGGGGGGGCCAAACGCCTCCTGCCGGAGGCTCTATGCGGGGATCTTGCGGTCCATGGCCCTTTACGGGGCCCCGGTGTGGGCGCGTTCGTTGAGGTTGCGTGCAAAGCACTACCTGAACGCGCCCCAAAAGGTGGTAGCCGTAAGGCTGATCCGTGGGTACCGCACGATCTCCCGCGAGGCGGCGAGCCTCCTTGCCGGATTGCCGCCATGGGATCTGGAGGCCATAGTCCTCGCGCGCCTGCACGAGTGGCGCGCGGAGGTACAGAGCCGGGGGGTAACTCCGCTGCCGCGGCATATTGTCGCGCGGCGGACAGACCTCCGCCGTGATCTCATGGCGACATGGAGAGAGCGACTATCGCAACCCCGTTCAGGGCACGCCACGATAGTGGCGGTAAGTCCCCTCTTTGAGGAGTGGCTTGAGAGGCGCCACGGCGCCCTCACCTTCCGCCTGACGCAGGTCCTCACCGGACATGGATGTTTCGGGAGGTACCTGTACCGAATCGGGCGGGAGGAAACGCCCGGGTGCTACAATTGCGAGGATCGACCGGAGGACACGGTGGAGCACACCGTGGAGGTCTGCTCTGCTTGGGCGGAGCACCGCCGTGTCCTCGTAGCGGCGATTGGCGGCGGCGACCTCTCGCGTCCGGCCCTGGTTCAAGCCATGGTCCGGGGCGAGAGGGAATGGGAAGCCGTCGCCTCCTTCTGCGAAGCAGTCATGCTAGCGAAGGAGGCGGCGGAACGTGAGAGGGAGAGAACCTCCTCACGTCCCAGCCGCCGCGGGAGAAGCACCGGGCGTCGGGGGCCACGCCGTGATGGCTCTCGGCCACCGTAGGCGCGGGCCTGTGGACGGCGAGTAATGGGCTAGCTCGCCGTCCGTCCGTCGTATGACGACGGGCAGGCCGTGTCGACGGCGCGTTCGTGTTCCACGCGCGCCTCAAAGAGATGTCAGCAAACGGGAGGGGCCCGCAAGGGCCGGTGCCTGCCAGGGCTGCGGGACTGTTCGAAAGAGATACCGCGGCCCTGGAACATAAAGGGCCAATGAAGGAACATGGGTGTTTTTTAGTCAGTAAGAGTCTGACACTCCCTTCCGCTCCGCCCAGAGCGGGAGGAGTCATTTGATGATTTCTCACCCCCCAAAAAAAAAAAAAAAAAAAAAAGCCTTGATCCAATCATTTTGATTCAGAAACTTCCATAGCCGAACATGCTTTTCCCACATACCCATACAGGGTGGTAAGGACACCGACGCGAAAACGGTTACGGGCGAACTTTTTTATCGGTTATTAAAAAAAAATCAGCTATTTCATACATTTTGACCGTGTAGGCATTGCACTGTTGTAGGAAACAGCTGTTTTTATATGATTGTTTATATATTTTATTACAAGGTACTGATGTGGTCCTTTCCACCCCGTATACCTATAATTCTTTAAACAACTATACTAGGTACCTATAAGACATAATCGTTATGATCAAGAACTACTCAATCAAGCTGGTTGGAGATTCTATTATTAAAAAACAAAACAGAATGCACCCATGTTCCTAAAAAGATCCGCAAATCCGATGAAAATGAAAGTGTGACTGAGTTCTAGAAAAAGATAACGATATTTTGTTTTAATAACTTTTAAAATTACCTGTGCTTACTTCTACCAGTTATTCTACACAACATTTGATTCAATTGTCGAGATTAAAAGTACCTTTTCAATTTTACGCCAACAAAGGTATTTAATAGAGGATATAGGTCAAATCGTACAAGAGTGACCAAAGCCGAACACGACAAATGGAAAATGGACAAGCGCATAGCTTCGCATGAAATTCACGACAAACAAAGACCAGCATACCGAACATGAATGCAGTACGCAGAATAGTGACAAGAATTTAAGTTAAAAAATTAATATCCATCGCCGTATTTCAAAGAAGGCATCCTTTGAGGTTTTCATTTCAAACGTAAAGGATTGTTCTTCCTACCTAGTTTTTGAGAATAGCATTGAAATATGGACCCTCGATTTAAGCCAATAAGTATCATCATTCTTTATTAGACACTTCCAACGCGCGTGATGTTTTATGGTATACGGTGCATGAATAAATACGCAACTTAAGTAGCTAGGTCAGATACGCAGTCGTTCCTGGACTGGATGCCGACCCCAACATAGTCAACAAAAGGCTAAGCAGATGATAATGACACTAAAAGAAAGATACGGAAGCGTGTTTAAACGTTATGGTTTGTTGGGAAAAGGCTAGGTTAATGATGATAATGACGTAGCTGGTTACAGACTTGGTAAACTTTTATTCAAAGCCTGACCACAAACTAAAACTATCGTTTTCGCTATCCACTTCGCGTCAGTCGATCAACTTAAACAAATTCAACAAAAACTATTTCAGGAGTCAAGAATCTTCCATGAAAATAACCCCAGTACACATCAGGGGTACGCAACCGAGGTATGCGATACGTAAATACACGTAAATAGCGTAATCCTTGGCATAAGGGCTGTAAGCATCGTCGCAAGTCTCGTCATCGCGGTATAACAGCCGCCATTGTAAACGGACTTATTGTACTCGGGGATTGGTTTCCCAGCGAAGAAAGCGCCTGGGAATCGATTTAAAATTTTCCTTGAAAGAACCAAACAACAAAAGCGGTTAATACTTGGATTCAACGTATCTGGAACATGGGGTTTTCATAATTATTTATGATAAATTATTTATTGGGGATATGAGGAGGGGCCGTGATTTTTGTTTCGTTGTTTACGATTGTCTTCTGAATGAAAGAATGAGTGGTTTTGAGTTCAATGTATCTGTACCAAGACTAATAAGCGGTATATACTGTAGATACCGATAACAGACAGGCTTTAAACTACACAAATATATGAATAAATCACATAAAAGAGAGCCTATATTTCTGCAGAATCTGCAAGGTAATATATAACATAAAATGGCAATCGTTAGTATGGTATCCCAAAATATGTGTTGAGTCAACTTTTTGGAAATCCCAAAATAATTCGAACAGCTATACATAAGTATTATAATTAAACCTATGCGCCTCAGTACCTACAAGAGAAAGTAACCTAATACTGAAATAGTTTTTACATAATTATATATACATTTAAGCTTACAATAGTATGACCATATTGCTTCCGTACCTACCTCCGATTGCAAAGCCGTCGGATCCCGATTATCAATACTAATAGAGGATGCAGTCTGTCCAATATGTACATAGTCGCCTATATGTATACATACATATATATTCAATCCGTTCGAATCGTATAGATGGATTAGTAATTAGTGAGCGGTCCTTTAATGGAGGTCTCTAACTATTGAGCTTTGATGTACTCCGACGACGGTAGTATAGACTTGGACAGTATACACAGGTTACTTTGAACCATTAGGAAGATAGGTATTAATCACTGCAGTGGTCAAAGGCTCCAACTATTCGGGCGTGAATGTTGTGATGTAGGAAATTCATATTATAATCTGAAATCTGTTTTAATTTTAATTTTGATTTCGATTTGAATTGTGATGTTGATTGTGATTTTGATTTTAATTTCATTTGATTGTAATTTTGATTTAAATTGAATTATGTGTTTAAAAACCATAGTTGTGTGCGGTGATTAGTTAGGTACTCATTTTATGTAGGCACCCAACGACAAATTAGTAGTGCATGATGTGCTTACCTGTAAGAGGTTGATACACTTGTCTGTGACACTAAATTGTATGTATCTCGTATCTTTGCAGCAGTGTATTCAATTGTTCGTGAGCCAAATAAATAAAATGAAATAGTTGCTAGGTGCAAGATGTAATAAGGTGCACAGGCAAAAATATGCGCAAAAGGTTTGGCCCACGGTATAGAATATTATTGCAGTATTTCAGAGATTAGTGAGATTCTTCTGCTAAACCTATGTTAATTATTAACTAATGCATTACACACGTAAACATTCCTAAATAAATGCTGAAATAAAAAATGTACCCGCAATCATATATGTATATCATATAAAATATATGTTTAAATGTAATCTTACCAAATCTATAATATAAAAATGAATCGCAAAATGTGTTGGTAAGCGCATAACTCAACAACGCCTGGACCAATTTGGCCAATTCTTTTTTTTAAATGTTTGTTGAAGTTCAAGGATGGTTTTTACGGCGAGAAAAATTTAAAAAATTGGTAGGATTAGGGTAGGAGTAGTGTAGGAGTAGGTTAGGAGTAGGGTAGGAGTAGGTTAAGAGTAGGGTAGGAGTAGTGTAGGAGTAGGTTAGGAGTAGTGCAGGAGTAGGTTAGGAGTAGGGTTGGAGTAGGGTAGGAGTAGTGTAGGAGTAGGGTAGGAGTAGTGTAGGAGTAGGGTAGGAGTAGTGTAGGAGTAGGGTAGGAGTAGTGTAGGAGTAGGGTAAGAGTAGTGTAGGAGTAGGGTAGGAGTAGGTTAGGAGTAGGGTAGGAGTAGTGTAGGAGTAGGGTAGGAGTAGTGTAGGAGTAGTTTAAGAGTAGTGTAGGAGTAGGGTAGGAGTAGGTTAGGAGTAGGGTAGGAGTAGGATAAGAGTAGTGTAGGAGTAGGTTAGGAGTAGGGTAGGGTAAGGGGTAGGACACCACGCGAACGAAGTAGCGCTGGGCAGCTAGTAATAATATACAACTATACTATACTAATATATAACTGATTTCAATAAAATTTGTTGAATATGTTTTAAAATTGTAAATTGTGTGTATTCAGTATTAATTTTATTTCAAACATTATGGATTGCAAATAAAGATATGAATAAGATATCAATTGTGTTGTTCAAAAGATCTAAGCGGACACTAAAAGTGACTTTAACGTAATCCGGGGATTCTGGGGGTATAATAGTATACATACATATGTACATACCTACATTTAGCCAGTTATGTTTATATTCATGTTATAGGAGGCTAGCCTCCAACCGGGCACAAATCCAGACTCCGTGGCTGCTACGGAGAAATTCCTGATGAAAAAACCCGAGTAAAAGTGATTTTCTTAGTTAACATGAACGGATATAGGAGTTCGTCGGAAGTCTGATAACCAGTCTCAACAAAGGGATAATATAATATTACGGAATTTTAACTGGGTTGTAAAGGTCAAACAGGCAGTCAGCTGCATTCGCCTAGACTGGATGCCGACCTTGGGGGAAGGCTAGGCAGACGATGATGATGCATTTACGAGATAAATTATGTACATTACAGTATGTACAATGTGTTTAGAATGCTAGTATTTACTTTGTTTCAGCAATCAAGGAGTCCATAAACTATGTATTTTGAACTCAAACGAAGATTACAAGGAAAACTACTCGGCCACTTACACGAGCAGTATGTACCCTCCACGTGGTAAGGAAGATCAGTGTTTCTCAAGATAGTGGGTAGAACGACCCAATTTAACGCTAATTGGGAGACGAACCAATAGGAAAAACCACGGAAATGCAAACATTATGTTATGTTTTCCTTCAAGGTTATGCAGAGATGTACCTATTGTAGATACACCCACATATCGTCAGTTACATTTAAGTCCTACGAAATACGAGGCGAGCATATTGCCATAAATCGGGCACAAAGTCTGACTGGTGCAAAAATCCAATACCGACAACATTTGTCCGACAAGGAAATCGAACCGAACTCATGCACAGCAGTAGCATTTGCAACCACTAGACCAACGAGGTACAACCAAAAAAAAGAAATATCCACCGGTTTGGATGAACAGCGAAACCTTCACTTCAAAAACCGTAATTTAGGCGTTGATTTTTACTTACCACATACAAATAATCCGCTCATCAGAAAATAATCCACCATTTCCAAATTTTGGGCATAAGAAAATGTTCTCCAGGAATAGGAGCTTAGGAAGGGTGCGTAAAACCGGCCTAGTTTGGGAAACACTGCCGTAGACAACATAAAGCCCACCGTTATATACCCGCCATATCCACACTTTGGTATTCATTGACCGTAAAAATATTTTCTATTTTGCGAGATTGAATTTTCCCTAACATTGTTTGTAGGCGTTCTTTGCAGGTAGAGCGTATATAAATTTTATTTTTATGTGATATACGCCTCTCTGGTTATCCTCGTTACAATTTTCCGTGATAGTATGACGGTACTGACAAAGTTGTCAGTCATTTCACGGGATTTTTACGTTGGAGTATAAAATATCTTCGGATATGATTGTACGAAAGCAGATTGATTGAAGTATCATGTGTTTTACTTAAGTAGTAACCTAATCCCGTTTAAATCGTCGATTAAGTCGAAACACGATTATACAGCTTTCGTAAAAGATCCAACGATTATGCCCACAAAACATTCGCAATGGAAAACTACGGAAGATCGAGGGGAACACCTGGATGGGGCTCACACAGACCAGCATACTGGCTTCATACTGGAAAGAAAATATGGGGAAAATTATAATTATCACAATAATAAGTCTTATTGCTAGGCATTTAAGTATTACCGTTAGGTAGACTTCATGCTCCAAGTGATAAGGCATCACTATCAGACTAACGTTTCCTTTTGTTAAGCAGTAAAGTTCAGTCAATTAACTTAACAACAGCTCTAATTTGATAGTGATCACCCGTTAGAATGAAAGTGTTCTTTATTAATTTATCTTAGATTGAACTGAAGTATCAAGCAATTCTTTTATCGTTCACTCATCATCAGTTGCCTAGCCTTTTCCCAACTAACTTGGGCTCGGCTCCCAGTCTAACCGGATGTAGCTGAGTACCAGTATTTTACATGGAGCGACTGCCTATCTGACCTCCACAACCCAGTTATTACTGGGTAATGATATCCTTGGTAAGACTGGTTGTCAGACTTTCGGACCACTGACTACCTGTAACGACTGTTGAATATTTACAATTGGCAGCCGTGGTCAACGGATTAAAGTGCTTTCCGAGGCACGGAGGAAACTTGGTATGTAATAGGTGGCCACCCATCCTCGGATCAACTTCCGCAAGAGCGGCTTGACTTGAAGATCGACCCGAGTGGCTGTTTTTATTTAGCCACGATAAATTGTATGGCGTACAATATCAGTTGTTCGTCATACGAAGAGCATTAATATCCTCTTAACAACCCTCAGGTGTATTGATCTTATCACTAAACAGATGGATATCAATGTTGCAATCTATTGGAGACAATTACTTAATCGGCTCTAACAATATGTACATATCTATTAGACTAAGATGTGTTGCTATTTCATTTAGTAATAGGTGTATTAGATAGTTTATATCTCTACACTGTGGTTTCAATCTCATTAGGTTAATGAACAAATGTGTTCCATCCATCATAAGTGGTAAAACCTTGTCATTATTAAAATTTTGACCTATGATTACGGCTATCTACTAAAAATGCATGCATTGGACAGTAGTAGACTACAAAAAGCTGATTGATTGACACAAAATCTTTCTAAGGAGATCCTAAAAACAGTGACAAATTGTAGTATAACATTTTAAAACGTCACCACCTTTTGTCACTTGAAAGGACCCAAATTCAAAATCACAAAGGGGAATGTGTGGGACCACCATGAAATATCTGCGAGACAAAACAAAAACAACATGTGAGATCAATACTTTACAAGCATAATTATTATTATTAATATATTATTATCATCCTTTAATTAGGGCTATTAAAAAAAAATGCTATCACTAAAAATAGGTTATCAATACTCCAAAATATCCACATAATTATAGTATACAAGGATATTTTGAAGAATGGCCTAATCCAAACTATACTTTAATATCTTGTTCTTTCAATAAAACACAATTGTTTACCAACGACGCCACTCATCAATGTCATTTAAGAGCCAAAAATCCTGTACAGCATGACCACACAGAACTAAAATAAATGTACACACTTAAAGTGTGTATATTTATTTGAATTCTGTGTGGTCCCGCTGCGCAGATAAGTTGGTTGAAGTGTAACTCTATAACCACATTTTAAAACAACACCACCTTTTGTCACATCAAAGGGCCTAAATTGAAAGTCACAAAGGTGACTGGGTGACCTCCGCAAAATATCAGCGAGACAAAACTCCACGTAAGTAAGTAAACACTTGAAAACTGTCACACATTAGGTATAATAGGGAGTGGACAAAGTACATTAGATGACAAGACACATTTTTGCATGAATACTCTCTGGACTCCCCTCTTTGGGTATTTGTTTTTCAGCGAGAAATAATATTAACGTAAATGTATTTTGTGGAGTAACTTTTAAAGTTGTCTTTGGGTGTCTTTTATTTTTGGGAAATGTAATAGATATCTACACTATACGGTCAAAGCGATTTATTCTGCATTTCCTAAGGGGCTTGGCCGAGGCGAAAAGTAAAAACTGTAGCGAACTAACGTTAGGTAAGTAGATATGTCGGGTCGGTGTACAAATACTAAGCGCTTCGGAAACAGCTGCCGCTTGTCTCTGTTCTATCAGTCTTATGATGAAATGTCACAATGATCACTAAGTTGTACACCAAATGAGGTCATTCTGCGTCTTTCTTCTTTCTCAGCTGTTTTTAGAATAAGCTCTGTAGCGGCACTACAAAAAAGTACTACAGCAACATAGAAGGAAAATTACTACAGCGCCATCTATGACGCAGAGGATAAACTAAACATCGAAATACATCTAAATCCTGCATCGCACAAATAAAGTTATTCGCGACTTAAGACTATATAGAAAAACCCGCCAACAACTGTCGGGCAGTAGCCCACCAGATATAACATCCGTCTGGTCGGAGGATCCTCCCTTTTCTATGGGGGATGAAGAAGTTTACACCCTGTTCTCCATACCCCCAAAGCTCTGTCTATGAATTTTTAACTTATGCTTGAAAACAAATGTGTCAGTCATAACACCTGTAATTCCCGAAAGTGTACCTAATGTACAACCACATTTCGCCAGTTATGTTTTAAAACCCAAGTAATAGGGGACAAACCCTATTGCCATGACCCGGGCTCAAATCCAGACACCGTGGCTGCTACTGAGACATTCCTGATGGAAAACCCCAATAAAAACATTGCCTGACCCGGAAATCGAACCCAGGACCTCATGCTCAGCAGTCGCGCTTGCGACCACTCTATCAACGAGGCAGTCATGTTAGTCAATTCAGATCTAACTACGGAGTTTCTAGACCATTTTTCTGTCACGAAACTACCTTTGGAGCAAATAGAATCAAATATATTTCCTTGGAATGACATTTAAAACCTTTGTAAATATAATATAATAAATGATTTAACAATTACTTTCAAATCGTCATTGAACGTGAAACAAAATATCAGTACACAACCTAAAGATCTCGGCACATCAAAGCGATTCTTACGCAATACCACTTAATATGCGATATTAATCGGATCAGCTCTCCATGTAATTACATACGTTCGTCATACACCTGTGTGCGAGCCATTACCATTAGTATACAATATGGTGAATGGGAATTGTAATCAATCGGCCATACAATGCGCACCGGCGTATACACAGTGGACAATGAAGGCATGACGGACATCGCGATTGTCGAATGCCGATGAGTCTCAATTACTGTAAGATGGGCTGAGTGGCTTTGTTTGGAGATGTATGAGGCTGCAGAAGCTGTGTAACGATATTCGAGTCGCTTCTCTGTCATGTGTTTCGTTGCGTCTCGGTCCCGCTTCAATACATCGAGATTAATTAATTTTATCAATGTTATCTATCTTCTTTATCTATATATGTATATATAAAATGGTAAACTGACTGATTGACTGGGTGATCATCAACACACAGCCTTGGGGCTGTGTGTTGATGATCACCGCTGGTCCTAAAGACATGAAACTTGGAGGGGGTGTTCTTTGTGAAGAGTAAGTACATAACCACTAAGAAAAGATTTTTGGGAATTCTTCCCCTAAAAGGGTAAAATAGGGAATGGATGTTTATATGAAAGTCAGATCTCTCTTAGAGGTCAGTTTTGAAGTTAGGATCTTTAAATTATATGTTTAGGCTGACGCTTGAAAATTAATTAATACGTGTCTCAGCGTTTTTGTTAATTCTACCCCCGAAGGGTTAAAAAGGAGGATTAAGGTATGTAACTATGTTTGTTACCGTAATCTGGATTAGCCTATAGGTTACTTTTAATCCCGATAGTACGTTCCGGTCAGATATTTTTCGACATCCATGCGGGCGAAGCCGCGGGCAAAAGCTACTTGCACGTAAACCTTCCTGAATAAAATCTTTAAATGATGATGAAGACTGCATCAAAATCAGTTGCGTGGATTAAATGAACAGACACAGGCAATCAACGACATCGAAATAAATTTCAGTTCTAAATTTTTTTATTGTTCCGTCTGAAATCGCTCATAGAATGTCATTAGCCCTGGGCTCGTTGTAAAACAATATGAACAAGTGCATAAATTAATCAACACTTTTAAATATCAAAAATTCTACTGCATACAATATCCACTTATCGAGTAATTAAATAAATAAAACCGTAACCGATACTTGAAAATTAATAACCATTATGGCCGTCATTACGCATACGTTCTTAATTAAAATGTTGAAATTATCTGAAAACTATACTGTGTAGTATCGCTCAATTAGTTTCATTATCGACGATGACGCTAACAAGAGCAGGTCAAATGTCGAATTGTTGGCGATGTGAGGATATTAGCTGGTACATCGTCATACCTGTGGTCATACTATACGGGGTGGAAGGGACACCAACGCGAAAACGGTTACCACGTATTCAGTACATCATTTTCAGCTACTTCTGCTGTTCCATTATACATTTTGACCGTGTGGGTATTGTAGTTTTGTAGGAAACAGCTGTTTCTTTTTTTACTAAGTGATGAAAAATTTATGGGGGCTCAGTATGATCTATTGAATACGTGGTAACCTTTTCGCGTCGGTGCCCTTCCACCCCGTAGGTATACTTGATTATTATAGGTGCCATATTATGTACTTGGTTATAGATATCTCAGTATATGAATAGTGTACGATGCATTGATAAGAGTAGGATCACTCACTCAATCGTGGTGACAACTCAGCCATGGTATTTGTTTCTGACTTCTCAACTGTTTTCTCTGTCTAGTTCATCGTGGGATCCAAGACATTGTTTGTAGATCTTTGACAGTCATTACAGGATGTCACTGGCCTGAAAGTCTAAAAAACCAGTCTTACCCTTGGGTATTGTATTATCCAGAGTACTAACTGGATCGTGGAGGTAAGATATGCATTCGCTCAATATAAAATACGGATATTCAGTTGCATGGTAAGACTGAAAGCCGACCCCCACGTAGTTAGTTAGTTTCAACGTTTAGTAATAAGCCTCTTCCGAACAAAGGCCTGTTGTAATAGATGATAGATCCTACAGAATAGTAGGGAATTAGCAACCCATATGCACTATAAAGCCAGTTCGACAGATTGTATTCATGAACTTTCGCATATGGCTCAAAATGATTTTCAGTTTCACGGAGGGTTTAGTCATATTTCCATGTGGGTATAGTAGATAAATAAGTACACAAAAACAATATGAATTAATAGGAACAGAATTTTATTTAATCAATTTATTTTTACCGCCGTTTCATTAAATAATTCTTGTACGACTTCGACATTTAACAAATACACACATCTAAGACCGCTCCTCAAATGTCACGCTAAGAAAAAATAAAATAAATCTTATAAAATCAACGAACCGTCAAATTCCCATCTTCGATCATCGTTTCCAACTCCATAACTCATCCGATTGAACGGTGGCTTAAAAACAGCCGGCTTAATGTCACATTTTTCCATTAACCGACATTGTGTCAGTCGGTCGGATAAATCGGCGACCTGTTGCCGAACGTATGCCGAAGACTGAAAGCCAGGCAATGCAAATTGTTCTTTAGTTTACTCACTCCCCGCGAACTTCGCAAGCTTCTTTCTTTCTTTCTTTCGTGTTATTTAAAACTGTTGATGGCTTTCTTTGACTTATTTTTCAAGTTTATTTTGTTCGGTTTTTGTCGATTTAAGTAGTGGTGGAGTTTTATGCGTTTATTTTTAAGTAATTTAGGTCGCTTAGGTGTAATAGCAAAGTTTATAAAATCACACTCGACATTTTTGACAAAATGAACAACAACCTGTGTTTTATTAAAACATATTTGGTATTAAATCTCCGTAATGAAAAGGTATATCATAAGATTTATAAAAAGAGAATAATCCTGGTTCATAATAAAAGATACGGATAAAATTTCAATATCTTCAGGACTCATCAGTTTTTTTTTGTCATTAAGTACACTTTGCCTACGTAAATTCGTCCCTCACTCTTTACTTATTTATATAACATTAACAAAAGGTACAAAAATAAGAAGAGAACAAAGGATCGATTTGGTATTAAAGAACTTTATTTCTTCGCTGAAAGGTAGATAGGAGCCATCGAAAACATGGAATAATACTTATTATGGCGTAGCGGTCACAATAGAGAGCGGCCGCCTCTCACACCGAAGCGCCTACGACAATACGCGTAGCGCGGCTACGATATTCAACTATTCATAATTCGTGGTAATGGTATGTCGATATAAAATATTGTAAGTGTTTATTTAATTTGGTTCTTTAAAGATAATTTACAAGTTATAGAGTTCATTTTTGTTCTGTGTGTGTATCTGATATTGAAACGTTGCCGAAGTAAGAAGAATGGTATTATTGAATATGTTTTTTTTTACATTTTATTATTATCGCTTTGAATTAGTAACTGAGTACTAGCCACCTAATCCTTAATTACCTTTGTTTATTTTTACTACATTCTCCAAAATAAGAGTGGAAGATAATACATTTAAGGTGCCCTTACTTTATAATTTAGAAGTCTGTCCAAAAGGCGCAAAACCCATCTCGTGTTACTCGGAGGCGTTTGTTACTCCCCTCTCCCCTCGAGAAGGAAAAGTAAGAGGGATACGCACATAGATGTAATTAAAATTAATTATTCATGTATAAATTGAACGAGTGGTTCCTTGGAAATGGATCAAATTCTTCCTACTGTTTATTCCTTCTCAAATTTAGGAGTGTGGTGTGGGTGGTAGGACGAATTTCATCAATTCAATAATACGCACTACCCAAAGTTATAATTTACGACTCACACTTAATAGGTACAGTCACGAGCACCAATATGTAAACACTTAACAACTTTTAAAAGTATTTTTCTCCTACTGTTCTGATTAAAATTTCATGTTGTTACGAATATAGTATTTTGGAACTCATATTTTTATGAAAAAGATTCTATCTCAAAGTTACAATCGTTATTTATCGCAAAAATTGCTTTTAAATTTAGGAATATGTATACATATTGGTGCTCGTGACTGTACACGGTTTCACAAAACTACTTTAGCATTTATTCAAAAAAAATGCAAAGTTTAAACAAACTATTAGGATAGATTCATCCGATTGAACTGTTTCTGTTTAGGAAGATATTATTTCATAATAACAGAAGTGAAGTATTTATTACATAAAATATTAATGACACTCTATTAATAGATTATTTTAATTTTTTTTTACATCTGATACCTGTCCCCTCTTCTAATACATGACGGTGTAACCACATCCCGACTTTGTCAAGCCCAATTAGGTGGGTAGTTGGCGGAAATCACTTCGTCTCGCATAATAGATACTGCAGCCATTATATGAGTTCCTGTAATTCACTAACAAGCTGCTTTTCTATTTCCTCTAAGCCCAGGTGCATCGGGATAATGGATAGGTAATAGGATTCTATTCTTTGTAAGAGAAGGCTTAAGAACTGGCATTTCAAATACAAAGGTGCGCTTATTGGTTATTTAAAATCTTGTCGTGTATTGAATTTTTATCACACTTTACTTTTATAAGAGGACTAGATTCTATCTACCTACTGTGTTCTGTCAAACATTGTGGTTTTAATTAATCTGTCGGCCATTTTAACACATTGTGCTGACGAGAGTTATGGAGGTATTAAAGTAAAGCTTTAAAATTAAAAACGTGTATATAAAAAAAAAAACATTTACAGTAGTAGTTGGAGGAGCTCGTGGCTAAATAAGAACAGCCGCTCGGGTCGATCATTAGGTTAAGCCGCGCTTACCTAGGTTGGTCCGAGGCTGGGTGACCAACCATTACATACCGAGTTTCCTCCGTGCCTCAGAAAGCACGTTAAGACGTTGGTCCCGGCTGTTATTTGTAGATCTTTGAGAGTCGTTACAGGTAGTCAGTGGCCCGAAAGTCTGACAACCAGTCTTATCAACCCATCGTATTACCTAGCACTGACTGGGTTGTGGAGGTCAGATAGGCAGTCGCTACATTTAAAGTACTGGTATTCAGCTGCATCCGGTTAGACTGGAAGCCGACCCCAACATAGTTGGGAAAAGGCTAGGCAGATGATGATTGACAGTAGTAGTTGGAATTTTGACCTCCAATATCTCCGTAACAAAAAGGTTCCAAGGTATGGTCTAGAAAAAAAAAGAATATCGCAATGACGGGGAGAACAAGTACCTTTCGGCTTCGTTAAGGGTATTTTTATACCAATTACTTACTTCGCAAACTTTGAACAGCATTTACAAGCTTCAAAAGCTGCATGCGAAAGTTTCATTTACTCGTCTCGCTTTCACAAAACTATCAAACAAAACGTTTTTTCTTATTTATTATACGAGTTTAGCTGAAACTTAGTAGCGAGATACTTCTTCAGACTAAGTTTGTTTTAATGTAAGTATATCTACATTTTCAGGACATATTAAATATCTGAATTTATTAGCAGAAATTCAATGTAAATATACATGTAGTATTGTGACGTTCTCTGTGTCTGTGAATTGATTTGTAATTTCAGGAAAAAACACAGCCTTAGACTAGTGCAGGATATCTTTAGAAATAGGTAATTGTTTTAGTGAACAGGTCTTTGAAAACCATTTTTTAGCTGTCATACATATTCTGTAACCCTTATTTTTAATTGCACTTATTCTTAGTAGTCACCATTTGTTTGACTTTATGAACTTTCTGTGAGACTAAGTTAAACAAAAAACTGCCGAATTGAGAACTCCCTCCTTTGTAGAAGTCGGTTAAAAATCGAACCAAGCATTATTATGTAAACATAACAGACAGAACTACCGTCACTCAAATATTTATTAGTATCGCCCCGCTTCCCGCTAGCCCGCTATCCCGCTAGCCTGCCATCCCGCTACCCGTAAGGCGGAACCCACAACTTGTCAATAAGGGACACAGAACATTGACATTTCGAAAGCCACCAATATTTGTGACAGGATGTTATGAATATTGGATACTGAAACTTCATCTGTTTATTTACTTAAATTCCGCTCCAGGGTATGGAGATAGATTATGGATATTGACTGTCTTGTTGGTCCAGTGGTCGGAAACGCCACTACAGAGTATGAGATCTTACGTCCTTAAATCCTTCTATTAAAATAAAACTTAAACATATCTGGCTATCTATATGAGCCTACACCAGGTTCAACTCTGCCTAACCCTTCTCATATTGCAGGCAAGATGATATTATTATTGTTATTATCATAACTATCAACAAGAAGCCAATTTTAAATTGCACAATGTAAAAATCCAAAAAGCCACTGTAGTATATTTAATTAACTAATGACCAATCGCGATTTAGAGTGGTACGACGACGGCTACTTAAAGCTACAAAAACAATTAACACAATAACAATAAGCTGACCTTTTTTTTTAGATACCCATCCGAAAATAATCTAGTTCTTAACACGTGGAACTGTACAAGACGTAAACTAAAACCTTATTTGTATGTCCATAAAATCCACGTCCATATACCAGTCAAGCGCAAATCCAGTACTAATTACGCTCCACCTTATCCAGCAAATAAATACATTACACTATAAAACCATACCTTGAACCATTCTTAATTAAAGCAGTATCCTCACAAGCCCTCAAATCCGAGTTCTAACCGTAAACAAAACTTTAAGTATGAACTGAACCAGCGAACCCCATCTAAGATATTAGCAATCCTTTTTAAGTAACATTCGAGTCTGACAAATGAATATTTAGCTAAGGGGAGCAGGTGGTGCGGTCGGTCTCCCGGCAATACATAAATCAGAATAGTAGGTACACAATGGGTACTCCGTCTACCTGGGAACTTACTTACTTAGACGATGATCACCCAAGTTTTTGATACACTGTTTTGCGTTTGTTGGGAAACAGAAGTGGGTCATATGGGCAAACAGTTGCGTGTTTTGTTCTAAATTTAAAGTAAGCAGAAGGTTTACACAATGTTTTCAGAGTGTATTGTGTTTCTACAAAGACAAGTGGACTGATAGTGAAGCTTTTCAGTAGTTTAAGTCAATTCAATAAATATTGACTTTTCAATCTTCGTGAGGCTATCTCGCACTACGTTTGATCGTTGCGAATTTAAAAATGCGAAATAAAATCGTAAACTTGTTCGTGAAATCACAAACAATTCGCAGCTAGCAGACTCAAGTGTATCTATTGGTATTGTTAACAGATTTGCTTTGATTATTATCCGTAATCATAGAACGAAACTTTGTTATTTCTTCTCAAATTTTGATTCGTAATCAAATAGGCGATCCTTTGAAAAATAGTCGAAAGTAATTCATGTTTGTGTCAAATTTATTAATTTATTGTTGCCCACCTGTGGGCGAATCAAAAGCTGACATTGTTTTTATGGAATACAATATCAATTGATACTTTTGTTTCCCATTCCAAAGTTCACAATGAAACTATAACAGATATCAAATAAATTACCTCACATTTTAATATTCACAGACGAGATCAAGTACTCGCCAACAACCTTAATTAAAACGTTAATAACACAATAGGAATTTGATACAAAGTAATTAGCTCTATTTTACTAATAAAAACAAAACAATGAGATTGTTTTGCTTTTATTAGTAAAATAGGGCTCGTTTGTTCTGCAGATAGATGAGAACTTTCATTATAAAACTGGAGGTAGAGACAGGAGTTTTTATCTGTTAAAATATTCATAAAGAGCCGTAATATCTAATCTCACACACACATGTGTACCACTCGTACATGTATATCCATACAATATGAATAGGAGTAAGTACGTAAGTAAACTGATCTGTTAGAAGCAGGTAGAAAAGCGTACGACAAACCACTAAAAGAACACGTTACTTGCCGGGACACATCAAGACAGTTAGGGGTGGGAGAGGTCGATATATCGATAGATAGTATATGGAAGTTTTTTTATTAAGTTTTTACTTGGACATGTGGATTAACTATACAAACGATCAATAGTTTCAGCGTCATGTAATAAAAAAGGTTTATAATCTTGCGATTAACTTGACACAGACATTAATAAAGAATGTCAATCGAAATATTATTCTCTTGGAATAACGACAAAAATCCTCACTAATAAGCGACACATACGCTATAGCATAATTCAACCAACTCGGCTTATTGTAATCCATTGCTTGACATTAGAAGCCACTCCCAAAATGTGCTAAAAACCGGGTTCTCCATCTTCAACATTCAGGCCAAGTCATTTTTTTAAGGTCACTACTACTGAATACTACTGAATCTGTACGACAAAACTTTTTCACCCCTATCGTAGACGGAGACGTAGCAAGGCACATCCCTAGTGGGGCGGGGCGGGAAACGGGCGGACGATTAGCCGTGGTGTTTCTCTGGCCGCGCCGCCTTGGAAATAGAAAATAAAGGCGCCGTGACACGGGCGTGGGGGCGTTCAGTAGGGCAAGTTGACTTGCCTGGACTACTCTGAACTGGGTCAATGTTGGCGAAAGTCTTGCCTTATATGTCTTTTTTCGATGATCTAATATTTTTAAAGTCTTCATTCGTTTACATCCACTATAAATAATTGTGTCAACGACATAAAAGGAAAGGGATAGTTTCACTGAAAAGAAATGATCCGTGAAATGACATAGGTACAGCAGATTTTACTACGTTTTATTATTTTATTTCTTCAAAGAAAACGTTTAAATACCAATAATTGGAAACACAGCTATTTTATATTAAATCATAATTAAATTATTCAAAATAATTTCATAATAGATGTTTGTAAAAGCCCCAAAACAGTCTTCCTATCTTTATCAGTATCCCTAACAACATAAAATAAACAAATTAACTAAACTAAACACATAACTAAAACTAGTATTTATGTAGATCTGTGTCGAATTAGTTTAGAGTCAATTAGGTAATTAAGCTAAATACTAGATAGGCTGCATCGATTCGCAATCAAATTGATTTATTAATGTGTTTTGCACATTAACACATTTGCTGCAAAAGATACGACGTGATACATAAAGATAGATGTCAAGTTGTCAGTGTGTCGAACACGCTAGGCTTCGGGGCATGGAAATAGATTTTGTTTAACACGTCAGGCATGTTTTTTATCATCGAATGTGTTAACTTTTTAAACATTCAGACTAAACCCGAAGACTTTTATCAATGTATCAATGGAATGCGTGTAATTGGTAACGTAATATCAAATGAACCTTTTTAGTGTACGTTTCATGAGATAAAATCTGCTAATGATAAAGAATCAGGTGAAACCTACACAAGATTTCTGATATAATTTACTAAGACATCGTTTTTTCATATTTCAAGCAATATTTGGAAACGAAGTATATTACGTTGTGAAAATGCAGGCAATGTTCTTTCTTTCAACAAAGAAGTGCTGATGGCTGTCAACTTCAAAAATTCAGCAACTGAACTAAACCAGTGCCAGCTACTCGCCTGTCCCAACTCGCCCGTTCAAACGCACCCGCCTTGTCCATAGACGATACAAGTTAAACGCGTGGTCGTCGGCTCGAACGTGACCGCTTTACGTATTTATGCAGATGTACCACCACGTCCACCATACCCACCCGCAGCCTCACCCCTGCCAAGAATTCAACTAACGTCCCAATGTCCCAAATAAGGGACACACTTATTATTGGTGGGAATAAGACAAGGCTTAGCGAACATTAGGATTTGGACAACGAAGAATAAAGACTGGGATTAGTTTGATAAAGTTGTGATAAGTTCTGTTTTTGTGACGTGTGTCTCTGGGATCTTAGGTGGGTAATGTGAAAGTATGTTTGAGGTATTATGTCTGGGTAAGATTTACTTAATTTACGTCAGTTTCGGGGACCTGAATGAGATAAATAAATGAGATTTGTCTTTCTAATGATTATAATTTTATTATCTTACCACGAGTTGCGAATGCTACTTACTATTGTACTGTACTAACTGGGTTGTGGAGGTAAGATTGGCAGTCGCTCCATGTAAACTACTGGTATTCGGCTGCATCCGGTAAGACTGAAAGCCGACCCCAGTAAAGTTGGGAAAAGCTTAGGCAGATGATGATAACCACGCGTAAGAATTTTTTCAAATGGAACTTTCGAGCGACACGTGACACTGACCTATTTTAACTATTATAGGGACAATATCCTTTTCTCTTGAACATGTAGTCTCCTCTACTGCCAGAATAGAGAAGGAAACCATCAAGAGGAAGCCGGAATGTCTTAAAACTAAAATTTTGATCACTATTGACGTCCGCTAACCCGCAAAGGGCCCACATGGTGGATAACGGATTGACAGCCCACTAACTGTCATACAGAGGAAGTCTCTATCCCAGCATTGGGAACATTGCAGACTGATTAGATAAGATTTACACTAAGGACTACATACAACATCCTAACCCAACATAACACTCATAAATTTTTCAGCCAAATTACACAAATCATCAAAAGCGAAAAGAAGGCTAAAATCAAATAGTGCGTAACAAGAAAAGGTTATGAATAGACAATAGAGCAATTTATTTGTCCCTCTCGGGCCTTTTGTCTTCAGCACTCAACTGCCATAATATTCATAGAGAAAAATCATAGTTTATGGCACACAATCTTTTCCTATGAAAGCTTCTTACGAGGGGAGAGCCGCATTAATATTACTCACACATCTAGGATAAATTCTATGAAGTAGTCTATACTAGTAGTATAAAGAGGTAATGTTTGTTAGCTTGGATGTCGGAGGTAATCTACGGAACTACTGATGTAATTCTGAAAATTATTTCAGTAATGGGAAGTTACACTATCCCCGAGTGTCTTAAGAACATATTTAATACTTTCCTGTGGGTTAATTTCCGACCATAACGCGAGCCAATCCGCGGGAAAAAAGATAGTATTGAATAAATGTACTGAGTAGCGTCTCCGCAGAGACGCAATTTTCCGACTAAGCATTTTTGTTTTTCTAAATTTTAACATATCTTTTCAGACAGGTTTTAAGAAATACATGCCAAGTTTTGATCAATTCAACTAAAGGTACAACTGCAGCTAGGTCATTTTTTTGGCCAGATTGCGGACCACCTGAGGACACCGGACAATGACGGGAATACGTGGCCCAGTCCAGTGTCCGGAGTCGCTTAAACAATTGGTCCATTTGACCGAACCCCAACGATTTTTGGGACTAGTTCTATTTAGAAGAATCATTTGTTAGGTTAAAATATAGGTATTACCCGATGTAGGTACATGTAAATGGTGGTTTAGATGCAAACCATATTTTGCCTTTTTCAGGGCATGCAAATATAAGTAAATATAATTTTACGTTAATAATAACTAATGCGTTTTTTAGTGAAATAATTACCAATAATATTCTAAGGCTAATTTAAAATAAAATAATTCCGTGGTGGAGTAGGCAGAAAACTAAAAGTATATTACTAACCATTCATTCATAAACTATGTAGTATAGAACAGGGCTCGCAAACCGGTTGAAATTCTTAACCGGTTACGGCCATTGTCCCCAAACCGAAATCGATTTAGGTCGCTTTATCGGTTTTTGCCGGTTTATGCAGATAACCAGTTATTTACGAATTTTGATTTTGGTAATGAAAATTAACCGGCTAAAATCAAGTTGATAGGGTCTAGGCGCAACTAAGCAAGTCGAACTCAAACGATTGTATTTATCGTCCTCAGATCAAACATTTTTTTTTTCATAATATTTTCTGGGGTAATGTCAATGGAAGTGTTAAAATAGATGAAAATAATTTATGAATTACTAAATTTACCGGTTAATTTGGGTGTCTAAAACCGTTGTGCTTATGTAACCGGTAACCTATATAATTTGGGCTACATAAAAAAAGTTCACTTGTTTAACCGGTAAATGAAGGAGCGATATATTTACCGGTATTTAATCGAAATTAACCGCTCTTTTTAAACCGGTACCGAGCCCTAGTATAGAATAATACCAAGTTTTAAGATACAGCGAGGCCGCCAGTTTTTTCATTTTCAGTTAAACACGGCGACGTTGCCTGTTTAACTACGTAATGAAACTATGAATATTAAGTTAGATGAGAAGTTCGTAAATACACGTTCCTAATTAAAGAAAGCAAACTAATTATGAAAGTTCCATGGTAAATAAACAATTGTAAAGCAATTAAATATTTATTAATTAAACTTTAATTGCCGACGAATTTTTGATGCGGAGGAATATGAAATGTTTTTATCGTTTATTAGTAGACTTATGTAGGGAGACTAGGGCGGAGCTCGAGGCTAAATAACATCTTCAGGTTAAGCCGGGCTTGCCTAGGTTGGTCCGTGGATGGGTGACCACCCATTACATACCGAGTTTCCTCCGTGTCTCGGAAAGCACGTTAAGCCGTTGGTTCTAGCTGTCAATTAAAGATCTTTGACAGTCGTTAAGTAGTCAGTGGCCCGAAAGTCTGACAACCAGTCTTACCAAGGGGCATCGTATTACACAGTACTAACTGGATTCTGGAGGTCAGATAGGCAGTCGCTCCATGTTAGACTGGAAGCCGACCCCAACATGGTCTAAGCAGGTAATGATGTAGTGTGACCAGGACCAGTCGTAACCGTGAGAGCCCCAATAGGTTACGACAGTTTAGTAATCGCAGCGCGACTATTGTTCCTGGATACAATCTCCGATCGTGTGAAGTATTTCTTGGGCTTTTAATTTAGGAATGTCTCAGGAGCAGTCCGGAACCTGGATTTGAATGACTACATAATAGGAAGTCTGAAAGTAGCGCCAGTGACAAGTTGAAAAGTTTTGTGGTAATAGGTTGGCTTGGGGCGTGTGATACGGAGTAAAATTTCGTTAGGAAAGTTTTGAGTATGAATGTGGATGGGTATAAGAGTAGAAGAAGACCAAAGAAACGATGGATGAACTGTGTAAAGTATGATATGGCAAGTAAGGAGGTGTCTGACGAGATGACGAGTAATAGAGAAGTATGGAAGAAGAAGACATGCTGCGCCAACACCAAATAAATTGGGATAAGGGCGAGAGAATAATGAGTCCCGAACCTGGATTTGTGTAAGGTGATGGCAATAGGTTCGCCCCCAATAATAACGAATAATTGGCAGAATGTAGTTTTAATCCTTCAATATCATTCCAGAGGCATGATTTTATGTTGCAACGGAAGGTTTGCTTCACATATCATTAACAACAATAAATCAAAGAAGATCCTCTAAAAATCAACCATCGGAACCCAACTCCCTCTTATCTCCCATCGACTTAAGCCCTAAAACGTCTCAGCGGACCCAATTCACATTTGGACAAGACCCCCGTCACATGATTTTGAAAAGGGAAAAGCCAAAGAATTAGGCTCGAGTGATTTGGAAAAGCATTAAGAGTGAGTAAATCAGACGTTCAACGTTCATCGTTCACCTGTTGGCTGCTAGCCCTAATATTGAACGAATGAATCAATCATTCAATGAACTAGAAACGATTTGTCGGGGTCTTCTTTGAGTAATGATCTTTAGGTATGTATGTGTCTCTGATATGGTGTTTGGCGTTAGTTGTGTGTGAATGATATGGGTGGCAGAAGGGTTTCCACGAACCCCACCTCGAATCCTCGTAACCTCGAATGACTACCAGGTATCTATATATCTATACAAACAAATAAAATGTTTGTAATATCAAAATAATAATTTTTCAGTTTTTTATTTGAATGCTTAAGGGAATAATAAAAAAAAACACATTTTATTCAATTTTTATCTATCTATCTGTGTGTTTGTTCCGGCTAATCTCTGAAACGGCTGGACTGGTTTTGACGAGATTTTGACTGGCAGATAGCTGATGTTATAAGGTTTAACATAGGCTACTTTTATTTTAGAAAAACAAATAAGAGTTCCGTGCAAAAAAAGGGAAACCCCTGAAATTGGTAACAAAATCAGGTTTAAAGCGAAGCACCTAATATTTTTATAATAATAATTTCACACTAACGAAGGTTGCGGGCAACAGCTAGTAGTCCATAAAATCTACCATGATTATAATAACAGCTGCTAAACTAAAGGGCATAGCAGCTTTGGTCATATCGAAATAAATAACTAGAAATACATATTTATGCCCACAATGTACCAACTAGGTTGTGAAGGTCAGACAGGCAGTCGCTCCATGTAAAATACTGGTATTCAGCTGCATCCGCTTAGTCTGGAAGCCGATCCCTACATAGTTGGGAGAAGGCTAGGCAGATGTTGACATACCTATTTATGCCGGCAGTCTTTAACGCTATGTAAATATGGGTCAATTAAATTAAACTATAAAACACATCGTCTTAATTAAACTTTCGGTTTATTTATGTACATCCTGACAGCTGTCATTTTAATTATGTTATATTTTAAGAACTATGGTCGTACAATTGAATCGTTCCCGCTATGTCGATTCCCTTTATTACGTCGACTCGTGATTTTTCTCGGTTTTAATGTAGGTATTGTCTTTTCGATTGTGTTTTTCAGACTGCACCAAAATCACGAATGAATTATTAACTGATACATAAAGCTATTGGTTGATGACGACCCATATCTCTACATCTAACAGAACCTGACACCACACATTGAAATCTGACTTATATATTTTCACAATTTAATAACAACAAGGATATGGGTCATTATTATGGTCGTATTCATTCATCCACTGAACATTATTAACTATTATCATCTTCGTAGCGTTTTCCTTACTTACCGGTTATATTTTTACATGGAACAACTTTGACGGCACGGTTGGCGCAGTGGCTGAGCGATTGACTGCTGCGTTGCGTGTCGCGGGTTCGATCAACACGGAACAAATATTTTTATCGCCTACATATAGTTGTTCCGGGTCTGGCTGTTTGTATATGTGAGTTTAAATGTTTGTAAACGCACCCACGATACAGGAGAAATTCCTAGTGTGGGGCAATGTTTTTTCTAAAAGAAAAGAAAATAAAGAACTGCCTATCTGAACCTCACAAACCCGTTAGTACTAGGTAATAAATAGCTTTCAGCAGCCATAAATAGCTTTTAATTTTGATTTTGATGTTGCATGACTTGACATACTCAATATATTATCTCGACTTATATACCAATATTACAATGTAATCTGTTTACTAATTCAAATCGCTGTAACTGGTCAACGCAAGTAACTCATTACTAATTAGATATATATTATGTGGAAGCTTGTAATTAGCAAATGTCACTACATATGCATGATATTTATAATTGTTATTAGTCTGTAAGCTTTCTTTAAAATTAAATAAATAATACGATACCCCTTGGTAAGACTGGTTGTCAGACTTTCGGGCCACTGACTGCTTTCCGAAGCACGGAGGAAACTCAGTAGGTATGTGAAGGGTGGTCACCCATGTACGGATCGACCTAGGCAACCGCGGCTTAACGTAAAGATCAACCCGAGCGGCTGTTACTATTTAGCCACGAGCTCCTCTGAACATTATTAACTACTAGCTTTTACCCGCGGCTTCGCTCGCTTTAATTTAGAATTTGACAATCAATTCGGGTTGCACTCTGCTTGAAATAATATAATTTAGTCAAGATTCGAAAGACACGTGGCGCCATCTATTATCATAAGAACGTTATTATTGTTTTCCTAGGGAACAGCACTTTTTTTCGGGATGAAAGGTACCCTATATCCGTTTCTGTGCACCGGATAACGTATAATATGCAAAATTTCAGGATGATCAGTGGTTTAGGCGTGAAAAGGTAACAAACAAACTTACTTTCGCATTTATAATATTAAGTATGGATAAGTTAGGATATACTGTATAATACTTTCCTAAAGTACTATGTTTATAATGAATAAAGTCACGTAACTAACAAACAAGCCACATGACTAAAACATGCCCAATTCCACATTTAGCTACAACTTATACAAAACACACACGAAACATACATAAAGCTTTTCCTTTGTCCCTTCAAAGGACACTTTTGTTTCGCAAGCAAACCTCGATTATCCGCAGATTTGCCACAAAAATGATAAGTAAATAACAATATTTTAGGCAAACAACTTATATATCCCGGAGCTAACATTGTGGGGAGCCCACGGGCCCTCTTTTGTGAGGAGGAGAGGTACCTACATCTTACAGTTCGTTACCTTACTAAGACCATCTGTTATTTTTGCCCGTTACATATTTTAATGCCCCCGAAGGTTTTCCTTCCACGGTTTCCAAGCCATTGGACGACTTAAATAAAACATTTAAATGCAATCTTGAGGTCTGATCTGCAGTTTTTACTTTTACAGATTCTCGGACACGGTGGTAGTATTTATTCTAATTGGACTTGATGTAGCAATGTTTGAATGGCTTTCTAAATAGATATGGGGAAAGTCACAGTTCAGTATGAATGCACAATGCGTGGTTTGTCAAGAAGATAAATCATATGTTGATGTGTCGTGTTTTGCATTGTGTATTGGTAAGTAGGATAGTTTGATTGCTACTTGCATATCTACTAAAAGGTTGGGAAAATATTGGAAGAATAAGAAAATTCAAATGCTGTTCACTCAAACTCAAACTCAAAGCATTTATTTCAATTAGACCATTACAGGCACTTTTGAAAGTAAAAAAAAAAGCTAAGCTACAGTCACAAGGCATAATAACTTGCAAAAGTACTGTAGTTGCACATAGATGTCAAAAATAAAGTAATTAAATTAAAACTCTAATTTCAAAAAAGGGTAAAAATTAAAAAATCCAAATGTGCACACCTCATAACGCTCATTTAATTTAACAAAGATATTTTTTAACAACCCACAAGGACTACTTAGCATAAAACATAAAGTAAGTTTTCTCAAGTCTTTTCTTGTGACGTGTACTCAACACTCATATTACCCTATTGTTGAAATATGAACGTAATAGAGTAATTTTATGTTGTGGGCATTTGCGGCATGTGCCAAATAAATATGTTTTCTTTCTTTCTATTTTAAGGCCTAGAAATTGCTTGGCCTTTACGCGTTAAAAGTAGAGCATTACCTCAAACATTTCGCGTTATGAGGTGTCCAAAAGTGTTATCTTTTGTCTTACGGCTTACCTAGACGATGTCTAAGAACTACCTACCTAATTTGCGTGTTATGGGGATCACTGCATGATGCGGATTTGATAAACACAGAGGCCCGTCTTTGGGGTGAGTTTCACCAATGAAACTGAACTCAACAAGAACAAGATTAGCGAAGGTAGCTGTCTAGTCTGCTGTCAGTCTCTTCATTTTTGTGGAATACCGACAATGACAGCTCTTGAACATGGTTTAAAACTGCCGATTGCGTTCAATTTCATCGCTGAAACGGGCCCCTAGAAATCTCGCTTCAGGTACTAATATGTTATATATGTTATGTCTAGACCTACTAGCTACTAGCTCCCTAGCTCACAAACATACACTCACTTTTCAGCGTTCCAATAAAATCTACATAGTCAATTCCTACAAGCTATCAGCTAACAAATACTGGAACTCCCCACGCAGTTCAAGTATTCCTTAAACAGTGAATAAGAAATTTCTACAATGGATGCTGCAATACTGAATATTCCATTTAAATGGCTGTACATTTGTCTCAAAAGCTTTCTGAGTCGGGCATCATAAGATATGCATAAGGTCGCACAATACACGGATATAAGAATTCAACATTCGCAACGAAAAGTATAAAAGATGAATATTAATTGTTTTTTGTTTGGAGATGAGCACTGATATTTATTATATTTGGGAAAATGGAACTGTGATTTGTCCTCGTAGGATTCGGCGAAGCAAATCTGAATCTTTTTGTTACTAGTTCAGATCAAATCATCCAATGTTTATGTAAACTTTAATTGGTTTTATACTAACAAACGATTAAAAAATGAGTGAAAAACCTGTGTTTTAAAGAAATAAATTAGGTTTACAAAAGTCGCTTTCACTCTTATCTTTAAAGCTTTAGATCTTTATTTACTAAATACAAAAAGAAAGAAAGGTCTAATTAAATTAGGTTTTCTGAAACAATATTTGTCCTTCTTCGCTCTAAAGCTGACATTTTGTAGAATAACTTTGTATTTTTTAATAATTCCGTTTACGAGCAGGCTCGCGATTATAATGAGGTACACCGAAGACGGCAGTATTAATCCAAAGTAAAGAAAGAGATAAATTATAAAAACATTATAAATTGGACTAAAAAGTACTTAATTGATCCCGTATGTTGTTTAACCGGTTTTTATTGTTTAAAGCATTTTGTCAAGCAATAGTTTAGTTTAGTTATTAGTTTTTTTTTTATCTTAGTTATTTTATAAATATTAGAGAGTTCAATAAAACAGCCGAAAATAACGAGAAAATGGTCGGCAAAGTTGCTATTGTTGATCAAAGTCGGCAAATAATTAAAAACAAAATGAGTTTAGTTTGTAACAACGCCATCTGTGCAATTTCGTCCGAACTCGTGTACATGGTGGCGTTGCGTGTCAGCCTAGATACGAACCATCTGCTCGGAACATTGAATGTCGACGCCAGCGCCTCGGCAATTGGCGGAGCACAGAGTAAACTAAAGTTACGCAGAAGTATTCAAAGTTCAAGTTGGTTTTTCCGCTTCGAAACAACTTAACTTACGCTAAAGTGAACTTTTTGCTCAGCTTACCTGTAAACAAAGAAAAATAAATAATTAAAAAAGGATTTTGCGCATATACATTTTGTAGTTCGCAGTCCGCGCGTTGTTTCCGGTGCAACGAGGAAAAATGAGCAACATTTTGGCTCGAAAACGGCAAAAGCTCTATAGGTACATAAGTAATTAATATTCTAGTCAACATACGTCCGTCCGGCCGCGTCATCCCTCGTTCGGGATATCAAATATTTACTCTCTGCTTTTATTCCAAATGCAATGATGCGTCATAGTGATGCGTATGGTACTTAACGATTTTGAATACCGACTTTTTGAAAGGGACAATGACTCCGGTAGTGTATGAAGTGGCATACAACGCGACGTATAAACGGACGCTTCACGAAGCCTCAACCAAGCGTTCTTTCTGTATATCAAACTAAGAAACTACGCAAAAATGATTGCCGGGAAACGAATATTTTTTGGGGTGAAAAATCATTGAGTGAATACATTGAGTATTGACTCAAAATATTGTGCTGGTGGATGCATTTAATAGTACGGAGGTCGTGGAGGTTTTTAAAGTAAAGTAATAAATATCATTGAAAACTTGTAGGTACGTAGTGAAAATAAAACTTGTAAAAAAGTTGGAACTTTAACCGCAATATTTCCGCAACTAGAAGGTTCCCAGGAATGGTCTGGAATAAAAAAATGACGCAATGACGGGGAGAACAAGTAAGCCTTTCGGCTTCGTTAAGGGTATATTAATATATTTACAACCATTAGGTACAGTCCTACATGTTTCTCGTGGCGCTTCAATGACATTGACAGGTAGGCGCCATTGGTGATTACCAATTGACGTGTGAAATAATAATCTGTAGAAAAATATTGTAAAGACAAGCTGGCGGCGGGCATTAGCTCTGAGAATACGCGAAAAAGAAACTGCAGCATTACACATAATAACATAATTTATGGCGATAAAGTCATTGAACATCTTCAGAGGTCCCAGAAGAATAGGTGCAAATAAAAAGTATTGAGTTGAACAAAGCAAAGAAGTCGATAACCTATGATTGCTGCTGCATAGGAAAAACCTATCTTATACCTATTTGAAATGTAGTCAAGTCTGTATTAATGAATCATTTTTATTCTAGAAGCGACGTGTTAGATGTTGTGTCAGTGTTAACAAAAAAAGAATATGTGCTTTGCATTACAAGTTTGTGAAAAGTAGTCACTTTTAATAGGTGTCTGGACTTGATTATTAATTTATTTATTTAAAACTAGCTGATGCACGCGAACTTCGTTCGCGTGAGACTATTATGAAACTTATTACTTTCCTTTTTGAATCGGAATTTGGTTATCAATTTCAGTGGATTTATTTTTTTTACACGGAACACTAATTATTTTTCTAAAACAAAAGTAAGTTATGTTAGATCTTATAACATCAGCTATCTGTCAGTTAAAGTCCCGTCAAAATCGGAGTTCGCCGTTTCGGAGATTAGCCGGAACAAATAAACAGACAGACAGACAAAAATTGGACAAAATGTGTTTTTAGGTGCCGTATATATTTTCTTGCATTCAGTAGAAAGCTATATATTATTTTGAAATTACAAACAGACACTTTAATTTTATTAATTGTATAGATATTTAACTAAGTTTACCTTGCAGTTAGTATTGCAGAAAGCTTCATTAGTAGTATTGATTGTTGTAGTGATAATAATAACATACTTTTCTACAGAAGGTAAGAGGACGAGTAATATCAAAATTTTAGACGAAGTAATTTAGTGGTGGAGTTGGTGCTGCTTAGATATCTTCAATGTCTACATCCAGCAGTGGACGTAAGACCTGAGTGCGATAGGCTAAGTTGTGCTGTTGTTGTGATAACTTGAATGATGCCTTTAGAATGTATTAGACTACATTATAGGAACATGTGAGGATCGTAGCAGCTGGTGTTCCTCAGTTTCTGCTTCTGTATGTATGTTTGTATGTACGTCACTAATTCTATGCAAGTATCGATGTATTTCCCACATAACAAGTTCATTAACCATGTATACAATGTAACATTCCAACTATAATACATAACAGTCGTCACAGACAGACAGACGCACTTCGAAACACTAATACAGATTACAGTATTCTCAACGGTACATCTGCGTCACCCATGCAATTTACACCCAATTGCAATGTATATACTACAGTACACAACTATGTATAGAACTTCTCGTATGAATCATCTTTAAATGGAAATTAACCTATCGTCATTTTAAATCATTACTTCATTCATTAGCAGCAAGAAATATGACTTAACTGTGTCCAGTAATGTTATTTTTCGTGGTAAATTTCAATCTATACTAATATTATAAAGCTGAAGAGTTTGTTTGTTTGTTTGCTTGAACGCGCTAATCTCAGGAACTGCTGGTTCGAATTGAAAAATTCTTTTTGTGTTGGATAGTCCATTTATCGAGGAAGGCTATAGGCTATATAACATTACGCTACGACCCTTAGGAGCCGCGCAGCGTGTGACACCGCAGGCAGGCCTCCGTCACTCCATGTACTTGCGCGCTATAAGTGCCTACCGCCCAGCCGAGCGGTCTCGGTCCGCCGGCGGATCAAATTCAGTGCGGTTTTAGCAAGCGAAGCGCGCGCACGCCGTTCAATTTTAATAGTGCTGTTCGTTCGTACGCGTATTACGATGCCGTGTGGTGCCTTATGTGCTGTAGATGGGTGTAAATCAAGCAAAAGAAGGGATAAACACCTAACATTTTTCCATTTACTTGTCAATGATTTCCATTTACCTGTCAATTTTTTTAAGTTGGTTAAATATTTTATAAATGATAAAATTTTTAACTGCCACATAAAAGTCAGAACATATTCACAGTTCTCAATAACATAGATAAAAAGTTATGTTAATTTAATTTTATCGAAGAGGCAGCCCTGCGATTACTGTGGAATAGCGCGGTGCGAAGCAATCACTGCTGTACGCTTGAGCATTTAGGCGCATTTTAGCATACAGTGGTTGTTGACGCGAGGGAGTAGGCAATTATCGTAATAGGTATTGGAAATTTTCTACTGAGTGAAGTATCTGGACTAATCTGTGCCGCAGGGAACAGCTAGTTCATAATATACTGAGAATCTTACGTGCCTCGGAAAGTAGTCAAGCTGTTGGTCCTGGCTGTCTTTCATAGATCTTTGACAGTCGGGTAGCTAGACACCCGGAACTGTCACAACCAGTCTTAACGAGAGTTAAATTAAGTTATATAGGAACTGGATTGGGAAGGTTAGTTATGCAGTCAAAACACTGGTATTTAGTAGTTTCCAGTTAGACTGGAAGCCGAACCTAGCATAGTTGGGAAATGACTTGGTAGTCGATGAGTCAGTTTCGTGATTGACTTTAGATTAGAAGATGTTATTAGCATCATTACTACAGGAGGAATAGCCACTTCACACATCTAGACAATAAGGCCTAAATTGTTATCTCAACATTTGAAACCAAGCAGATTAAATCCAATAGCTTAGCTGTACTTTGAACTCGAAACAGGACCTAAAGATACATAGTTAGAGCCTCCTATGACACATCGTAAGACCACAAAGCAACTACTTAAGACAGTGGGACAAGTCTATAAAGTTTTATGGCGAATGGGCATGAATAAGCGGAGGCTTAGACATAACATTACCGTTTGTGGCTTTAGAATAGAGATATGTCACTTCCCGCTGAGTGCTGTTGGTGAAAGCTGTGAATAAGCACGGTGGACTAGATATCGCGATGGCGTAATATCAATCTATCATATCTGTAAACGAAGACCAAAGAACGGCGGATGGACTGTGTGAAGGATGATATGGCTAGAAAGGAGGTGACGGCAGAGATGACGAGTAATAGAGAAGATTGAAAGAAGAAGACATGCTGCGCTGATCCTAAATAAACTGGGATAAGGGCAGGAGAATGATGATATCTGTACGTAAAATATTTCAGAAAATATGTTTTTGTTAGATCAGCCTGCATTTACTTGTACGTTTTCTTACTCTACCATGTTCCCTGTAGGTACTGTCAAATATTATTTTATGATGTAAATATCCCAACCACACAAAAACCTCGTCGTTCATTTTTTTATGGAAACCAAACACATCACCGTGAATCTTTAACCTATACAAGTTTACAAGCTGTGATCTCTATTCCGATAAAGTTGTTTGCTTGACATACCTTCCCTTCCAGCATAAAAATGCAGCGAAATTCAAGCTGTTATTATAACCATAAGCTTTACTTTCAGATGCGCTTTATGACACGAAAACACTCTCATCACACCTCCGTAATGTGACTATCAAGTCAAGTATAGTATCTGGCCTTTAAAGTGGTACTAATGAATTTTAGTTCAGCATTCTAGAACTTCATCTACTTCTATCGAAGGGGTATCGTATTACCCAGTATTAACTGGGTGGCTCCACCAACCAGTTAGTACTGGGTAATACGATACCCGTCAGATAGGCAGTCGCTCCTTGTAAAAATACTAGTATCCAGTTGCACCCGGTTAGACTGGAAGCTGACCCCGACATCGTTGGGGCAGATCACTATAGAACTTCGGCTGTATTTTTCTGACCGTTTCTGCGTGAGACTTTATCTTGCACTATTTCTGAAGTTTCAAGTGCCATAAATGTACTCCCGTGTTCTGTTTTTATTTATATACATGTTCTAAGCATTAAAACTGTACTGTCTCAGTCTCTCCCCACTTGTACGCATCTGTACTTATTGTGAACAATTTGCAGCGAATGCTTCGTCTTTTATCGAGTACAGAATTACAATGCAGAACTGTAGACTGGAGCGAATGTAAATCAAGGAGCTTTAAGTCCTTAGTGTTCAATGTAATGCGAAAGCTCTCTCAATACTGTGTCTGACGCATTTTGGACTGGAGCATCAATGTTTATTAGAGTTGGACGTTTTTATTTACTTCTGAGCAGTTTATAGACGTTTTAAAGTTAATGTACAAGTTGTAAGAGGGTGTGACTTCGGACCTCGGCTCCCAAAATGGTGAAGGAAAACATCGTGAGGGATATCCCAGTCCATCTTACAGAGATGTGGTCTATGTCTCAGGAATATCCCGAGGTTACAGGCCAAATCGGCCTTCTTCACTGCTGCGATGTAGAATTTTGGGACAATAGTTTTCTTGTTTTTTTTTTTCATGAACATCAATAATTAAAATATTAGCCAGGACAGGTATGAGCTACACTTACAACGTGATAATATGTCTTTGCTTACTCATGAAATAGCCTAGAAACATAAAAAAAAAACCAAGGGTGAAACTATTCCGAGCCTGAGACCGCAAACTGTTCAACATTCACAACGGTACACATCATTCTCAGCCACATGTATACTAAACATTCTAGACGGAATGCATTCGTCTTTTATCGCCTGCCATTACGACGCAGACTACACACGAACAAATATCCATTCGCCAACCAATAAGCATAGGCTTTAACCGCACTTACATGGAATGCGTCAATGAAGACTCGAAGACCAGACGCGCCTAGACACAAATTTGCAGTTCAAGTGCCAGTAAATCACAACGGTACACTGACGTCACTCATACACGCATCCGTACCCATTGTAAACAGTTTGCAGCGAACGCATTGGTCGCTCACCACCGGCACCGTGCCTCGTTCACGCGGACGAGGCGACTTGAACGAGAGGTGAATTTAAAATTGATATTATTAGAAGTGTTATGAATATTAAGTGGGTGGGTATTCCAGTGTCGTGGTTCCTGTAGGTGTTAATGGGCGGTATTGTTGGGACGGATGGGAATAATAATAACGTATGGATAGTCGGTAATTAACGATGAATTTATTGTGTATGTTGATGGCATGTGTGGGCTCTACACTGAATAATCAAATCACGCCCTGTCTTGCTAGTTACTTGAACTGTCATGCTATACAGATTTATGTTTGTTCCATACAAACATAAATCTGTATAACATGACAGTGTAGCCCTTCTGTATCATGTTATACAGCATGTTACAACTTGGTAGGGTTGCCTTTACAAAGGGTGCACCTAGTCGTGCGTTTGTTAATGAGCTCATTAGTAACCGTACGCCCAGTTTCTTCAAACAAAGCGGACCTTCATTTACGGTATGCAAGTTCCTCGTTTTACGCAAAACTACTGTTTTGTAACCTCGTGATTAGAAGGACTGAAGGCGTTGAGGCTAATTGTGACAAGTGTCGGTTTGTCACATTTCTCTTGAACACTCCGTGACACATGTCTTGCCATAGCACAGCATGCTGTTACTTCATTAGATTATCTATCTTTCTCGCCCACTGCTTTATCGTTACCGATATCAACTTTTATTACCTCCATTTTAATAGAGGCATCCGATAATATCTACACTCCTGAACATACTAATAAGAAAAATATGGTTTGTTATTTTATAGCTCCATAAATAGTACGTCTAACATGTGTTTTAGATAATAACCGATGACTATCAGGCGAATCGAGTACAGAATCTGTAATAATCTCACAATTTACTACAGTAAGCCATGCTATGTCTGTCTGTAAGTCTGTGACCTTTTTACGCCTAAACGGATTTAGATGATTATCATACCAGTAAACTGTAACCTGGATTAGGTCATTGGATACTTTTTATCCGTAAGTACTTATGTTCCCATGGGATAATTTCAGACCTTCACACAGACAAAGCCATGGACAAAAGCTAGTCCGTAATAAGTTAGTATTAGCCACACCCTACTACAAAAGCATTAAAACAGAATTATCCCTCTAGCTACTTCTAGAAGAAGAAGCCCACCAAATAATATTATTATCAACCGCTAGAATAGTTTGCCGTAGACACCGTAATGCACATCACATGTCGAAACCATTAGTGTGTGTGTAGCTCTGTCTGAATAGGCCTTTAGACGGGACTTCAACTGCCACAGACTAACTAAGATACTGGAAGAGCATAGCGAGCGTACTAGCTTCGGGTGAGACATTTTCACGTATCATATTTATTGGCACACCAAAAGTTGAGGTATTTCACTTGGGTGTTAGTAAATAAATCAACCAATGGGTGGACCGATGACCTGGGTGTCTAAAATGGCCGCTTTAGCAGAATCATAATAGGATAATAATATGAATTACGTTTAAATTCTTAAAATAGTCATAGACGTACCTATTATTATGAATTGTCACCTTGTGACCATTTTACGAATTTTAGACCCCCTGGTGAAAGTTGCGGGGATCCGCTGGATGCGAGACGCAAGGGACCGGTTAATGTGGCGACTCTTGGAGGGGGCCTATATCCAGCAGTTGACGTCTTTCGGCTGAAATGATGATGAAATAAACCAAGATTTTATTTGTTTATACTAAACTAGCTTTTGTTTGCTTTTGTTTACCCGCGTGGAGTCGTTATCCCACGGAAGCACACTACCGGCCAATTCGTGTAACAAATTTCATTCAAATTCGTTCAGCAGTTTAAGTCGTGAAAAGGTAACAGGGACCGACAGAGAGAGAGAGACTGTTACTTTCGCATTTTGTAATGCTAAAGCATGGATATTTTTTTTCTGGCTGTAGGTATTGGGTGAGATGTAACAAGCAGAATGATGAATAAAAATTCAGCGTGATGTAAATTAAATGTCACATGAAAACAAATTCTGATAAATTGGGTTTTTTAAATATGTGTTACTTTTCGACGTATGAGAGGATTTGTATGTTAGATAGTAGAGATATGTTTTGAACATGACAAGCACTAACACTGACAAAAATAAATTAATAACGTAAGTTGTATTTTTTTTCTAGTGTCTTCTGAGCAATGAACACAGACCCGATGGGTTACAGCTGCTGGCAAAAGTAAAGACTAATGGACAAGTGTTATTTTTCATTTACAACCAAAATAATTCTGCTGTTACTACGCAAAAGATGAGATGAAGAATGAGGAAAACAAGCAAGAAAATAAATAACTTCGGATCCTGACGAGTTTATTTTTAATTTCATGCGGCTGCAGGAAATTGAAAATAGGTAGGTAGACCCAGGTAAACAACTAGTGTAAAAGGGACGAATATTTAAATACTTCATTATGAACTTAACTTCTAATAAGTTAAGTAGGAAAGTATTTACTCATACTTAATAATGTACTTGTTACTAAAGAAAATATTCAAATTCGCTAAATGCTAACTTAATATCAGGGAAATTAAAAGTAAAACAACTCGACTACCAACTTGAATGGTCCGTATACATGTGGAAATCACAGTTGTCATTCTTTGACGGTTCTATGAAATGGTTGTGAATGAAATTTATTATATTAGTCTCACTATATTCGACTTACAAAACGTCAGAAGTCCGCACTTGGGGTCTGCCAACGAGCTATGGAGCGAAGTATACTGGGTGTCAAACTTACGGACCGCATCAGAAACTCCATACTTCGCTCCAAAACCCAAATAGCTGATGCTGGCCTTACAGCTGCTAAGTTGAAGTGGAACTGGGCTGGTCACATCTGCCGCATGTCGGAGGAGCAATGGGCAAAAATTACCACTCAGTGGATACCCCATAGCAGGAAACGACAACGCGGCAGGCCCAGAAGGAGATGGCGGGATGAGCTGGACTCTTACGCAAGGGATTGGCCTACAATCGCTCTAGATCGCGAAATGTGGAAAGAGGGAAGGGAGGCCTTTGCCCTGCAGTGGGACAATACAGGCTTATAATAATAATAATATATTCGACTTGTCAGTCCTGCAAATTCGTAGTACCTACATGCATATTCAATAAAGCACGATTGATGATCTATACCTTACCTACCTAAGTACCTAATATAATATTACAGATTGTTAAGTAGGTACACGTGTTACCATTCCACATTCAAACACAATCGCAGATTATCTTCCAAAGAAAATAATCTAATTGAAAAGACCCTTCCGAAGTACATAAATCTGTGTTGCTACCCAGCCCGCGGCATCGGACGTGAAGCGTCATACACAAATGGGGGGACATTATAATAGGACGATACGCGATTTCAGAGCTCAAGGTCTCAGGCAATTGTGCCGTTTTCAACGCTCCACATCTTGAATGGCCACCAGAGATGAAAGACTCTGTTTTTAATTTTAAATGTGTTGAATAGGTAATAGATACACAAGCTCGGGTTTGTATTCAAACCTAACACGTGTATATTTATAATTGAGGTAGACGAAACTAAGTCTAAATCTGATTCAGTGAATGAATCGCTAAGGGAAGTAACCCTAATCAAGTTTTGACACAAAAAAATCTGGGTCCCTGAGCAAGTAAAATGACTGTCGGCTAACAAAGTCGCCACTCACAAAATCCTTAACATCCCATATGAATTATTCAAGTAAAATATAATCTCAATTCACGACTCCCAGTCCCAGTCGAGTCCCTATTCTGACAACACAAAACGGGTACATAAATAATGCAACTAGCGAGTGACGTCACACGCAGCGCCGTTTGTAAACGAGATCGCATTTGAATTGTTATGGTATGCTCAGTTTAGTTTGGCTATTACGAGTGCGGTGCGGATCGTGGAATCAAAGTCTGCGTGGATACGTCATCGCCGTACATTAGCACGTAAGCTTCAAAGGGTTATTCAGAATTTGAATTTGACATGTGAACGTCAAAGTTGACAGTTGATGTATTGACGAGCACTTAATTCTGGTGGTCGCTTGTGTTTGAGCCACGTTTTCATCAGCTTGATGAACAAACCGTTTGATCTGAGGTAATTTGTTACTGTTTTGTGTACTATTCCCAGTGCAGGGAATTACGTTTCTGTGCAAATACTTCTCCTTTTTGAATTCTGTTCGGCCAAATGTGCAATATCAAACTCGCTCACACTTATGTAAGTAGCAAGCGTTCGTTCTCTGAAATCCATCGAATACTACAAACATGTTTGTTTTTAATCGTTTTTATCGACACTAAGGGAATGTGGCTTGCTTCCAAATATATCAAAATGTATTATTAACTTACGAGTGACGGGTCGAAGCGAACATCATCATAATCTACTAATAAATAAGCATCTCGTTAGTGTTTGTCGGTACAAGTGCAACGTATCAAAGTTTATTTATGGCATTTCTTCTGATTGCCTCTCTGTTGTATTAGAAAAAAATATCTTCGCTTGTTATACAATCAAATCCAATTAAGTACAGACGCCAGCACATCAAGCTACCCGAATCTTTCAAAGTTTCCAACAACAACAACAGCGTTGAACCTAATGCTTTAGCGATAAAGTTGAAAATCTATTAAAGAAATTTTACAGATTGTAGTAGCTAAATGTCCTGGCGTCTGTACATCAATAGAATCGTCTAACGCTGACAAAACTTAAAGACTAGGTTAGTGAAGTGCCAAAGCTGTACCCAGTACCCAGTTGTGACTCTCTCTATCATTTTCCATTGCTTTTCAAATCTGAGCTAGGCTTTACGCGAAATCCTCAAAGCAACTAATTATCAGAAATTCAGAACCGTTGAAATATTGAAATGCGAGTTCAGACATGATAGGTTAGATGCAGACGCACATCAAGCTACTACAATCTGTCAAATTTCTTTAATAGATTTTCAACTTTATCTCTGAAGCATTAGGTTCAAGGTAGGTTGGGAAAATCTGACTGTTTCGGGTAGGTTGACCTGCTGAAGTTTATATTTCACGTCAATTAAATACAAATATTTAAATGTGTTTTGATTACAACAATTCAACACGCTATACGACACTGCATTAATAAAGATAACTGTAGAAGTTTTAAGCTGTCTTGCTAAATGGTCTATCCGGGTGGACCTTAAGCCGACCATATCAGAAAGAAAATCTAAGAGAGGTGAAGGAGGAGATGGCGAAAAGAGGCAGAGAGATGGTCATGAAATAGAACTTGCGTGAAATCTCTATGCCCAGTTTGATCATACCACGGCGACAAGCCATATTCAGTTGTTTCTATATCCCAAGACAGTGACGGATTAGGGAGAAAGTTTTACTCGGTTAAATCCCGTAGTTCTACATATTTAGGTAGGATTTAGTGCTAGATTTTATTCCATCTTTTTAATGAAAGAATAACATTGTCTGACAGATGATTTTTATCTATTCTGTGGATCTATTCCAGATTTGTTTGGGAAAGTTCCGTTCTGCGGTTAATGGCAAATTCTTTGTTTAACTTTTCATTTTCTGAGTGTTCCATAAAGCTATACATAAGGTCAGGAGTACTTAACATGTAGTGATGAGCTTATTGTCATCAACTGGAAACACAAGCCTCTAACAAATACTCCCAAAGACACCTTGCTCGTCCTGAAAATTTTACAGAAGACTTCATGCTCAGCAGTAAACCATGCAACCATAAGACCAGTGAGAACCTACTGAATAAAAACATATTTTACCCTTTTTAGTTCCGATAACGGACACAAATTCTTGTCATAAAAAAAAAAAATACTTTATAACTAAGTAAACTTATTAGGATATCATCATGTTATCAACATAGACGAACTCATAGACTACCCAAATAAAGTTAATAAAATTATTAAAATGGGACCACCGCGTGGACTTAAAAACAATCATGAAAATCAGAGCAGTAATCAGATTAATCGGTGTACATACATGAAAAGAAGCCGGACAAGTTCGAGTTCGACTCGCGTAGAGATTTTCGTACGGTAATTATGTAAATTCCTTAAGTTGTTTTAAATCTAAGATTTCTTAAAGGTTTTCCTCTAATCTATAGCCAAGAACTATTTTTTGTATTTTTTTCAAAATTTGCGGCCCTTTAGTTTCGGATGGTAATGGTCAATTTTCGCCTATTTTCTTAAATAACTTCAAAACTGTTTGTCTTAAAATTATAAAATAAATACGTTTGAGATTTTCACAATGAGCCCTTTCATTTGGTATGTAATACGATTAAGTTAGTAAAACTTTTTTTTGTTTTTCTAATTTAACCCCCAAAAGTGGCCCACATGTTTAAAATTCATTAATTTACATTACCCGTCCGTATTAGGGTCACCGACTTACATATGTGTACCAAATGTCAAGTCAATCAGTCCAGTAGTTTCGGAGTAAATTGACAGACGGACAGACATACCCGCAAGTGATCGTTTTTTCCTTTTGAGGTACGGAACCCTAAAAACGAAAAAATTGCCAGGGGAATACATAACCTCCTCCTTTTTTAGAAGTCGGTCAAAAAGATGATGTATGTAGAAACAAGGAACTAAGTTACGGATATTGTAAGGAGTTAAAACTACTTTGCGTGAAAACGGACACCAACATTATAATATAATATATTGTAACAAATATGACAGCTTTGGAAGATAAAAATAGGAATATATTCAGGAGGCCTTTTGTACGAGGAAAGTGGAAATAGAAGGCAATAATAACGCCGAATTCGTACTTCTTGATTAGTGTTAAATATGATTATGAGTAGAAAGACCAAAGAAAGTTGGTGAAAGATTCATAGTAGGGGATGGAAGACGGAGAATAACCCGCACTGGGCTCGTGTGGTGGATATGCTGTCCCCTCCCCCCCAGCGACGCCCTAAGCCGAGGCTCGTACCCCGTAGTGGAGCCCTTAGCGTATACTCGCTTAGTTTTTAAGTCCTGGTGGCCTTACACCCAATGACCCAAGGCAGGATAGTCCGGTTAAGCTGACGACAACCTTCTAGGTTGAACTCTGAGAGAAAATACACAAAAAAAAAACGAGTGGTGGATTATGGTCTTTCACAGAGAGGACAGAGGAGATCTGTGCGCCAGCAGTGGAAAGGTCATAGACTGATCCATCCATCTGCCTAGCCTTTTTCCAACAACGTTAATGTCGGCTTCCAGTCTAACCGGATGCAGCTGAATACCAGTATTTTACATGGAGCGACTGCCTATCTGACCTCAACAACCCAGTTAGTACTGGGTAATACGATACCCGTTTTGGTAAGACTAATTGTCAGACATTCGGGTCACTGACTACCTATAACAGTCAAAGATCTACAAATGACAACCGGGACCAGCAGCTTAATTTACTTTCCAAGGCACGAAGAAAACTCGATATGTAATGGCGGTCACCCAGCCACGGACCAACCTAGGCAAACGCAGCTTAACTAAAGATCGACCCGAGCGGATGTTATAAGCCAGTCACGAGTTACTCAAAAAATCCCATAGCCTGATCATGAAATAAAATAGATAGAAGAAAAATACATGCTATACTGACCCCAAATAAAGTGGAGTAAGGGCTGAGTAGACTAGGCAGGGTGATGATTAAGTAAGTTCTAGATTTTCTTAGATGACAAAATTATTTCACTTCTCGTTTCTATAACTCCTTGTCTTATTGGCATGATTAACGAACCTCTAAACAAATCATAATTACATTGCAATCCAAGACGTTTCCCGGTCAATATTGTCGTATTTATAAGACCCATACCAGCAGTTGGCATCACAAAGCAATTAGAATTGTCACTAAAGTCTTAACTTCAGACAATTTACACCGGATCCTATAATTGAGTATGGAATAGTGACCGTCCATGAATGCGAACGGGATGATCATCTATAAAATGTCATTAAGGTGCCCCCTCACTGGGGCCATTCGCCTGTAATATAACAGTTCAGATTCGAGCATTATTCAGTGAGGGAGAAGAACCAAGCATTACAAGAAACGATACAATATGTAACAATCACACTTGTTTCTTTTTAAAATCGAATCTTGAATTGTGCCTTTAAATGTATAAAATTTCGGTGTACGTGTGTTTGTAGTTCTTCTCCTCCTAAATGGTTTGAAATATTTGGATGATTTTTAATGCTCAAGTAACTCTGTCTTATTTCACGCCTTGACGGTTGAACCAATTTCGATGACAAATTGGCACACAAGGACTTCATGACTTGGAATAGGAAAGAGCATTCTTTTTATCACGGTAGTGGTAAAATGATGGTCTAATTTTCGACGCTGCATCAAAAGCCAGTCAGGCTAAAATAAATTTTAATAACTAAAACATGGATGACACAGACTGTCGCAGATCGCAGACTCGTTTCATATTTACTATCGCGAATAGTTGGGTGGTAGGCGTATGACCTGACAACCCTCGCCAACTAATATTAGTTTCTCGTTTCATTCAGTTGGTTGTAAATTTTACCAGTTTACGGTTTTGGCACAGGCGGCGACAAACTTATATTTGCCGCCTCGAGAATTAGTTGCCATTGTGTTTCACTTTACTACTCCGTACAATAGAACGAATCTAACGGATGTTACTTTGTTGTTTTGTATACAGTTTTAGTGTTTATACTGCATTTGGGTGGTTACGATTCATCAATGCTTGATCGAGTAGTGAGTAAAGGATTGGATAATATCGACGGGGCAGACAACGGGTTAAGTGCTCATCAAAATGTTTGGCACACAGCACTTCCTTGTTGATGGAACATAACAGGCAATAAGACGATATTGCCAATACTGATTCTTTTTGATTCAGAAAAATGTTGTCTCATAAATATTTGACGAGACTTATCTACTCGGAAAATAACGGTATTATTTCTTAATAGAGAGAGAGAAAAACGTTTTATTGCGTGGTTAAATAAAAATTACCGAACAAACTAAATCCAGAAAATAAGCTTCTAACATCATAAATCACAGTACAACACATCCGATAGTTGTTCACAAAAAAATATATTGTCGTGTTCGTAGGTTACGTGAATTCAGTTTTTACGATGTGATGTTACGAAAGGACATATTAAATGAAGATTCAATATGTTAGGGCGGGCTGGGGGCCTGCGACACCATTAGGAAGTGGTGGCACGGAAAACCCTCGGAATGTGATGCCGCGTTTGGATGGGTACTTGACTTGCTGGTTTACTGGAGCTGTTTAAGTTTAAATGTGTAAAGTAATTCCTTTGTTATAGAAATATTATAGGAACCGTCTACGTCTTAAACATGAAAAGTTTTTATGTGTTATAAATAAATAAATAAATAAATAATAAATAAATAAATATCCCTGGACATTTCACACAGCACCATCTAGTCCCAAGCTAAGCAACCTAATGCTTGTGTTATGGTAACTAGATGGCTGATAAACTACATATATATATATATATTTTTTTTGTAAATACATACATATTATAGATAGAAAAACACCCAGACCCGGAACAACTACTTGTAGGTCATACAAATATTTGTTCCGTACGGGAATCGAACCCGCGACATGCAGCGCAGCAGTCAATTGCTTGACCACTGCGCCAACCGTGCCGTCAAAACGTGTCGTTATGTTTTCAGGCAAGTAAATTTTTCAGCACATTACAAATTCATAACGGTTTTGGTGGGGGCATAGTTAACCTAATTCGTTGAAAAGATTAAGTATCATCATCGGTTTATTTATGGACTTTTAGCTAATAAATACTTACTAGTTCACATCATGCTGCTGACAGAAATATAAATGATGATATATTTACACTACATAAACTAATTCACAAGAATTCTCAGAAGTAGCTGTTTGTTTCAGTAACATTAAATAACGCATTAAGAATAACAGAAATTCATTTAACACAAAACACTGAAACGCACACACAATCGATTTATTCCAGTAAATCAATTCCAGTATTTAGACCGAGTAATATTTCAAGTGTACTGGTATGCGTAAACAAAGCATTGGCACAGATTCCAATGAAATGAAAGGATATGCGCGGTGGAAAAGCTCTCGACTCGAGGTCGCTCCAGGTGGAAATATCTTAGCTTCGAAATCTTTTAGTCTGACTAAAGGCTGAAAAAAACTTCAAGTGGCAATCTGGCATAGAAAAAGACGTTTGGCCTCTATACTTGTGGAAATGTGGAGTTATTTTTTAAGTTTATAGAATTTTAATGCACAACTTGAGATCTTTACGGATTAGTTTTGACTGATATTTTTTGTTTTTTTTTTAATACTAAATAAGGCTTGCGTCGACATTTGTCTGAGATTCGAAAGATCGAAACCATGTGACATGCATCAATCCGCACTGGGCCTTTTAACAGATAGCTGTCTTTTGTCCAAGAAGTGGGAGCAGTGGGCGTTGTACAGGCTGGTAATATTTCATCATCTTCCTAGTCTTTTGCCATTCTACTCGGTGTCAGCGCACCACGTTTTCTTCTTCCATTCTCTTCTCTCAAACGTCACAGGAAATAATGGAAGAAGAAAAAGCTGATTATATTTATGCTAACAAAATGAGATTTAGAACGTCTACAAACTGTTGCCGTGCGAAAATAATAACTTGAATTTAATATAGATTTTAATAGTCATCGTTAGTTTCAGACGCTTTATTAACGGAGTTTAACGATAATTTCTTCTGACATAAAATAAATACAAGGGATTTGTTACTATAGCATTAACGTTTGCGAAATACGATGTACTTTCAAAGAAATGGGTTAAAACGTAAACTGTGGCCATTTTGTTTGTTGACTCAGAGACTTTCAATTGTTCTCAAGTCATCAAATCGGTTAAAAAGCGTATAACGGGAGTTTGAGCAGACTTTCTATGATCTTGCTTGTTATTGTGACATACCTAATTACCTACAGATGATGTTCTCTAAATTATACCTCTCCTATCGCTTGTCATCTTCCATCGCAACACAATAGGTACTCAGGACGAGCAATCATACTATACATAACCGGTTTATGCGAAAAGCGAGGCCTTGTTACACTGTAAATGTATAGCTCTTAAATTTTGCATCTTATTTTGATTTTTATCTGGAAAAATGATAACAGTGAAAGAAGTGTCATCTTCATAGTGATCCTGATATCAGCACGCAAAAGAAAATTAACGTAATATACCATCACGCTAGTTATCCCTGACGGGTCAGGTAGAAGACCAGCAGACTTGTTTTTTTTTTTGTAATAAAATAATTTTCTTAATTTTTTTGAATATGGATGACGCAACAGGCGTGCGTGCATTATGACCAGATGTATGAAGTGGCGTTCTGTGGTTTCTGCCTACCCCCATAGGAAAAAGGAATCAGTTTATCCATGTAAGTATGCGCTGATAAAAAATTATTGCTATTAGTTACGATGTACTACAAAGTTCACTGACGGTCGACCAATTTTCAACCTTATTATTTAGGTCAAACGGGTGAAAAGTGACGGACCGTCAGTGTCAACTCCACAGTACAAAAAAAAAACACGGAAAAGTGAACCTACCGTAGATAATAATTAAGTGTGGTCAAGGCCGTGAAAACAAAATAAAGGGCGATCTTTGCCACTTCCGCTACCCGTGGGTGTCGGAAAGCAACTTAATCCCACATGTAGGCTGATATGTAATTAAAAATAAATTATATTAATAGCTCTAGGAACTTTCCAAGGTAGGAAAGAAGGCGGTGGTCCTCATTTTAAAAGCTTATGAATAGGAATCACTATTTTAAAGATACTAACTAAGAAGCTCCCTATATATTATACAATTGTTTAGAAATAACACTACTGCACCTAAATGTACACTTTTGTAAACCTACTTTTTTTTTAATAAATTAGGTATTCTTATTCTTAAATTATTCTTATTCATTTCAAATACTAGCTGATGCCTGCGATCTTCGTCCACATGAAATTGTTTTAAAAATATTACTTTTCATTTGAATCGAATTGTGTTAACAATTTCAAGGGTTTTTTTTTAAACAGAACCCTAATCCATTTTCTAAAATAAAAGTAGCCTAAGTTGCTCCTTATTCCTTCAGAAAGTAAAAGGCCGTCAAAAGCGGTCCAGTCGTTTCGGAGATTAGCCGGAACAAACAGACAGACATAATTATATGTACCTATCGTATACTTTCATATATGCATTCAGTAACCAGCTGTTAAGTTGACACTACAAACAGACACTTCAATTTTATTAATTTGTATAGATATGTATCGTGACTGTTGGAAGGAATGGGGGAGGCCTTTGCCCAGCAGTGGGACAATATGGGCTAGCTTTAATATAATATATATAAATATTAAAGAAAAAGTTACCTTTGCTATTGCAAAGGTATTTCGACATAGCAGTCAGTATTAATATCAGTACGCAAAAAAGCAACGAATGAAACACACTACAACTGAAATTCATGCAAGTATACCGCCACTAGAACTAAAAATATCTACCGACACTGAGATGAATGACCCAACCCAACTCATCCATCCATCCATCAAAATTGGCATCCCATATGCCGTACATTTGTTCGAAATTACAACGTGAAACAGTTATATTGAGGAAACCATAAAATCTGTATAATCGTAAAAGCTAACTTGGGTGGCGGCCAATAGCCGATGAAAAATAATTCGACATGCAACGTTCAATCCAGGACTTCAGAAGTTCAGGAATCAGGAATTTCAGCGTTTATTGCATTTCAGAGTCTCGTACGGACAGTTATTGCATCATCTACCTCATGTACTTACAGTTTGTGCGTGTCTGTGTTAGTTTAGGGCAGGTTCCTATGAACCCAGAATGTTACATGGGACTTAAACATAACTGGCGAAATATGGGTATTCTAAGGTACACTTCTGCCTAACCCTTCAAGGTTACACAACATAACATCACGCCTGTAATCCCCGAAGAGTTAGGCAGAGGTGTACCTAATAGTACACCCACATTTCACCAGTTATGTTTAATAAACATGACAGCTTCTTGAGCATGACGGCTTGCTAAACGAATCGCGTCAATTCAGCCTCACTGTTTGGCCTAAATTTTAAATTACTGGGCTCGTATAAACCAGGCTTTATGTGACACGGTTTTGATAGAAATTTTCTTAACAGGCATTATTATCAGATTTTCGAGAGTATTATAACATATTATCATGAGAGTACCCTATGAGGTAAACGTTTAATGATACAAATTGGAACACGTGTACATACTTAAGAAATCTTTGTAAACAGGTGTTTCCTTAGAAACATAATGATTGGTGAAAAGGATTTTACGAGTCTAACCATACCTATGGCTAATGGGTGTAAAAATGCTCTTCTTAACGAAGCCGAAAGGAACTTATTCTCCCCTTCATTGCGATCGATTTTTTTAGTTCTAGGCAATACCTGGGAACCTTCTAGTTACGGAGATAAGAGGTCAAAGTTCCAACTACTCACTTTTCAAGTTTTAAATGTTGTAATGTTCTAGCTTATGAACGCACCTTTCACCACATCTTCATTAACCAATAATGCCCGCCTGTCACGTCAAGAAGAGCCAATCGCGTTGCTTCTTTGTAATTAGTACCAATGCTCCATGTATACTTTTCAGTTTTTAAATTGTAACTACCATATACCTGCACTTCTCTTTACGCATTGTTCAAGAATAGATCATTCCTTTGATATCTTCGCATTTTTATTGAAATAAAGAAGAAGAAGTCAGTAGATTCCTATTATAGCTAGAAATAGCATACATATAACTTTACTTTAAATACCTCCACGACCCTAGTATTATTCATTGCATTCATCAGCACAATGTTTTGAGTGCGTTAAATAGAGTCCTATCGCAAAACGTGATTTTTCACCTCAAAAATACTCGTTTCCTTAGTTTGATGTACAGAATGCTTGGTTGCTTCGAGAATGGTCCGTTTACACCTTTCATAATCCTCTTCAGTCATTGCCGTTACCAATGTGACACCTCTGCTCATAAACTCAATTTCAACGATACCGCGATGTACCCAAACCTTTCCGTCATTCTTTGAAAATTACTGTTTATAACAAAAAGAGCACATTTACTAAACGGAAGTTGCCTACTCGATTTGTTTGTGAAACGCTTATCAATGTTGATGTTTAGGCTTATCTTGGCTCAGCACAGTTTTCTACTGGACCAGCATTTTAATTAGCTGATGTAGTAGTTATGAGCTCCGTATTAATCAATGCTGCTTATATGACTTAACTAATTATAGGTTGGTAATGTGATCTCGTCGTACAAAGGTAGTGTTTTAGGATAGTAAGTACCTAAGTATTTGAGTTAGGTATTAAGGGGTTAGGTGAGAATAAAGCACGCCCTTTACTTTAAAAAATAAAAATTGTAAGTCCTCACTTATGTTCGTGTATTCATCTGATTTTAATAGAAAAAAAAAACAACCAAGTGTGAGTCGGACTCGCGCACGAAGGGTTCCGAACCATCATTTATAAAAAGGGAAAAAAAATCCTGTCTGCTTTATGGGAGCCCCACTTAAACATTGTTTATTCCGTTTTTTAGTATTTGTTATTATAGCGGCAACAGAAATACATCATCTGTGAAAATTTCAACTGTCTAACTATCACGGTTCGTGAGATACAACCTGGTGATAGACGGACAGCAGACAGCGGAGTCTTAGTAATAGGGTCCCGTTTTACCCTTTGGGTACGGGAACCCTAAAAAATAACCGAAAAGTAAAAATCATAATAATCGATAAATGAGTAAACTTGCAAGCGAAGAGAGCCGCGAGAGCCAATTAGAATAATTCTGCACAATAAGCTCGTATTTATTGACAATAACTGGCGAAATTTGAAATGCTACTAATCCTACTGCTTACACTTCTTTTGTACCTATACCCCTCGCTATAAAAGCGTAATATTACGTTATCTCAGCCCAGCAGAATTCGACGTAATAAATATAATAATTCATCATCACCAGCCGGATGGCTCAAGTATTAATTCTCTTTGTAACTCCTAATGACTATTAGTAGTTTCTGTAATAAAACTAACAAAAGAAAATAAATCTAGCCCCGGGAGAGAAGTAGTTGCGTAGTTACTTCTATTGTTACGTGTTTTTCTTCGGACGACAATGTTTAGCCGGATGAAAGTTACCGAGCAACGAACGCAGAGACGCATCCACCGGGAAGATATTGTGCGTTTTGTCGCGTAGCATAATACGCGGAGTTTTTCTTACAGGGGGTTCTGCTATAGCGGCCATTTTGGCCGCTATAGCAGAATCATAATACGATAATAATATGAATTACGTTTAAATTCTTAAAATGGTCATAGACGTACCTACTATTATGAATTGTCACCTTGTGACCATTTTACGAATTTAAACGTAATTCATATTATTATCATATTATGATTCTGCTAAAGCGGCCATTTTAGACCCCCGGTCATTTGAATTGAAAGTACGGGTGTTCTTTTTTGTAAGAACAGTTTTACTGTTTGCTTTCAATACTTGTGTAAAACATAAAATCACGCCTATAATTCCTGGAGGCTTAGGCAGTGGTGTACCTTATAGCACAAACACATTTCGTCACATGTAATAGGGGCGAGCCCTTTACTATAAACTGCGCATAAATCCGGACTCCGGAGTTGCTACTGAGAAATTCGTGATGGAAAAACTCAATAACACTCTGCCCGATCTAGAAATCGAATCCAGGACCTCATGTTCAGCATTCGTGGATTTTTTTAATTTAAATAGTTAGATGCATATCCAAAATGTACGACGAAAGGTAAAAACGTGCTTCGGTGAAGGAAAACATCGCGCATCGTGAGGAAACCACTAGGTTAGGCACTAACCACACGATAAAGAAAGAAAGAAAAATAGTTTAACATGCCATATCGGTCCATATCTACTCGAGTCACATACGACTTCCATAATTACACCTGACAAGCTGATTGCTGATCACAGTTAATAATAATTAACACACACAAAGAAGCCTTGTACGTTATCCGGGAGACTAATGACCAATTTTAATATTTATTCCAGGAAACAAGCAAAAGAATCCGTATGCATATATGTAAAGATAATTAAATATTTATTCAAAATACGACCAACCTTAATTGGCATCAAAAATTATCTGAACAATCATACAACAACAACAGGGCTGTCAAAAATACTAACGAGTGTCACAATTACAACATTTTAGAGGAAATTAATCATTCCGTTTGAACGATATTCAATTACATAGGAAAGCAGATGTCAATTTAATTTAATTTAATTTCATCATTGGATTTTGTTAACTGATGATCGGTTCAGTACAATTAACATCAATTATCGCGTGGTTTTCAAACTAGAACATTACATGATGATTATGCGATTAATATAATCTTTACTATATATAATTCCTACCTTGACAAACATACATGCATACATAAACAAACGTCGCTTTTCTTTAAGGGTAGGCAGAAACTACAGGTGGCCTACCATGACGTCTTAAAGCAGGAGTAATTCCAGTGTGGAAAAGAGATGGCGCTAGACGACCTGTATAGCTCTGTCTCTTTTCCAAACTGGAATTACTCCTGCTCTAAAACGTCATAGTAACCCCCCTGATCCACCTACTTCGATGCTTACACTCTCCTTATCCTTCGTCCACATTAATATTATCTGGAGACCTAAATTGGCCGCACGAGCAGAATCATAGTAGGATAATAATATGAATCACGTTAAAATTCTTAAAATGGTGTGACCATATTTTAATATTACCAATTGTCACTTTGTGGTCATTTTTCATATTATTATTATATTATGATTCTGTTAAAGAGGCCAGGTCATGACGTCTTAAAGCAGGAGTAATTCCAGTGTGGGAAAGAGATGGCGCTAGACGACCTGTATAGCTCTGTCTCTTTCCCACATTGGAATTACTCCTGCTTTAAGACGTCATAGTAACCCCCCTGATCCACCTACTATGATGCTTACACTCTCCGTATCCTTCGTTCACGTTAATATATCTGGGGACCTAGAATGGCCGCTCCAGCAGAATCATAATAGGATAATAATATGAATCACGTTAAAATTCTTAAAATGGTGTGACCATATTTTAATATTACCAATTGTCACTTTGTGGTCATTTTTCATATTATTATTATATTATGATTCTGTTAAAGAGGCCAGGTCATGACGTCTTAAAGCAGGAGTAATTCCAGTGTGGGAAAGAGATGGCGCTAGACGACCTGTATAGCTCTGTCTCTTTCCCACATTGGAATTACTCCTGCTTTAAGACGTCATAGTAACCCCCCTGATCCACCTACTATGATGCTTACACTCTCCTTATCCTTCGTCCACGTTAATATATCTGGGGACATAAATTGACCGCTCGAGCAGAATCATAATAGGATAATAATATGAACCACTTTAAAATTCTTAAAAGGATGTGACCATTTCATATTACCAATTGTCACTTTGTGATCATTTTACGAATTGTGTCGCAATTCATATTATTATTATATTATGATTCTGTTAAAGAGGCCAGGTCATGACGTCTTAAAGCAGGAGTAATTCCAGTGTGGGAAAGAGATGGCGCTAGTCGACCTGTATAGCTCTGTCTCTTTCCCACACTGAAATTACTCCTGCTTTAAGACGTCATAGTAACCCCCCAGTTTAGGCCCCCTGGTCTTACACGTAAGCCAAACCGGTTGCAAATTTACAAAAAAAATTACATAAATTGGGGTATCTATTTTTAGGCAACATTGGGTATTGTTTAAAACAATTACGACGAAAACAAAGGTGGTAACCCTGCGTCACAGCACCGGAGACAGGGGAGCGCACAAAACCGAATGCCTTAATTTAATATAAGTCAATTTGGGCCAATTTAATTCCGCGTCCATGCAGCCGCTTTACGACAGTACATCATAACTTGTATCTATCTCTTTCACACTTAGGGAATAGCGCATATCGCCCTCTCATGTTTTCGAGTATCGAGTTACTTACACTTGGATACTACGAGATATCGAGTTGGCTTTTGACGGTACCGATGGCGATGTGATATGTAATTTTGCGGAAAAACAAATAGTAAGTTGAAGACTAAGTTTTTGAGGAGAGAATTGAATGGAAAGAGGAACTTCATCTCAGTGGCGTTTCGAACTGTTGCATATGAATGCATTTTATGAAATGTTGGTAGCGGCGGTGGATTAGTGCAAATAGATCGATGATTCAAACCCAAGCAGTCACTTTACTTTGTGTTCATTACCTATTTCATTTCGATTGCTCTAAAAACGGCGAAAGGAAACATCTTGAGGAAACCAGCATGTCTTAGTTAGTACCGAAAAATTGTGACATCCGGCACCCAGCAATGGGCGCGCGTGGTGGATTACAGCTCTCCCCCTTTCACAGAAAAGAGGCTTGTGTCACAGCAGTCGGAAAATTAAAGGCTGATTTTACAGGGTGGAATATCGACGTACAAACGGTTACCATGTATTCGTGTATTCCCTTCTACCTTGATATCATCTGCCTAGCCTTTTCTCAATTATGTTGGGGCCGGCTTCCAGTCTAACCGGGTGCAGCTGAATACCCGTATTTTACATGGAGCGACTGCCTATATGACCTCCAGAACCCAGTGAGTACTGGGTAATACGATATCCCTTGGTAAGACTGGTTGTCAGACTTTCGGGCCACTGACTACTTGTAACGACTGTTAAAGATCTACAAATGATAGCAGGGACCAACGGCCTAACGTGTTTTCCGAAGCACGGAGGAAACTCGGTATGTAATGGGTGGTCACCCATCCACGGACCAACCTAGCTAAAGATCGACCCGAGCTGCTGTTATTATTTAGCCACGAGCTCCTTTCGCCTTGTATAACCAAAACATAATAATTAATAATTTACTACTACAATTTTTCATCACGAACCTATAATAATTATCGTTTAGTATTCCAAATATCACAGGAATCAAGTTAACGGTTTGAGACTAGTTTCATCTGAAATTAAATTATTGCCAACGAGTTACGGTGGCGTCAGCCGTTCGCACGGATATCAATCAAGAGTTAGTTAACAGGCCGTATACGAGGCCAAATTCGCTGATTTACGTGATTTTACAAACGTGATTTGACAGTTTAAAATACTGTATTGCTATTGGCTCTGTGCACGAGTTCAGCGCCACCTAGCGTCCACAACTTTGTTGGCTCGGACGTTTTTATATTTAATGGCGGCAATATCACAAAATATTACAACAATAATACAAAATTATGTAAAATATAATAAAATTACTGTGATACGTTGATTTGGGTGGACAAAGGGTTGTGCAATAATTTTTGACCATTCGAGTTGAATGAGGTAAGTAAAATTTATTCAAAAAGTGTGTTTTATTTTGAATGTGTCAGGGTTTGTTTACTTCATTTTTTTTTACAGCCATTGGACTAGATGGTACCTGTGCAGGTGGCTACATAATGGTCGGGAATAAATCGAGACGAAGAATGGACAACATGAATGGACATCATTTCAATTATGATCTAATTAATAAGCTCCTTTGTTTTTTAGTAGAACCCGTCTCGTATACATTCAAAACGTAGCAGTGGCGAAGGTTCCATACAACTCGATTCCTACCGGCTTCCTTTTGAAAAATGGCACAGTTAGTATTCTATAGACAAATAATATAATCACATTAAAGATATCTACTCCGCCTTACCTCTTACAAAAATTGACCCTTCGCTACTGAAACGTACTTTGAATAGGTAGATTTAAAATTAATCAGCGTTCACTATTCGAAATCACTACAATTACGTCAGAAAATGGCATTAATTTTGATGTCGGTTGGTACTGTTTGGCAAAACTACGCTCACTTCCTTCAGTGTCATTCAAGCCCCAAAAGAACTACAATATTACCACTTTAAGTATGCAGTTCGAGATGACACTCCTTGTCAAGAAAATATGCGTCGATATGTCAAACTTGCTACATTTATTTAAGTTTTTTGTATTCCCGCTTGCACAGAAAAGTTGGTGGAAGTGGTCTATGAGGAAATACAAGTCTTTATATCTTTGCCTTCAACAGTTTTTATAGGAGTCAATCTTAATCTCACCATCCCGCTAATTACGTTTTGGCAATAAACAATGTGTCTCCTAAAATTTTTATGTACTAACAATAAATTTTATAACCTTTAAAAAGTAGATAAATGCTATACTTAATATAATTTTGTTTACATTTTCCTCTAAATTATTGTTTAGTAGCCAATTGGGCGAACAATAATAGTGTTTAGGTTACTTTTACGAGAAAATTATAAACCTTATTTATAGCTAGTATATTTGAGACAGATTTAATTATCTAGGCTGAAATATTTGAAGATCTAATATTAAAACCCACGCTTGCTTTGCTTTGCCTCTTACTATTCTAAAATAAACCTAAGATTGTAAGTTTAATAATTTCTTATTATATGAGGCACTTATCATGCTCGTGAAGTGTCATATGACACAGTGTCAGGAGTGCTGAATTGCTGATGAAGAGGTATAATAACAGCACCTTAGGATCTCGTACAGTGATTTTAGGGAGCTGAACTACATCCGTTGTCAATCTTGCTGAGATCAGTATTCCTTTAGTCTGTCGGATACTGTGAAGATAGTATCACATCTGACCGACCCCTAAATTTTATATATTTTTTTAGATAATTTATCCTTGAGGCACAGTTTGATATTAACTAATTTCGCTAAATAAGTATCTAAATGTTATACAATAACATAAAGTTGCTGGCGCAAAAAAACCGGCCAAGTGCGAGTCGGACTCGCGCACGAAGGGTTCCGTACAATTATCTATAAAAACGGCAAAAAATCATATCTGCTGTATGGGATCCCCCCTTAATATATTTTTTTAAAATTTTTAGTATTTGTTGTTATAGCGGCAATAGTAATACATCATTTGTGAAAATTTCAGCTTTCTAGCTATTACGGTTTATGAGATACAGCCTGGAGACAGACAGACAGACAGACAGACAGCGAAGTCTTAGTAGTTTTACCCTTTGGGTACGGAACCCTAAAAAACAACCAATTCTTTTTGCAGAATATACATGGCTAAAACACCACAACACCAGACAGTACCTTCAATTTTTGTGTTTAGCTTAATTTGTAAAACTTTATCAATTAAAGCTTTTTAATTTTCTATCCTATTTATTTCATTTACGTGTGAAGACAGTGGAAAATTTTGTCCCAATTTGCGCCTAAACCTAGTTTTACAATCAGATTGCGTAAGAAACAAATTATGAATCTAACGACGTTGACAATTTAATTTCAAATCTAAGACAGCAACTCTAAGAAATAAAATGATTCTTTTCGTATTATTAGTATGATGAAAATATCTTGAATTTGCTGAAGAAGTTACAAATAGAATGCCGTTAATGTTTTTTTTTTCGATTAGCATAATATATTTAGTGCGAAGAGCGATGAGATTTCGAATAAAATAATTGCATTTTTGACACAGTTTTTTACTGAAGATTCGAAGTAATTTGAGTAGATTTATTTGTTTTATAGAAGCTGTTTATGAAAATGTAGACTTGTACGCACGACGATCAATCCAGCTGTACAAACCAAATTAAACTAATCTCTCATTGTACGGGAAGCTCATACAAAGCGAGGTCAGGTTATACTTGATATTTTAACTTGATGTGTCGCTGTGTGTCCTACACTCTCGTTAGCCTATAATACCTATTATAGTTTCCAATGATGACAATTTCCTTTCTATTTCCTCTTTAACCCTGTCAATTTGTCAAATAAAAAACCAAACACACTACTAAAGTAGTTTCCCAAAACATTTTCTGGATAACTTTTAGTATGAAGTACGTACTATATTACCCCCCTAATAGTTGATAAATAACCGGCATATAAAACGGTCACGAGTAACACAAATAACGTTAATTATCGCAAGCTTTTAGTCTGAGAATTTAAATGCTGCGGCGAGAATAAAATTTCTTCTACGAAACATTAAGGTACTTAGGTACAGATTTGCTCCATTTTACTAACGCCCAATATTTGACGCAGTCAATATCGATAGAAATTAAGTTAGTAAGAATCTGACAGATCTTATCAGATCTGTCAGATTCTTACGCTTATGATTTTATTGATTGTTATCGCTCCTGGCGCCTGTTCAACTCAGTGTATCGCCGTCCGCATCTGAACCCAGACCTCTGCTAAGCTGCGCCACAACACCTGGGGGTCTGAAATGGCCGCTTTAGCAGAATCATAATAGGATAATAATATGAATTACGTTTAAATTCGTAAAATGGTCACAAGGTGACAATTCATAATAGTAGTTACGTCTATGGCCATTCGAACAATTTTAGACCCCCTGGTCCACCAGGCCCATTTAATGGCCTATACACGGAGTCAACGCCTCAAAAAGAAAATCTGTAAGCACCTTTACGGGACGGAAGTCTTTCTTTTATTGTCTAGTGAAGAAGCGTTATTACCGTATTATCAGCGGTGTTATTGTTTAAGTGATTAATGTACGTTATTTGTCTGAACATGAACAGTTAATAGCAAGCTGTGATTTATCATATTTCATGCGATGAAGTCGCTATATGTGATGTGTCTGATGTGTTTATGAATGTCCTGGTTAGATGTAACTGCATTACGGAGTGTTTTGATATGCAGCTGCGTTGGTATTTTAATTGCTTTTTTGCTTGTTGGTATTTGAATTAGTTTGAAACTAAGCAATTTGCAAATGAGAGCGCATCGGCCCCGAATAACGAGTGCATTACTTTTTGTAACTTATGTCATCACTAATCTCAAAACGGTAAAGAAAAACATCGTGAGGAAACAGGGATGTCCTAGAACCAAAAATTCGAAGACATGTAACATCTACTAACCCGCACTGGGCCCGCGTGGTGGATGAGAGTCCATTCGTTCTCATAGAGAAGAAACCTGTATCCCAGCAATGGAAACAATATAGGCCGATTATGCGATGTTATACAATGAACTTCAATGAAGTGACTCACACGCAGGGTTCGAAATTACTTTTTCCCACAAACTTTGATAATTATAATGATCGAATATTCATCCATGGTGATTCATAACATAACTTATCTCAATATTTTTTTGTTTTATTACTAAAGTATTATGTAAAGATTAAGCTAAAATATTATGTAATAAAGACATTTACAATTACTAATTGTTTTATTGATAATTTTAAACTAGCTTTAAACATAACTTTATTTTTGGTAATTACAAATTCTGTTTGCAGATTAAACATAATGTAATAAAAATAAACCCCCACCGTATTTTTTTTAAGTGACACTACGGTTTTGGATACGCGCATAAGCGACAAATAAAAAAAAGCAATTACACGTGAAGTGTAATTGTTTTAAGATTTTTGTTATTATCAAGATAATTATCAAGGTATAATTATCACTTGGAACCGTGCTAATATTGAATGTGTCTGATGTGTTTATGAATGCCGGTTGTCCTGGTTAGATGTGACTGCATTATGCAGTGTTTTGATATGCAGCTGTGTTGGTAATTGAATTGATCTTTTAATATGTGATAGTGCAACTAAGTCTCACCGATAATTATGTCATGTTTATTTGAGTCATACAAAACGGATTATGAATGGAAATAACTATAAGTATTCATCTTTGCACTATTGATTAACTTTTATTTTATTCTTATATTACACGCGTTTTTATTAAAATTTAAATGTTTCACTATTAATATTTTTGCTCACTAACACATAATGCAAATCATAGAAAAACAAGCTCTATTTACAAAATTCTTACAAAAATTACTACTTGTCAAAATATCGAAAATCATCGCAAAACATCAAAAGCAGATAAGAGAATCTAAGCTACATAGCTTTGTTACGCTTTAAAATGGATCCCACCCCCCTCCCTCCCCCCTTAAGGTGAGGGCTCCGCTCAGCTGATTGGCGATCTCATTAAAATCAGGAAAGAACGGAGAACGTTTACCTCGACGTTATGTTGCGTCCAAAGTGTTCTTTTCATCTTTTTATATTTTCTCTTTTCTATTTAAGGTGGATGCTCGCATTGCTCGCGTCCTTTTTTCTGAAATAGATAAATATATATTTTTGATTTTGGATTTTTCGCCTAGTCTTAAAACTTAGGTGCTAAATCAGGTATAGGTAGTTTAACAAAACATAACATCGCGCCTGTAATCTCCGAAGGGTTTTGCAAAGATGTGCCTTATAGTACACCTACATTTCGCCTGTTATGTTCAAGTCCCATGTAATAGGGGGCGTGCTTATTGCCATCAACGGGGCACGAATCCGGACTCCGTGGCTGATTGGGAGTAGAATTTAATCATTACGGGGTTTTCCGACTACTTCCATTGCATTTTAGAATCTAATTTTAAAAACTTGCCTATTAATTCGAAATAATAAGTAACGTTGACTTACAATAAAACTAGTCCGCCAATCATAGCTAACTGTGGTCTATCAAGTGCGGTGATTACCGCAATTTACCTTTCAACCATCCATTGCAGAGGCCATCGGAAGGTCAGTGCTGTTGGTTATTTACTGGCAAGTATTAATTATTTATAAATAGTGAATTAATGTGACTATCTATATCAATCACAGTTTTTTACTGAATACATTTGAAAGTATATGGTACTAATAACAATAAACATTTTTTTTTAAATTTATGTCGGTGTGTTTGTTCTGGCGAAACGGCTGAACCGATTCAGACGTGACTTTTACTGGCATAATGTGTAGCTGTTGTTATAAGAAGTAAATAAGGCTGGTTTTATTTTAGAAAAAGGATTAGGGTTCCTCGCAAAGTAATGAAAACGCTTGAAATTGTTAACAAAATCTGATTTAAATATGGAGTAATATTTTTACAATAATTTCAAACGGACAAAGGTCGCGGGCCACAGCTAGTCATAAATATGGAAGATGAGAGCATTCACCTTAACAAGGTGAAATACAAAATACAGAACAAAATATTTATAAGTATTTCCGAGATTGGATTGACAGGATTTTGAGAGTTCAAAGTGTCATTTCGAGGATTGCGTATTATGACTTTTTTGTTTGTTGTGCTGATCCTAATAATGGGAATTGGAAAGTCGAGTGGGTCATTTTTACCATTGTAATGTTATTTACAAAGTCTCCTTGGTTTTTCGTTCTATGTGAGATACTTAGGTAGGTAACACCTACATTTTGACAGTAATTATGACTCCTTTATATAATGACTTAAAGCTTAATGTTTGTTATGTAACTCCGACTCCAGGCTGCCACCAATAAATAGCCCAACCAGGGAATCGAACACAGGACAGCTCAGCAGTAGCGCTAGCGACCGCAAAACTAACGAGGATCTTGGTAGGTAAATCAAGGTTAAATCAAAACACAAAACTTATCTCGTAACAAAGAAAACCGCAGTCGAAGTTATAATCGGCGGAGCTTAAATATGGCAGAGGCCAATCTCTAATCCGTATGACTTCAACGAGCTTAACCGATTGCATAGTTCAGGACGACTCGGGGCCTTTCGGTTCGTAACTGATAACAATATTTGGGGGTAAGCTTCCATCGGTTTGCCGACCCGCATGGACTGTGTTTTGTTTTCAACCTACTTACATTAAAAAAAATAATTAGCTTTCTTGTTGTTTCAAATCTAATGAATGCAAGGTTTTGAGTTTTATTAAATCAATTGCTTGATTAGAACCTGTGACTTTTAGAATCTATTATTGTTACCTAAACTGCTTATGACATGACATTTTGTTATTTATTTAGGTACTATTTTGGCATGGTATTCTATTTTGACTATTCAGCAGTACGGGCTGCTCCACTGCAAAAAAAAATTACCTACTGTCTTGGAAAAGCTCTTTCGGGGTACAGATTTTCCCTATTTTTTTTAATGCTACACCACCATGCTGAGTTAGGGCCTTTTTGCCACGTAGGTACATGACCAATTTATTTAATGTATGTCTTATTTTTAATTTTAATTTGTTCTTAGGAGCTGATCACACTGCTCTACTGCCGAAAAAAAAAAACCTACCGTCTCGGAAAAGCTCTTTCGGGGTAGAGATTTTCCCTATTTTTTTTTGGTGTCCTTTAGAAATAAGTACACTTTCCTTCTTTTTCGTTCTAAATCAACAAACTTTTAATTTGACAAATACATAGGTAGGTATAGTAAGTATTACCTAACAATGTGACCACAAACTCCATTTCCTCACACAACTAACATCCTTTACCAGAACACGACACGCAACCTTATTCCAGAAGGAACTTTCTTTTCCTTTCCCCGAGCAATTTGCCCCAATTAAGGAAACGCTTCTCCGCATCACCGGCCAAGGAGATTGTCTTGCCTTATGAATCTCTTAATACGCATTGTCCTTACATCGGGCATTCATTACTGAAGTACCATGTAATTGGAACGTGACGTCTTGATTGTATTCTGACAGAAGTAGAATATTTGATGATTTTTATTAGGTTGGTAAGTGTTGGCCGAATAGTTGTTGATCCCAGCTGCCATTAATAGATTTTTGCTAGTCGTTACGGGTAGTCGAAAGTCTGACCACCAATCTTACCATGGGATATCGTCTCACCCAGTAACTAGGTTTGTAGAAGTCAGATAGGTAGTAAAATACTGGAATTCAGCAGCATCTACATGATGTCGTAAAATTAACAAATCATTTTTCTTTTGTTTAATCATGTTTAGGCGAGATGACCTAGACGCAATACGAAGGCTGGTTCGAGATGGCGCAGGCGAAGAATACCAGGGGAGGCCTTTACCCAGCAGACGGCCAATTAAGGCTCAAACCAATCATGTCTAGGATACACGCAACATTCCGCGAAGTTTCACTAGCCGAATTACATAATGTCATCGCTTTCTTAGGAAACCTCATATGATGATGCATCAGTTGTTGGTTGCCTAGTATAGTGCACGGACGTACGATCGCGCGCGCGAGCTCTTTCGCGAGAGTTTTCTGCTGACGGATCACAACAACGTCGCGTCGCGGCGTACCTACGTCAATATATCGGGGTCAGTGTCATGACCTAGTTACAAGTGCGGAAATCATGAAGTGTTTACAATAATTTATTGTTTAGGTGTTAAACTCGCCTTACAACTTAATAATGGCTACAAAAAAGTCTATTACTATTAAAACTGACCTGGAAAGGCAGTTATATGACTGTTATCTCCAAGAGAAAACAGATAGAGAAAACCTGCAAGTCATGGTACGTAAATTGAATGTACAAATTGATGCCCTGCAGGAACAAGTGCAGACACTTCAAGGAGAATTGAACTGCATTAAAGAAACAAAAGGGACTACAGAACCTGCTCAGACTACAAATAATGACGTGGAATACTGTACAGACGAGGATGACCTTGCTAAAGAGACTGAGTGGATTAGGGCCAGGAGCAGGAAGAAAAGGAAGATTAACACCTCCCTCTCTCCAAAACAACAACCCGGAAGCGCCCACCAAAACAATCTTCAAAAAAATGAGAAAGTGACTTCGGTCAAAAAAGTGCCCTTACCACCGCCAATCATAATAGACGGAATCAAGAACTATCAAACGTTCTACGATTCGTTAATTGAAAGCCAACCAGCGGAATCATTTACAGCAAAAATGATGAATGGGGATTGTGTGAAGGTTAACGCCAAATCAGAAGACTCATATAGAGTAATTGCCATGTTCTTGTCTGAAAAAGACTACCACTGGCATTCATACGAGAACAAGCAGGCTAGACCAATTAGAGTTGTGGTAAAGAAACTACACTCTTCTTGCCAACCAGATCGAATTAAGGAAGATTTAACAACCCAAGGCCTAAAAATAGAAAAGGTAGATAGTAAATTGAGCTGGAAGACTAAGGAACCACTCAACATGTTCGTTTTATCATTCTATAACGATGAAGATGTCAACAAAATCTACGGCATTAAGTACATATTAGGGTGTAAAATTGAAATACATCCACTCAAAAATCCAGCACTCATTCCCCAATGCAAGAGATGCCAAGCTTATGGGCATACACATAAATATTGTCAAAAAGAGCCAAGGTGTGTGAAATGCACTGGCAAGCATCTTACAGCCAATTGTACCAAATCTCCGCAGGAGAAACCAAAATGTATCCACTGCGGCCTACCTCACCCTGCCAATTATAGAGGGTGTGAAGTAGCCAAACAGATGCAAATTATGAAAAATAAAGTTTTAAAAAAGAAACCTACGGTGCCTAATACCCAACAGTTTCCTCCTATAACACACCCTGGTAAACAGGCGCAGAAAGCAAGTGTCCAGTCAACTGCAAAACAACCAGCCATGCAAGTAACCAACATTGGTACTTACGCACAAGCTGCAAAACAAGGATCTCAACCTCTGAACTTAGAGGATAAGATTAACCAGATCCTGAAGTGTATTACCTCTTTTGATAAGAGATTAGAGAAGCTAGAATCCAGCACTAAAACAGCTGTCTTGAATAATCAAAAATGAATAACACACTTAAAATAATGGCGTGGAACTCCAATGGACTCCTCAAACATCAGCATGAGTTGCAGGCGGTCCTAGATACAGAAAATATAGACGTGTGTTTAATCTCCGAAACGCATTTCACAAAGCAATCTTTTATCAAATTTAGAGGATACATGATATATAATTCCCTCCACCCTAGCAACTCTGCCAGGGGGGGTAGTGCGGTTATAATTAAAGAAAACATTAGTCACTACGTGCAGTGTAAATATGAAGAAGAAGACATTCAAGCAGTGGCAGTATCTGTTAAAACTAAGTTTTGTCAAGTGTCCATTGCAGCCATATACTCGCCCCCTAGGCACATGATAAGAAAAGAGCGATACTTACATCTTTTTGAACTATTAGGCCAGCGATTTATCCTAGGCGGCGATTTTAATGCTAAGCATACGCATTGGGGTTCAAGACTTACCACAACTAAAGGAAGACAGCTCTTAAGTGCAGTTAAAGAAACACATTGTGAAGTAATGAGTACAGGCAAACCTACATACTGGCCCACTGACCACCAGAAAATACCGGATCTTATAGATTTTTTCATCTGCAAAAATATATCCACCAATTACATCAGTTTGGAGGAAAGTTTTACTATGAACTCTGACCATTCTCCGATTATACTAATGCTAAGTCAAAAAATCCTACTAAAAGAAAGCCACTTAACCTTGGTTAATAAGTCTACAGATTGGGACAGTTTTGCTCTTGATCTAGATAATATTATCGACCTTAAAACTCCGATAAAAACGCAAGATCAGCTTGACTCAGAAGTAAACAAATTTATTATTAATATTCAACAATGTGCGTGGAGCAATACACCTCAGCTAAAACGCAAATATAAGGGATTTATCTATCCTAAAGAAATTGTGGATTTACTATCAGAGAAAAGAAAACAAAGGAAGTTGTGGCAGCAAACAAGGTTCCCGCGTCATAAAACAACACTAAATAACCTAACTAAACGACTAAAGAGAAAAATTCTACAATTTGAGGATGAATCTCTGAATACCAACCTTCTTCAGCTTACCAATGGCAAATCAACGGATTACTCACTTTGGAAAGCGACGAGAAATCTAAAAAGGCAGATTATACAAATACCGCCCATCAGAGATAGCAACGGAAAATGGGCAATAAGCAATGACCAAAAGGCGTTCCGATTTGCTCAACATTTAGAAGAAACCTTTCAACCCAACGAAAGCTCTGTAGAAATACATGAGAGTGTAAATTTATCACAAAACCAAAGAATCAAGCTTGTGACTCCTAAGGAAGTAATGAGAGAAATTCAAAACAACATTAGCTCAAAAAAGTCTCCCGGTTACGACCTCATCACAGGGGAAATTCTAAAACGCCTCCCACGCAAAGCCATAGTAAAGCTGACCAAACTAATAAATGCTTCTTTTATCTTAAGATATGTACCTGAGCCATGGAAGGTTGCTGAAGTCATTATGATTGCGAAGCCTGGGAAACCTCCCCACGAAGCATCATCATACAGACCCATTTCTCTGTTACCCGTACTATCAAAGTTATTTGAAAAACTGTTACTAAAACGGATAAAACCAGTAATAGAAGATAAAAACCTAATTCCAGATCACCAATTTGGCTTCAGAGAAAAACACTCAACGTTAGACACACACAGGTACATAGAATAACTAATGTTATTGAAAAAACGCTAGAAAATAAAGAAGTCTGTGCTACCGTGTTCTTAGACGTCGCGCAAGCTTTTGACAAAGTTTGGCATGAGGGTCTCATATTTAAGCTCAGACGCATGCTACCGGAATTTGTAGATATCCTAGAGTCGTATTTAACTAAAAGAATGTTTAGAATACGCCAAGAGGACGCATATTCCGAGCTAAAAACCATAAAAGCTGGGGTGCCTCAAGGAAGTGTACTTGGCCCAATTTTGTACTTGTTATACACTTGTGACATCCCAGAGCTGGAAAACAACACCATAGCGACCTTTGCAGATGATACTGCTATTATGGCCACCGGATCAAGCCACAGAGAAGCAGTAGAGAAAGTTCAACTAGCTGTGAACAAAGTTTACGACTGGACACAAAAGTGGAAGATCAATCTGAATGAGTCAAAATCAGTTCACATTAACTTCACAAACAAACACAGTGACTACCGGGTGGTAGTCTACATAAATGGTATGCAAATACCTTATGCTAATACAGCCAAATACCTTGGCATAACTCTCGACGCCAAGCTGCGTTGGAAAGCCCATATCAAAAAGAAAAAACAGGAACTCGATATTCGTTATAAACGTTTGTATTGGTTACTGGGAAGGAAATCCTGTTTATCAATACATAATAAGTTGATAATATACAAGCATATTCTGATGCCAATTTGGACGTATGGTATCCAACTTTGGGGCTGTACTAAGCCAACCAACGTCAAAATAATTCAACAGTTCCAAAATAAAGTACTCAGGGCTGCTGTAAATTGGACGGCGAGTAATGGGCTAGCTCGCCGTCCGTCCGTCGTATGACGACGGGCAGGCCGTGTCGACGGCGCGTTCGTGTTCCACGCGCGCCTCAAAGAGATGTCAGCAAACGGGAGGGGCCCGCAAGGGCCGGTGCCTGCCAGGGCTGCGGGACTGTTCGAAAGAGATACCGCGGCCCTGGAACATAAAGGGCCAATGAAGGAACATGGGTGTTTTTTAGTCAGTAAGAGTCTGACACTCCCTTCCGCTCCGCCCAGAGCGGGAGGAGTCATTTGATGATTTCTCACCCCCCAAAAAAAAAAAAAAAAAAAAAAAAGGGCTGCTGTAAATGCACCCTGGTACATAAGAAACGATGACCTCCACCGTGACCTCGACATGGAATTCGTCACAACCATCACACAAAAATTTGCTGAAGCCCACGAACACAGACTCCATCGACACGTGAATGTTGAGGCAATCCAGCTGTTAGACAATACAGACATAGTGCGTAGACTAAAGAGAACTAAACCATTTGAATTAGTGTAGTGTAAGTGAATCAATAATAGTAACAATGTTGTGCTATTTATATAACACATGAAGAAAGTGTTTTATCAATTTTACCAGACTCTAAGGAAGTGTTACGAACGTGTGTAAAAGTGCATACCTAATTATGGACACTATTCTTAGCATTAACATAATTTTTAACGTAGCATAATAAGTTAGATTTAAATTGTTTATTAGTCTTTTTAGGCTAGATTGCAATTAATTAGCAAGAACTTGGTTCTTTCTAATAAGGAAAAAAAAAAAAAAAAAAAAAATATGATGATGCCATCATTAAAACTAACACAGAGTTCATACATACCTAGGTAAAATTAAAACGAATACTATGATGCAAAATATTCATTTTATACTTCTCATAACACATTAAAACCTCAATCAAATGAATGATGTGAAGTTAATATACAGTTTTATGGATGCAAAATCAAAGACATTCATTTCTTTATACTTGTCATAGACGAACAATATCGTAAGCTATTTGCAATACCGGTAAAAGTGTAACGTTTCGAACTTGCCAATCATGTCATTTTTCTTCATGGCCTCACTGAGACATAGGTTGGCTGGAATTAATCATAGATTTGCGTGACAGCCTTTCTGTAATATACTATACACTCGGTAAAACTGTAGCATCCCATTCGTGAAAGAATTTTTAAAATCGAATGAGTAAATAAGTAGTAAACTCCGCGAAAAATATCCAGCATTGGATGCAGGATGCAGCACCACCCCCCAGTAAAAACGTGCACATGCATGGGGTGGTGCTGCATCCTGCTTCCAGGCCTGGATCTTTTTCGAGGAATTAACACTAAATATTTTGCATAACATTTTAATGCCATGGATTTCCGCAAAGTAACGCCTGATTCTATAACTTATTTGGATGAGCAGTTTTAAAGATTACCTACACATAAACTACACATAATTTTCCTTTCATAATATTAGTCTGGATTACATCCCTAGTGCATAATAGTGTGAGATAATACTATATAATATCAAAAATCCTAAGAAACGAACAATACAGATATAATATTCGAAAAAGTAAGGAAAGTCGAGCAGGGAGATGGCATAATGAAGAGTGGCGGAAATGCTCGCCAGAGATTGCCACAGATTAGAAGGAATGGGGCGAGCAGGGGAGAAAACTACGATGAATGGAGGGATCTTGTATTTTGGTTATGTTCACAACGGCTGAGATTTAAATGGTCAGCCAAAGCCAATTAATAAGGTTTTGGTCAGCAAATATAGTAAATTCAGACGCTCGGACGGCGACGGTCAGCAGGAAAAACAAAATTGATCACCAAATAAAGTCTTATTGGGCAGGTCATTCTAGTTATTTCGACCAATTTCGATATATGAACTCAAACTCAAAGCATTTATTTCAAGTAAACCCGTGACAGGCACTTTTTAATAGTCAAAATATAAGCTACCTACATTGCAGTAGTAGGGTATCATCTACTTTTACTGACTAAAACCCATCCATGTTCCTTCTAGGGCCGCGGTATCTCTTTCGAACAGTCCCACAGCCCTGGCAGGCATCAGCCCTTGCGGGCAGACAGCTACAGTGCAGCTAGGCAGCTACAGGCATAATAACTGTTAATTAGCTGTAGCTGCCCATTCCAAAATCATAGATCGCATAGAGCGGAATGTGCAAGAAACTCCATGGACACTCTTTTCAAATCAAGTTAGATATTGCCTAGTCCTGGCTACTATATTGTTACTTCTTTATGTGAGCACAATGTAGTGAGCCAAGCATATAGCACATGCCACGAAAAAAAAAACACTGTAGATATTGTGTCAAAATTACTAACCGGCAGGTTTTTCTTACTAATCAAATGTTGAAATAGCAAATGATTCAATTACTTCTCATTTAGAATGACTAAACACCAAATCTTAAAGGAAATTTGAAATTCCAGTTAAACACGTGCCTAAATGTAAGGAGCTAAAACAAATGCAATAATTTAGACTCGTAATATTCTAGTAAAATGTTGACAACACCTGCCCCATTTGTTGACAACATGTTTCGCAAATGTTTCCGGGAACATTTTAATCTGGGTTAGTTTTCGAAGTCATTCTATTAGAGTAAGAATTATACGGCTTAAAACGTATGCCATTTTACAAGCTAAGTATAAAATTCGAAAGTAAAACTGTCTTATGATTTGCTGCCTCCATAAAAAAGCTTCAAAGCTGTTTTAAAAGCTACAATCATGATTTTGCATAGTAGATACTACCGAAATCACTGAGGGTCTGATCTTTTCACCCTTATGCCCAAAGAAATAAGGTTGAAAAGTGGCCGTCAGTGAACTAGGTAGTCGTAATAAAATGAGTTACATACCATAATGCGGAATTCCGTTCCAAAACTATTGAGAAGTAAAGCAACAGCTGTGTGGATTAATTTTATCTACTGAATAAAAGTGTTGTGTATTTTTGGGGTTCTAAAATTAGGTGTGCATGCGACGATACGCGAACGCGATTGTGGTGTAATCTGTTCCAAAAAAACCGGCCGAGTGCGAGTTGGATTCGCGTACCGAGGATTCCGTATAAACTTGTAGGTATTTTGATATTAAACTAAATATTTGCAGGTTTACGATTTTTCCTTTACATTGTGCTGTAAGACTTCTAGGTCAACGCAACGGGAAGTACCCTTTAGCTTTTGAAATCCTTGTGAAATCGCAAAATATGCGACAGAAACGGTCATATCTTTCGACCATGTTGAATTACAAGTTTTATTTTCTCACTGCTCCAAGCGGTAGCAGACCTAGACCTAGATATTGATATTAATTTCAGCTTGGTTCCTGAGAAAAAGGGTCATGACAGTCGGACAGACAGACGACAGACGGACGACAAAGTGATCCTAAGGGAACCGTTTTTGCCGACTGAGGTACGAGACCCTAAAACTATGAAAGTGTAAACAAAGGGTTTGTTTGTACTTCAAAGGTTTACTTTTATACAATTACTCACTAAAGGGAATTAGTACAGTTTTTTTTTTTTGGATGGGAAATCATCAAATGATCCCTCCCGCTCTGGGCGGAGCGGAAGGGAGTGTCAGACTTTTACTGACTAAAACCCATCCATGTTTCTTCTTTTGCCCTTTGTGTTCCAGGGCCGCGGCATCTTTTTTGAACAGTCCCGCAGCCCTGGCAGGCATCGGGCCTTGCGGGCCCCTCCTGATTGCTGACATAAAGGGAATTATTACCTAACACATTCATCTGTTTGATAGGTTTCATTTTTAAATCTCACCACTTTTTCCAAGAATCATCTGCCAAGCGGCTAGGCAGATGATTCTTGGAAAAAGAGCCGATCCCAAAATAGTTGTGAAAAGGCTAGGCCCTGGCCTTTTCACAACTATATGGGGATCGGTTTCCAGTCTAACCGGACGTAACTGAATACCATTATTTTATGTGAAGCGACTGCCTATCTGACCTTTACAATCCAGTTACTACTGGGTAATACGATACCCCTTGCTGAGACTAGTTGTCAGACTTTTGGACCACTGACTACTTGTAACGATTGTTAAAGATCTACAAATGACAGCCGGGACCAACGGCCTAACGTGCTTTCCGAGGCGCGGAGGAAACTCGATGTGCAATGGGCGGTTACCTATCCATGGACCAACCTAGGCAAGCGTGACTTAACCTGAAGATCGACCCGAACAGCTCTTACTAGCCACATCTGAAAAACAAGTAGGTCGAAAGTAAATTTTGCTAAAAATTTAAAGAGTTCACAAAACAAATAGGTGGTCCATTGCATACCAAACAGCTTACTGGATTAACCCGATTCACTTGTCTGTACAGTTTATACGAATATTTTTCTTTCTTCCCACCAGTTTTGTTGAAAACAGTTCAAGATTCATTGCTAAATAAATGTACTGAAAACATATCTACACTACCTAGCTCGTATAAAATTATATAGATGCTTATGTAACCAACATTCTCAAAGGATATGTCGTATTTCGGCACATGAGGTGCTCATTGCTCTGTCTGTACTAACGAACACTGACACGTAAACTGCATTGTGTTTCGGATCCCCTTAACACCACTGTCATAATGAACTATTCTATACTCAGTTCCAAAACAACTTGGTGTAAATGTAAAAAAATGGGACAGAAAATGTACCTACATCCTAAAAGTAATATTGCAATGATATTAATTTGCAGTGGCACTAATAAAATCAGAGTGCGACTCGATGTTATTTTATAACTACAATTTTCTGGCTAAATAATTACGGTAGGTATTAAGGTAGGTTCGTGGATGGGCGACTATCCATGACATACCGAGTTTCCTCCGGACCTCGGAAAGCACGTTAAGCTGTTGGTCCCGGCTGTCATTTGTAGATATTTGACAGTTGTTACCGGTAAACAGCCCGAAAGTGACAACCAATCTTACCAAGGGGTTTCGTATTACCCAGTACTAACCGGATTGTGGAAGTCTTATAGGCAGTCGCTCTGTTATAAAATACTGGTATTCAGCTACATCCGGTTAGACTGGAAGCCGACCCCAACATAGTTGGGGAAAGAAAAAAAAACTAAATTGAGAAAATCGATTATTACGAGTATTTTTATTCATTTTTTAACATATTATTTACATTTTTAACTATTTTTATTAACAAAAATGATATAAAAAATATTATTATTATTAAAAGGCTCGGCAAATGAATTATTCTAGAACAAACAAACAATAAACGATACCATATTAAATACCTTTAATATTAATTGCACTGAAATAAATGTTCAATTAGGCAACGTGGGTCTACTAAGACATCCATGATCCATGTAGACGAACGTAGTGTTAGTGTAAACGAGCATCACTTTACCTGAAGAGAAGGCAAAATTCAGCAAAACCTCTTTTCAAGCTCAATACGTACGTGACCTACCATATTCATCCCTAGTTTTAACCTAGATAGACAAACACAATTTGAATTCAATCTATCAGAAATAACTGACCCAGTTGATTTAGGCCACGTACTCCACAAGTAGGTACCTAGTTACATAGTCTGCCTTTTGGTTCAGAGGTCGAAAGTGTGGCTGCTGAGTACAACGACCTGGATTTGATCTCTGTCATAGGGAGATTTACCTATTGGATTTTTGATTGCGTGTGGTTCAGCAGCAACCTGGAGACTGAATGGTGCTTTAACTAAACCAATCGTAATATCACAACGTGTACCGATGGCTTGACGACGTTGACCTGCAAGGGCATCCATTGGATGCCAGAAGCACAGGAGGCCTATTTCAGTACTGGCCTTCTTTTGGCCGAAATTCTGATGATAATGAAACATACATCAACATAATATCACGCCTGTAATACCCGAAGAGTTAAGCAGACGTGTATCTAATAGTACACCAACGTTTCGCTAGTTATGTTTTAAGTCCCATGTAGGGGCGAGCCTATTGCCATCAATCGTGCACAAATCCAGGCTCCGTGGCTACTACTGTTCCTGGTGGAAAAAATAATAACACCTTGCCAACCTGGGAATCAAACCTAAGGACCTCATGCTCAGCAGTCGCGCTTACGACCATTCGACCAACGAGGCCGTTAAATAATAATGAAACATAACTGGCGAAATGTGGATGTAGGCTGATACTTCACAACATTCTCCTGCCTATCCAATCGGCAACCACAGGCGTGATGATATCTACGCATCTACTTACAAACCTATCCACAAATGAGTATGAATTGTTAATTTCCTAGAGATTGAGATGGTGTGACATTGTCAATTATACAATTAATGCCATTCATGTATGGTAATCAGGCAAGAGACTCAGGTATTTAATAGGCCTGATTTATGTGAACAATGGCATGATTTACTAATTAAATAATGTTATTTATTTGTAACTAGAGACGATAAAATAATATTTTTTTTAGAATGTATCTGCACGCTCAACCCACCTTTTCTTCTGCATCGCAGACTATGCTTCACCTCATTTCCTGCCCTCTGCACCCCAAAAGCTGCAGTCAAATCAACCTCTTAGCTACCTCGAACGATGCTGTGCCGACATATTGGGAAATAGAACCATAAACACAAAGACGAAGAAGACCAACATTTTGTATTTTAGGGCTGTCGATTCTTTATTTCTTTATCGTGTGGTTAGTGCCCAACCTGGTGTCAGAGTGTTATGCTGTCAATGGGCTTCTGACTTGGCTTTACATGCCGAGAAATATCTCTCATCAGGTATGCTGGTTTCCTCACGATGTTTTCCTTCACCGAAGCATATGTGATACGCACATGAATCCAAAAAATCAGATGTGCGTGTCTTGGGTTTGAACTTGAGACCTATGACTTGGCAGTCCGACGGTCACACCACTAGGCTATCACTGTTTTGTAAAGGGTTCTATATGAATAGATTATTTGTCAAAGTTCATTTCTCATTCACCCGAAACAGATCCGGTGGTATTCAAAATAGTCTTAGATTACTAGAAAAAAAGATATGTAATCATCATCTCATCATCATCTGCCTAGCCTTTTCCCAACTATGTTGGGGTCGGCTTCCAGTCTAACCAGATGCAGAACTGCCTATCTGACCTCCACAACCCAGTTAGCGCTAGGTAATACGATACCCCTTGGTAAGACTGGTTGTCAGACTTTCGGGTCACTGACTACCTGTAACGACTGTCAAAGATCTACAAATGACAGCCGGGACCAACGGCTTTACGTAAAAAAGATATATGTAATCGTGGATTAAAAAATAGATGGACTGCACAATTTGTTTCCACTTCCCGCATCTTTCCTTTATATTAATATATCGCCTTTTTTACACCATTTATTAAACGATCACACAAACACATTGCCATGCAATCATATTAACGATGCTGTATCCAGGAGTTATGATGGATCATGCAAATAATAGTCAAATCTACGCCATTTCGACGTACCTACATTGATAGATCACCACTCTGACGGGACGGACGTGGTGTAAATACAGCATTGTTTATTGCAGTGGTTTAAAATAGGGCATTGATTTTTGAAATAACACTTTTGAATTTCGGCACAATATCAAGACATGAAAAAAGTAAATGATTTCAAAGAAAAAGGAGTCAAATAGAGGTTAGCAGGGGAAAATGGAAGAAGAAAACGCGCGGAGTCGACCTCTACTGAAATAGGACAAGGGCAGGAAGATGGTGATGACTTGTAAAAAACAAATGACACTCGAATAAGTGAATATCGTGTTTCGTCTTTATAACCAATACATGAACTCCGAAAACTTACATGAAATTACCTTGTCTCATTATCGTTTTCATAAAACTGAATTAAATGATAATCGTAACTGTCTGTTAGCCTTGACCGGGGTTAGGTCTTAGGATACTTTTTACCCTATAGTATGTTCCCATGACATAATTTCCTACCTCCACGCGAACGAAGCCGGGGGCAAACCCAAGTCAACAACAAATAATAGCGCTCTAGTTTCTCATTCAAAACAAGACATTACTGAAATCTATTCAAAATGTTATTACACATTTGAGAACATCTCGGAGCAGCTGATAAATTGTCTGAAGCTTACCTCGCTTGTCTCACGGAGAAATGTGATATTTTCATTCCGAATCTTAATTGGTTTTTTATCCTAGCAATACGCATAAAGAAACTGACGGCATTTATCATAATTTTAAGCATAAAGACGAAGCAATCATTCAAATGCTTTAAGAGGTTTTCGGTGTTACATAAATTGGCTTTGCATATTATTTTTCTTTTAGGCTTGCACATGGCTGTTTTTGTCGTCAGTAGTTTTAGAACATACCATCACGCCTGTAATTCCCGATGGGTTAGGCAAAAGTGTACCTAATGTACACCCACACTTCGCCAGATATGTTTAAGTCCTATGTAATAGGTGGCGAGCCTGTTGCCATCAACCGGTCGCTAATCCAGACCCCGTGGCTGCTACTGAGATATACCTGATGGAAAACCCAAATAACACTTTGCCCGACTTGGAAATCGAACCCAGGACCTCATGCTCAGCAGTCGCGCTTGCGATCAGTAGACTAACAAAAGTCTTAGAACCTTGTCTTGTCTTGTTAAAAAGGTGTAGTCACACTCGTCTTCCTATCGCATCCGTTGTTAGATTTACAAGTGAACTTGCAATACACGTCCTATTAAATAGAATAAAACATGCCAATTTCGAGCAATACATTCGTATAAGGGTACGTGACGAGGTGGACTGTATGTATCTTGAAATAAAACGTCGGACTTCTTGTTTCTTCATTTATTTCCCAGGATCAGTTTGCTGCTTGAGTGTTGAGAGAGGATTACAAGCTTGCAACAAACTGCCCTTTTTATATATATTTTTAACATAGTGCAAGTAGTGGAGGGCCTAGTGTGGTGCAGATTTTTATCTACAAGTGAGAGTTCGTAATTCCTAGATCTACGTGCTAGTGTCCCAGACAGGTTTCGACCTGTCCGTTCCTGTCTCCACCATGCTAGACTTCCACTCTGTGTTTACATGTGTGTGTAAGGGGTATCAAAACAAACCTATTCTTGTTATTTACAAGTCCCTAATACCAAATCATCGTTTATTTATCAATCAATGTTTACATAATAATAAGTCTATTTACATAATGAGCTACGTCGTCCGTAACATCCTCCCCCCGGCGCAGGGCTACCGTAGCCTAATCTTCCACTCAGAGGACGGCGAGCTTCGTGACTGGCCGTCGTAGGGTGCCCGCTGTGGTCCTGATGTCTGCTGACCGCACCTTGCCGTCTGGACCGCTGTAGACTGCTTCCACGACGCCACGGGGCCACGTCCCTCTCGGTAACGTGGAGTCGATGACGACGACCAGGTCGCCGACTTGTAGGGAGCGCCGTTGGTCATCTGACGCCCCTCGGGGCACCAGCGTAGGTAGGTACTCGTCCACCCAGCGCCGCCAGAAGTGGTCGGCGAGCGCTTGGGCAGTTCTCCACTGCTTGCGGCTGACCTCCTCACAAGGCCCAGTGTGGGGAAGGCCTGAGGAGGTTCCGATGAGGAAATGGTTGGGTGTGAGGGCCTCCGGATCCTTAGGATCGACAGAGACATGGGTCAGAGGCCGAGAGTTGATGGAGTGCTCGGCCTCTGTCAGCAGCGTCAGCAGCACTTCCTCCTTCAGCGCCCGCTGATGCAGGGTCGCTCCCAGCGCCGTCTTGACGGAGCGTACTAGTCGCTCCCATGCTCCCCCCATATGTGGAGCCCCTGGTGGTATGAATTTCCACTTCATACGGTGCTCGGTTCCAAAGTGAGTGAAGTCTTTGGCCCACTCCTTGTAAGCCATGCGTAGTTCGGTGTCTGCCCCTCTGAAGTTGGTGCCGTTGTCAGAGTACATGACCCTGGGCCAACCTCGACGCGCCGCCATTCTTCTTATCGCCATGAGCGCGGAGTCTGTAGATAAGCTCGCCACCAGCTCCAGATGTACTGCCCTTGTGACTAGGCAGGTGAAGAGGGCTCCCCATCGTTTCTCATGCCTTCTCCCTATGACCACCGTCATTGGACCAAAATAATCGGTCCCACAGTGGGTGAAGGGTTGCTGCGTCTGAATTAGTCGTTCTATGGGTAAGTTACCTGTGACCGGTTTCACTGGCATAATCTTCCTGATGCGGCAGAGCTGGCATCGTTGTGCGATGGCTCGCACTGTAGGGCGTAGGTTGACCACCCAGTATCGCTGCCTTAAGTCGTTGATAACGCGTTCGTTGTTTGCGTGACCAGCTTTGCGATGTGCGTCTTCCACCAGTAGTCGTGTGAACGGGTGTTTGCCATGTAGAATTACCGGTGTTTTCGTGGTGCTTGTGACCGCTGCGTGTCCAATTCTTCCTCTGACCTTGAGGACCTGGTCTTCCATGTAAGGGTCCAACTTGTATAGGCTGCTAGACTTGGGCACGGGTCTCCCCTTCTCAAGTAAGTGTATTTCTTCTGCGTAGTCTTCGACCTGCGCTTGCTTCAGCCATAGTTTTTCGGCCTTCTCTATTAGGTCGACGGTCATCTGACTGGTCCTGTCCCTGCACTTTTCTCTGAATAGGAAGGGCACCGCTGTCGCTCGCAGTAGCTTTTCATACGAAGAGAATCTTCTTATGTCGGGTAGGTGAGAGGGGCGTTCTTCTTTGGCTTCTTTTACCACGTATGTCACTTCGCTTTCGACGACGTCTTCTTTGACCTTTTCTTTTGGCCAGGATTCTTTGTCTTCATACAGGAACATGGGGCCGGTGAACCATCTATCTTCTGGTTTCATGCGTAGGGCGTAGTTAGGGCGCGTAGCGTCGTCTGCCACGTTGTGTTCGGTGGGCACCCATCTCCACTGGCTAGAGTTGGTTAGCTCCGCGATCTCACCCAGGCGGTGCGCCACGAACGCTGTGTACTTCACGGCGTCCTTCTGTATCCACCTCAGAACGGTTTGTGAGTCCGTCCAATATGTAACGCTTCTGGGCTTGTCTCGATGCTCCTTTAATATCGTCTCCGCCAGTCGTGCGCCGATCACCGCTGCCTGTAGTTCCAGTCGTGGGATGGTGACTGGCTTTAGGGGGGCCACTCGCGACTTCGCTGCTACCAGCCTCACGTCCACTCTTCCGTCTGGCTTCTGGATCCTCCAGTAAGCTGTTGCCGTGTATACTTGTTCACTTGCATCGCAGAACACATGGAGCTCTATGAGGTCATCTGGGTCCTTGCCGTAGCACCTTGGTATGCGTAGCTTCGTCACCTCGCTCAGGCTTCGCATCCAGTCTTCGAAGTGCTGCGCGTCTTCCTCGGGAATGGTCTCGTCCCACCCTACGTCGCGCCTCCACAGGTTCTGAAGCAGGATTTTGCCAGTGATCGTGAAGTGGCTGATGAGACCCAGAGGGTCATAGACTGCCATTACTGCTCCCAGTGCTTCTCGCTTTGTCGGTGCTCTATCTCTTGTTTTCACCTCGGGTGACAGCCGACTCATTCCGGTGTTGAAGCCTAGCTCATCTGAGCCTGTCTGCCATAGTAGACCCAGCGTCTTGTCGGTGTTCTCTTCCCTTTGTCCGAGTCTTACTTCTGTGTCTTGTGCCTGCTTCTCCATTGTTATGTTCTTCACCACGTCGTGTCTGTTCGAGCACCAACCCCTCAAGTTGAAGTGTGCGTTCTTGTGAATCTTCATGACTTCTCTCGCCGTCTTGACCGCCTCCTCTTCGGTGGTGAAGCTGTCTACGTAGTCGTCCATGTAATGGCTTGATGTTATAGCTTGCACGGCGTCAGGGTGTTCTTGAGAGTACAGCTTCGCGTTGGCGTCTCGTACTGAGTGCGCGATGAAGGGTGAACACGAAGCGCCGAATATCATTGATGTCATCTTGTACTTGTTCGGTGGCTCGGTGCGCTCTCGGTCTCGCCAGAGAAACATCTGTGCGGCTTGGTCTTGTTTTCTTATCTTGACCTGGAGAAACATTTCTTGTATGTCGGCTGTGACGGCTACCGGCCGCTCTCTGAACCTAAACAGGATCCCTGGCAGTGACTTCAAGAGATCAGGTCCTTCCAGTAGGTAGTCATTCAAGCACACCCCACTGTATCGGTGTGCGGCGTCAAACACCAGACGCATCTTCCCCGGCTTATTCGGGTTCACGACCGGGAAGTGCGGCAGGTACCACGCCTTCTTGCTTTGATCTTCCGTTCCCTGGCACTCCTGGGCGTATCCTTTATCAAGTAGGTTCTTGACCAGAGCGCCGTACTGTGCTGCGAAGTGTGGTGATGAATCCATCTTTCTCTCTATTATTTTCAATCTTCTCAAAGCACAGTTGTAGTTGTTGGGCATTGCAGCATCTTCATCACGCCATGGTAACCCGACTTCAAAATGGTCATCTACCTTCTTCATGGTGGCTTGAACCACGTCGATCGCCTTCTGATCTTCCGGTTTGACTTTCTTCGCTAATGAAACTCCTAGGGCATCGATCTGGAAGTGTGACTTCACCAATTCTTCTACACGACGTACGTCATCTGTCTGCCTCGCTGCGGACACGTCGTATAGATGCAGCACCACTTGTCCCTCTTGTTCCTTTAAAGTCGCGCGCGGAGCCGTGCCGTGGATCACCCATCCCAGCTGAGTGTACGAAGCCGCGGGTTCATTCTTCTTGCCCATGCGTAGTTCACGTGTGACTATCAGGTGCCAGTTGTCAGCGCCTATTAGTACCTTTGGTGTGGCTTCCTTGAAGAACGCGTCGTTTTCCAGGTCTTGAAGGTGGGCGTAGTTCAGTAGTGTTGACTTGTCTACCGTTTGCCCATGAAGTTGCAGGTCCTTCATCGTTCGTGCGCGTAGTTCTTGAAACTCTCCGTTCTGACCGCGTATCTGTAGCTTGACTTCTTGGCTACGTTCTTCATGTTGTTGTGAGGTCACACCTTGTATACGTAAAGTAGAGACGGGCCCACTTACTTGAATACGCCGTGTCAATTCTTCGTCGACGAGTGATGCCGTTGAGCCTTCGTCCATTAGCGCGAACGTTGACACCTGCCCGCCGGGTCCTTTTAATATCACGGGGCACATCTTTAATAACACACGTTGCGACGCGTTGCTCGGCGCGGAGACTGCCATCACTGCTTCTTTTGAAGGTTGATTCTCGACGTTGGTCGTCTTCACTGGGTTTTCACTATGTTGAGTCTCCTGTTCTTTGTGCAGCAACGCGTGATGTGGGCGGCTGCACGCTTCTTTGCCACATCGCTTCGCTCGGCACTGTTCACGTCGATGGCGCCTCGTTACACACTTGAAGCATATTCTTCCAGCACGTGCCCACTCCCATCGTTCGTTGACACTCATCTTCAGGAACTTCGCACATTTAGGTACTTCGTGATCACCACCGCAACACAAACATACCTGCTTTCTGTCTTCCTCCTTCTCCGATGTCGTGTAGATTACTTCTCGGCTCGCCTTCTTCTTTAAATTAATTTGCGGTACACTTCTAGTTTCTTTCTTCGGAGGGGGCGCGTTCGTCGTGTTAGTGAAGGCATATTTCATGGCTCGATCAGCCTCTCGCATCATGAACCTGGATAACAATATGACTTCCGGTTCGCGCGACGATTCCACAGCCTCAGAAGCGTAGTCGCACCATCTTGATTTTATGTGCGGGCTCAACTTGTCCACTACTTCACGAACTAACATCGGGTTCCATATGTATCCGCGGTTGTCCATGTTAGATAACACACACACTATGTTTTGTAGTTTCACTGCGAACGAATTTAATTCACTGGCCGCACTGGTGAGTCGAGGTAGCTTCTTCAAGTCTTCCATTACTCGGTCCATGAGTATCTCCGGCCTCCCGTAGTACTGTTCCAGAGTCTTCATGATCACTTGTGGGTCTGTCGCAGTATACAGGAGCGCTGACACTGCTTCTCTTGCTTCACCCCTAACGCAGTTTCGTAGTCTTGCTAAGTTCTCGATCGCAGTGAACTTGTACACGCTTGACGAGTCGGTGTATGCCGCCTTGAACGGCAGCCATTCGATGGCTGCTCCCGTGAATATCGGCAGCTCAGTGACTTGTCGTGGTGGCGGGCGGACGCGCATCATTTTGTCCAGCGTGTCGGCCAGCTGTTCTATTCCTCTTCCCACTCGGCGTTCTCCTCTGATGGGTGACCTTGATGCCGATCGTTGTCTTCTTCGGTCGTGTCTGGCAGGCGTGATGGCATCAACACATGTGGCGGGCTCGACGTAGGTGGCAGGTTCTTGGGCTGCGTGCGTGGTAGCGGGACGTGGAGGCCGTTCCTCCTGGGGCGGTTCCGTAACATGGGGGTGACTTCGGTCCATACTTTGAAGCCACTCGTCCACCCTGTCATCACTCCTGTGCACAGAGCCCTCTTCACGGGCCTCTGCCTCTGCTTCAATTGCCGACACTTCGTATTCAAATCGCTTGTTGACGAGCGCCTTCTCGATTTCCAGCTGTTCGTTTCGTATCGCAGCGATCTTCCTCTGTGCCTCGTACTCTGCCTTCTTCATGCGTGCCACGTCACTGCTATACGATCTTCTTGACCGAATCGTACTTGCTGAATCCCTCACAGACACGTTGTGTGCAGCTGTCATAGTTCTTACTGAATCCTGTGTGTGAAGCGCGGCGGACGTAGTCGGGTAGAACGACGCGGATGGCGTGACGAGCGATTCGCCATAATCGTACGCGGGCGCGGTGGCTCTACTCGCCGGTACGAGGCGTGGAGCCGGCGCGGCGGTCGCGCTATCGGTCGTAGTCGGCGCAACTCGACTCGCCGCGACGGTGGCGAGTGGTGCGTTCGCGAACGCGGAGGCGGCGGGACCGGTCCCAGCCGCGGGCGCAACGTACGGCGTGCGCGGCAACGCGGACGCGATGGTCGACGGCGACCTTGGCGGTTCCTCGAACGTGCGCGGGCGTCGACTATCGTAGCCCGATTCCGATTCACTTTCCTTGGCCGCAACGCTTCTAGTCTTCATGCTTGATATCTTGATTTACTTCGATCGACGATCTTGAATTTTCAGTTTTTCTTGATCCGGCTCGCTCGAAGGACCAGCTGACGAGGTGGACTGTATGTATCTTGAAATAAAACGTCGGACTTCTTGTTTCTTCATTTATTTCCCAGGATCAGTTTGCTGCTTGAGTGTTGAGAGAGGATTACAAGCTTGCAACAAACTGCCCTTTTTATATATATTTTTAACATAGTGCAAGTAGTGGAGGGCCTAGTGTGGTGCAGATTTTTATCTACAAGTGAGAGTTCGTAATTCCTAGATCTACGTGCTAGTGTCCCAGACAGGTTTCGACCTGTCCGTTCCTGTCTCCACCATGCTAGACTTCCACTCTGTGTTTACATGTGTGTGTAAGGGGTATCAAAACAAACCTATTCTTGTTATTTACAAGTCCCTAATACCAAATCATCGTTTATTTATCAATCAATGTTTACATAATAATAAGTCTATTTACATAATGAGCTACGTCGTCCGTAACAGTACGAAAAAAGTATGATTAGGATGTAACATCCTAAAAGGACACACCTACACTAACCTAATGTGTGATGTTCTTCAGAAAGTTTAGGGGCGTAGTATCGACAACTGGCGTACATAAATGACTAGATGAATGAACACAGACAAAGCGAACGATGCATGTAAAGATGGCAGATGGCGTTCTGTAGTATCTGCCAAAGCCTGTCGGAAAAGGCGCTAATATAAATGTTTGAAAGTATTTTCTAGATATCAAGCTTGCTTTTTAAAAGGCCTTGTACGTCAGCCTCTAAAACACGACAAGGCAAATACACAATCTTCATTGCATTCTCATCATCCGCCTCGCCTTTCCCCAACTATGTTGGGGTCGGCTTCCAGGCTAACCGGACGTAGCTAAATACCAGTATTTTACATGGAGCGACTGCCTATCCGACCTCCACTACCCAGTTAGTACCGGGTAATACGATTCCCTTTGGTAAAACTGGTTGTCAGACTTTTGGGCCACTGACTGCCTGTAACGACTGTCCAAGATCTACAAATGACAGTCGGGACCAACGGTTTAACGTGCTTTCCGAGGCACAAAGAAAACTCGGTATGTAATGGGTGGTCACCCATCCACAGACCAAGCTAGGCAAGCGAGGCGTAAGCTGGAAATTGATCCGAGCGGCTGTCATTATTTGGCCACGAGCTCCTCCTCCTGTTGCATCACATTGCGTAAGAAAACCAAACCAGAAAATTCCACTTTTATTCTCACTCGACAAACCAGTACAAATGTACTTAATCCGTCTCCATTACACAAGAAAACAAATATTAATTCAACAATAGTAGCATGAGTGACGTCCGTCTACCCATCAACGGTTTTTAGATCTTTTGATCGAATGCCAGCGACGACCGCCGGTTGTCAGTTTTATAGGTTAGTCGACTTACTGGCGTGGCGATATAAATGATAGCTTTAGCCCGCTGCTTCGCTCGTGTTATAGTCGGAAATTATTACACGGGAACTTTTTAAAATAGCTTATGACAATCAGAGATAATGTAGTTTCCCATTAGTGAGAGGAATTGGATCAGTAGTCCCGAGGTGTCCCTAGTGTCAGAGTTTTATGCTGCCAATGGGCTTCTGACTTGGCTTTTCATGCCGTCGAGAAAGGTCTCTCATCAGGTATGCTGGTTTCCTCACGATGTTTTCCTTCACCGAAGCAAGTGATTCAGCAGAAACGCAGTTCCGAAAACTCCCTGGTAAATCCAAACTCACAAACATTACCTCTTTCTATTATTTATTAGATTTTAGTCGTGCTTCTTCTGTATTTTAGCTTTTAGAGTAGTTGCTGAGTATTTTTACTGTGTGGGAATTTTCAGTTATAGAAGTCTGTTGTTACGATGTATCTGTAATCTAATATTATAAATACGAAAGTTTGTGACGATGGATGCATTTTTGTTACACTTTCACGCGAAACTACAAAACGGATTTAGATGAAATTTGGCACATAGATAGTTTATAACCAGGATTAACATATAGCATATTATACTTTTTTCACGGTAGTATGATCCCGTTGGACAGGTAACGAACTTCACGCGGGCGAAGCCGCGGGCATACCTAAGCTAGTTAATGTAGAAAGTTCTCACTCGTAAGAAACACATTAGCAGATGTACGAGTATTAAGTAGTTGATAGCAATTTGCTTGCAATTTCTGAAACTAATTCCAATTTGACAAACTCTCAATAAATAATGATACTCTACCAGGAACATAGACGTTTCTTTGAGAAAGGTAGACATATTTGTATTTTTAGGGTTCCGTACTTCAGTCAGCAAAACAGACGGACAACAAAGTGATTCTATAAGGGTTCCGTACCCTTATAGGATCACTTTATTGTACGTCCGTCTGTCAAGACCCTTTTTGTAGGAACGCGTGGAGGTATCAAGCTGAAAGCTACTCCTTGGAGCAGTGAAAAAAACTAACTTGTAAATCGATGCGATCAAAAGAATTGACCATTTATGTCGCATATTTTGCGATTTCACAAGGGAGTCAAAAACTATTGGGTAATATTCTTACAGCACACGTAAAGGAAACAATCTGAAAACCAAATATAAATATGTAGTTTAATAACAAAATACCTACAAGTTTGTTCGAAACCCTTTTATTATTTAGCTTTATTTGACATTTCCAACATTAAATCAAAAAGAACTACGCATATTTAAATAACTTCATAAACCACAGAATACCTACATCCAAAGAGTTATTGAAATTGCTTGTTTAAGCCTGAATGAGAAACGCGACGGAACTACGATGTTCTAAATATTTCTTTCATCAACATAATATATAAATCGTTCTAAATATTAGAACATGGTTGAGATGGGCATTTAAATATAGCAGCCAAACATTTTCTTCTAGCAGATTATAGAGACGGCAACACACTCCCTGGGAATAATTCTGTTATTTGAAATCTGTCATCAGTCTCCTGTCCTAATGTCAATTTATTTGGGGTCGGTGATATCTTCTTCCTCCATACTTCTTTATTACTCGTCATCTCAGCAGTCATCTCCTTTCTCGCCATCATCCTTTGCACAGTCCATCCATCGTTTCTACATTCACAGTCAACATTTTCCACACTAAATAGACTAGACTAGACTTGTAATTGGCTCTCAGTCTCACTCACTATTTTTATTCTGTTTTCTTTAGCTGTAAGTCTTCCAAAGTTCATAAATAAATAAATAAATAAATAATTTTTTCCCATTCCTCCGCATATCAAATGTCCATACCACGATTAGTATTTAAAATCTGTAAGTACGTCCATTAAATGAGACTGCATCGCCATCGTTAGTCGAGTGGTCGCAACCGCGACTGCTGAGCATGGAGTCCTGGGTTCGATTTCCAAGTCGGGCAGTGTAATTGGGTCATTCTATCAGGAATTTCTCTGTAGCCGTCACGTAGTCTAATATTATGCCCTGTTAGGCAATAGACTCGCCCTGTATAACATGGGACGTGAATATAACTGGCGAAATCTGGGTGTTCCATTGGGTATACTTCAGCCTAACCCTTCGTGAATTACAGGCGTAATAATATGTTGTGTTCATTAATTTTAATATTTACGAAACATTTCTCCAAAACTACTCATGTATGCACACGTGGTCTAATAAACTATGCTATACGAATAGAATTTGCAATGTAATACCATTATTAATTCTGACGCAAGTTTCGCCCGGCTGCGTATGCGCACCTATGCAGGCATTTTATGTTACTATTATTGAACACATATTGATATCAAAGGGGGTTATGGAACTCGTAAACATTCGCTTCAATCGATTCGATCCTATTATAATAAAATATTATAAATGTGAATTTGTATGTTTGGATGATTGTTACTCAATTGCGTAAAAATGGATGGAAACGGATTTGGATGAAAGTTGGCATACAGATAGTTCACATACATGTCGGATCCGGTCATTGGTACGGGCTTAAATTAATCGCAAGTACGCAGAGGTGATATCACGCGACCTACTGACAAGTCTACCCACACCACTGCGTGCTTCTACAGAGCCCTGTTGTTTATAGCCCACAGCGAGGACGACATTGAAACTCTGATTGCAGCGCAGTTGAGACGTCCTGGAACTGTACCCGATTCATTGTGCCCGGTGTAACGTCTTAAAGTGTAATTTCAAGTAATTTGTTAGTTTAATAGAAACAGTGTATCGCACCCAGTGTATTTTCATTGCACGAATCCCATCTGCTGCCCACATGATGTACAAACCTAACGGAATAAATCCTGACAATAATATAACACATACACAAACTCACGTCTTTTTTCAAGGCGGGAAGGCAGAAACCCACAGAACGCAACTTATTACGATAAACAGACAGTTTATTAAGTCCCTAGATAACACGTAGTATACTTTCATCTCGATAGTACGGTCCTGTGGGATAATTTCCGACCTCTAGACGAAGCCGCGGGCAAAACATAGTTATTCTATATATATTTAAACGTGTGACGTGAAAGTCTGGTACTCTAGACGTAGAAAACTGTTAGCTGTAGAACTAAGGAAGTGTTTTCTATACTCATTGTGCGTATTGAGTCTTGATTTATGTTTCAAACAATGTGGCAGCTTATTTTAAACTTACAAAACAATTGTTAAACTAGTTATAGCCATTTTCCTCAACCTTAGGCGATACGTAAAGTAATGCCTAAATAATATTCCACTGCTGGATTATCAACCGTCGACTTAACGCCGGGAGTTGAAATTCGATCACAGCAATATAACTAAGGTATTCATTTAAGTTTTATGTAATGTTGGTGAAAACAGGCATTAGTTACTCCCAGAAACAATTACAGTTTTCAGTAACTAGGAGTATTTTCTGTATACTAACGTGATAATCGGCTGTGTGTTACTTGTTACATTTACTGGACCGCACGTTGCATACCAGTTTGATTAGTCTTATAGTTTTATTGCAAAACGCATGCCAACTCGTAAAGATTGTAACAATATCGAGTGCACAATAAATCGATGCTGTTTTCGCTACTCGTTTGTTTTCGTACTTGTTTTGTTCCTTCATGATACACACATAATAGATATCTGGAGTCGTCGGAAAACTTGAGACTACAGAAGCCATGAATGCATTCTTCCAATTATTACGACAAGACAGTTTTACAGTAGAAATTCGGACTATGGGATGCCTTGCCTTGTCAGAAAAGCGCGTTAGACCTTGTCCACTTTTAAAAATGTGGTCAAAAATTACTAAGTATCTCTCTCCATAAGCAAGCACTATACATGATTTTTTGTTCTTGTTTCCCCCACATAGAAAATATTCAGCGGTCATTTAAAAAATATATATATCCTGTTCCATACATTTTGACCGTGTAGGTAATGAATGCACTTTTATGTAAAAATTTCTACCTAAGTGGCTCAGAATGAGTACTCTGAGTACGTGGTAACCGTTTTCGCGTCGGTGTACTTTCCACATCGTATGCTTTAAGTATGTATGTGTATATATTTTATTATATAAATAGTACCTACTCTATCCTAATTTTGTTTTGAAAAGGTATCTCTTAGCGATAAGACCGCCCATTGTGTCACCTCAAGTGAAATGTTTTCTTTTATGTTTATTGAAATGCGTATGGTGTACATGATAATGAATATTCTATGTTTCTATCTATCTACTCTATAAACCTCTCGAGATATGCATTGAGTGTCAATAGTAATAACGTTTGTTTCGCTGGGATAACATGCAAGAAACTATGGCAGATAATTCTAAGGTAATAAAGATCACTGTCTGTGTTTCTGTCATTTATTTGGCAGCGGATATTTGGCAGTTAGAGAACGCTGAAAATGTGATGAAACAATTTATGATTTTGTGTGTCACTAATAAAGTTAATAGTTAAAATTATGAGTATGACATTTTAAGTGTGCAGTTCAAGGTGGTGCTGCTTATCAAGTAAAAATGCATCGATATGTCAAACTTGGTACATTTATTTAGTTCTGTGTTTTCCTGACTGTACAGATAAGTTGGCTGAAGCTTTTCTTTAACTTAACGCAATCCGGTTTTTTTTTCTTTATTGCTGATAGAATGTTTTCACAGCATGGTTGGCGCAGTGGCTGAGTGATTGGGTGCTGCACTGCGTGTCGCAGGTTCGATTCCCGCACTGAAAAAAATTTCCGGGTCTGGCTATTTTTGTATGTGGGTTTAAATGTTTATAAAACGCGCCTATGATAACAAGTTTAACCGACTAACTCCTGCACTTTGATCGATTTACATGGCATAGACAAAATGAAAGAACAACTTCCTAGTAGAAAAGAAAAAAAGAAAAACTTCCTAGTATGGGTACTAGGAACTTTTTCTGTATCGTAGGCTAGGTTTAAAAAAACAAATGTCATTAATTGTCTATGCCACCTTCATAGATGAGAGTCAATAAACTACAGACGATGCAAATCGATCAAAGTGCAGGAGTTAGTCGGATAAACTTGCAGTGCAGTCATCGATTCGGTTACCGTTGCCTGTCTAGCCGCCTGGCTGTTTGATGTAGTGCTTCCTCATATTGCTTTGTCAGACAGCTATGTGATACTAGATTGATATAGAGGAATAGATATATTACTAATTGGAAAATTACTTTAATTTGAATAAATCTATATGTATTTTATCGAGGATTACTAGAAGAATATTTAATTTTCTTTCTGTGCTTTGATCAGAATAGGCTGACCTTGGTGATTTTTTAACATGAACCATTCCAAAAGAAAAAAACACCGGCCAAGTGCGAATTGAACTCGCGAACCGAGGGAACCGTATTATAGACTTGTAGGTATTTTGTTATTAAACTACACATTTACGGTTTTCCCTTTACTTGTGCTATAAGACAATGCTTCTTGCCAAATTTCATGACTCTAAGTCAACGGGCACTACCTACCTTATAGGTTTTCGACCCAAAACCTATAGGGTACTTCCGGTTGCCCTAGAATTGTCAATTTTGGTTAAATGCAAACTCACAAGTAAAGGGAAAATTTCGAAAAATAAAAAACAGACAGGCACAAGGACAGACAGACGGACCAGAGAGTGATCTTATAAGGGTTCCTTTTTTACCTTCTGAGGTACGGGACCCTAAGGACGACCAAAATATGATTTGAAAGGATGGTATTGGCAGAGTGGAGTCGCTACTGAGATGATGACTTATCGATATGTAAAGAAGGAGACATACCTACTCTGGTGACCCCAAATAAACCGAGACAAGGGCAGAAGAACGACGAATGGGCATCCATCTGTCTTAAACCCTAGAAGACATGTTCAGAGAAGAGTCCTGTCTCCTAATAGTAGGACTTAAGACCATATAGAAAAACCCGACGATAACTGTCGGGCAGAAGCCCAACAGACAACACCCGTCTGGTCGGAGGATCCTCCCTTTTCTATGGGTGATGAAAAACTTTACAGCCCTGTTCTTCACACCGCTATTGGCTGAATAAGTGATGATCAGGCTTTATGCTTATGCAGAGCAATAACCTAATTGAAATGCACACACAATTAGCTAAGAACATCAAACATGAAGGGATACGTGCGAACAGCTTCAGAAACGACTTGTAACGACAGCCGTCAGCTCCGATATGAGTTATACCTTAGCTGCAAGCCACTGCATTGATTGACACGTAATTATAGCTATCCAGCACGAGTTAATAATAGTTGGGACTGGGATTCATAACATCCTGTATTTGTGTGTGCTGGTTATAGATCGATTGGCCGGATTGGGACTGACCACATGTTTTGTCGGAATCGGCTTGAGCTAGTCAGAAAGAGCATAAGCTATTATGCCTTTGCAATAAAATCGAATAGTCCGACGAGGGTCGAGACGCTCGTGGCTTAATAATAACAGCCGTTCGGGTCTATCTTCTGGTTAACCCGCGCTAGACTAAGTACTACCTAACTTGGTCGGTGGATGGGTGACCACCCATTACATACCGAGTTTCCTTCGTGCCTCGAAAAGCACTTTGTCGTTGGTTCCAGCTGTCAATTGTAGATCTTTGACAGCTGTTACAGGTAGTCAGTGGCCTGAAAGTCTGACAACCAGTATTACCAATGAGTATCGTATTACCCAGTACTAACTGGGTTGTGGTGGTCAGATAGGCAGTCGCTCCATGTAAAATACTGGTATTCAGCTGCATTTAGTTACACTGGAAGCCGACACCAAAGTAGTTGGGAAAAATCTAGGCAGATGATGATGAGTCCGACGCGGGTCAAGTCGCGCGTCCGAACCAAATCGAGTGACTTGTTTTTGGCCTTTATTGCATGGATTCAAAATTTGTTCTGATCAGCTCAAGCTAATTCCGCGTCGTTAAGTGTGGTCACTCTTAGAAAAACCGCCTGGTTTTTCTACCTGACAACGTACTTATACCTAAGCAAAATTTCAGGATGGTTACAAACAAACTTACTTTCGCATTTATAATATTAGTAAAGGAACACTTTTATCTGTGCTATTCCTGTTTACAGTTTTCCTCACTGCTAATTTACTGGCAAAGCTCTCAGAGTTCGTAAGCTGAACTCTTAGAGCTTTTTGCTTTCGTTAACATTTCTCTCTCTGCCAACTTGATTTTAACGTGTTTTCATGTTTTTGCATAGACTATTAAAAAGAGAAGACTTGTAGGAAATGTCTGATGGACACATAAACATAACATCACGTGTGTAATCCCCGAAGGGTTAGGCAGAAGTGCGTGCAATAGTAAACCAACATTGCCATCAACCGAGCACAAATCCAGACTCCGTGGCTACTGAGAAATGCTTGATGGACGCATATGAAAACAAATAGTAAAGTATTTTCAAGAAGAGACCTATGCGGGTAGGACGGGGTGTTATTAATAACACTTTTAAATCTTATGTTTGTTAGTCATGTGTTCGCTAGTAAACTAAACAGTTACAACACAACCGTTTATAGAAAACAGTATTCGTTTCTCTTGTTTCTGAATACGTAACTACTCAAATAAATCTAATGTCAAATAACAAGTTACCTTATGGGGTCAAGCGAGGATCAAAAACAGATTATACTAGTTAACAAAAGGATTGACCTCAGTTAAGTTGAATAGGCTTCCAAAAACCAGGGGTTACAAACCCCTGAGGAGATAAACCGACGGCTACGTTACGTAAACAGTGTATAAAAATTACTACCTCCCATAAATGGTAAAAGAAAATAGCTCTCAGATTACAGGGCTCCACGCAAGGAGTTCAAAAATGCATGATACTCACAACCCTTTGAAAACAGTGGGCGTAACACGAGCTCCTGGAGTAAACGTAACATAAATTCGAAAGATTTTGAAGTTGAAAGCGTTTTGCACAAAATATTTTAAGACATAATATTTTATTTCTTATATACTAATATTATAAAGAGGTAAAATTTGATTGAAAGTTTGTATGTAGGGGGTAATCTTCGGACATACTGAACCGATTCCGAAAATTTTTTTCACTAACAGGAATCTACATTATCCCCGAATGCTGTAGGCTACATTGAAAACGTTCCCCATAACGGGAGCGAAACCGCGATCAAAAGCTAGTTATTTCTATTATTAATACTAATTGGGCTTATCGCAACAATAACAACAAAGTATAGTTGTTTGTAACTTTGCTTCCAAATCTTTCGAATGTACGTACTGAATTCCAGCTTACTTCTTTAAAATTTCATTAGGTTGGTAACGAAAATACAGTAAGAGAACACTTTAGATAATATTTTGCAACACACTCGGTTTGTTTAAGAAATGTAGAAAGTGGATGCTTTTATGCTATCTATAGGTCTAGGAATATTTTACAGTAAAGGCCTTCAGGTATTTTGTACATCTTTGTATATAAGGGTAGTCTTGTGTAGCTTTGGTCGTCTTGAAATCGACGCCTCGGGCGAATCTACATTGTGTATCAAGATTTATTGAAAGCCAGTCAGTTGAAAGTTTTATTGCATCGTCAAGTGGACAAGTTGCGTTGAGACACCGTGAATCCAAAAACGTTCAGACAGTCTTGGATATTTTATGGTTAATGCTTTCGTCAAATTTTTGAAATCGACATTGATTAAATAAGTAACGGTGATGGAAATGTCTTAAATGTATGGGACTGACATCTTGTAGGAAGTCGTAGAAGTACCAAGTACCTACTTTGAAAGTAAATTTGCACGCACTTACTAGGTATAAAATTTATCGTAGCTCAGAATAAACAAACTTAATCTAAAAGAAACAAACTCTATGATAGTTTTTCATAACATAAAGTATCTAATTCGCAGAAAATTTCCTCCACTATCATCTCCAACATCAACAAAGAATTTAATCCAATCCGAGCTTTACAAATTCATATTACAAAAACCGAACGAGATCCAATTCATTTAAATTTATTTAAGGAGTAGTCTACGAATAGCTTTGAATTTGTAACTGATGAAAGAACATCGCCGATAGCAAACTAGATTGTAATAAAAAGAGTTTTTTAAATCCGCAAAGAAATCTTACAGGCAACAAAAGGAAAAGTCGGGAAGGTTGGACTGCCAAGAAATCTTGTGCAGTCGGTATGGTTGGGGGTAATCCTCTTAACGGCAGAGGGAACTGGGTTGCTTACAGTGTGTGACTGTGAAACCAGGTGTGGGGAATTAATAAGTAAGGCACTGTTGTGGTTTACATAAAAAAATCCTCGTTTTCAAGCGTGGCTTGAAATGCGCGCTTTATTGCCCTCTGACATGAACGTTGTCGTTCGTGTTTTGAAATGTTTGCGGTTGATGTGGGTGAACCACTTGAAATAATGTAAGGTAGTTAATAACTTTTTTTTTTCAGTAAGAAGTAACTAATAAATCTTGCTATTTGGGTAAATGCATCTGACGTCACTTTACTTAATCTTGAACTATTCTCTATATATTGTTTTAAGCTATCACGATTTATAACTAAACTGTAAGTTTAATTATAAACCGTGTCACTTACGGGATATCTTCCGCGATTCTCAATTATTGTAATACCAGGAGCTCACAATAATTGAAAATCACGGAAGATATCCCGTAAGTGACAGAGTAAGTTTATTCTCTAGAATATATCACAAAAGAAGTACTATAACTCCTTGCTTCAACGCCATGTATGCAATTCGCCAACGTCGTGAAAACGACGGCCGAACCATGAATCCACTCGAGCCATCCTCATGTGTGAAGCTTAAGCAATATATTTCACGTCATGGCTTATTAATAACGTCTACAATACTATCCTAGCTATTACATTACATAATTTATTGCCCAAATCCTGCCATACGTAGGTACTAGCGTTTCCTCTCCCCAACTTGGATTAAAGTGATCGCAAGATGAGAGCTATAACTAATATCTCCTAGACCTACCTTATAAGAAGCACATTTGGATTCTACTAGACGTACTGGAGTATATTTATTATTTTAGTATTGAAGAGGATAATACTTTTCTTTGGTTCGGGAGGAAATATGGAGAGGAAAAGTAGGTTACCTATTTTCGCAGTAAAGCTTTATCTCCTTGGCTTTATTGAGATAGAATCCGAAAATAAGGCTCGTGGACATAGAAAATATACTTCAAAGGAGTTCAGTATTATCGAGTTTTCTATCAAAGTTACTAATAAACCTCAAAACGATACAGGAACTTCAAACTAAAAAGAAGAAGAAAACAGTCATCTAAAAGAACATAAAGTTGAAAATACTTGCAGTAAACTCGTCTAACTTTAAGTAACAACTCTTTTCCGGGGCAGCAGTCAATATTGCACAAGTATTTTTGTCGAGGAACGAGTGCGGGTGACAGGTCATCTGGAACAAATCTCCAACTAGCTCGGCTGGAATCTAGTTTAGTGGCATTAATAGCTTATACTTTAGCGATATTAACAATGGATTTTAATCTCGTTTTATCTGCTGTTGTTGACGGATAATTAGGGAAGGTTTTTGTGGTAAATAAGCAGAAGCTGCTTGAATTGCTTTTTAGAAATTGAGGAGTAATCTATATCAATCACAATTAACACATCTTCTATAGAAATAAATAAAATTGAAGTGTCTGTTTGTAATTTCAAAATAACAACTTTTTGCTGAATGCATATGAATGTATATACGGTACGGATTTTGACAGGACTTTTACTGGCAGATAGCTAATGTTATAAGGACTCACTCAGGTTCAGTGGAAAAAATTAGACCCTTGAAAATGATAACAAAAATCCGATTCAAATTGAGAAGTAATCCATACTATCCATACTAATATAAAAAATGCGAAAGTAAGTTTGTTTGTTACCTTTTCACGCCTAAATGACTGAACCGATCGTCCTGAAACTTTGCATAAATATGTTGTCAGGTGTACAGAAATGGAAAGGGTACCTTTCATCCCGAGAAAACTATTATTCCCGATGAATACACCAATAACGTCATTATAATAATTGATGGCGCCACGTGTCTTTCGAATCATAATTGAATTAGATTTTAACAAGCCGAGTACAACCCGAATTGGTTGTCAAATTCTAAATTAACGCGAGCGAAGCCGCGGGCAAAATCTAGTATGCTAATAATAATAAGGTCGCGGGCAACAGCTAGTTTAGATATAAGATCTAGGACATTATATCAAACTGCATCTGGCAGGGCTTGTTGGAATCAAACTTGGCAGTCCGGGCCCCAAAAGCAGTTCGCAAAGTTCTGGGCTTCGTGAGTTTGTCTGTCCGTCTGCCTGTCTGTAAAGGGTTGTTCTGTCGTCGTAGTGACTTCTATGGCAAGAATAGCTACTCACCATTGTAGAGGGCTAGGATAAATTATATCCTACCTACAGCGGCCTGTGTCGCTGCAAAGGGAACGGAATAGGATGATTATGTGATTGCTAATAGTAGTCCTTGAGTACCAAATCCATTACAAGGTTCTAGTAATAGTCTATGATCGTAAAAAAAAAACAAAATAAAATCGTGTTTATCAATATTTGCTACTTTCTGTCCCTTAGCTCATTTAAATCCGCGCGCCCGAAGATTGAGAAACGTATTTGCATATCCCATTGATTTTAAAATCTGTTGAGGATCTGATAACAGTCACGTACGCTCGTGATTACAGCAATTGCTTCTCTTAGCTGATTGTCTTTACGATACAGCTTTGTACCGTTTCGGTAACAATAAGTTTGAAATTCAACACACGGATGTGGATTTTCGATGTTGTAATTTTGTAAGAAAGTAAATATAAACGTCTTCATTTTACTTTCTGTGATTACTTTTTGACTGGAATAAAAAAAGATTTTTGTCGGCGCAGCATAAGTACATACATATTACATTACATAACATCGTTAAGTTAGGCAGAGGTGTACTTGGGCTGCGGGACTGTTCGAAAGAGATACCGCGGCCCTGGAACATAAAGGGCCAAAGAAGGAACATGGGTGGTTTTTAGTCAGTAAGAGTCTGACACTCCCTTCCGCTCCGCCCAGAGCGGGAGGGGTCATTTGACGATTTCCCCCCTACAAAAAAAATAAAATAAAAAAAAGGCAGAGGTGTACTTAACCTACATAATACTACATCAACATTTCTCCAGTTATGTTCAAGTCCCACGTAATAGGGGACAAGCCTATTGTCATCAACCGGGCACAAATCCAGACGCCGTGGCTGCTACTGAGAAATTCCTGATGGAAAAACTCAATATAACTTTGTACAACCCGGGAATCGAACCCAGGACCTCGTGCTCAGCAGTCGCGCTTGCGACAACTAGACCAACGTGGCAATCAGTTTTCTTCTTCAATACTTATATATTAGACGTCATCTCAGTAGTCACCCTCTTTCTAGCCATATCAACGTCGCATTTAAAATTGTACAAAAGACAAAAACTTTAAAAGGGTCAAAACGCTTATATTTGTAATTCTCTAAACCTTTAACCAAATCCTTTATCAATGAAAGTTATCAAGCGAAAAATCATAAACCCAGTCTAAAAAAATCAGATAATATATTATTATATCAACCAACCGAAATTTAATTTTTGACGCCAACCACGATACAGAACTCTTCAAAAGAATGTTTGGAAAAATTTAAGCTTCCGAAAGTTAAATGGAAAAGTTTGGCACTTAAATTGACAGTGTAGCCGGGTCGGGTCTACCCAAAGGGGGTTAATAAAATCGGTTTGTGACATATAAATAAAGTGTTATATCTCTATTCCGGCCATAATAAAATAACTTTATGCTAAACTCTGTGAACGGAGGGCGAGTGACCTCAGTTAGGTCGGGATTATTTGTTGAGTCCCTCTAATCATTGTGTATTTTCAACCATAAATTCAGAAATTTTAACCGCATTCGTTGACAATGTTAGGTAGCTTATTAGGAACTGAAAAGCATAAGCTCTACAACTCTATAACATTTTCACTCAAATTAAAACAACTATTGTGTATTATATTTTCTTCTTTAGCCTATATTGTCCCACTGCTGGGCAAAGGCCTCCCCCATAGCCTTCCACTCTTCCCTCCGTGCGGATTACTCCGGTTTTTTTTTACCAATATTTGCAAAATAAAGCTCTATTCTATTCTATTGTGTTTTTCCTTTAGAATTTCCTTTTCCAGCAAATGAATTGTAGTAAAAACCAGTACATACAATGCCTTTTTTATATCGAATATTTTGTATAGGAAAATTCCAAAAGAGTCTGAGCACCTAAGCGTTTGTTTGTGGTAGGGATTTCCCCCGGTAACAAGTAATAAAAAAGTCTTAATACTTGAGGCTGAGACGGGTAAGTGAAAGTTAACCGGACTCGACGAGCAATCAAGACTTTGAAAAATTAAGCTCTTAATTAAAAACGAATTCTTAAACTTGCCTTGTTAATATACACGGAAAATATTTGTTAGGTAAAAGGGGAAATGCAGGGATATATTATTAGTTTGCGATGAGGAATTTTGCCGGGAAAGTCAAGAGTTTTGCTTGTTTTAGTGCGGCGTGATGGTAGGTACAGTAGGGTAGTAGGTATCTGAATCTAAATATGTTTTTTTTTTTTTGTCTAAAGAAGATTTTTAGGGTTCCGTACCCGAAGGGACCCTATTACTAAGCCTCCGCTGTCCGTACGTCTGACTGTCAGCGGGCTGTATCTCACGATCCGTAATAGTTAGACAGTTGAAATTTTCACCTAATGTGTATTTCTGTTGCCGCTTTAACAACAAATAATACAAAATAAATTTAAAATTTAAGGGAGCTCCCCCTACTACGATGGGTCGGAACCCATTTTTTTTTTTGGTGGGTGGGAAATCGTGAAGATAGTGTCAAACTTCCCTCAGAACCCTGAGTCCGAATCGCACATGGCCGGTTATTCTTTTTACTTTTTCTTAGACATTCCAGCCCGATACTGACTCGGAAGTGGGAACTGGGAGTATTTCATTTTATTTTTTGTTCTTTTAAAAAGCTTTCAAAATAATCTGAACAGGTGGTCTAATCTAAACAACACCTCTTGAAGGTACTTGAAATAAAAACGCGTTCAATTCTGCTCTGGTTTTAAATCTTTAAGTGCACAAAAATGAAAAAAAAAATGTAGTAAGCTCAAGCGAACTTATTCTAGTTAAAGTTCTAAGAACATGTAATAGATAATTATGTGGTTCAGATCGTTTATTGATAATTTAGCAAAAAAATGATTGCCTGTATTTTTGAACTCTTCACATTGTCTTTGAGTGAATTAGGTTAAAATAATATTTTAGATATTTACGAAGTATAATAACTTACTTTAGACTACAGTCACTTAAATAACAACGTTTAGGCCATAGCTCAAATCTGCAGAATCCTTCCCAAACCCATTCATATTTTAGAAACACTAAACAAACGGCTCACACGAAATCTTAAAATAATAATCGTTTATTTCTGTTTATCTTGAGGTTAGACATCGTTAACGACACGTGCATCGCACGCACCTACATAATGGCAGACGGTTATAGAATAATAAGTAAATGGAGTGCTGATAATATTCGCATACTTTTGCTAAGACTCCGGGACGCGCCAAGAATTGCCTGTCATCTGTCACTCACGTAGGAATAATGCTTAAGCCAGATTTGTACGTCTGCAGTCCACAGAAAAGTTTGTTATAATAACTTTTGTAATATTAAATAATAAGAACCGTTTACAGAAGACTTTTTACAGACAATTCAAGACATTGAAATTGAGAACAGACACATTATAGGTGTTAATAAAAATTTAACACTTTACACACACGCTAAAGTCAGACAGACACGCGCATTTGCACGTACGTTTGCCAATATCTTTCTCGCAATCCACGCGCCCCTTACCATTCCATCAGTTACTTACTCTGTACCCTCACCAGAGATCGTGCATCATCCCAACAATGACAGCTCCAGATATAGACAGATGCGATTGCCTCACTTGCCCTGCTGTGACGTGAGTGAATAATTGGTTTGCAAACGTAAATCATACGCGAATAACAAAAGTTTACAAGTACACCGACTAAAAGACACCATTCGTTAGTGTTGTCTACATTGGCCCCTGCCTGTGGCGAGTGTAACAGATGGTACTACGAATCGGTATTCTGCTACCGGAACTCGTAAGTTATATGATATTATGAGCTGATATTCAACGTCAGCTATAAATGCCAACTACAGAACTTCAGCTTACTAAATGACAGCTGCAAATCTGATCATTGCGTTTGACAGAGTGTTTACTAGTCTCCATATTTACATATTACATCATCTAACAAGTACATATTTTTATTACTATCATAGTTTTGTAGTTTGTAAATAATTTTTAAAATAAACCTTTTTAACGAGCTGACTTTCGAGTCAATCATAAATGTCGAGCATAAAACATAATCATGTAAATACAGCTTCAAAAACTGATCATCATGCTCTATTGGTATCTACAGTATACATAGGTATATTATATGTAGTAGTATTCTACGGGCAGATCCGTCTGCAAACATTATGCAGAACACAGACGGATTTTCTACTATAAAGGTTACTACGATACCCAAGGGAAGCTACGGCTTCAACTATTTGCTTCACAGAAAATAGGAAGGAAAACTGAGAATACAAGGAACAGACACTATTTAAACATTTACAACAACATAACACAGTTGTTCTATCTTCTACAAAGTTGCAAGTTGTAAGAATTCACGCAGATAAATGTTGCTTAATGACCCACCTAGGCTATACAGATAGACTCGGCGCTTTACCCAATGTTACTTTGTTTTGAATAACCTTGCGTGGCTTGAAAACCATTACTAGTTTAGGGGCGCTTAGAAAAGTGTTTTCAAGGCCACCGTGACTTTATATTCGTCTTACAACGGCAGCACACTTCACGTTACCAATGACTACTAAACATTCATAAAACAAAAATAGGTACTTATGAGATTTTAATAATTTCAAAAAAAAATAATAATAATTAATTATTATGACGCATGCGGCATGACGTAGTTGAAACACCCTGATGCAAGTGATGATCTACTCGACTCGTGCGCTGGGTAGGTACATTCTACCGCTTGACACGCGAACATTATTTACAGGATGTTTCATAATTCTAATGTATTTTTTATTTTTCTTTGTATCTTAATAAAGGTATTTTATGTCGGATACATTGAGTGGACCACTTTTGTAAGACGACTATAAAGTCACGGTGTATAATGTGATAATAGGTAGGTGATAGGTATATATACCTATTCCCTTTTAATAAGATACTCTAAAGATGGTATATTCTCAGTTGATTTTTAAAACCTGCGAAGCTCGTTTCTGTTTCTCAAAGGTACACTATTGAATCGAAACTGGTACAGCCTTTAAATATTCGATAGAAATTTCCGACGAAGAACCGAAGTATCCAGGCCAATTTAATGATATCGAATAAAAGTAGAAGCGATGTTTGCTACGTAAATTACTGGACCATCACAACTTTTCAACGAAAAGCAACACAGAAGAAATCGTCGGAAAAACCTATCAAAACTTGAGAAAATTCAATAAGGACACTTGGAAAGTTTTTAAAGGAAGTAGCCGGGGATATTTTTTATGAAAAAAAAAGGAATCGCAATTTGTGTCGCCGGTAAAATAAAAATAACGTGAAAACCCTCAAGGCTTGGTGGATCGAGTTTGTTTGTCAACTTTGTCTGATGATGTCCTGTTAAAAATATTGCGACTCATTACCATTTCTGAAAAGTATTGTAATTTTTTTCCCAACAAGACACCATACTCTTTTAAACTTTGCACCATTGATGTTGGAAAAAGAATTATTTCATTTGTATTACATTCTTGTTTAGTCTACTGAGAAGATAAGCAAAAAAAAACTACTTTTTGGTAGGAGTTAAGCTCAACCTTATCCACTTCACAATGTTTTATTTTATTTATATGGGACAAAAAGTATATATTTAGTTATGGTATAATAGTAAAAAAAAACGCATAACCCACACTTGTCCACGGAATAATAGCGATGTTAAAATGAGTGTTCAACGTTTTGAACCCCAGAAACTCAAAAGTTGTTATCTAAACCATGGATAATGGATATTCTCAGAAACGGATTGTACCAAAATCATATCAGATGATATAAATATCTGGTTGAAAATTTCCATCATTCGCGAAATCATGACATCATGTTTTGTACTATAAAACCAAGAAACGCATGTATTTGCAAACTGTGTGTTTGTTTAAAGACATAAAGTACAATATAAAGAAAAATAAAAAGCGTGTGGCAACAGTTATAAACTGTGCATGTTTTTAGATATTTTTCTTACAAAGATTATGATCTAAAACAAATTTCGCTATAATAAATTTATAAGCTCCGTTGAATTTTGATAAGATTTAGTAGCAGTAATAAAATTTTATTTCGTTTTTATATTATAAAGAGTCGATTTTTCTGTTGCCTACACAATTATTTTCTTCGTATTATAGAACAAGATGTTTGTTGAAAAGCATAAACACCTAGAATATACCTAATGGTACCTACCAAAAATTGTGTTATGTAGGTACGTAGGGACACAAGCGATACCACTGACAGCTATAAGCACACTGTTTTATTGGTAGGTTAGAGAAGAACAGGGACGCAGCCAACGCACACATACACACTGTTGATATACACAAATATATAACAATATGAATCTTTATTGTTCATGAAATTATGTTCAGCTGATCATTCTGAAAACGAAACTCCTTGGCGAACTATCTTTCGCGCCTATCGTTTCAGCACGAACTGTAATGATTTAGCATGGATGCATAATGTACCATCATCATCTTCCTAGCCATTTCCTAACTATGTTGGGATCGGCTTCCAGTCTAACCGGGTGCAGCTGAATACTAGTATTTTACATGGAGCGACTGTCTATCTGACCTCCACAACCCTGTTAGCACTGGGTAATACGATACCACTTGGTAAGACTGGTTGTCAGACTTTCGGGCCACTAACTACCTGTAACGACTATCAAAGATCTAGAAATGACAGCTGGGGCCAAAGGCTTAACGTTCTTTCCGAGGCACAGAGGAAACCCGGTATGTCATGGGTGGTCACCCATCCACGGACCAACCTATGCAAGAGCGGCTTAACCTAAAGATGGACCCGAGCGGCTGTTATTACTTAGCCACGAGCTGCTCTCTTTAAGAGAGGAGAGAGAGGAGTCTGTAGCATACGATAATCAACTTACAACGATCTAATATGAACGATAGATAAGGGTTGATTAAGATGAACAGGCCTGTTTTCTCTGTAGTTTATAGGACACAAACTTCCTCACTGCTAGAGTGAGATGACCGACAACTTAAGTTAATTATTAAATGGGTAACTGTCCAGGGTACTCCAGACGTACATTTATTTCCCCTCGTACAGGCTATACGGGGTGGAAAGGACACCGACGCACAAACGGTTATCACGTCACCTACAACCAAATTACCTGATAAGTTATGGTTCGAAAAATCCGATATGGGAAGTTATGACATAGTAACGAGTTTCAGACTTCGCTCGGGACACATCATTAAATAAGTTCGCTTTCATGATGGGTAAGGTGGTTTTATCGAACTGTGCTGAATGCGACGTAGTAGAAGATGTTTGCCACATATTGATGGAGTGTGTCCGGAACGAAGCACTTAGAAATTTTATAAAATATAAAATTAATTTGATTCCCTCAGATGTGGGCTGAAGTAACAGCATTTTGTCCTTTCCCTTTGTCGAGGGAGGCCAGACTGCTGTACAGGCTCGCTCAAATGGGCATTAAAAATAGAATAGCATATGTGAATCTACGGTGTGATTGCGTTTGGAAATATGTTGGACTTTGTAATTTGTATTACAAGGGCGACATCTTCTTCTTTTTAAATAAAGAGAAAAAAAAAGCAGAAATAAGTTTTTTCTCATATAAGTGAATGCAATTTTTTTTTGAGAAATAAAGTTCTTAAACCATAGTAACCATTTATACCTCGGTATCCTTTCCACTCTGTATGAGTTTAAGAAATAAGTAATATAGGTACTAGCACTCAGTTACCCTTATTTACTTTTCAAAACAAATTACTTCATACGGGAACACCAGTAACTCACTGAATTTTCAGGATCGATCGTGCAAGCTGCCTGAAAATCGGACATCTTCAGGTGCTTAAGTTCAGACTGATGGGTGCTCCATATGTTAGTATATCGAGAAGCTTAGTCCGACACGTTTGCCAATTAATCACCGAGCTTCAGTGTGAAAATCTACAGCTTGGTTTAAGGGTGTTATGTTTTATACAAGGTGATTGGTTAATCGTGAGCAATACTTCAAGGGAGTCAAATAGTTGTAAATATGGCGACTATCTATAAAATATGACAAATAAAATCTGCTGCTGTTTCCATTTTTCCGGCTTACGCGATAATGCATGGAGCAGCTGACATTTTTTGCGCTATTTCATGGTCGGTGCCGTAGTAAAAGTTGTTCATTTTCATGAGTATTAGGTACACGCCCTTAAAGTATTGCCAACATTAAAAATATTACCCAAAAGTTCTAAGTTTAGTTGGAGCTGGAAAGATAAAGTACCTTGAAAGGCCATTGGAAACTGATATATTTTCAGAGCTAACATAGCATGTTGTTTATTCTCAATAATTGATGCAATCCTGGTAAGTAAGAGAACCAATAAAGAATTGGTTCAAAGAAAGGAAATTATAATCAAATAACACTGGCACACAAGTAAAGAAGAATCACACAAAAAAAAGACAATAGACATTAATACACTTAAGAACTTTCCATAACAGTAGAGAGAACAACCCTCCCTCCCCCCTACCCCTCGATACACTTGGCAACATTTATAAGTTTAACAGGCCCAGCAACTAACCGACCCACAAAGTTTTATGACACAACTTAGGCACTAAGTGCGTCGTACTAAATCTAGAAAGTTCTACAATGAAACAGAAGCGACTAGACTATATGACAAATATTGTGTAGGGTACTGTTATGAGAATAACGTGATAAAGTTTACTACTTAATTATCGTTTTTACTGACAATAAGCGGCTAAATAATAACAGCCGCTCGGGTCGATCTTTAGGTTAAGCCGCGCTTACCTGGGTTGGTTCGTGTATGGGTGACCACCCATTACATACCGAATTTCCTCCGTCCCTCGGAAAACACGTTAGGCCGTTGGTCCCGGCTGTCATTTGTAGATCTGTGACAGTCGTTAAGGTAGTCAGTGGCTCGAAAATCTGACAACCAGTCTTACCAAAGGGTATCGTGTTACCCAGTGCTAGCTGGGTTGTCGAGGTCAGATAGGCAGTCGCTCTATGTAAAATACTGGTATTCAGCTGCATCCGGTTAGACTGGAAGCAGACCCCAACATAATTGGGAAAAGGCTAGGCAGATGACTGACAATAAGCTGCACCTCAATGAATACCTAATGTTTTGGTACTCTCGCCGTAAAATCTAACAGAGTTAGCACTCTCATACAGGTTGGTCCAAATATGACATCTTAAAAAAATATTAGATTCCTCACGCCCAGGGGTATCCGAAAATAATGTATGTTCCGCGATTCTTATTTATTTATGTACACACAAAATACTTAACAGGACATCACATTAAGAGAGAAGAGCACAAAGGTACTGCTTATTTCATAAGATATGTCTTCCAGCAGACCTGCGAGAGGAAAGTAGGATTAGAAATGTAGATTTCTGATAGTTATTATTCGCTTTAAAAATATCTTTATTTTTACCTTTTTCACATTCATCAGTAACAAAAAGCTGAGCCATACCCCGGGGTGTGATTCTAATATTTTTATGTTGTCACTATTTGGACTACCCAATATTTCTAAGCATTAATTTAAATGTCACAAAGAGTTAGTGAACACTAACATTGGTTTTGTTGAGCTTACTCACGATATTTACATCAAAAAATCGATACCAGTTGTCAGACGCTAGCAGCAGTTTTATGTGTGTTTACCTGAAAAAGAGAAAATAAGATCATTAGATCACATGAAAAATGCACAGGTATAAAAATAAAAACCGGCCAAGTGCGAGTCGGACACGCGCACGAAGAGTTCCGAACCATTATCTATAAAAACGGCAACAAAAATCATGTCTGTTGTCGGTAGCCCACTTAAATAATTATTTATTCTGTTTTTTTCTGTATTTGTTATTATAGCAGCAACAGAAATACATCGTCTGTGAAAATTTCAACTGTCTAACCATCACGGTTCATGAGATACAGCCTGGTGACAGACGGACAGACCTAAAGCGGAGTCTTAGTAATAGGGTCCCGTTTTATCCTTTGGGTACGGAACTCTAAAAACGTATATCTTATTTTGCTTGATAGTATAAGATGACTGCCTCGCTGGTCTAGTGGTTGCAGTCGCGTCTGCTGAGCATGAGGTCCTGGGTGTACCATTAGGTCCACCTCTGCCTAACCCTTCGGGGATTTTAGGAGTGATAGTATGTAGTATAAAATGACTGATTACGAGTAAAGCCTGAAAGATATTTATAAAGATACGATGAAAACAATATAAGTACTACGAAAGCTATTACCTAACCATCACATGACACGTAACATATCCTTATCGAAGCTCATTAAAAGTTTTTAATGAAGCTAAAAGCTTTCTGCTTAGTTATTTAAGCAAAAGTTAAACAAAACACTTTTAAAACATGCCAAAGTACCTTTTTTTCCTATATTTCCTATGTTTAGAAGTATTTATAAATAACACAAAAATGGGCCCGAAAGACTGTCATACCATGGCTATTACTGATAAAATTCACATTGCATTTATTCATTTAATAACCATGGTCCATATACTAAGAAGCACCCAAGAAAAATGGGGCCAAATTGTATACTGATATCCGAGAGATGGTAAAAGGGAAACCAGGTACAAGATGGGCTACAACTAGCTCCTGGACCAAACTGAAGAAGTGTTGCTAAAGACCGAAAGCAGTAGAATATGTTAATGTAAGAGGAGGCCTATGCCAGGAGCCACACCTTTTTTATCGTTTGGTTAGTGCCTAACCTGGTCTCGATTTAAGCCGCCCATGGGCCTCTGACTTCTCTTTATATGCCGTCGAGATATATCTCTCAGGCATGCTGCTTTCCTCACGATGTTTCCCTTCACCAAAGCCAGTGATAATTATAGAATAGGAGGCACACTGAACTTAGAGATATCCTGTAAACACGAAATTTTGTAACCAAGACAGTTCAGATTTAAAGGCTTTATTATTTATTGTAACCATGGTCAAAAATGATAAGGAGTAAATTATAGCGTGACGGTTGCCAGAGGAAAATGAAAGAAAAAAATGTTTTGCGCCGACCTCAAGTAACATGGGACAAGGGCAGGAAGCTCGTGATGAACTAGGTCAAAAAATCCTTCAATGTTGAACAAACTAACATCGCAATACATAGGTGCTCTTCTGATTTAAGTCTCTGTTATGAATCTCTGAAATCTCAGTGTCATCGTAACATCTAGTCCTCCACTTGACATAATTCTCGTAAGTCGTACGAGTATGTCTAAATCAAACCAACATCTGAGTACTAGAGAACTAAGGTTCTTTACTCAAGTTTCTGTCTGTTGCATGAGGGCGGATTAATACAGGCTTTAATACCATTTCAAGGCCAAAACATAAAAGAAACGACGTAAACTGAAAATGTCTCGTTAATCTAGTGGTCACAAGCGCGACTGGTGAGCAAAGTGTTATTGGCTTTTTCCTTCAGGAATTTCTCAGTAGCAGCCTCGGAGTCTGGCTGTGTCCAGTTGGTGGCAATCGACTCGCTTCCTATTACATGGGACTTACACATAACTGGCGACAAGTGGGTGTGTACTGTGATATACTAATAAACGTAGCGTGAGCTTTAAGGTTGCGCCACCACAGTCCTCATTTATCACAGGCAGCGAGTGCACGTACTCTTAAAGTGATTCATCTACTTACTGATAATTTGGTGGTTTTATTCTAAACCCTAACTAGTATTTCTAGTGAACACCCTATTAGGTAAACCTCTGACTTACTATTCGGGGATGGCTGGTGATGAAACGACCATTAAAAGTACGAGACAATTTTGTACCTAAAATTAGCATTTAGTTACCTCCCTAAGTAAGTTTAATCTCAGTCAAAAACAATTGTACTAATAGCTGCCATCATCATTTAGTAAATAAGACTCGAACACCTTTTTTTAGAACACAAATAAAATTAGTGATGTGCTGATGTCCTCAGTTTTATCGATTACCGAAAAACAACGGATTACTCTCGGCATGCCCAATCTGACGCACGGTCGTCCCCAACGCCATTAATCAAATCACGACTATGCGGTTTAATGGCAGACTAATTACAGTTTGCGCGCGAATCACCTACACATACCGTCGCAGTAATTACTGCATTAACTCGACTGCGGAAACGCTTAATACGGGATAATGCTGATTACATATCGCAATGCGGGTGCTAACCGAAAGTTTGCGCAGTTCGACCGTCAATCAAATGTCGAACGCAACGTCATCCTATTGTGATGTCAACGTGAGGTTCGCTTCAGGTCGCGGTACCGCTCATAGATAATCATTTAACCCGTGCCTTTTGTAGTGAACCATGTGAATATTATGAATACACATTTAGCAAAAGCGTAACAATTGTAATTTCTGAAATGAACCAAACGTTTCTGTGTATCCTTACGCTCGTAGTGTGTGATGAATTTTAGGACGTTAATGATGATATAGAGCAAATCTATTCTATTTTAAAAAAAACTCACCATACGTAAAATTAAAATTCCGCGACCATTCAAATAACCAACCGAAGTATCGAACCGTAATAAGAATTATCGTTGTTTATCGATACAAATACATCACTACAGCGGACAGCCACAGTGGGAGAAACAGAATCTTATACTGTTCAGTGCTCCCCTAAGCCTCATAAACGAGGTGATAAAATGCTACCCCCTACCTTAACGTTTCCCTATGAACGACCTGGAATGCCGCTTTATGGATATTTACCCAAATACTCACTATTCACAAACATAATGAACAAGCGCCTTCATATTTCTTCAGTTCATTGATTTTGATTACAATAACAGCTTTTACTGGGTCATTGTAACGTTATTAGACCGAAATTCATTGAATCGTTCGCGAAAATGAATGAATAGGTGAGTTTGTATGGTAACCTTTACGTATGTATGCGTCCATTCAGTATCTATTTGTGTAAATGGTGCGTGGGGGAATCTTCTACATTGTTGTGAATTTTTATTCATACAAAAAGTCTCTAAGTAAGTACGAGAAAAATGGAATAAGAGTACAAAGTAATGAATAGTACCTACTCGTGGGTATTGCTTTATAAATAGGCGTATCAAATTGAGAATGTCCACTTCTAGATAGGAAGGCTCCAAATGCTACAAGTTCGGTCATCAGGGACTTAAAGAAAGAGGTTGAATATCGCAGTTTGTCATTACTAGTGATAAATACTAATTAGCCGACTGAATAGGGTTGTGCTCTATTTCCACCATAAATGATAGTTTCCACAATTTTTGACTCTTAAAGAGAACTGTATTCAGGGTGGAGTACCTAAGCCGCCGTGTCCTCGTAGCGGCGATTGGCGGCAGCGACCTCTCGCGTCCGGCCCTGTTTCAATCCATGGTCCGGAGCGAGAAGGAATGGGAAGTCGTCAGCTACTTCTGCGAAGCAGTCATGCTAGCGAAGGGAGAGAACCTCACGTCCTAGCCCCGGGCGTCGGGGGCCACGTGGTCGCTCCCGGGCACCGTAGGCACGGGCCTGTGGACGGTGAGTAATGGGCTAGCTCGCCGTCCTTCCGTCTTATGACGACAGGCCGTGTCGACGGCGCGTTTTTGTTCCACGCCCGCCTTAAAGAAATGTCAGCAAACAGGAAGCGGTCCGCAAGGGCCGATGCCTGCCGGGGCTGCGGGACTGTTCGAAAGAGATAACGCAGCCCTGGAACACAAAGAGCAAAGAAGGAACATGGATGGGTTTTACTCAGTACAAGTCTGACACTCCCTTCCGCTCCGCCCAGAGCGGAACGGGTCATTTGATGATTTCCAATCCGAAAAAAAAGGGTGGAATACCTTGGCATCAACTCCTTGAAACTTAATGAACAACTCGAACTTTAACAAAGACAATTAATTAGAAACACATTAACGGAGCATCGTAATTCTAAACTAATATTCTAATACTAGCTTTTGCCCGCGGCTTCGCCCGCGTGCAGTTCGGGAATTGCCCACGGGATCTTGCCTACTTCTGGGATAATAAGTAATCTACATATATTTGTATCAGACTAATCTATCTCTGTGCCAAGTTTCATCCAGATCTGATTAGCCGTTCTGGCGTGATTGAGTAACAAAGATCCATTCATCCAAACTTTCGCATTAATAAATAGTTTATGTAAGATATATATGTAATATTAGTATTTAGGGTTCCGCACCTCAAAGGGAAAAACGGAACCCTTATAGGATCACTCGCGTGTCTGTCTGTCTGCCTGTCCGTCTGTCACAGCCAATTTACTCTGAAACTACCGGACCGATGGAGTTTAAATTTGGTACATATATGTAAGTCATTGATTCAAAGACGGACGTATAAATTAATTTTAAACAGGGGAGCCACTTTTGGGTCATAAATTAAAAAATGAAAATAAAAATATTTCTAAACTACATCGTGTTATATCAAAAACTGTGATACACGTGTCTCATAATTTTAATTGAAGAGTGATGTGTACATTAAGTTTTGAGTCAACCGACCCAGAGAATATTAAGTTTCACAGAAAATTCAACCCCCATTTCAAAACAAAGAATACATCCTTCAAATTTCATGTCATTAAGACCAGTGGTTGATATATCAGTCCGTCAGTCAGGACTTTGATTTTATATTGCGGGATGATTTTGGAAAAACTGTAAGTAGAGTATGTAGACTTTCAAGTCTATCGACACCTAGAATAGAAAGTTTCACAGAAAACTCAGCACCCCATTTTGTCCTCTTAGGGGTGGAATTTCGGTGCTATCATTGCAAGGATCGCCCGGAGGACACGGTGGAGCACACCGTGGAGGTCTGCTCCGCGTGGGCGGAGCACCGCCGTGTCCTCGTAGCGGCGATTGGCGGCGGCGACGACCTCTCGCGTCCGGCCCTGGTTCAAGCCATGGTCCGGGGCGAGAGGGAATGAAAAGCCGTCGCCTCCTCCTGCGTAGCAGTCATGCTAGCGAAGGAGGCAGCGGAACGTGAGAGGGAGAGAGCCTCACGTCCCAGCCGCCGCGGGAGGAGAAGCACCGGGCGTCGCGTCGGGGGCCACGCCGTGATGGGTCTCGGCCACCGTAGGCGCGGGCCTGTGGACAGTGAGTAATGGGCTAGCTCGCCATCCGTCCGTCGTATGACGACAGGTCGTGTCCACAGCGCGTTCGTGTTCCACGCGCGCCTCAAAGAGATGTCAGCAAACGGGAGGGGCCCGCAAGGGCCGATGCCTGCCAGGGCTGCGGGACTGTTCGAAAGAGATACCGCGGCCCTGGAACATAAAGGGCCAAAGAAGGAACATGGGTGGTTTTTAGTCAGTAAGAGTCTGACACTCCCTTCCGCTCCGCCCAGAGCGGGAGGGGTCATTTGATGATTTCCCACCCTCCAAAAAAACAAAAAAAAGGGGTGGAATTTCGAAAAACCCTTTCTAAGTGGACCCTTTGCCACTGGTAGGTACCAGTGGCGAAGAGTGAAAATTGAGTCAGGGGAAACCGAAGAAAAAAATGAGAATGGTTTTTTTTTCCTATGTTTATTTGGACCTCATTTTCGTTATCAGTGACCTCAAAAACTATGAAAATGATAACCCTAATGAAAAATCTAAAAAAAATGGTTGGTGCCATTTACAATTTTCATTTTGACCTAATTTTCGATATCAGCGACCCTGAAAACCATGAAAATGACATCCATGACGAAAAAACCAAATGTTTTCGTCCGCACCATCTTGGATTTTCATTTTGACCACATTTTCGTTATCAGCGACCCCAAAAACCACGAAAATGACATTCATGAAGAAAAACCAAACATTTTCATCGGCGCCATCCTGAATTTCATTTTGACCTAATTTTCGTTATCAGCGACCCCAAAAACCACGGAAATGACACTCATGACGAAATAACTGAATTTTCTTGCTGGCGCCATCATCGATTTACATTTTGGCCACATTTTCGTTATCAGCGACCCCAAAAGCCATGAAAATGACACCCATGACGAAAAAACCGAAAAAAAACAGGACTGAATTTCATACTGGGGGATGATTTTGGAAAAACTATTCTCATAATTAATCTCTTCTTAACTGAAGAGTATGTACACAAATTTTCAATTCAATCGACCTCGAGAGTAAAAAGTTTCATAGAAAACTCAACACCCATTTTTACCCTCTTAGGGGTAGAATTTCGAAAAACCTTTTCATAGTGGATACTTACTCTTCACAAAGAATACGCCCTCCAAATTTCATTTCTCTAGGACCAGCGGTTTGGGCTCTGCGTTGATATATCAGTCAGCCAGGACATTGAATTTTATATTGGGGGATGATTTTGGAAAAACTGTGATACACAACTCTCACAATTTTAACTGCAGAGTATGTACACAAACTTTCAAGTCAATCGACCCCGAGAATAAAAAGTTTCACAGAAAATTCAACACCCCAATTTACCCTCTTAGGGGTGGAATTTTGAAGAACCTTTTCTTAGTAGATATCTACTCTTCACAAAGAATACACCCTCCAAATTTCATTTCTCTAGGGCCAGTGGTTTGGGCTGTGCGTTAATATATCAGTCAGTCAGGACTTTGAATTTTATATTGGGGGATGATTTTGGAAAAACATATACATTTCTCATAGTTTTAACTGAAGAGTATGTAGACTTTTAAGTCAATCGACCCGAGAATAAAAAGTTTTACCGAAAATTCAACACCCCATTCCTCCCCTTTAGGGGTGGAATTTCGAAAAACCCTTTCTTAGTGGATACCTACTCTTCACAAAGAATACACCCTTTAAATTTCATGTCTTTAACACCAACAGCTTAGGCTGCAAGTTGATATATCAGTCAGTCAGTCAGGACTTTGAATTTCATATTGAGGGATGATTTTGGAAAAACTTTGATACACGTTTCTCATAATTGTAACTGCAGAGTAGGTACACAAATTTTCAAGTCCATCGACCGCGAGAATAAAAAAATTCATAGAAAACTCAACACCCCATTTTACCCTCTTAGGGGCAGAATTTCGAAAAACCCTTTCTTAGTGTATACCTACTCTTCACAAAGAATACACACTCCAAATTTCATTGCTCTAGGACCAGCGGTTTGGGCTGTGCGTTGATATCTCTGTCAGTCAGTCAGGACTTTGAATTTTATATATATAGACTACAGCAGCATCACACTTGTGTAGGTACATATTGTCTGAACAATGCACATAGAATAGATGGAATTTGGAGTGCTCAAATCTTATTTTAGAAGAGCGCAGGAAAAAAACACAACAAAACAAAATTCATTACTCGAATTGTCGACTGGCGTTGTGTCCTATTGGGTAACACTGATTATAGTTTACATCGTTCTTACTAGAGGCTACGTCATAGTCCCCAAAGTTAGATCGACAATGGCGAAAAGCAAAAGGAAAAAAATTATAGGATAAAAGTACACAGTACTACCAATGAGACACAGTTAACAAACTCCTGAGAGTCCTAGATTTGTCCTAATTTTTGTCCTTTACACGAACTACAGTACTTTCACAGTTATCATGCCTTTTCTGACTGGCACTATAGCTTCACCTTTTTTGTTGAATGAAAGCTACCTTAACAACACAAAAGTGTTTGTATGTGGTTTGACTGGAATTAATGTTTAGATTTTGAGTCAGACAGCTTCAAATTCCTATTACGTCCCTCGCTTCTTTACTCCAATTACTAACTCCTTCATGTCTAAACCACACAAGTATTATGTCAACAGTTTCTAAGAAATCCTTGATAACAATTGCTAGTTTAGCAACACGTGTACGTGACCTATCTCATTAAGGTTTCGTATGGGGCATTTAAATTGGAGACTAGTGACTCCCGGGCTATTTAATGACCATGTGACACTTTAAAGGAGTGCCTCAGAGGGTCAATTTACTTCTGAGTGTAACTTTATTGCAGAGATAAAAAGCATTGGATGGGTTACGTTAGTTTTACTTAACTGTAGAATTTCGTATGGTAGGTATTATTTGATTCACTCTTGACGATGTAGCGATTTGATGAGATCAGATGATAAAAATACACTAAAGTTAATTTGTTACTCAAAATAAAATGTTAGTTTGAGTAACAGGCGCAATCACTAAAGCTACTATATAGAGTAAAATGTGATTTTCCCCATAAAGTAGCTTTAGTGATTGAGCAATGTTTTGGTTTTATGATATTTCAGAATGGCAAGCGACATCGCGGCACGCCCAGGTTGAGATGACGTGATGAACTGGACTCCTATAATAAGAACTAGCCTTAGCAACTTTGCACAGAGATGCGAGTGGGAAAAGAGTTTGGTGCGCTACCACCAGAGGGCAATCCCTGCACTGGTAAATCGCAGGCTTTTAGTTTCAATAACTTGCGAGATATTAGCAAGAACCTGATGCAGTACTTTTTTTCTCGAGACTGCGCAAAGACAAGCAGGGTTTCCATTTGTTTGTGAACTCTTGTTTGCGTGCGCTTTCGGTATTTGCCTGAGTCCTCGCTAAAAGTGGCAGAAACAAATGTTTGAACAAGAACTTCCTGTCTTTTGTGCTCCGTTTTGGCTTGCCTTGCAATGACTAACTTAAAGTTGCCCTGGGACTTGTTTTGGGTATTGCCAGTTATCATAAGTAAAAAATACTATGTACGTACAGGCTAACCTCCGAAACTGCCCAACAGATGTCAATGAAATTTTGTAAATGTGTCTAGAACAAACCATTGGTTTTAACTCGAAAGATGGGAAAATTTTCGACCCGATAGGTGATGCCATGGCATATCACCTGCCACTTGATGACCTACTTACTTCATCAGTGAGCGGGATTGGCGTGACAGAGTTTTGGGCTAAACAAATTTGAACTTTTTGCCATCGATACGCTAAGAAGATGAAGTGGAACAAGGGTGCCAATTATGATGAACTGAAAATCTATGACTTAACAACTGCACTTTTGCAATATTAAAAGTGGTTATGTACCGACAAATTCTTTTGGTCGTGGTCTAACTAAATAATCGTTGTTTAAATCAAATCAAGCTCTGGTCCGACCAATAAACGCCAGTTAGCTACGACCAAATAGTCAACATCAATTGGTGGTATTACTAAACCATGTTGCAAGGAATTTCAAGAAGTCGTACGTCCTTCGAGATATTTGTACCAAGTGCGTGTCTATTGTGGCTGTAACAATAAACCGTAGGAGGAAACAATTAACTCCGCTAATTTGATTTTATCGTGCGTGAACCGAGAAAAGAAAGGAAAGAAAAGAAATAACACAGAATAGATAGTTACAGAAGATCAGGTACATACATACAACGAGCGATTACGCACGCACACATAGACACGGACGGACGGACGGACGGTCGGACGGACGGACAGACAGACAGACAGTTATGACGAATCTAAAAGGGTTCCGTTTTTTTGTCATTCGGCTACGGAACCCTAAAAAGGTGCATGTTGCTCAGTTGTCATGTACAAAAGTTATGAAGGTTTAATAAAGAAGTCATTTTAAGCTACGGTAAGTTACGAATATTTTACATTTTAGGCCCGTATGCGTTTATTTTTACCTGTTCTGTTCTTTTGGTAATACTGTATGGCAACATTAAGGGTATTTTCGACTCTTCGAGTGAAATCAATTTTTTTTGTTACTTTTTCATCTCCGTTTTCGCAAATCGAATGTTACTTGAACTCACTAAGCCCCCTGTTATCTCCTGCCTATGTTCTTTGTATGGGGTGGACCTTCTGTATCTATTTATTCTGTGTAACTTAACTCAGTCAATCGAACGGTGGTAAACATTGTACGAGAACTTAAGTATATTGCAATCTGCTGAGTCAAGTTTTAAAAGAGACTTAAAACAAGACAAGTTTAAAGCTAGTGTTCTATTTTAAGACTGTACAAACAGGATTGTACTGTGACTTTCTCGTATTTTATTCAGGAAAGAAAAAATAAGAAAACCCCTTACAAAATAAAAATACTAAAGGCATACAGTAAAAACAATATACAATACGTTCTTTACCTTAAAGTTCGTCAGCAAATCTTTCCACTAATTTAACATAAAAGTAATGAATCACAAACAAATGTTTTGACTTAAACGAATTTAAATAAATGCATACGAACAAAAAATATTTTTTCAACACCACACAATCGTGTTCAGTCAACTACGTAATAACAAAAATCACTCATAACGTTTCATAAAAACATTATTTAAGGAAAGAGTATATTAACTTATCGATATAACAAATCATGTTAGTTAGATGTAACAGTCACTCACAATTTTAATATAGGTATAACAGCAAACCTAATATAATTTTCACGGCACACCACTATAATCAGTTTCAATCAAATATTAAATGAAAGTGTTAAAGTAGACATGTTTATAACCGTGTAACATCAAGCAATATATTAATGTAATACAGGATTTTATTATAATTATTTTAGTACAAATAAAATACAAAAAATATGCGTTCCGTAGACTGATGGATGGGGTTGCCATGGCGATGCAGTGCGTCAGGGATGTTTGCGGGAGCTCGTGTAGATTGTTTTTACACAATTATGCGAGAGCGCGCAGCATCGATGGTGGCTCGCGTCATGGCCAGCCCTAACGGGGTTCTGAAAATGATGGCTGGCAGAGTGGACTGTCCTTAAATGGTTCACTGCTGTAAGTTACATGTGTCACCGTATCGTGTTGTTTACTAAAACTTATTTTTTTTTTAAGAATTATGTTACTAACCCTAATTATGACCCTCCTCAAAACTGTGTCTCAAATTTGTCAAAATATGCTGAAGAAACAGTTTTACTACATGACTAAATTGATTCTGTCTAAGCAAAACTGATTTGATTTTACAGTACATTTAAAAAAAATTACCTTAGCAACAAAACAGATAATGCTTTGTCGTTACTCTTTCTTATTTCAATTGAAGGTTTCACAAGCATTTGTTTTTGGTAAACCGGAGATTATGTCTGCGGTTCCACTCGTATGTTTGTGAAAATTGAAACTACATTAGTTTCTAGATAAACCTAAAAACGACAAACGTTTCGTTGTTTTACGGGCTTATCTAAAATGTACCATATTATTATACAAGTTATTATCCAAGACATATTTTTAAAATGTATTGTTATATCAGACATCTTTTAAAATGGATTTCGGGTGCCCTAGACAGGAGTTTACTCCAGTCGTCTAGCTCTAGAAAATTGTAGCTTCCAATCAAACCGGATGCAGCTTATTACCAGTATTTTACATGGAGTGACTGCCTATCTGACCTCCACAACCCAGTTAGCACTGCGTAATACGATACCCATTGGTAAGACTCGTTATCATACTTCGGGCCACTGACACCTGTAACGACTGTCAAAGATCTACAATTGATAACCGGGATCAACGGTTTAACGTGCTTTCCGAGGCACAGAGGAAACTCGGTATGTAATGGGTGGTTACCATTCCCCGGACCAACCTAGGCAAGCGCGGCTTAACTTGAAGATCGACCCAAGCGACTGTTATACCCACCCCTGTTATACTGTTGTGTATTACCCATGTTTGCAAAATAAAATTCTATTCTATTCTATACGAGCCATAAGCTCCTCCAAAAAAAGAAAAGAAAATTGTAACCGTATTGTAGTCTAAATTAACAGGTATAACTGGAGTAAGACCAGCTGGCGGCTACTGGTCTCTGCCAGACACTTCAGGACATAGTTCTGTCAGAGTTCGCAGTCACGTCTGCAATTTGTACGTATCTTAAAAGGTCGGGCTTGACCAGACGGACTGCAATCAAAATAACGGACACACACTTTCCGGACCCGCCTGTATCCGCAATCTATCGACAGTTCGATAGGGCCTGATGTAGGAATTCATAGGTAATAGACGCAATTTGTGATCGCATATATGGAGGTTTGTGGTGAAATTGATAGGAATTATTGAATCTATGTATATTTTTATTTTGTAGTGAGAGCTTATGACTGAGTCCCGGTTAACGATAAGTAGTCGGGAGATTCCGAAGTAAACACGAATATAAAACCTTGGGCCAAGTTTACGGAAACGGTAGTAATTTAGGCGATTTTGCGTAGTGAAGTGTTTATGTTTAATGGGGTGTTTATTAACTAATAGGTTATGAGCTTTAAAACTTGGATATCAGTGAATATTAATTATAATACTGACTGCCTCGTTGGTGTAGTAGTCACAAGCGCCATGAGGTTCTGGGTTTGATTCCCGGGTTGGATAAAGTGTTATTGGGTTTTTCCATCGGGTATTTCTCAGTAGCAACCTCGAAGTCTGAATTTTTGCACGGTTGAAAGAAATGGGCTCGCCCCCTATTACATGGGACTTAAACATAACTGGCGAAATGTCGGTGTACTATTACGTACACCTCTGCCTCACCCTTCGGGGATTACAGGCGTGATGTTCTGTAATTATATTATTTAGACATACCTATTTCGTTACAAAAAGACCCTTTTTTAACAACATGCAAAACTGGAACAATTTAAAACAAACAACAGTCGCCTACTTTGACAACAAAATAGTGACAATTTCCAAGTATTCACTTCCCCACCTCATTCTTTACACAGAACAGTCGACAAGAAACTAAAAAACCGTTTTTTCCTGAAGATCCAAGCTTGTAGTTGAGGTATTCAAACGTGTAGGAAACGATTTGGCGAGGGTTAGCGATGTTATCGCGACAAAACTGTGATAAAGTAACAGCCAACAGGTGAAATAGTAATACGAATATATATAACTAGCGACCCGCCCCGGCTTCGCACGGGTGCAATGCTGATACTAAATACACTACAGAAAAACTGTGAACGTTGTATATAAAAACATAGCGGCCCACTTCGGCTTCGGGTGTAAAATATATAGCCTATGTCACTCACTGAAAAAATGATTAAAATTGATCCAGTAGTTTTGATTTATTCATTACTGCCCGTGGCCCGCACGCGTTAAATTTGGAGTAAAACAATTATATTCCCCTTTCCCTATACCATGAAGATTTCCTACTATCTTTGGAATATCTAAATTCATACACTACATTTTTACTTATTTACTTTTTACATTTTTATTTTATTTTTATAACAATTAATATATTACAGAATTTCTTTATATACAACGTTCACAGCTTACAATATCCTTTACAATAATACACCATCTATACGCAATATCCTTTACATTGTAAGCCTCCGACGCGCTATTTATAGGCACGCTGCCGTCCGCCTCGCCGCGCCGGCCGGTGCCGGCGCAAACGCTACGTCCCGCAATTTTTAAATCTGTAATATCTTCGAAAATATTCATTTAAATCATATGCTGTAAAGGGCCATATAGATCTATATTAAATCAACAATGTATTTAAGGTATTTAATTGGATAAGGATTAATGCCGTATTGGTTAAAATCGCTTCGGAAATTAGCCATTATTTGGCGTAAAAAGTAAATGACAAAAACATGTTATTGTGGGATATCCATAAGAGATAGACATATACCATCGAGTGAGATGGAGATGAGAGATGGAGTTTTCTGTAGACCTTTTTAATGTGTACAATACTTAGTACATTATTTTGATAAATCTCGTAGGGTTCAGCCTGCGTTTGCAATGTAAGCGGAAAAAAATGAAATTATTTACGACTTCACAATAGAAATCTTGAAATTATCAGTGGTTCTCTAATATATTAAGCATGTTATTATACATATAAACCTTCCTCTTGAATCACTCTATCTATTAAAAAAAACCGCATCAAAATCCGTTGCGTAGTTTTAAAGATTTAAGCGGTCAAAGGGAAATAGGGACAGAAAAGCGACTTTGTTTTATAATATGTAGTGATAGTGATATGTATATGCCTTCTTTATTTTCTGTTTCTTATGGAAAATTGGCTAAGAGCTCGTGGCTAAATAATAACAGCCAATCGGTTGTTCTTCAGGTTAAGCCGCGCTTGCCTAGGTTGGTCCGTAGATGGGTGACCACCTATAACATACTGAGTTTCTTCCGTGCCTCGGAAAACACGTAAAGACGTTGGTCCCGGCTGTCAATTGTATATCTTTGACAGTCGTTACAGGTAGTCAGTGTCCCGAAAATCTGACAACCAGTCTTACCAATGGGTATCGTATTACCCAGTACTAACTGGGTTGTGGAGGTCAGATAGGCAATCGCTCCATGTAAAATCAGTATTTTATATGAAGCAACTGCCTATCTGCCAGTATATTAAGCTGCATCCTGTCAAACTGGAAGATGACCCCAACATAGTTGGGAAAAAGCAGATGATGATGGACAATTGGCAAGGAATTGCAATAGGCTGAACGTCACAAAGAAAATTGGCCAATATGGCTCACTGTATCACTGCCGCAGGGCTGGTCAGCTTATGAGGCCAGCAGGGCTTTTTCACGAAAGTAAACATTGGCTACACCTACATACCTCCATGGCAGAAGAAGATTCGCTCGTTAGGTTTAATACAAACTGCCCAAATTATTATAAACACGCAATAAGCAATAGGCGCACCCCCTATTGCATGGAACTCAAAACATAACTGACTGGTGTGTTTATGGCACACCTCTCCCTCTAACTCTTCTGAAATTACAGGCAGTGTTAAGTAAAAAACCACATGTAGGTAAACTAGTATCCGATGACCTGGTGAAGATTGCGGGGATCCGCTGGATGCAAGACGCACGGGACCGATCAATGTGGCGACACTTGGGGGAAGGCCTATGTCCAGCAGTGGACGTCTTTCGTCTGAAATGATGATGTTGATGAAACTAGGGTAAGTCTTTTGTTTAATTATCGAGTTTTCTCATAAATAACACTTCCCCGACTTGATAATCAAATCATGAACTTACAGACCACTCAACTGAAATACAGTATCAGTCTCTATTCCAAGGTAACATAGTCGTTTATTTTTCCATTGCGATGAGTTCTCAACGGATTGAGTATATTGACGTAAATAATTGGCTTGTTAGTTGTTAGTGGCGAGTCCGGAACGGATTGCATCGGAGCAATGTGCATTCTGCAGTTGTAGCTGTTGTTAATAGGATAACTGGTTTTACGATAAGGATTTTTACCATATAATTATATATATAATTTTTCTTTAAGATTATTATAATAGGAAACTATTATCTTATAAATATACTATGTACTTTATATACAGACTACAAATATAACTAAAATAAAGATAAAAAGAAGACTAAAATAAAGTACTTATAAGGTTAAGGGTTTATATTATCTAAGGGTGTATGTAAGAGTATCAGCTATTTCTTCTTCTTCTTCTTCGTCGTCACACTCTTGGCAGAGTGGTCGTGGTCGTCACATCAGGGGTGGTAGCAAGCTTTACAATCCGTCGCCATTCCTCATCAGCTATTTACGTACGCAAAATACGCGCCTTGGACGTGGAGTTGCGGAAACCAGTCCGCTATTTAGCTTTTACATACTTAACTGTCTGACTCGTTTATCAAGTGGTTGCAAGCGCGACTGCTGAGCAAGAGGTCTTGGGTTCTGTTCCCGGGTTGCACAAAGTGTTATTGGAATTTTTATCAGAAATTTCTCAGTAGCAGCCGCGGAGTCTAGATCTGTGCCCGGTTGATGGCAATAGAAGTGAAGTTATGATGTTACCTAACTGTTTGGGGCTGACTTAGGGTGAATTTCACCAATGATACTGAATGTGTTTAGCACAGGTAAGCTTCGTTTAAGAGCTGCCAGTGTGCCCCAAAAATAATGACACGGACGTGGCATTGACATGATAATATATATCCGTGGTGCTAGGCAACTGGGCTTATCCCAGTTGTAAACGTCCCTTTGTGCCTATTGGCCTTGTTTCGTTCTGTCTCCTGCTGATATGGAGGGAAGTGGAAATTATGGTTTTCCTACTCCTCCGCTATACTTTTCGAATTAATTTCGTTGCGGTACAGTTAAATTGTTTCTCTAGGACTTCGTCGAGCTTCGCTGTCTCGGCGCTTTTCTGGTGGTCGCCACTGTTGGTTCTGGCTTTCAGGAGTTACAGTGGTTTGGGAACAGTGTGACGGGCATGTCCCAATAAAAAAAGGACATGGCTTTAAGCTGATCGCGTTCAAATCCATTGCTGAAATCGCTACTTAGTATGAAGTAAGTTATACCTGTATTCTTGAACATTTAAAAAGAGAAAAACAGTTGCATTTTGCAGCTGTGTTGAGACATTGAATGGAGTTTTGGGGATTACTATGAAATTGAAAAAGTTTTAAGTAATGAGTACTAGGGTTTCTTTATTTTTTGGCTTATAGAGTGTCCTACTGCTAGGCAAAAAGGGACGCTTCCCTTTTTTCCTCCTCAACCGCTTTATCCTGTGCAGTATCTGGCCATATTCGCCCCGCGAACAAGATCAGATCGTGACATCACCTTCGCCGCGGTCTATCCCGACAAGCGTTCAGTGAGTGACGATATCAGTTTCTTTTTCATTTCTAATCATGTTAAGTTATTAAAGGATAATAAAATGGCTTGTTCATAAATGTGACTTCTAATGCCATAGATTTCATAAAAAAACCCCTTGAAGTTCAACAAAAAAAAAAAACTAGAAATAAAAAATGATAACGTACCTAAAGAAAGCCAGTTACTTACGCCACTTACCATAGATATTTGCAAACTAAGCCACGTTTAAAGTCGTGAAATAATTTCTCCTTATCTCAAGGAAAACTCCCCCTACTTAGTCTAGTTAAAAAGTAGTTTATGTCCTTTTCGCTGACGTAAACTTTCCTGCTGTTTCAAGGCCAGGTGTCCCTTTAAGGGTCGTTAAGTGAGAACTAAGTTGTGCATGTTAAGAAGTCACATAATTTTACTTTCCTTCTTACTATTCGCAAAGAAAAAGTAACAAGGATTCTTTTTTTCTTCACTTCCGCCTTTCCAAAAAAAACAATGCATTTAAAGAGTTTTCATCCATGAAGACTTTACGATGTCGCAGGAATCAGCAAAAGTTCAAAGTTTTTTGGTATCGGGTGGTTTTTAGTTGAAAATAAATCAACCATGTTTACAACACCATGTTTGTTGCTCATAAGCTTTCAGTAACTAGGGTTATTTTATATAGCCTGTGATGCTCGAGCCACCAAAACCACCGTTCCACTCACCACCAGCTTACTAAATAATAATTCGCTCGATCAAACTCGAAGCAAAGTCCACTAAAATTGAGAGGAAACTAGTAGGTATGTGACGGGCCGGCGGGATCCCCGCCAATGTTCACATCCAATGCGGAAATGAAAATTAATCAATTTAACGGGCTACTTAGTATACAAGCGAATTAGCCTGAGTTAAACAGGTGGACGATGTTGGTATTATGCTAATAGGTGGCATAGAGGTGAGTTTAGACCAGAGAATTTCCTTAAAACAAAACATCGAACAGCGGCGAAGGTCATGTGAGGAACTGATCATATTCGCGGGGCAAACGTGGCCAGAAATTGCATACAACAGAGAGGTTTGGAAGGAGAAAGAGGAGGCCTTTGTCCAGCAGTGGGAAACAGTATAGGTTATGAAAAAAAAAGCAACCATCAAACCGTACTTACAAAAAGGTGTAAGTACTCATACATTTTAAGGGCCTGTTGCCGATTATCAAGCTTGACTACTTTCATGGAAAGAACATCATAATCGTGTAATAATTATAAGCTGTCCTAACAAAACTTCAATACCTATTTGACCCAAATGTACAGGGATATGTTCTGTATGTGTGTCACGAATCGAACAATGAACACGACGCACGATGCTGTGTTACTACTGAATTTTCCAAAAAAATACCGAGTTTTTGTGTAAAGTTTCATCAAACTAAGACACGAATGTGGGATGTTCCACTGCGAGGCAAATGCCTCCTCCATGTCTTTCCAGGTACTCTTTCGTGCACCACCAGCCAGTCACAGAGCCAGTCATCGCAGTGGGCGTCCAGGTCATCTCGCCAACAGATGTCGAGGCCGGCCCATTGAGAAAGCAATGTTTCAGGTAAATGCTCACACGCCGAGAACTTTACTTCCAACACCGTGTCAAGCATTTACAAGAACGTTGCATTACTGATACTGATTCTGTTAGCCTGTGTCATCTGCTGACTGCTGGGCAAAGGCCTCTCCCCTGACTTCCAGTTGTTTCTATCCAGGGCTAATGTGAGCCACAGGTCGTTGGTTTTGTCCAGCTCGTCCCGTCATTTTCTTCAAGGTCTACCGCGACGCCTTCTGGGCTCCAGAAAGTGGTTATTTTGTGCCCACAGCTTATTGGGCAAGCGGCAGACGTGGCCAGTCCAGTCCCACTTCAGCTTAGCGGCTTATTGAGCAACGTCAGTAATTTGTGTTTTGAAGCGCAGTGTGGTGTGGCGTACATGGTCGTTGCATTAAATGGAAATATTCGAGAAAATGCTGTGGTCTGTACTTACCTTTATGCTAATAGGTCGTATAACGCGTGCGCAGGTTAGCACATATCATTAAGTTTTGCATAATAGAATACTGCCGCTACTGTTTGTTTGTGCAGTCTATGCATTTTCATTTTAGGATGCGCGGGAAAACTTTTTTCATATTAAAAAAAAATAGGTTACTACGACAGAGAGCAAGTTATCTGAGCGAGAAAAAGCAACGGTGTCTTCGTAACACCTAAAGGGGTTTACTCATTGACGATGCATAAAATTAAATCGAGATTTAAATAAACGGCAAAAAGTTTATGGTTAAGCATAACATCACGCCTTGTAATCCACGAAGGGTTAGGCAGAGGTGTACCTAACAAGTACACCCACATTTCGCCATTCGCCATCAACCGGGCACAAATCGAACTCCGTGGCTGCTACTGAAAAAATTCTGATGGAACAAAACCAATAACACTGCCCGACCCGGGAATCGAACCCAGGACCTCATTCTCAGCAGTCCACTAACTAACGAGGCAGACTGCAGTGGTTAAGCAGTCGATAAAATAATCATTACTTTACTTTAAATAGCGTTTATGGTATCGCATGTTTGGACGTAGGAAACATGCGTTTCCGGTAAATACATGAATTTTTCCGCCGTTTTTTCCACTCTGATTTGTCCCTAGCCCCAGTCTTCTCCAAAGAACTTATCTCTTATTCCTTCGACGTGACGTAGGTCTATGCTGACATCATAACCGAAAGGATTTCAATCATAAATCTCCAAGTAAAATACTTGTTTACAATCGTGATTCAAACAAGAAATAAAATAATTTTGACTAGGCAAATAGGTCAGCTGTTAAATGCCTAATTTATTTGTCAGAAGTGCGTGTCAGAATTTAAATAAGATCACATAAAATAAGATGCGTTTTCTTTAACTCGAGAGGAAATGTTAATTTGGTAACATCGTAAAATATATTAAAGTTTTGTATTAATGGCGAAACAAGACATCTGGATGGAATCAAATATTTTCTTTTACGTCTCCATTTGAACCTTCTGTATAGGTAATTGGACAACTGCCATACTAATATACTCAACAACAACATTATAATAATTTGAAACATCAATATAAACCGTTTTCAAGATCGCACATATTCTCTCATGGATCTTACTTCCACATTCAACTGATCTTCATGAATCGACGACTCAAATTTTGTCAAAAATCAAACATATTGAGAAAAACGCACCATAATGATGTCAAAAAAACCTTTCGCAACAGCTTATCAAACACAGCTACTATGAAGAATCTACTATGATCCCAATGGCGACCGAAAACAATTACTATTGAGAGTAGTTCATGCACATTTTGCTTGCGATAACTACCGGCATATCGAACTGAGTTTTATAAACAATTTTAATCGTCGATTGTTCCGCCTCTTGGTTACCACTTGCGACAAGCCATTGTTCAGGCCGCAGATCAAGGAACTTTTATTTACAACAGCTAGTCGTACATCGCGCGCATTGTTCCAGGATTGAAAGACCCACTCCGCAACTGGCACGGAATGTATCAATGTCTGCGAATAAACGGTAGCGGACAATCGCAGTAGAGTCCGGATTTCAGCGCGAAATGAAACTTCGCAGAATACTTAAGTGAAAAGAAAAAAACAGTAAGAATAGTTTGGTGTCAGATGCAACGACGTCGCGACGGTTCGTGGTACGAGTCTGTTTGAAACTTTGGATGCTACTGGAGACCGTCTCGGCTATTGTCGCCGAGTTCCACGACTTTTATTAAAAAGTAACGCTTAACTCATGTAAATTCTTTACAAATAAATCACTCGCCATATTCATTACATCATATTTCTCACAACTCTTTGAATGGGTGATTAATCGCATCTGTAGATCCTTTTGCGTATCTTCGGGTCGAAAAAATCCTTTCAACGTTTTTTTTTTTCTTTTACTGTAGCCTCGTTTCTTTAATCTTATTTCAACGTCAAACATGTAAAAAAAAACGTTTGACCTTTTCAAGAGACAAAAATATACAAGAATTTTAATTGAATGCCGAAGTAGTGAAACTTCTAGATTTGTTTGACTTTGAGATCCAGAAGATACAAAAATATCCCACAATTTAGATTTTTGTTGGGTTTTTTTTCTAAATTAAGAATCTTTGTACTCGTCGGACATAAATAATAATCAAGAATCTGGACAGAATGGTGAGAACGTGACATTGAAACAGAACTTTGTCGCCAATAATTTAATGTTTATCTCGCATACTTCGGGCACTCTGTCGACATAATAAAACTCTTCCTAAAGTATTAATAGAGCTTGATTTAGAAAAGTATCCCCTAAAGTCGATATGACATTCTCGCATCGATAAGTCGGTAACGTGAGAAGCGTTAAACGTTTCGAACCCAACATTGTTTATTGAAAATTGTGTTATACTACTTTCAGGATTGGGTCTGAAATCGTTTATGACTATCGGAGTTTATTTTTATTTAAAATACGGTGGTGGCGCTCAATGTTGTGTAAAGTGAGATTTATTGCGATTGTGAAACAGTTGCGTTTTGCAGGCGGGCCCGTGTACTCTGTATGCATGAAGGCACTCAGCAGTCGTGGAGAATCTTAATTGTACTCCATTGAGAGATACCAGAGCGCGGCGTCTTTATTTTTGAATAGAGGGAACTTGTTGCTCCACTCATGTGTAGGATGACCGTGATCACGTGTTGCGCTGCACATTCGTGGGCAATGCTTGGCAATGGCTTTGTTCTTTGCAGAAGAAAGTTCTGAATGACAGCCGTGCGGGTCGATTTTCAAGGTTAAGCAGCACTTACCAAGGTCGGTCTGTGGATTGGTGACCACCAATTACATACCCAGTTTCCTCCGTGACCCGGAAAGCACATTAAACATTTGGTCTTGACTGTCATTTGTAGATATGGCCCGAAAGTCTGGCACATTTTATTACCAAGGGTTATGGTAGGTACTACCCAGTCAGTACTAGCTGAGTTGTGGAGATCAGTTAAGCAGTCGCTCCATGTATAATACTGGTACCTTCTAGGTAAGCTGCAGGCTAGGTAAGACTGGAAGCCGCCACCAACATAGTTGGGAAAGGGATGATGCAGATGATGATTCCTGGAAGCAGACCTAAATATTCCTAGCTGCGTAAACATTTTGAACGTCCCACGTAAAACGTTATCCGGCGGATGTCAGAATCAATAAGCGTTCAAGACATCGTCGACATGTGTCGTAAAGTAGGCCATTTATGACACTCAATAATCGTAAATAACACGAGCAATATTTCCGATACCCCATAATAATGAGTATTATTACTGTGTTAAGCTAGGCAGTGTATACATCGGCGTGGGTTGGGATGGAACAGTTATTTTAGGGGTACTTGATTGTTTAGCTGTCTCGGAGGAGGTCTTATTAACTCGGCAGGTCGAGTGCCACAAGCCTCTCCCTTGAACGTGACCCCTCTATGGGGTCTCATCAACTTCAAAGGTAATCTGCCTTGGGACAGCTGTGATCGATTTACATTCGGACGTCCTGTTACGCTGCATACATGTGTAATCAGTTCGATTTGGACGTTGTTCGACTGGAACACGTAATAAATTGGAAATTCAGGGTTTCATTTAAGTCTTGCTTCAGTCTGCTTTCGTTCAATTTCAGACTTTAAACAACAAACATTGAAAGCAAAAATAAAGACGCTTACCGATGAATCATGAGTTCACAATGGTTCAAGACCATTAAGTATTAAAAACTTCCTAAAGATTTTTTATCAGCAAGTCAATCTACGGACGAGTAAGCACCTTTATAGGAGTTCAAAGTTCAGTCCCGTATTGTATTCAAAATACAGCGAAAAGCTCTTTCATCGTGATTTACAATTCTCACTCGATTGCATTAAATATAAAACAAGTCTTAGTGTCAATGACTGACGTACCCCAGACAGCTATGACCCCTTCACCTACACATTACCTACCAACCTGTACATACTAAACAAGACAAACAAAATTGAAACCAAACCTTGTCTTCTAACGAATACAGTGCCTTTTTGCTAGGATCACGTATGCATAATTTAAGCCTTTATGAGCATGACATTCAATTAAAGGACTGTCTTCGAAGCGGTGAGATATTGAAAGGAAATGGATAGAACTGTTGAGATGAACATGGTTTCGTACATTAGCGTATCAGATGAACAGACACGTCAGGCTGTAAACAATTGAACGACGGTGAGAAACTGTGTAGCGGGTGTTATATCTTACTGTAATGACTTTGCCCTATTGTTTTAAGGAGTTGATGCGAAATGATAGCGGTGAGTTGGATTTATATTCGGTCGTGCAATTATCATGCATCCATGATGGCACTGGTGTTCCAATGGCCGTGATTTATGAGTTGAAGGATGTAACGTTCTGTAATTATACCATCACCATATCTTTCTAAACGGTAAAGCACCACAGCACCTGCCTGCACTGGGTCCATATTGTGCATGACGTCCCACTCTGTCTCACAGGCTTGTGTCCCAGCAGTGGGAACAATATGCTTATGCCTATCCGGCTCGAAAGACCACGTACAGATAAATGCTGTGTTACATGATAAAAACGAATTAATTTTAATTAGGTGGGAACATGCGCTCATGTTAAATGGAAGCAAAAACCAAACCAAATTATAAGAACAAAAAAACAAGAGTGTAATATTTATAAGTAAAACTCAAATCACCACAGACAATCAAGTCGTATTCATAATATTTAAATTGAACAATGCAGTTAACTACATATCAGAAGCATGTTTTAAGCACGATCCTCAATTTAAAAATGCATAAAATATGTTAGACGCTGTAGAAGCATAAAAAATACAAGCCGTAGCGCGTCGTTTAAGGAATATTCCACGGAGATTCCATAAGACGGAAATAAAGTAAACGATATTATTGTATGTTTACGGAGACGGTAAGGTACATCCCACGCTTGTAAGACTCGCTTTTCACCGAAGAGGCACGAGAGGAGCGGTGTGGAGACGTACAAGACTGGTTGAAATCCACATCGCGTCGCTCGTCTCTCCTGTGTTGGTAGAAACCGGGCCTAATACGGGAAGTAATTGAACTTATATCGAAAGGGCCCTACGTTTCCCGAGGTTTTAAGCATGCTGTATATTAAGCAACTTATCGAGTAATGTAAATAAGCTACGGCTTTAAGATATACTAATAAATTATATACACCGAAGTTATTATCTGCTTTACTATTCTAGTGGTCGTAAGTGCTGCTGCTAACCATGAGGTCCTGGGTTCGATTTCGAGGTTGGACTCAGTGTTGTACATTCAGGTGGTAGCCCGGAGCCAGCCTGGATTTGTTCCCGTTTGGTGGCCATAGGCTCGGTCCCTATTACATAGAATTTAAACATAACAGACGAAATGTGTACATCTCTACCTGAACCATCGGTTATTATAGGCGTGATGTTGTGTAACATGTTGTTATTATAATAATAATAATAATAATAATAATAAATTTATTTATTGTTCCATAAAAATATAACATGTTGAACAGTATTTAAATGCAGTTAGAATTAAGCACAAAGAATGAATGTGAGCAACTGCGCCCGAGCTAGGCCGAGCCTGTATTTCAGGTCACAGTTCTCTTCCCAGAGTTATGAGCGGTATTAACAATGGTTGGACATTATCAGTTATCGCTTTTTGTATAATTACAGAAATAATAGATCAAAATCAAATAATTTTATAAAAAAGTGAATTTTCAAAAAGTTGATTTGTGTGTGTATTTTGAGGTGATTGTGAGTGTTGTGTTGTAAGTGTGGGTGTGTGTGTTGTGTTGTGTGTGTAGTGTTTGTATGGACGGGAGTTAAGTTTTTATTTTATCTTAAAGTTTTAAGAAGATCCTCAGTGGTTTGGTAATCGCAAGTAAGCAGATAATCTAATACTTTGGTTTTGCATTCTTGTTTGTTTAGTGTGTAGATGTTGAGCATGGAATTGAGTTTGTTGTAAAGGAAAGGACCGCAGAAACAGAAAAACCTATGTGTGAATATGTGTTTAAATTGATTGGATCTTGGGACTACGGCGTTGCGACGTCGTTTAAGCAAAATGCTCCTGTCTAAGGGTGTGAGAGTGTGTTGTTTGAGGATCGTAGTTATAATGAAGTGTTGGCGGACGGTAGGTAATTTCCAGGATTGATATAATAGATATGTAGGATAATAGATGGGTCGAAAGGAGCTAACTTTAAGGATTGCCCGTTGTGCTATTTCTAGCGAAAGAAGAGAGGTTTTCGAAGCTCCACCCCAACATGTAATACAATAGGTTAGTACCGATTGGCATAGTGCCTTATAAACTTTTTTTAGTATTCCAATGTCGGCCACATGACGTAAGTTTTTAAAGACATATATCAATTTTCTCAGTCTAGACTGAAGCAATGCTATATGTGCGTTAAAGTTTAGAGATGAGTCCAGAATAATGCCCAAGTATTTCACCTCAGATTTCCTGATCAGAGAAGGACAATTACAGGTACTACCGTTTGTTGGATGAATATCAGGAGAGTGTGATTTTAATGTTAGTTGTGTGGGTGGTGTATTAGGATTTCTGATGTAGAATGGCATATACATAGTTTTATCTGTGTTCAGGGTAAGAATATTTTGTTTTAGCCAATCACATACCTTGTCAAAGCCACTCTGTGCCAGAGTGAAAGTTTTATCCCACGTATCAGCAGAAAATAGCAAAACCGTATCGTCAGCGTAGGATATTATAATGCCCTGGTCCAATTTTAGGTCACAAAGGTCATTTAAATATATTAAGAAAAGTGTGGGTCCTAGCACTGAACCTTGTGGGACACCAAAAGAGATAGGAAGATCCGTGCTGATGTAAGAGTCTACTTTCAGGCATTGTTTACGATCGCTCAGGTAGTCCTGAAACAATTTGAGCTGCAAACCTCTAATTCCTAGGCGTTCCAATTTAACAAGTAGACGCGGGACAGACACCGTGTCAAACGCCTTGGCAAGGTCTAAGAAGATGCCAAGTGCTTTATTACCATCATCAAGTCTCCTAATAACATAGTCAGTAAGTTTATGTACTGCATCCTCCGTTGACTTGCCAGAACGGAAGCCAAACTGAGAAGAGGAGATTAAATTGTTGCTTTCAAGATACCTAACTAGTCTGCTATTAATTATTCTTTCTAATATCTTAGAGAGAGCTGGTAGTATTGCAATAGGCCTGTAGTTACGAACGTTATGTTTATCACCGGATTTGAAAATAGGAACAACAATAGCTTTTTTAAGTACGTTCGGGAAGACACCCTGCTTAAGGCAACCATTGAATATATGACAAAGTGGCTGAACAATTATATCTTTAATGGCTTTAAGTAGGCTGTTGGATATTTTATCATGTCCGACTGCACTTGTAAGTTTTAGTCCATTAATAAGCGTCAGAATCTCATGTTCATCTGTGTCGAATAATACAAACGAGGCATTATTACTGTGATTTGAAACAGGAAAGTCAGCCGGACTTTGAACTATTGTTGAGTTAGGAAACCCATTGGCCAGGGAACTACCCACATTGGCAAAGTAATCATTTGCCTGGTTCACACATGTTTGGGGAGAATCACCTAGAAGATTGGAGGAGCCTGATTTAGTTTTATTTGTATTTGTTATGGTTTTGATAACTTCCCAAAGCTTTTTATTGTTGTTGCTATTTTTGTCCAATTCAGTTTTGTCGTGTTCCCTCTTGAGTCTTTTCAACAAATCATTGCAGTGATTTCTATACCTAGTATATGTTAGTTTTAGAGTGTCATTATCGGGTGCTGTTTGTGAATCTTTATGGAGGCGATCCCTATTTTGAATACATCTAAGCAATCCCGGTGTGATCCAGGGTCTAATTATTTGTTTTTTACGGGGGATTTTGACAATCGTGGTATTTTCATTTATCGCATTTTGTAGAATCCCAATAAGACTATCCATAGCCTGATTGGGATCTTCTACATCTGCAATGAAGGTGAAGTCTATATTCTTCAGTTGTTCACAAACAGCAGCGATGTTAAGTTTAGTAATGTGAGATTGATGATGTTTTGTTTTGTGAACTTGATAAAGACACAGTAGTACCGCGTTGTGATCCGTGATAGTGGAGTTTACGACAAAGGTGTGTGATTTAAATTTAGTTTTAAGCAGGACGTGATCTAGACAGGTTTTACCTTGCCTAGTGGGAAAAGTATGGGCTGGTAAGAATCCTTCAAAAGCAGTTGTATTAAGGTACTCAGGTGCTTTGGTGTCGTGCGATTGTATTGAAATATCTATATTTATGTCTCCAATTATAGCAGCAGATTTAATATTTTTTAAAGTAGATAAAGTTGAGTTGAGGGATGTTAAAAAAGGAGTCAAGTTATTGTATGATGGTGAGCGGTACATTGCAATTATAGCTGTGTCATTATTTATTGTAATTACTAAACAGTTGCTATCCAAAAATGGTGGTTCAATTATATTTACATTAAGCGATTCTTTATAATATATTGTAATTCCATCGTTCTGGTTTTTATAATTCTGTGTTATGTGATACTTATAGCCAGGTAGGTTTGGTATAGTAAGATTGCACGATAGCCAGCACTCTGTTAGTATTATAATATCACACTCCATATTCAAACTTTGCAAGAGGACGACTAGTTCGTCAAAATTACGAGAGATACTACGTATGTTTTGGGTTAGTATTTTTATATTGGGTTTACTGTGTGAGATAAAGCTATGACAGTCATCAGCATTACAGACCATGGACTCCGATATGGTTAGGTCATCAATTTGTATGTCGGTATTAGCCATTTGTAATAATTAAATGAAAGTGGGCGCAATTATTAGACCCGTAATAACAGCAAACGCATATACATTGCTGCATGTTTACGTTTGTGTCATTAAGCGAGCGAGAACCAATTTTGTATAGATACAGATAGGTAGTATAATGTTTAGATGTGCATAAAATATTGAACGTTGAGTGGGAATTTAGTAAGGTTTGTGACGTCGCCGTATAGAATCCTTTGATCGCACTAATTACGTGTTTATTTGCATTGTGAATTAAGATGAGGCAATGAATCTCATTCTTTATCCTGATTAGACTGGTTATTAGATTATGTGTACTAGTATGAAGTGTAAGATGTGTGTAAATTATTAAGGATATAAGCAGCAGTATATAGTGGAATAAATTTTGTGAAGAAAGTGAGGTTATGACGCTTACAAGCGTAACACCTATGGATTGCTTGGTCCATTTATTGTTTAGTGATAATGTGTTTAGTTTATGAGGTGAGTGATTCATTATCTTCAGAGGAATTTCCAAAATGGGTATAGTGATTGTAGTGTAAGCAGTGGTAGTGGTGGAGGTATAAGAGTTATTTATGTGTAATGTTTGTTTGTGTTGTATTTGATTTTCGGAGTTAATATTAATTTGTGTTGCTGTACAGACATATTTTTTAAACAAAACTAAGCATGCATAATTATTATAAAACAGAAAAAGTATGATAAGCAATGAAGGGCAAAACATGTACAAAGTATTTAGGGTTAGTCAAATGTCATTACTTTGATTCTTCTTCAGTTCATTTAAGTGTACTTCGTTTTTGACACGGATGTAAGGTTTTCCTTCAACTTTGCGTATATAAATGTGGCCATTTGAGGTCCAAACAAACTTATACCCAGCAGTTTTAGCAAAGTCTCGCGTAAGGAATAAAAGCCGCTTCATTTTAGCAGTGAGTAATTCTGAGACGTAGATTGGTTGTTTTGAAGTTTGAAGACCCATGTTGGTTGAGTTGAGTTGATCAGGTTGTTGTTTAGAAAGGTTATATTTCTTTACCGCTTCTTGAAAATATTGTTTGGTTAACGTATTTGTAAATTCAATTGCGACTGACGAACTGCTTGTTTCTTTCTTAGACGGCAACCTGGCGACATCACGTATGTCGTTTTTATTTAATTCCTGATAGTTTACGGTCTTGGATAAGTTTATGACGTAACCAAATAGATCGGATTTCTTTTCATTTTGGACTTTGGGTACATTTCTTACTTCCGTACATGTTTTTAAACTACCAATTTCGAGAGAATCGAGTTTTTCTTCCAGTGCTGATATGTGCGAATGAATTTGTTTACGTTCGTGTTCCAGTTTGTCTATTTTATCTTCGACTGCTTTAACGTTAATTGATAAGTGCGTTATTGAGTTATCGATATCTATGTTGGTTTTTTGTATGTCTTTATTTTGCTCTTGAATGGATATCATGTATTTCTCCAACTTATCTAGACGATTGTTTTGCGAGACACGGATTTCGTTCATCATGGACATTATTGCGTCTTTAAAACTTGAAAAACTATTATCTGTACAATCATCATGTAACCGTGGTTTTTTACGTTGTGTTACGTTAATAGGTGTACTGATATCACAGGAATCTATTTTATTCAGATCTGGTACAGAAGTGGACATGTTTGATAATGTCACCTCGATAGATTTAGATGGTGTTCTTTGTGTAGCCATTTCAATTTCAATAGAAGCCTTGAGTTAAGATGATTGATTAGTGTTTGTACCTTGAAATTGGCTCCTAGAAAAGTACAATTTCCAGTGGCCTATAGTGGAAACAGGTGTACGTACACAATGGCCCAGTTGCGTTGCAGTGCTGTGTTGTGGTGATGTGAAGCATGTATCAGACGTCAGCGGGGTGGTAGGCTGGTTGCGGGGAGCGAGTGACTGTCGTAGGATGACTATGGTCGTTTGATAAAATTTTTGAAAGTTTTTTCACTATAACTTATTTATCACTGTTCGTAGAGTAGCCTACTTTACTCTGCTTGGTAGCAAAGTTAATTGGCTAATTAATACAGTCAACAACACACTCCAACGTTAACTTTTTATGACTTTTAAGATTTTAAAACCGATAGCACAGTAAAAACGATAACACAACTGTCAGAAGCGTTCCAGGGAATGTATTATGTAAATAAGCTACACCTTGTAGAGATAGACACACTAATAAATAATAGACGTGGGTATGTCATCCTTTGTTAAGCGTGTCGCAATTGGCATACCGGATAAGTCGGAATCCGGATACATTGCTCAAAAACTGGAATCCATTATATTTAGAGATGAAGAGATAATCTCTTGGTAATTTTCGTGTCGTAATTAAAGTTCCCCTAAATAGCTTTGGCTGTTTATTTTGGCATGTTTTTATTCTGAAAATACTTTTAGTTTTATTAATGTTTGAACTGAAATGGTTCAAAAATGCTTTTAAGGTTGTTGTAAGCACTTGCTCCTTGGGACGCCTACTCAAAATAAACAATTTCTCTAATAACTTCCCTAAAAAAAAGCAGGAATTTTACGCGAAGCTTCGCGGAATTTAATTAGAAAGATCATTGATTCCATAACGCTTAATAAACAGAAGACTTTCAAGCGGTTTAATTATTTAAGAAACTTCTATTGTCGCATCAAACCCCGTCATGAATGATAATTCCTATGAACCCCGCATAATCTGGACGGGAAAATGTCGTAATTTACATTTTATATTAATGGTAGAACATTAGTTGTTTTTATTGTAGTCTTAGTACCTTTGTTTCACAAAAATGGGCACGCAATTTCTATGAACTTTGTTGGAAAAACATTGTTTGTTTTTCTTGTAGCTAACGAACACGTGGCATGAAAAATGGCTAATATCGTCGCCTTGGAGGCCAATGGAGCTAAGCCACAATTTTTGCGAAATGGAGTTAAGTGCATTAACGTACTCACAAAGAGACGTACTTTATAATAGATATACATCTAATCGATATCATAACTGTAAGCAGGTTATTTTTAAATTTGCCAATAAATGTAAGTGTAGTTTTAATAAGAGTCAAAAAGTGTATGCAGCTTAGATTCATTGTGATTACAAGTCATAGAAAATAATTATTGAGTATTCAACAGTTGTAAGAGCTCATAGAACTCTTGACCTCCAGAATTATGACATCGTAATACTGTATTCTAGACTTTTGTGATTGGTCATTTTTTAATCCAATCCCGATATTATATGGGAAAATGTAACTGGCAGAGAAAAAACGTGTTTATTCCTGTTTACCAATCCGCATTCTGCATTCAATTTTGACCAGTTTGTGCGTGCAACATGCATTGTTTAGTTTGGTTCGAGATTCGGGAGTGACTCGCTGATTTTTGTGTTAAACGGAAATATTGATTATCTAATCTATACATATAATAAAACAGTAAAAAAACTGTGTCTGTACATTGAATATATTAAAAAAAAAATTGAGAGGGGTTTAGAAACAGTAATAGAGCACGAAACCAAAAAAAAAAATTCTGTCTGTCTGTTTGTTTGTACACGCTAATCTTCGGAACTACTTGACGGATTTGAATGATTTTTGTTTTGTTGTATAGGTATAAAGTCTGAGCAACATATAGGCTAATATAATTTATCTTGGAAACTTGAACACTTGATGCAGAACCGCAACAGACCAGCTAAACTATAAGAGATACAAAAATGGTACCTTAGCAAAAATTGTTTCACGTGATGAGCATTTTCTGCTAAGAGAATAAATTTTAAAATCTGGAACACCTGATGTGGAACTCCAAGAGCGCAGCTACACTATAACATATATAGGAATGACGTCTTAGCAAGAGTGGTTCAGCCTGATGAGTACTCTCTGTTGTCGTATAAAATTTGAAGATCTGGAACAGCTTATGTGGAACTCCAAGAGCCTAGCTACACTATAACATATATGTATAGGAATGACGTCTTAGCAAGAGTTGCTCAGCCTGATGAACACTCTCTGTTGTCGTATAAAATTTGAAGATCTGGAACAGCTGATATGGAACTCCAAGAGCCCAGCTACACTATAACCTATATTATTATAGGAATGACGTCTTAGCAAGAGTTGTTCAGCCTGATGAGCACTCTCTGTTGACGTATAAAGATTGTAGATCTGGAACACCTGTTGTGGAACTCCAAGAGTTCACTGTATAATTATAAAATAACATAAGCTGGGAGTACCTCCACGCGGTGAAGGCGGTAACAGTTTAGGACTGATTTTCGATGAAAATTCTATGAATCATTGAAAATTTGACTCTACTGGCTAAAACTCCCATTTATTTCCTTTTCCATTTATCTTCGTGACACGGTAGCCTACCCGGTAACGCAGGGGAGCAGTCAGTCACTTAGATTTTAGTTGATCAGGTATTTTCAGAATAAAACTATAACCATGCCTAGAAAGAGGTCAAATCTTTCCCAACGTTCCAAAGGAGCTAAAAGATTGAGGATCATAAGATCCCAAGAATCTAACGAAAAGCGTCAGGATAGACTTGATGCTGTTCGAGAACATCAGGCTGCAACTCGCTCTGTAGAAACCTCTTCGGATCGCGAAGCTCACTTGCGTTCTCAGCGTATTTGTGCATCTACATCCAGGTGACCAGAAACCAGTGAAGAATATGATGCGCGACTCCGCTGATCGTGAACGTCATGCATTGTCTCGCGAGTCGGAGACGTTCACGGATAGAGAATTGCGCTTGAGTTCTCAGCGTATCTACGCATCTGCTTCAAGGTCTCTAGAGACAAGTGAGGAACATGATGCGCGACTGTCCGCTGATCGTGAACGTCACGCATTGTCTCGCGAGTCCGAGACGTTCACGGATAGAGAATTGCGCTTGAGTTCTCAGCGTCTCTACGCATCTGTAGGTCTCTACAGACAAGTAAGGAACATGATGCGCGACTGTCCGCTGATCGTGAACGTCACGCATTGTCTCGCGAGTCGGAGACGTTCACGGATAGAGAATTGCGCTTGAGTTCTCAGCGTATCTACGCATTTGCTTATAGGTCTCTAGAGACAAGTGCGGAACATGATGCGCGACTGTCCGCTGATCGTGAACGTCACGCATTGTCTCGCGAGTCAGAGACGTTCACGGATAGAGAATTGCGCTTGAGTTCTCAGCGTATCTACGCATCTACTGCTAGGTCTCTAGAGACAAGTGAGGAACATGATGCGCGACTGTCCGCTGATCGTGAACGTCACGGATTGTCTCGCGAGTCGGAGACGTTCACGGATAGAGAATTGCGCTTGAGTTCTCAGCGTATCTACGCATCAGCTGCTAGGTCTCTAGAAACAAGTGCAGTACGTGATGCGCGACTGTCTGCTGATCGTGAGTGACATGCATTGTCTCGCGAGTCAGAAACGTTTACCGATACAGAATTACGCTTGAGTTCTCAGCGAATTCGCACATCTACTAACAGGTCTTTTGAAACGAGTGATGAACGTGATGCGCGACTAACTGCTGATCGAGATTATCATACATTGTCCCGAACACGCACACAACAAAATATTCATAATCAGTTAGAAAGTGAGAGAGAAAGGATTGCTGGAGTACGGCATGAAGAGACAGAAGTTAATTCAGTGTACCCTTGGGATCTGCTGCGGAGTAACGGGAAGAAAAGTTTTTTGTTGTTGATGGATGGAGAGGGAGAGGAAGACCAAAGAAACGATGGATGGATTGTGTGAGGAATGATATGAAAGATAAAGAAGTAAATGATAGCATGACGGTTGACAGAGGAGAATGGAAGAAAAAAACGTGTTGCGCCGACCCCAAATAACATGGGACAAGGGCAGGAAGATGATGAGTCTGGGCAACATAAAGCCTATAATTTATTTTGTAAAATTAACACTTGATGCAGAACCGCAACAGACCAGCTACAGTATAAGAGATATAAAAATGGTGCCATAGCAATAATATTCCACGTGAAGAGCATTTTCTGCTGTGAGAATAAATTTGAAGATCTGGAACACCTGTTTTGGAACTCCAAAGCCCATGGCAGCGCTATAACATATTAAGGAATGACGTCTTAGCAAAAGTTATTTAGTCTGATGGGCATTTCCTGTTGACATACAAAAATGAATGATCTGGAACGACTCCAATCGTCTCGCTCATCCCGGTGTTTTCCTGTCCCCGGGCCTTAGAATTCTACATCAGACGTTTCAAATTTTCGATTTTGACGACCCCGTTGTCGCTGGCATAAGCAACGGGATCCGCGTACGAAGTCGCGGGCAGAAGCTAGTTAAAAATAAATGAAAAAGTATTTATTTTGTATTTCTTTTCAAACATTCTACTTCGCTTACGCCTTTTTTATCTAGTTAGTTTATATGTCATCAGATAAAAAGTCAACGAGACAAGAGAGTTAAGTGACTTACGCCCCATACTACGAGTATTACATTGTACATAAAATAGTAGCCAATAGGCCTAAACCACATAACTTAAAAACTATGATATTTTGGTAATTTTTAATTATAGCATTCAATAGTTACACGTTTAAATAGTGTAGGGTAAAAATTTGAATCCTCTACTACAATATGACACTGGTTTATGTCCAAATAATTGTTTTTACCTGCACCCTTATTTTTTAAACCTTCATAACTCAGAAGTGTAGTTCTGTGGAATAGCTCCATTACCCTCCAAGGCGACGATATACGTTACCTATATTATGTTTATTTGATTGCTCTATGCCTCTGAAAGCACGTTTAGCCAGTGGTCCCGGCGTTCATTTTTAGATCTTTGACATAAATTGTAATGGATAGTCGTAAGATCGAAAGTCCTACTCAGTCTTACCAAGGGGTATTGTGTAAATTGGTTGGTTTTACAACTAGTTTACAAAAAAAAAACGGGTTGCACTCCGGGAGTGCCGGCAGAAGTGAAAACTTGAATATTACCATTGTGCATTTTTGATATTTTGGAATGGTTAGGGAATAATTTTGCACGAATTGCTTTAATTATCAGTATAAAAGTACTATCATTTATGTGGGAAACGGAACAGCAGGCGCAGGCATTTTCGTCGCACGGTAGAAAGAGAGGGGATACTTCCTCTCCTTTGTCTACTCTCCCTCCGTCTTACGAAATTTCGATCTGGTCACGTGTCCTGACACGAGTTTAACATTTTTTACCCATAACAAAAAAGTCCACAACACCGCTAAAGAAGTTTTCACTTCAAAGAAACATTTAATTACGCAGTTAGTAGGTTGTAGAGGTCAGCTAGACTGTCACTCGAAACTCGATTTAAAATACTGGTAATCAGCTGCATCCAGTTAGACAGAAAGCTGACCCCAACATACTCATAAAACACTTAAACCGGCCTAGTGCGAGTCGGACTAGCGCATGAAGAGTTCCGTACCATTATCTAAAAAACGGCAAAAAAACAAAGTCATGTCTGTTGTATCGGAGCCCCACTTAAATATATTTTAATTCTGTTTTAGTATTTGTTGTTATAGCGGCAACAGAAATACATCATCTGTGAAAATTTCAACTGCCTAACTATCACGGTTCATGAGATACAGCCTGGTGACAGACGGACAGACAGACATCGAAGTATTAGTAATAGGGTCCCGTTTTACCCTTTGGGTATGGAACCCTAAAAACAGATGATGTGAGTATTGCTACGGGTACCCTTTTCACGAGCTTACTAGGTCAATTTCGACAAACTTCAATTAGCTTTTAACACTTAGCTAGCAAAACCGCATGATGGCATGTGGACATATTTTACAGTGCACATAATAACTTATTATTACCTCAGTGTCCCAATCAGTTTAAGTATCCATTTTACTGTAAACATAACGACACATTACCAGGTGCACATAAAACTTGGGCATTGTTTTTTGACGCCAAAAGACAAACGTTATAAGGCCATATATTATGCACCATAAAGTACTAAATACTTTCAGCACTCGTACTTAAAACATCTTTTTGTTTTTGCCAATCGCTTATGAATGCCAGAAAAGTATTCCGTACAAGTGGGCCTAAATGGTGGTAAAAGCAGTCATAAAATGAGTGACAATATAGGGAATTTTTAAACTTAACTGCTATCTTGGTAAATGCATCCATCAAGGTTTCATGATATGCATGGAGTGAACTATGAATTTAAAATGTAATTTCTGTGCCGTGCTGAATTGCCCCGTCAGACCACTACCCCGTTGGAAGACTGTAGAATGCTCTCCTAATTTGGACTATATTGGGACCAACATTATGGTTCATATAACGTCATTGGGATTTAGTCTTTTTTCCGCCGACCGACGACCGCATACCTATTCAAATAAGACACAAAATACTGATGACATTAGACAGTAGCCGATTAAAAGAACCAGCTAAATTACGGCATTAAAATCTAACCTTGGCACATAGCCTCTGACATTTGACACAAGAATATTCGTTACCATAATACTTTTTTTTCTTATTTTACCAATATCCTTTGGAAACCACGCAAGGTGATTTAAACAAACAATTTTAATAATGCCTAAAATTCAATGTCATTTGAGGTGTGTTAATGTGTCGGGGACGAGGCCATGATGGTATTTATTAGCCAGTCATATAATTATTAGGTAATAATCAGTTATTGGCGCGCAATAAGTTGTGCAAACGAAAAACAATGCTAAACTTGACTATTTCATGGGTAATCTTTATTGATAAATCAAGCCAAAGAGAAAAATAATTTAGAACTATCAAATTAATATGATTTTCGGTCAAAGAGGTCTCATGTAGGTCCGTGTAGTTCAACTACTTAAATTACTAATTGGTTTAGAGGTCAGATAGGCAGTCGCTCCATATAAAATACTGATATTCAGCTGCACCCGGTTAGACTGGAAGTTACCCCTAGCTAGGGACTTAAAGAAGATATTCTTATTAAAACAGTCACTGCTACAATCTGACCATTGAAAATAAATGCCCCTTTTTTTCAGCCGTTGAACAATACTTGAAAACTGTTGTATTATTTCAATGTAGGTCAGGTGTCTTATTTCCCGGCTCCTTCCGCAATACCGCGACAGAAGATTTGCTTGTGTCAGCCATACTTCCGGTGGCTTTGAACATTTGAATCAACAGTATAATATGTAGAATATGATACAAATGCGCACTTCGTTAACATTAATTCTTCCATCCGTTATAATAAAGCGATTCTTTGAACATATTTCAATAAAAATGTAAGTTTATAATTTTCTATTTTTTATAATCAACTTAAGACTAGTAAACATAAGACCGTGTCTTAACTAAGGCTCATGTGTTCACACGACTGTCGAATTCGTTTTATCTAGTAAATCCGAACGCGTCGTTGGGTAATCCCGTTTTCCGTATAAATGAGTGACATTTGAACGTATTCGCGTTGGTTAGAACATGGAGTAAGCCAATCAACGATTATATCGAGACTCAAAATAACACTTGTAGTTAATCCTCAAAACAAGATCGGCCGTATGAGATAAAACAAACATTATAACAATACTAAGCGGCCGAATGTTTCCAAAACAAAGTCAATTATAATCAAAACGCATTAAGAGACATACGACACTCTGGATAAGATTCAATTCTGTTTAAAATAACCAGCGATTGGCTGTATAATACTGTTCCTGTGCGGCTGTGTCGGTCCACTACTGGGCAAAGATTCCTCTCCATGACTTAAATAAACTACCTTCACAACATATAGCGTTCCACCAATACCTTTTTGCCCGACCCCGGAAAGGAACCCAGGACCACTTGTTCAGCAGACTTGCTTGCGACTACTAGTCCAACGAGGCAGTCAAGAGGATTTGAATATTTAGGATTTAACGTTGAATCATAAAACCACAGTAAATATAAAACAAATCAAGGCCAGTTCGATTTTTACTTTGACGCAAGTAAAGCGACTAAGAAACTTTCTTCACCGAAAACAACACAATAACGGGCTTTAATGTAGTTATAATAAAGCTCCCGGTAATCAAGCCATAGCTTTGTCCCAGCTGACAACTTATCTGATGTAAATTAATTACAGCTGCTATCAATCACGGAGCGACAAACTGTTTCAATGTAATCGTTTTGACTACATGACTATATTAAGCTAGTGTTGACATGTAATCGAGTCGAAACGATTAAGATGACGATTGTCTGGTATCGATGTTTAAGTGTTTAACCTAACCTAACCTAACCTAAACACACATACAACAACATTGTCACACACACACACACACAACACGAGCCATCGTCTTCATGTCTTCGTTTAATAAGATAGATAGATTGATTGAATACTTTCTATTAGGTACACTATGTAAATTAATTAGTGTTAATGTAGAAATTTTACATCGACACAATGGGCGGTCTTATCGCTATTTTAAAAGCGATAAAAGAAATGAAAAGTGTTTGGTTTTTGGTGGTAGTAGACCATTATAGATAAATTGTGAGAAATAAGATAGATCTAAGAGAATTCACTCTAAGAAACGTTAGATGATGATGATATACTGGAACTTTATCATGGCATGGATAAGTTCCCTGTAAGAAAGCTCTAGTTAACAAAAAGGTACAGTATTACGAAAACCGTATTAAAATAATAAACGAACATGGTAGCTGTCGGTATATTAAATCTGGCTGTACCGTTCGCTAGATACAGTGTGCGCATGATTAATGATTTTGACGGGAACGCCATAAAAAAAAACCAGAGACGAACTCTGTACCAATTACCACGCACATTTTAATATTATTTATGAGAGTAATGACACCGTTTTGACTGTTATTTTTGAACATTATGGTTACAAAAACTAGCTAAGCAATTAGTTTACGTCTGTGTATTTTTAATAGGTATGTATTTATGATGTTACAGCTGACGTTACATTTTGAAATGCGTGTCATATTTTGTGACGTAAGAAAAATTTCAATATTAATGTGAACGGTATTTAGCTTTCATAGGCTACTAGAAATTAATACACATCAAAATGACATGTTGCCGTACAAGAAAGCGAAAAAAGCATTTTTCTGTTTCAAAAACTATGTGTCACGCTAATAGTATGCGTAGGCGCCAACAAATAATCAAACGATCAATATGAATCATTCAACATCACCCACAAAATGCATTCCAACATTATGCCGGGCAATTAACTTATGAAATATTTCAGCTGAGATCGATAGCATAAATCTAGTTAACACGACGATAAACTAAGCGGACAGATTTGCAGACGGAGACTATATTTCATTTAATTGAAACTAACTACTAATGACGTCGACATCATAGACTGTCAGTATAAACTAACTTCCATTACTCTATCAATATAAACGTCCCTAAACAATTGAATGGGATGATAATAAATAATTTATGCTACCGCAGTTACATACCGTTCTGATTGAAACTAATGGCGTTCTATATTGGTGGCTCATTCAGTTAGATCGGTCTATTTAGTCGTATTGGCTTCGTGAATTAGACCATTAATAAAGCATTCGTCTTTCGCATTCCATGCGTGAGTGACGAATGCGGGTTATAATTTCGGCCCTGCCCTTTTGACAATCCAGTTTGGTTAGCATGTAAGACTAAGGAAGTCAATATTTTGACGTTCCATTGACTCAACAGTTCAATTGCTAAATGTTGTTCTAAATACATCCCTGTTTAAGTCAACGTAATGATTTTTGTAATATCACGCTCAATGTTTTGATATTAAACCGTTATTTTGGAAATGAACAAATAAGTGAAGAGGTACTCGATTAAATGATGAGCATGTGAAACGGAATTCGTTTTGAAGACATTTTGGTTTTTCATTAGGTCGTTTAGCATTTTATTGTTGTTAGTATTGCGTTTAACATTTACGAGCAAACTTTTTATCTGATCAAAGCAAAAACAAAAGAATTACGAAGTGGATCGCCATCGTGCATAAATTGTTGGTCCCATGGAATGGGAATTATAAGAAAACATTATTTATAAATTAAGTAATGTTTTCGCCTCCACAGCAAGATGCAATCTCTGGCGAGAGCGGTTTAAACCCCCTGATAACTTCAACGATCCAACAGAAAAGCTTCCACCTGGGCACGAGTTGCCGTGGCCGACTTGGAAATCTCTAAACAGACTTCGAACCCAAGTCGGCCGGAGCAAAGACAATCTCTGCAGATGGGGGTTCATGGACGGCTCAGACCTGAAGTGCGTATGCGGCGTTTCCACACAAACAATAGCCCACCTTCCATCTTGCCCCGCATTCCCTATCACCTGCGCTCTTGATGATTTATTTACTGCATCAGTAAGCGGGGTTCGCGTGGCTGAATTTTGGGCTAAACATATTTAAACTTTTTGCCATCGATACGCTAAGAAGAAGATTGCTTTCTTATAATCCCCAAGGTGGTAGAACGATTTGATAAATAAGGGCCATTAGTTAATTGAAATAAAATACTAGGTACCACAACAATATTTTTTGTGAAATAGTTTAGTTTCCTGTCGAAATAAGCCCACCTCAAGCTATCTCTGCCCGCGGCTCAGGCCTCGTGTAAATTGTTTATTTTCTGGGATAAATTGTACCTTAAGTCCTTTTCCGGGTAACTACCTTCCTATCAAATTACAACAACTTTGGTGTAAAGTACACAACATCATTTTGATTCAAAACACCGTTAAAGGCTTTTATTTCTAAAATTTATAAAAGGGATAGTCATCGTTTCTAAGACCGAGATCTACATAACTATAATAAACGTTACTCGTACTTTAGGTCAACGTTATTCCAGTCACTGTCACACTATTGTCAAACTAGAAGTGCGAGATAGAGATGGGAATATTTCTACGCCAAAGCAAGTGCAAAGTAACGTTTTAACAGCGTGACTGAAAGGTGAGGTCTTAGTCAAGGGTGTGGAACAGACCATCAAATTGTTAATCTTTCTCCATGGGAACCAACATCTTAATCGCGAAGAAATAATAACTGTATCGTAGAAAATTTAAATACCTACTCCGACTCAAATGTATGGGACAGCTGATTATTTTTCACGCCCTCAAGTATAACCACACCCCCCTTTTTTTTTCGGGTAGGTAATCATCAAATGACTCCTCCCGCTCTGGGCGCAGCGGAAGGGAGTGTCAGACTTTTACTGACTAAAAACCACCCATGTTCCTTCTTTTGCCCTTTTTCCAGGGTCGCGGTATCTCTTTCGAACAGTCCCGCAGCCCTGGCAGGCATCGGCCCTTGCGGGCCCCTCTTGTTTGCTGACATCTCTTTGAGGCGCGCGTGGAACACGAACGCGCCGTCGACACGGCCTGTCGTCACAAGACGGACGGACGGCGAGCTAAAACCACACCCCCCTCAAGATATCATCAGGCAGAAGGTCTCGACCTCAAACATATTAAATTAAACACCAAAGAGGTGATGGTTGTCTTATCACATAGATATTTATTATTTCTTGACGAAACTTAATGAGCTCAATTCCTTTGGCTTTCCATCAAGCAGGTCACATACTGTTTATTGATACGCCAGGAGCCGACCCTCAATTGGTTTATATTCGTTGACGCAAACGCAAGGCAATATGGCCGTTACTCAGTGTGTTCCGTGTATTATTACTATGGGCAATAACCAATAACCATCAAGTAATTTGTGGTGACCAATGTCGTGGTGTGTTTCGTCTATGGAATATTGTGTGATGTTATTCATATGAACGGCTGTCTTGGAATTGATAGAATTTCTGTCTGTAGTTGGGGATCAAGTATTTAATCTCGGGGTGCTTTTTTAGTTTTCCGTACCCGAAAGGTAACCAACGGGACCTATTACCAAGCCTCCGCTGTGAATCCGACCTCTGTGTCTGTGTGTCAGCGGGCTGAATCTCATGATCCGTAATAGGTAGACAGTTGAAATTTTAAAAGAATGTGTATGTAAGTTGCCTCTATAACAATAATAAAAATAAATTAAAAATTAAAGGGGGCTTACTACGATGGCACCTTACATGCGCGAGCCCGACTCGCACTTGGCTGGTTTTTTTGTTCCTGGGAGGATTTCCTGGATTCGTAATGCTCAGTGCCAGTTTCTCGGAGGTCTTTGTCCAGTGCAATGGAATTATTTCGGTTGAGAAGAGTGTACATTCCGACTCAAAAGCTATCAAAACTTATAATTGAATGATGCATCACTTAACTTTGGATTAATACACACAATGCCTGCATTTGGAAGGAAATACTTAGTTCATTGACAGATCACTTAGGCTTTAATAAGCCTTTTGTAAACGAATTCAAAGCTTAACCGTGTCAGTACCATTTTGCAATTCACTGACAATTGTTGGCCAAATTAGGTCCAAAAATAGCAATTGAAAATTTCCTACAAAGGCGACTTCAAAGGCTCACTTAGGATGAACTAAACTATACCAGTTTAACAAGTGATGATGTAAAATAAACTGTAACCTTCTCTATATAAGCGATTTACTAATAGAAATATTTGTAGGGCTGTACAAGGGAGATGAAGACCAAAGAAACAATGGATGAGTCAATAGATGGAGAGGGAGACAAAGACCAAGGGAACGATGGATGGATTGTGTGAGGAATGATATGAAAGGTAAAGAAGTAAATGATAGCGTGACGGTTGACAGGGGAGAATGAAAGAAAAAAACGTGTTGTGCCGAACCCAAGTAACATGGGACAAGGGCAGGAAGATGATGATGATGTCATAAAAAACTTGGAGTCCAAGTAAGATTAATACTGGATAGAACACTTGTACTGTAAAGGAATCCTAATACCATAAAACAAAAGTAAATTAAAGAAAGAAGGACCCTCGCCTGAAGAAAGAAACTGCGGAACTTGCATTTTCTTAAGATCAAAAAGCGATCCTAAAAACTGCCAACGTCAGTGTTAACAGGAAACCCTGTACCCTGCAGCAATGTGCCAAACCAACTAGAACCTCCTCAAAAGGATAAATAATTAAAAACAAAACAAAGCAGAAACGAGTTCCGTTAAATAAATAAACATAACACAACGTCACGCCTGTAATACCCGAAGGGTTAGGCAAAGGTGTACCTAATAGTACACCCACATTTCGCCAATTATGGTAAGTCCCGTGTAATAGCGGGCGAGCCTGTTGCCATCAACCGGGCACAAATCTAAACTCCGTTGAGAAATTCCTGGTGGAAAAACCAAATAACACTCCCCGACTGAAATCGAACCTAGGACCTCATGCTCAGCAGTCGCGTTGGCGAGCACTCGTCCAAAGACGCAGTTAAAATTTTTTTTTTTATGTTTGACGGGCCTACTCTTGACCTCAATCTAGTCCTGGATGGAACGAGCTAACCCAAAAGAAGCCTACTAACTCGCGACTAAATAAATAAACTTGGCTGAAAATAAAGGTTTCCATAATAAAGTTTTAAACACGTACTTAAATCCTTAAATCTCAGTCCCCTAAGGTTCGATTAAAATCTTAACAAAACGGTAATGCCGAATATTTAAAGACCCATAACAATTTTCTCACTTGTAATGTTAATCGGACTATAAAATTTTTAATTTCCACGCTTGTCCTGAGAATATTAATTAAGAATGTTACTTACGCACGATTTTCTTTCCGTTGTAATATTTCACCTGGGGTATCTTAACGAACGTGTAATGTTATTTTAACGACAAGTATTTGTTGTTGTATATTAACAGGAAAAGTAATGAAGCAAATGTTTTAAAAGAACTTAATATGAAGTTTTTTTTAACGCGACCACGTCTGTTTTAAAAGATATTGCTATGTTTTTGTACTTTAATCTCAATATTCAGTAATATGTCCTAAGTTTACTTGAACTAAATTACACCCTCCAAGGCTTGAATGAGTCCAATGATGGAGCTGTTCAGGTCGCTACGTACTGCTGGCCTACCATGATATCTTAAAGCAGGAGTAATTCCAGTGTGGGAAAGATATAGCGTTAGACGACCTGTATAGCTCTGTCTCTTTCCCACACTGGAATTACTCTTGCTGGAAGACGTCATAGTACCCCCCTGGTCGGACAAAATCTGAGTCACCGATTCGAGAAAAAGAAGAAAATTACTTAATACAAATTAATTTCATCGGCTTTAAAAAACCAGAGTCAAAATACTATCGATAACTCGCCACGGTCAAGTAGAAAATCGCCAAGCAGTTTTCTTTTTACCGATACATAAATCGAGCTCGAAATAAAAACAAAATTTAGCTTTTGCTAAAAGCTATCCGAGAGTTGGCTCCAAATTGGTTAGTTCCATTACAGCAAGATTTGAAAGAAATGTTATGGCCTTTACCACTGGTTTCGTTCTTTCAACTAAGGATTAAAGTTACACCAAACCAAAGACGATCTTATGCCAACCTTGGGATAACCATAGGATCTTAATGTAACCTTGGGTGCTCCATAAGATCGTGTTTTGTTTGCTTTAAAAACCGATGGTAATGGTTACGCTACTGATTTGCATGATGACTCGGCATTGTACACTTCGTTTGTGAATTTTCCTTCTTTGCGCGTAAATGGAATAAATTAAAACCATTATAATGCGGCAGACTCATTTACCGGGTGAGCGTAACGATTTTAAAGAGGTCTTTGGGACAAAATTATAATCTGCTATTTTTAAATACTCGTCGTCATTTTGGACAGTATTTTGTGGACTTCAAAATTAATCTCCCCATCATGTCAGCCTAAGATTATGGTAGAATCTGGAGGAGAAAGTTGCATTTGTATAGACTATAGAGTAATGCAAACACATACAGATGGATGTTATAAAAAAGAAGCAGGGGATCGAATTAAATGAACTTGCCGTGTTAGTTAGTATGCATTGGTCAAATCTTGCAACTGAATTATAAACCAGTTCCCCCCAACCGATTGAGCTGAAATGCACACACTTCCTTCTGCTGGTGACAATACATACCTATTTATGAAATACATGACTTGATCCTGCAGCCAAGATTCAATTTTGATAGGAACATAAACTTTATTTTCTTCTTTTTATTTTAATAAAATATTGTTATTTTTTTTTAGGAAAAGTTTAATTGAATTTTTCGTCACGCCATTATGTCAGCTATCTAGCAGAAAATGACAAGAGGCCCTTGAAAAAATGACATTCTGTCATGAATGTAATTTTTTGATAAGTAGCTGACATAATGGCTTTACTAAAGATTCAGTCAAACCGAGATTGCAAACATGCTACGGACCACTGACTTTAACAGATACTTCAGTATATTATCTATCATAGTATGATGTCCGGAATCCAATTCGCAATCCGTCCGTACTGGTTCGACCGAACTTTCTTAGCCAAAGAAAATTTAACATTTGTTATTTACGTCTTCTTTAAGAGTGAGTTCCCGTAGTAAGTGCAAGGTTACTTGTAATTCAGTCCACGGCAGGCCCAGAGTGGGCGGTCTAGCAACAATAGTAGAAGGAATCGGCCCCCGGTTAACACTTATTGGTCCACATGTTTCAATTGATTCTTTGGCTGGAGAACGTAATTTTGGCGCAATTGCTCTTTTCTTGTGATTAAAAGAAAATGAGTTGAAAGTTTTAGTAGCTTGTTTGGTTTGATTGTATTGAATGTATATTGAACGAAACTATCAGATCAATATTCCTCATCTGATAGTCTAGGTGTTAGATAAGTGATATACCATCCAAGGTTGACTAAGGGAGAATTTGTGCACGTATAAAATAAGTAATTAATTTGTAATAGTTTTCAATACTTACATCAATATCTACCAGCAATTTGCTAATAATCCCAAGGGATCAAATTTCAAGGCACGCTTCGACCCTAAGGTTGTATTTTAAACCTTCCCTAACGAATCTCCATGGCAAACGCTATCCCATAGCATACCCAAATTTATTCAGTGGGCCCAAAACGAACGCGCGAAGTCAACTCAATTTAAATTCGAACGATTTCAAAATATTTATTTCAAAGATAATTAAATTATTTACAAACTACAAAACTATAATAGTAATAAAAATGTACAAGTAGAAAAGGGTTACAGGGCATCCAAAAATTCGTCCGCATCGCTGTCAACAGGAAAAGTGCCCAGAAGGCTGGCAGCATTGCCACGTTGGATGGCAATGCTGATTCTTTGGCCAAAAAATAGGCCCACCCGCTGGTCACGTGAAGAGTCGACCAACCGCTTGGCGATTTCCCGAAATACTTGGTGGGCACTCGGACCCCATGGCCCTAGTATTTCAACCACAAACGGCTCAAACACATAATTACCAATTAAATTATTGTATTTGCGCCGTTTGAGGTTTTCAGCACCTGCAGCAGCCGGCCCAGCGCAGCCCACTGTGCTAGGAAGATGGGATGGCGCAAGGGTGTCGACGCAAGTTGCGTCCCACACCAAAGGCCTACCCAACTTCCATGTCATTATGGTCATACCATCTGGTCTCTTCCCATCGACGCGTGCCAAGCCATGTTTTTTTTTTCAAAATTGAAAATATTTGTTTCTGCCCATTCCACAACATCATCTTAGTAATCTTAGTTTCAAAGCTTTATTCACATTTTGTGGGTGATACTAACAGTAAAACTGCTTTGAAAAAATCGGGTATTTTCGGTTCAAAAATGATTAGTTTACTTCGCGAGTTCATACTAGGCCCACCGCACCGCATGTATATTTGTCCCATAAACAACAAAGACTAGCTGATCGACAGACCGGTCGGTTGGCACAATAAACCGTAATCAAACTTGGAGGAGCGAGAAACTTACTCGCTTACCTACTCGCATTGTTTGGGAACATCAATTTATGCTAAACGTTGATGGGCGTCCGTTTTCCTAGGGCCAGGAATTGAGGAGAGGGTTTCTAGTCTTCATAGATGTTTCTTTAAGACTTGATGATCCGCATCATCATTTCAGCCGGAATAGGCCTCCCAGATAGTAACCAATTTTACCACGGAGTACCCATACCCACCCCCTGGTAAGATTGGTTGTCAGGATTTCGGGCCACTGTCAAAGATCTACAATTGACAGCAGGGACCAGCAGCATAACGTGCTTTTCGAGGCACAGAGGAAACTCGGTATGTAATGGGTCACCCATCCACAGACCAACCCAGACAAGCGCGGCTTAACTTGCAGATCGACTCCAAGCGTCTGTTATTATTTAGCCACGAGCTCCTCACATTACTCCTCCAATTAGTCAGTAATAATTTAGTCCCTTGGAATTGGGGCCGAGGCTATCAACCAAGCACAATTCCACACTTCTTGATACAAACCCTGCTCCCCCCCCCGATGGAGGAAAAGGAACTTTATAACTTTTTCTTCAGGGCTCGAAACATCAATCAAACCTAGTTTTCTACCTTCGTTATTCATAATATCTTTGTGTACTACAAAACACATAAAAGAGTAAAAAACAGCCTCTATTTTCAGCCAGGAATACATCAAGTCCTTTGATCTTGATAATTATTAAACTACGAGTACAATACCTAATGGAGATTGAATAATATGTTTTTTTTTTCAATAAACAGATTCACAATACGTATTTCGTCTACTTCTATCAGCATATGTATTAGGGGGTTAAAGTATGAAATTGCCGATTTATATGGACGATTCCGTGAAAAGTGATATTTCCATAATAATTTTTATTTTATTGTTCTTGGAAACATCTGAACTATTTATGATGCAATTGCAAACTATGCTTAGAGTGAAAAAAGCTGCACTGCACTTATATTTTACTTAAATTTTAAAAACACAGTCTATGACAAAAATATACGTAGGTACCTACTTGAAGTAGTGAAACCGACGGCACATTGAAACAAGTGTTTTGACACGGTACTCTATGAACAATTAATCCAATAAAAATGGAGTTAGGAAAAAATATAACTATAAGTACGTCATAGTTACAAACAGACAAAATGTGAGAAAAAAAAATGGCAATTTCATAGTTTAAGACCTATTATTAAGGCGAACTAGCCAATATAGCCCGCTAAATTCTAATTTTCTTACGTTTTTTGCAATTTTCATCTCAGTATTAACATAACATAATTGTTGCACAACATAATTATGATTCGCGACCGTCACAAATATGTATTTACAAAACCATAATCATCAAAATCATCATTATAACTCAAACTCATGAAATATTTATTTATAAAGTCAATGCTGGCAACCTTAGCATATCCCTCTTAAATCAAATAATTCTACCCAGAAATCCATTACTAAAATAAGTAAACATGAAATAGTTTTTTCAATCAAATCAGGCTTGAAACATGGACATCATACGAGCTCTAATATCTTTTATGATACAAAAATGGTTGGAAACCAAAATATAAGTAAAGGAACTCTTTTATGTCAGTCAAGCGTACGATATAAAGGGTGCTACACAATATCTGAACGGCAGAGGAGCTCCTGGTTAACTAGTAACTGCCGCTCAGGTCGACCTTCAGATTAAGCCACGCTTTAGGCAAGCGCGGTTGGTCCATGGTTAAGTGACCACCCATACATAACGAGTTTCCTCCGTGCCTCGGAAAGCTCGTTAAGCTGTTGGTTCTGGCTGTCATTTGTTGATCTTTGATAGTCGTTACAGGTAGTCAGTGGCCCAAAAGCCTGAAAACCAGTCTTATCAAGGGCTATCGTATTATGGGGAATACGATTCCCCTTAGTAAGAGTGGTGGTACTCACTGGGTTGTGGAGGTTAGATAGGCAGTCGTTCCGTGTAAAATACTGGTATTCAGCTGCATCCTGTTAGACTGGAAGCCGACCCCAACATAGTTGGGAAAAGGCTAGATAATAACGTTCGGGAACAAGCCGCGGGGCACAGCAGGCCCCCATATGATTTTGTATTGGAAGATACGGAATTTGCGAATCGGTATGAAAGCCGTGTTTTAGTGATTCCTTCTGGACGGCATTCTTGTTCAACAAATATTGCCGATTCGAATGTACGACCGTTTTGAACAAGTGTGTAGTCCCTTATTTGTTAGTGGATTTCATTGGTTAGTAAACCAGGCGGAAAGACATTGTTAGAATTGTTGACCGGTTGCTATGTCATGTACAGTCATGTGGATAGATATCTTACATTCACGCAAGATTCAAAAGTGATTTCCTCCTGAAGTATTTACGAGTATCGTAAGATGTTACAAACTAAGCATGTTGATACCAAAACACACTAAAAAGTAGAAAATAACTTTACTTCTGGAAGTCGGTGACATTTGTTTTATTATTTTATTTTAATGACTTTTCTGCCACCGACTTGCGGTAGTAAAGTTATTTTCCCCTTTGTAGTGTTTTTCTTGGAAGACGGTGTTTTTTAAGTTTTTTACTTTAGACTTTGGAGTTGTGGTATTTTCCATTGTTACTAAAAAGGTACTCGTATGAGCAGATCATAAACATAGGCATAGATGAAAACATGTATGTATGTATTATAGAAGATAACTCATATACCTACTACCCAAGTAATGTGAATAAAATTTTGAAAAAATAAAAAATTTTGAAAACACCAAGCAAGCTTCCTCTACCAAATAAAAAAATCACGTAAAATCGGACCAGTAATCACGGAGTTATGAGGCAAAAAACCTTTTTCACAAGAAAAACGCTTTTGAAGTTTGCCAAGTGTATGATTAGTGCACATGACTGTACTTTCAGTACCTATCCATTGTATGCCATTCACAGTAATTCGTTTGGTCTATATATCGAGATAAGTATTGGATTTGACGTAAATTAAGATGATGAATGGACGTGGAATGTTGCCAAACCGAATAGGTGGCTCTTTATATAGCTCTGTAATCTCTGAAAGAATTATATGGTATGAGTATGGGCAGCTGGTTAAATTGAAGTTTATTTTAGTCATATAGCCGGTAGCTGGGAATGGAAGTGAGCAGGACTCTTGTAAAGACGTGGACCCTCAATTAATGGTTGCCGATAGACGGTAAAAGTGTTGGCAGATCAGTATTCGGAAGCTCGCAAGTAAGACCTGGTTGAAACTCACGCAGATCAAGGAAGCTAGGAAGAATACAATTTTATGTGAGTTTAAATGTTTGTAAACTCACCTACAATACAAGAGAAGTTTCCTAGTGTGGGACAAGTTATTATTTTAAAAAAATCGTTATCATCATTTCAGCCGAAAGACGTTCACTGCTGGACATACGCCAAACGCAAAAAAATACCTGATGAAAAAATCTTTTATCCTTTTCAGTTCATGCTTGTTCATTATATATAACTCAACTAAATTAAATTAGTTTGATGAATAATCAAAGTATCGAAATAATTATGCATTCTTGAAAGCCGTACTAAACCAGTAGCAAAAGCTTTGTCGCTGAAACTTCAAGGGGATAAGTCGGACTTCAAGCAGATTAAAAGAATAATACGAAAGTTTAAGATGAAATGGTATTTTTTGTGAATTCTTTTATCAACTGTAACTAGCTTTTGAAATATTGGCTTGTTATGTAACAATCGCTCTAACTACCTATTAAATAAAGTGTACCTCCATCTTTAGATAAAAGCATTACAGCATATGACTGATGGGTATCGATATCAACATGATAAAACAAAATCATATGATTTTCTTACCTGAGGTCGTTGACCCCAAAAATAATAAAAATCTGATTGATAACGATACTCATCAGGTCTGCAGAGATCCGCTAGCTAATTTTTTTTTCCTGCATGATATAGAATTCAGATATTCAAATAATAACTCCACAAATAGGTCGGAACATCGTGAGGAAACCAGCATGCCTGAGAGATATTTTTCTCGACGGCATGTAAATTGTATCGTCCCAGAGCCATGAAACCCATGGCCCATGAGCAGCATAAAAACTCTGACCCAGGTTAGGCACTAACCATAGGAGAAAGAAGACGCTTGGTATAGATGAATAAGGTACTTATACAAGACCCATTCACAAATAAAAGCCTTAAAGCGCAAACCACAACCAATTAATCGGATGAACTTGCATCGGGTGTAAAAGAAGGGGATGTAAACGAATTCTGTTACCGATTGCGATTGTAAAATGTACTCCGTTTGGAGATAAATTTTCGCTGTCTGAAGCTCGACTTTATTTTATTAGTGTTGGTTCGTCGTTCTGTGTGTACCTACTTGCATGTTGTTCTTTTGACTGTGTTCAATTTTATGGTGGTTAAAGTTGGCTCTGGAAGTTATGGGGAGAGGCCTTTGCCCAGCAGTGGGATGGCGCAGGCTGACAATAACGTTTTTATACTACTAGCTTATGCCCGCGGCTTCGCTCGCGTTAATTTAGAATTTGGCAATGAATTCGGGTTGTACTCTGCTTGTAATACAATAGTAGTAGTATAATACAATCATGATTCAAAAGACACGTGGCGCCATCTAGTACCCATTAGAACGTTATTGTTGTTTTCCTCGGGAACAGATGAAAGGTACCCTATCTCCGTTTCCGTACACCTGACAACGTAATTATGAAAAAAATCAGAATGATCGGTTTAGGCACGAAAAGTAACAAACAAACAAACTTACTGTCGCATTTATAATATTAGTAAGGCTAAGGATAAGGAAGTAAGAATAATTAATATTTAAATTAAGAGCCACTAAAATTATGCATAATTACTTTGACACCGCAGGTAAACTTTTATTTTTATAGTCACTATAGGTAAGTAACAGTTTGAATAATCTATTATTCTGCAACTTGCGAAAATATCGCAAGAAAAACTTTTTTCATAATAATGACTCAACTTCAAACAATTGGTTTTAAGTTTGATTGGCTACATCCCATAGATATTGTGAATTAGTGAAGTTCTTAGAAGAAAGGGGGGTCTATACCCGGCAGTGGGTTATTCCGGGCTTAAATGATGAAGATGATGAGAGGTTCTTTGAATCAACGTTAACTACTTCCAATCCATCCCACATCTAAAAGTTTTCTTATAACGTCACCATGTTTAAAACTTAACCGTGCACACACAATATTAAGTATGTCAAGAAAGATGTTAAGTATAAAATTGCGATAGAACTTACAACTCCAACCTACACTGCACTAGCCTATTTGTGTCACTCAGCTCAACTGGCAACCCTTACCATCTAGACTCGGGCTACGATTCTCAGTGAGCTATAATCGGAGCACACTGGGCCATCGAATGTGGGCCACAACTCGCCACAGTCCACAATTCTAAGTGAGCTATATCACTGAGATATTGCTCACGATAATTTGTGAGTGCGTAATGCTAGATACGCACGCACTCGCAGCATTTCACTGGCGATTTCAAAGACCACAGGAAGGTTTTGATTTTGTACCAAAAGTGCTAAAAATCGCTAGCGACTAAAGTCACTGCGTGAGTACCTGGCTTAAGCCACAGCTCAACAATGTTCTGTATGTCAGCACAAGCTCGTATGACTTTGTTGCTGCTAGATGATACTGCTAGCACGCACAGAATGAACTCATCATCTGACTAGCCTTTTCCCAACTACGGGTCGGCTTCCAGTCTAACCGAATGCAGCTGAATACCAGTATTCTACATGGAGCGACTGCCTATCTGACCTCCACAACCCAGTTAGTGCTAGGTAATACGATACCCCTTGGTAAGACTGGCTGTCAGACTTTCGGGTCACTGACTACCTGTGACGACTGTCAAAGATATACAAATGACAGCCGGTAAGAGGAGGAAACACGGTATACAATGGGTGGTCACCCATCCGAGGACCAACCTAAGTAAGCACGGCTTAACCTAAAGATCGACCCGAGCGGCTGTTCTTATAAATAACAATATTATTATCAGACTATAATGTCGCCACTATCGGGACAAAGGACTTATTTTTTTCAGAAAGAGAATAGGCTGCTAAATACTGATTCTTGGTTTCTGCATTAACGTTTTGTACCGGACAAAGTGTCTTTGCCAGACACTTTGTCCGGTACAAACCTTTTTTCTAGAAACTACTCACTAGTTACAAGTTTAGACCACCAAATAATACGGACAGGAATAGTTAGCAGAGCTCTCACGATAGCCCGGTAGGAAACAGTACAAGGAACACCCAGCTTAGTCCTCCGATGTATTATAAACTGAATTATTAATCAAAACAGCTTAGCGATGAGTGGTTTCAACTTAATTTAATCCTAAGCCAGTGTTGTTGCTATCTGGGGATTCTGGGGAACCGTTTACATATTCGTATGTGGTCCTCTGGAATGGGTTGGTGCCCATTCCACCGGTTGTGTATGAAACACTTTAGATCAATAAATTCTTACTGCGGTAATGGGAACGCTAAGTTTTGTATTCAAGAATGTGTCGCTGTTTTATTGTGTCATAAATTAAAAAAAGGTTGCTGTGTTTAATTGAAAAAGAACCTTATATTCTGAAGGTACAATCAAGTAGTTTTGGTAGGTAGTCCAAAATATATACCAGCCAATTATAAATACTTATTAAGTACATGTTAACTTTCAATATAATGTATATTCAAATAAGCTTACAGAAGCGTTAAGTTATCGACGTGGGATTTCCTCGTCATCTTCTGCCTAGCCTTTTCCCAAGTATGTTGAGGTCGGCTTCCAGTCTAACCGGATGCAGCTGAATGCCAGTATTTTACATGGAGCGACTGCCTGTCTGTATCTGACCTACACAACCCAATTAGTACTGGGTAATTCGATACCCCTTAGTCAGACTTTCGGGCCGCTGACTACCTATAACAACTATCAAAAATATACAAATGACAGCCGAGGAAAGTCATGGGTCACCCATCCACGGATCAACCAAGGCAAGCGCGGCGTAACCTGACCCGTGCGATTCCCTCATATAAAATAAAATTCTCTTACTAAAATGACTAAAGTTTAGTTAAGTGGTTGATGTTAACTGTACACAGGTTTTTGTATGATTTTTCTAATTAATATTAATGCTACGGGGAAGCCAAACATAAGAACTGTCATAGGTCAAATCGTAAAAGGTCACCGTGTATAAATATATGTGATCATTTCCTGTGACCTTATGATTTTCCTCTTCATTTATCTACTTGATGACTGAATATAGAAATTCTTAGCTATCATCGTCATTGATTGTGAAGTAGATATAATGCTTTAATAATTAAGTTTTTGAAGTGAAAACTTCTTTAGCGGCGTTGAGCACTTTAAAAAAATTGTTCTGTAATGGGTATAAAATCTTAAACTCGCGTCAGGACACTCGCGTCAGGACACGTGACAAAGCGTAAGACGGATGGATAGTAGACGATTTTGAACTTAACCTTCAACATTTTATGGTTTAAAATTATTTAAAGAAATTTGGAAAAAGCGTAAGACGGATGGAGAGTAGACGATTTTGAACTTAACCTTCAACATTTTATGGTTTAAAATCATTTAAAGAAATTTGGAAAAAGCGTAAGACGGATGGAGAGTAGACGATTTTGAACTTAACCTTCAACATTTTATGGTTTAAAATCATTTAAAGAAATTTGGAAAAAGCGTAAGACGGATGGAGAGTAGACGATTTTGAACTTAACCTTCAACATTTTATGGTTTAAAATCATTTAAAGAAATTTTTAAATGTTTCCAATCAACTTTGAACCTAATGCTTTAGGGATAAACACGGAATAGAAAAAACCGTAGACAGAGTATTCTATAGACTGCTGGATATCTTCCTTTGCATTCGCACAAGAAAAAGAAGAACATATAAACGTCACTAGCAAAGAAAAGAGACAGAGTATAAATATTTCTGTCCCTTATCGCGTGTCGGCTGAGCACATCATTGTCAGTGCACAACAAGTTTGACGTTTGTGGCGGTGCCAGATTGACATCCAATTTGTTTATTAACAATTGCATCGAAATTATACACATTATATGATCTTTTCGAGCTTAATTCGACAACAGTACATTTGTGCAACTGTGCAAAATGGTAAGGTGCAGTGTAATAAACTGTAAAAGTGATAGTTTGATGAAGATTGCTGGACTGTCCTTTCACTCGTAAGTATTAGATCTTTTTAAGTATTCAATCGCTTTGTGTCCTATTATTTCTCATAAAATAGTCGCAGTAATGTACCAACTAATTCGTTTAATGGATAAATCTCGTATAATCGTGATTTTTGCAATAATTTTATTATCTTACCTCAAAATTCAGTGTTGCCACTTTTTGACGGGGAATTTACCCTTTAATATGGGTAATACCGAATAATGCAATGTCTATAAAAAAATACTCTTCCGACCTTGATTCATATGATATTAGTAATACGCACTACTTAAAATCTATGTTAGTAACACACGTATTATACGATTTTAATTCGTATAACTGCACTCACCTGACGCAAAAAATGAAAGATAATAAAAAATCTTATTAAATTTTCAGATTTCCGAATAAACCCGAAATAAGAAACTTGTGGATTGCTGCTACCGCATGAATCTTTAGGATGTGATCCTATGATCAACATAGATCATGATTATTTAACAGATCCTTCTAGGCTTACTCTTTATTCTAAAGAAATAATAACCTATATTGCTGGTTTTATTGCAAGAAAGTTGAGGAAAGTTATTAAATGTGAGGATTGTCTTTTGGCTTTGATCACAGATAAGTATCACGGAATCATTACGACTGAAGGACATGTATCCATGGTCATGAATAAATTAAAAAAAAAAATCACGGAATCATTGCTAGAAGAGACAAAGGAGGCCTTATTTATCCTTCTACTGACTTAAATAAAGTCTGTGAATTGGCAGAAAAGATATTTCGAGCGCGTTCACATAAAGGAAATTCATTTTTTAATGAGAAAAATGTGATGTCAACACTTATATTATCGTGTTACAAGGAATGCACACGTACCAATATTAATATATTTATTAATGACCATTTCGACAGTCAGCCTTTTATAGGGAATCACAGAACTCTCCTCATTAAATCAATCGCAATGCATTACTTCGAAACCCGTATTCACTATAGTACCAAACAATGTTTTGAACCACAATCGAAAATAAGAATTATACATAATAAGTTAGTGCTTTTTCAAGGACAGTAATTTGTTTATAAATAAAATATTACAGTTGCATCATTGCTATGTTTTATCGTTTTCTGTGTATTGGAATGTTCATTTTAATTTGCAAGTGTATGAGTTTGGCGACACTGGTTCCCGTACTAAGGCAGTCTAAGGGCACTTCCATAAATGATAGTACTTTTATACTGATAAAGCAATTGGTGCAAAATTATTCCCTAACCATTCCAAAATATCAAACATGCTCAACGTTAATAATCAAGTTTTCACTTCTGCCGGCACTCCCGGAGTGCTAGTTTTTTTTTTTTAAGCTATGTATGCCATTCCTTTCATGAAATTCTTGGTCCATTAGCGAAGCGCTGCGATGATGGTGACATCATGGCGCTATCTGTAGGTAGATACTGTACTGTACCCCTAGTCTTACTCTTACGTAAGAGTAAATAGGTAAGACTCCAAGATATTTCCTCTTGATAACCTTCTCTGAAAAGAAGCAATGAGACGAATTCATCGGAAGATTTCAAGAATTTTTTAGGCCTTGAATAAAATTAATAAAGAACATCGTCCACATTCAAAGTTCAATGGCCCAATAAAAACCAATTGCGACGGTCAATTGTTTAATAATATTCCGACCAAACACCAAATCATTTGACACTACTTATTCTTAATATCCAACAAGAGACTTCGATCTACTCGTACATAATAATAATTCAACGAATATTCCGGACCAAGTGCGACAAACGATAGTTTCTGAGCATCGTTCAATTGGACTCAATGGATTCGACCTCGTCCCATCGGGTCTAAGGAGCGTCACTGATAAAGATACCCGTATGATCTAGCAGACAGATGCATTATCCAATACAAGATTGGATGCTGGATGCGCCAGGATGTCCTATTTCTCATGGATGAACGGTAGTTGATACTTGACGCTTCGTCATCGGGACACAGTGGGTCAGTTTGTTATTGCAGACAAATTGCAAGCGCATACATTTGAGCTGTTATATAACATAGATATGTATGTATAGTACACACAAATATTTGTCGACATAGGGGAATTGAATGCCCGTATTTTCAATTACCAAATAGGAAACAGTTTTTGATATTCTCGCCACACATGTTAGTTAAACTGATGCAATCTAATCGTTGAATGTAAATGTCAAAGCTTTTTTATTTACAATATCACATTTATAAGCAGTATTGATTAATCAAATGCTATAGATATAGAACTTTTAAAAACTGCAATGAAATGATTGCTCGACCATTTTGTCGGACTTTTACAATTTTTTTTTAGTTGGTCCCATTTTTTTACAATATCAGCCTTGGCCCGATGGTATCTACCCTCAAATTGCTTTTCACCCTAGAGTTTTTCAGTATTTCAATTACATCTTGTATCGAGTTTCAAAACAATATTAGTCTGTATATTTTCTGACAAACAATTGAAAACGGGTGTGATCTAATAAAAAACCGAGTCAAGAAGAGCTTGCTTTCTTAATTCTTTTAAAGTAAGTACCCTTTGAGAATTCGACACTCCTAATACAAGTACTATTTCGAAATTTTTTGCTGCCTGAAATTTATTTAAAAAATACTCTTGACAGCGATGTAAAAGATAGTGATAATATTCCTTTACAGCACGAGTTCACATTCTTACATCTTGGAAATTAAATTACGTTTTTGTATATCATATTAAGGAAGAATTTAGGAAGGACTTTTATCCAATATTATCTGATATTAAATTACTGTTACTGCGTGTCGAGAAACACATAACACGTGTTTAGTCATGTACATACCCATACAAGCTTATGTATCAACATTCTCTTGCCCTTATCCCAATTTATTTGGGGTCGCTGCAGCATATCTTTTCTTCCATACTTCTTACTTGTCATCTCTATAGACACCTCGTTTCTTCCCATATAATCCTTCACACAGTCCATCCATCGTTTCTTTGGTCTTTCTCTACTCTATAACCCATCCACATTAATACTGAAAATTTTCCTCATTCCTCCGCATCACATGCCCATACCACGACAACCAATATACAACCGGTTTACAAGTATAATTATGTATATCTTGTAATAATCGTAAAATATTGAATTTAAGGGAATACGCACCACGTGGTCTATCCTCGTTTAGCATCTTTTTATTTTCATTTCCATATACTTAAGTTATTTCGGGAAAAATGTTTACCTACTCGTAAGGTGATGTTATGTAGACATAATTACTCTAACGCCACTTCAATTTATGTTTACATCTAAAGTGACATATAAAACTGGATGTTCAGGTCATTTTTCATGGCGTTTCCGTCCCCAAACCGCGCATGATATATGGCCCGTGGGCGTCATTTGACATCCGGCAAAAGGCATGTCTTCCTACAGAATTATTTCCAAGGGTCGCCTCCTCTTTCCACACCGTTTACTGTTCTTCAATTATGTGATTTTCTCAAAGTGGTCAGACCCTTTTTTCTCACCCTCGGAACGTTTGTCACGGTTCAATTTATTGGCGAGTTGTAGGAGAATATTGATTTGAATGAGGCTCTGAGGATGAAGTGTGCGTAACTTGGTTGGTTTTATTGATTGATGGTGTTATTCTATTGAGACTTTCGTATGTTTTTCTGTTATATTGCGATTACTAAAAGGTCTAGAACACGGGAATGACTCGCGGGTTTTTCGCTAAAATTATTAGCCTATTTGACTAGAAAACACAGAAATTGCGGCCCATCAAAATTGCGTCCTTTGAAAACATTATTTTCTCATCCCCTAATATAGCTCAAAACGGAATCAAACACCAATAAAACTTCTGTCTTAAATCATCTAGGATTAACACCCCACAAGGTCGGCTTAGGCTCTTCACTTCGACTCCTTTAGTTGAACACCAGTTGTAATGGATCAATGTATTTCCACACGAGTTTCACCATTTCCTGCCTTCACTTACAACAGCTTTGTTCACTTTTATCGATAACATTCTGATTATTTTTATTGCTAATAAAATCTGGTATTTGTTTTCTCGTTTTTGATAAAATTACTTGAACGGTTGCTTTGAGGCATAACGATTGGTCTTGAGTTAGGTTTTACATTTAAAACAGCTCCTCTAGGCTTAAGGCTAGGCTCCTCTAAGCTGTCTAGGTTGTAATCTGACCTTTTACCAAGTAGACTTAATACAAGTAAGCATTTAAAAGAGGTCCATAATTAATACTAAAGTTACTTCCAAAAGCCCCATCAATGTTAACCAAAACCAGTTAGTTAGCTATCAACTGTAGTGAACGAAGTAAAATGACTAAGCCCTTAATATCCAAAAGTAAGCAGTGATAGCCTAGTGGTATGACTATCGGACTGCCAAGTCATAGGTCTCAAGTTTGAACCCAAGACACGCACCTCTGATTTTTCGGAATCATGTGCGTATTCTATCATTATCGCTTGCTTCGCTGAAAGAAAACATCGTGAGGAAACCAGCATGCCTGAAAGATATTTCTCGACGGCATAGAAAGCCAAGTCAGAGGCCCATGAGCGGCATAAAAACTCTGACACTAGGTTAGGAACAAACCACACGATAAAAAATGAAAGAAATTGAAAATAGATCCGAAATTAATATTTAAGTTACTTTGAAACTCCATCAAAGTTATCTTAAACCAGTTAGTTGTCTATTCAAATCTAATAGCCTTAGTTAAATTACTACGCCCGTTATTGCCAAAAATATTGAGAAACAATTACCCGTAGAACCAATATTCAAAACCAATACATAACATTACAATACCGAACACGACAGCTATTGAAACCGGAGAATATCGGTAACATATTTCGGAATCCCGATATCGGGACACAAAACGGATGTGACGGTCTTAGTATCTCAATAATACGTGATCAATTGAACAATTGTCTTCCGTCTCGGATTCCCTCTTCCCTCGCTGTGACTTAGGTATTTTGTTACAACTTGCCCTGATTCCTCTATATTGCGTTATCCTTCTGTAAACTGATATCTTAATGCGATTTGGCAGTAAACAGATAATTACGTCGTTGACTGAATAATAAACAAGAAACGGAAAGTTGTATTTTTGTTTGGAAAAGCTGTTTGTTGAAATGTCGTATTTAGAAGCAGATCTAGCTTGTCTTACAGAACTTTTATTTCTTATCCCATCTACGCTAAACGGATGATGTCACCGCAAAACATAATCCACTGATTTCGTTGACCAAATCAAGTTCTAAAATACATTGACCTGAATAACTACTATGAGAATGATTTTGAATGACCCATTTGTTTACAAAAAGGCCGTCCCAAATCTCATTGTCCCATTGTAGATCCCTTTCAATAGAATAATACGGGTCTCATCACACGGTAACTTTCCAAACTAAACTTGGTCACATCACAAAACATAGATAAATCCCTCCCCTTCAAACGTTTCAAAAGACACACCATTAAGTCTGTAAGGGTTTTATAAACCTCCATAAAATTCAATTCGGACAAGCTTATTACGGTTTTAACATCAAAGATAGTTGAGAATGAGCCACAAAGCGAGATAATGAAAAGGGCCGATCGTTAGACGGCGGAACCCTAAACAGAGCAATGGTCCCCGATATGAAGAATGTGGCCGTCCACACAAACTCTCCTCATTACAAGGTTACAACTACCCTCGCTAATGACGACGGCGCAACCTTTTTGCGCGATACTCGGTCATTCGTCTTGTGGCTAGCGACATGTGCAGACGATTCTACATGCCGTCTGCCGTCAGACCAAAAGATAAATGAATGGACTTTTCATTACCTCACACCTCTAAAAAAGGTCGGCAAGGTCAGTTTTACGTTCAACGAGCCAAAAATGTTTTTCTTCTATTTATAATACCGTATATAGTTTTAGACCGAAATACTAGGAAATCTGTCAAAACAAATGATTGACCTTTAGATTATGTTGCTATTTGGCCCGCCATTATCGAGCTTTCATTCACAATCAAAAATTTAAATGAGTTTCCTCGTTTCACGAGAAAAGCGTATTTTTTTCGTCTTCTAATGCCATTTTGGGATGGTATTACTCTTAAATGAATATTCATTCGGTGCGAAATCGCTTAAGAGATAATAGATTGAGGTTCATATTAGGTTAGAAATGAGTTATGGCTTTTCGTTTTGTATGCGGGAATTCTGCCTGGACTCAACTGAAGTGATTAATTGATAGGTGAACGATTACTTACTCCATTAAAGTTAAGAAAACTTTTACATTGCATGGTGACTCGTTACCTGAAAATAAAAATAATACCATAAGTAAACTGAATGTTCAGCCTTTTAATAAACACAATCAGTGTTATCAGAGTAGCTGGATTAATGTTCCGAACTTTGCAGATAAAATGTAATTACGATTTCGCGCTGCTTATTTAGGTTATCGCATAAAAAGGGTTAAATATTCATGTGCCCACGCTAGCAGCAATAATACATATGGAATCCTCCATTTATTTATCCAGGCGTCTAAGCAACACTGATAAATGCTCGCCATCAAAATAACCGAACGAACCTGTGAGAAAAATCCCGGATTAAAGTTACACAATGAACTCCTCAGTATCCGAAATTCTTCCGTAATTTCCCGGGAGGACACAGAAAAATGTAGCTTATTACCTTGCAGGAGAAGGTAACTACAGTCGAAACTAACTTGCCATTGTTGAAAGTTACAGTTTTCAATCTTGAACAAGTTACTTCATAATTCAGGCTCCCGGGACGAAACTGGAGCCGCTACTTTTCCCGGTGGGATTTTGGTAGTTCACGGTAAGAAGTTATTATACGAAGTCAAACAAACCGAATGACCAGGGTGGTTCGCAGTCGGTCAAGCATGGGTCTTAAGCACGCGATTCCCTGGCGACTCATTCACGTGAACTTTCTGTATATCTACTAAATTTTTAAAGCCTAAACGAAAACATGTTTAACTCTACAAATTAATTTAGTTTTATCAGCATCCTCCATCAACGTCAGTGCTCTCGTTATGGGCCCTTCTCAGGCACGATGAGTGACGTTTTAATTACCTACTTGTTATTTAACGTCCTCTGGATATTGTTTTTATTTGGAAGTTTATTTTATTATCACTTATCTTTCAGTAACAAACTTTTGTTCGCGAAAAACGTCGGATTATATTTTAGCTTTTGCAACGGCTTTGAGTTTAGCGGTCTCATTTTAAAATAAAAATATATGGAATCTTACGTCTTATTAAGAATGTAAAAGTTGTGAGGATGCATAGATGGATGGATGGATGCATGATGTATGAATGTTTGTAACTCTTTCACGCAACAACCAATGACCGGATTTCGATGAAACGTTACAGTCAAATAGCTATTAAATCAGAATTACACATGGGCTATTTATACATGACTAATCTGTAAAAAAAATATGAGTGCGAAGTCGCGGGCGAAAACTAGTGTTAAATAAACTGTACAGTGCGTACTTTATATTTTGTTTAATCAGACGTTCGAATTTTTCAAAAATAGAACGTCTGCATATCGGATTATGTAGCTCGAACATATTTCGAATTTGTTTTTTTGTGAATAAAATAGTGATGTGGAGCACGTAATATACAGTTCATTAAAAATAACATGTTTTATTTAGTTGTTATAGAATAGCAGTGCTACATAAGCAAGACGTTATAGCGTGGTCAGTATAATAGGCGCGCATCTCCGCGTCAAATCCTCTGGTGGCCGCGTGTCGCCGGTTGATAAGCAGTCGATGGGCTAGAACGAGGCGATGCAAGTGATAGACTTTAGCGGGAATATTTGCAAATTGTTTTTGTGATGGAATTGATTTTGGAAAGTAGTACGTTTAAAAGCTTTAAGATTATTCGACGTATTCTGCCTAATATTGACTAAAAGATCCACAATAACAATGACACCATAATTAGTTTATTTTTGTGTTTTAAACGCGATACACATTAATTATTGATGATGCATGAATTTAGTTATTTACAAGTTGCGGTTGAACTCCCCTCAAAATGATCAATCATCAACTTTAGTGTGCCCGTATCCCGATAAATAATTTAAATCAATTGACCACATTCCCCTAACACCAAAAATATCTGTATTCGAGGTCAATGACAGGACCACATCTGATATGAAAGCACAACTACTGTTCATCATTATATTTCACTTTACTTGGGGTTGATACCTGTCTTCTTCCATATTTCTGTATTAATCGTCACCCACTCTCTATATCATTTTTCACACAGTCCATCAGGAGCCAACAGTTTATAAATTGAACCGAGTGTAGTCTGCGACGCTTCGCGACGATAGCAACACCCTGTTAACTAACCGTTGACCAACGACAGTTACGCTTTGCCCCTCACTATTACTGGCTCAAGTGACATTTTAAGTGGAATGTCAAGTTCCTTTGCCTCATCTCTTTAGATAAACTCGAAGAGAGGTTAGTAACGTTGTGTTGTCGTTGCGTTTAATTTATTAATGCACTTTTGCGTGACTAAATGAGGAATAGTAGGACTCTTTAAGACCTTGTAAGTATCGATTTTGCGAGCAGGTGCTTCACATCACACTATAAGTAGGTCTATACAAATTGTTTTACAAGTAAAACAGTTACTAACAAAGCGTATCGTCGACCACGAAAATGACAAACAATTTCACATTTCGCGGCCATTTATTTACAAGACAATAGGCCGCGATATGACGAAAATTTTCAATTAAACAAAACAAAACGTCGACGCCTTGGAGGGTATTGTATGGTGCGACAGTTGGCATTGGCGGGGAATGGCGTGGAATGGCGTGGCGTGGCGGATGTCCGGCGCTCGGCTGGCAATGGCGCGGGATACTAAAGCCGTCGTCGACGTGAGAATGGCGCGCGACTCACTCGCGCCATTACGGCCGGAATGGCACAGATTACGAAGTGATATCATACGGAGCCAACGAAGCTGCCGTGTAGGAATTTATAAACTAAAGAATTGGAGCAGCTAGAGTAATCAGAGGCAATACTAGCATCCGCACTGTTCGACCTTCAAAGTTAAGCAACGCTTACCGAGGTTGGTCCGAGGATGGGTGACCATCCATTACATTTCCTCCGTGCCTTGGAAAGCACGTAAAGCCCCAACGGCTTTCGTTCCCGGCTATCTTTGACCGTCTTTACGGGTAATCAGAAGCTCGAAAGTCTGACATTCAGTCTTACCATGCGGTATTGTATCACCCAGTAACTGGGTTATGGTGGTCAGATAGGCAATCGCTCCATGTACTGATATTCAGCTACATCTAGTAAGGCTGGAAACCGACCCCAACATTGTTGGAACAAGAATTTGTGTGGTAGGTACTTAGGTAGTTAAACTAAAACTAAAAACCCAACTACTGAAAAATCACGCTCTGATTAAATTCGGGGATTACAAGGTAAAATCGACTCCTCATATTGTTGAAGTCGTATTAATGTAGCCTGTGTTACCTGGGCCACGGAATGAAATACGTAAATACAAGCATACATAGACTACTAAAATCATAACGCTTCCTTTTGGCTTCGCCGAATTCGGGTAAAAAGGTGAGGCAGATGATGAGAATTGCAGCAGCTTTTTTAATCGGGTCGTGAATCGTTTTGACCACATACTCTGATGGTGTACTTCAAGTCTTTGTTGGCAACGATGTCTGTTGTGAACGAGATTTAGGAGCCAACGATTTGAGATACGGGGCCGCAAATGACATGAAGTTTAAAAATAAGCATTGTTAGGCGTCGTTTACATTAAACCCGTGGAACGCAAAAGGGCAAATCCGCTGCCCGTGCTACATAATATAATAACATAAACTCAAAAAAATCCGTATGTAAATAATCTCAGTCCTGCTGCCAGTCGTGTGGTGCGGCGCAGTGTGAACAACGCCTTAGTTGTTTTATCGTCTTAAGAATTATTATTGATGAAACTTTACTTCATTCATTGTTTAAGCAATTTGACCTTTTATTGGTGCAGCAGTGTTTGCTACCAAATAAGCAAAATAAAAAAAATAAAGTTCATAAAACTTTTTTCCCACACCCACACCAGCTCATTTGACCGCAACCCGTCAAAGTATCATTTTATATTAACATTTAAAGGCCTTATTCAATCACGCACATCATAAAACGTGACATCATCTTGGTATTCAGTGCTCGACAAGTCGACAACAAATGTACAATGCGATACAAATCTCGCGGCAGACACTCGGCAAACATACAGTAGTATCTCCCCCCGTTTCCTGCCTCGTAAGTAACACACGTCCCGCGTAAGTCTACCAACATATTTTTGTACGCCCTATTTCGAAACATTAGATTTTACACACAAAACAATAGAGTAAAAATTTGCGTGACACGACTCTTTCGAAATCGGGTGGTAGTTCTGTGAGCGTCAATCTACCGAGAGGGAACGCTATTTCGGGCTGCATGGCATACACAAGCGGTCTTTGAAATTTTAATCGCTACATTCACCCTGGCCCGATGGCACACTGGAGACCGTGTGTTACCATGTTCATCAAGCCACAACCAAAAGGATAAAAAAATGATAAAGTGTGACAAGCGGTTGCGGCGAACCCTTTATTTTCGGACGTGTCAACCTAAATTGAGCCTTTTACACTTTGATCGATGTGTCTGTTCACATCTTTCATTATTGCAAACTTTTAAAAAGATTTCTGTACTTCTATAGTGCTTCGTAACCCTGTTAGCTTTATAAGAAAACTTTATAGCCGAAAACCTTGTTGAACTTACAGGGAAGTTTGTTCAGTACTTTTGTTAGATTAATGGTCTTAAACATACGTATCCATTGAAACTTTTAATTTATAAAATTGAATAAGCTCTCTGAGCGCTAGAGCTTTATTTAATAAATACTTTGTACTCGTATTGTTCTTCACCCTACCGTTTCCGTGGCCTATTTTCAGTTGCTCAAAGGAGTCTCGTTTATTTGCGAGCCTGTGACCGGTTACTTTTGAAACGACATTATTGAATATAGAATGATAGAACGCTCTTTCATTCCAAATACAAATTCATTCAAATTGTTAAAGAGGTCAGTACGACTAGTGGTGGGAACTAGAAATGCGAAATGTGCTATTTAAGAGTCCTCGCAGACTGCAGACTTTATATCGGCTGATATTTTAGTCGGGTTGTTTTGCTAGCGTGCATACTAGGCCAACTAAACGGTCGGGTTGGTGAATAATGCGCAAACCAGACCAACAATCGGTCGGCTGCGCTCAAACAATTTACTAGTTACAACAATTTGCTTGTTAGAACCATTGGCCGAGTCGGCCGATTAAACAATCGGCAAGTGTGCGCGCGGGAAAAGAGTCTCCATACTGATCTAGCAGTTGGCCGATATTTTCGTTTGAGGCAACCGTGTAGCCCATCAAACTGATTTACAAGCCGATACCGAAACGTTGTAATATGCGCACAAGCATAGGTACATACATATTCAAATGTGCATACTGATTATGAGCCCGACTACACTATCAGCCGATAGAAAGTCTGCAGTCTGCAGGGACTCCAAATGGCGGGGTTGTACAACGAGAGCCGTCGAGTATTTCAATAGTGTATTTATAAGTTCACTTATCGGCTATGAGCAGTGAAATAAATGATTTCCAGCATTCAAGCAATTCAAGTTTCATTGGTAAATAGCTTTGCTCATTTCCCTTACATTTAGCGTTGAATAAAAATTATATTCTTATTTTTTTACATTTCTATTATTTATAAAAGGTAAGGAGAGGTCCGTGATTAGTAATAAGTAGGTATGTGTAAAGCAATGTGACTTCAAAATTTGTGGAAATTGTTATATTTAAGAATTACGAGTAGTTTGTTCTTGTATTTAACCTAATTTAGTAGTATAGTTTCACAATTTAATATTCTTTGTATCCCCACAAAGGCATTTTAGAATATTTTTCGTTTATTACATTAAGTAATTTTTTCGTTTATTATATTACAATTTTTAGAAATCTATCGTCTAATTTCTCCAAATTATACAGGTACTTAACCAATAAACTATACACAATAAAAAATTTTTGTTACTTACCTACACAATGTTTTTTTTTGGCCGAAATAAACACTTAATTATAAATAATTTAATAATAATGATAGAAATTATCAATTATTTTAAAATTATATTCTCCAATCTCGAAATTAATTATACAAAAAGATTATTTAAAATAAAAAAAAACTTAATTTGACCTTGTTACATACAAAATAATAAAACATCCTATCTTTAAGTATAACATGAACCTACAGTCCTACACCCTATTAAGCATACATAGGTATGCTTCACTTCAAGTGTATGTATGTTATGTTCGCCCTATTATTCAGAACCGTTGATCCGATTTTGATGAGATCTCCTCGCACTCCGGAAATATGGGCTTCCATTCATGGAATGCAAGGGGAGTTTCGAGTTACATATTATACGGTGTCGTGGGCCGAGCTAAAAGTTATGGCGCTGAAAAGAAAGGACATGCACATTTTACGTTGTGATTTTTATTATGAAGTTAACCTTCTTTTAAATGTTAATAAAGACAGAAAATATTTCATTTAACTAAGTAAGTACGTTATTAATCTTTAATCTACGTAAAATTGAAGCATTTTTAATAACATCTTTTCTATCATCTGGCCTCTATAATTCAAAACAAGTTAAGTCAAAACCTCGTTTTTTATCCATCTCCTTACTAATATAAAAGAAACTAGAAGTACAAAAAAAGCGCAAAAATAAAATACGAAACACACTGCGGTGAAGTCAAGGAGTCGACGATTAAAGCGAGCGTCTAAACTCGACGAACATTTTAACGAATGTTAACCTCACATGACTACAGGACAAAGGCACAAGTTATGCCACAAAAAAGTTTAAACATCGTGTATCAACATTCCTCGCTACATTAAAACCCTAAAACGCCGAGCCATTATATTATTTAGGACAAAAAAATGAGTAGTCACACGCGAGACTCAAGGCTCCAATGAGTGCTCAAGCTACTACACACGCGTGTCCAAACTGCTTTAAAATTCAAATCTTATTTACATTCACCCCCTGGCTTGGTGTCTCCGAAAATGGGTCTTAACTAACACTGAAAACACCCCGCATTGGGACTATTTTCGGCGCCCCTTTAGGACTGTTAAAATAGAATGTTCGAGACCCAGAATATAGTTTCGATAAGTGTTAGTTGACTGTTAACCTATCTATATTCAAGACCCCAAAACAGGCGCCATTTTTTTAGACCAGTTTTGAATCTTTTGGAAGAAGTTTTAAAAGATTTATCCTTGTCGCATCATAATAACTTAATTAGCATTGAAAACATTAAGAACAAAGTCATATTTCCTGGTACATTAGCATCGGCAATTTAGTCGGTTCGCATTTAATCTCGTTAGCTGTTCAATTCTGTTCGGTGTGGGGTTGACAGTTGGCAATGCGACTCGACTAATAAATCATAATACGGCGGAATCGAGCCGTCTGGTAACTCGCAATTTTCCGATGTACACGGCACGGTATGTCAATCAACCCGAATTGGATAGCTTTACGGATAACGTAGAAACAAGATTACAGTTATTATGATTTTTTTTTATCGTTTTGTTAGTGCCTAACCTGGTGTCAGAGTTTGTATGGCATGGCAGATTTGAATAGATAACTAAATGGTTTAAGATAACTTAGATGGAGTTTCAAAGTTACTTAAATATTCATTTCGGATCTATTTTCAATTTCTTTCATTTTTTATCGTGTGGTTTGTGCCTAACCTGGTGTCAGAGTTTTTATGCCACCCATGGGCCTGACTTGGCTTTACATGGTCAAGAAATATCTCTCAAAGCATGCTGGTTTCCTCACGACGTTTTTCTTCACTGAAGCGAGTGATAGTTATACAATACGCACATGAATCCGCAAAATCAGAGGTCGTGGGTTCGAACTTGAGACCTATAACTTAGTAGTCCAACGGTCACACCACTAGACTGTCACTGTTATATTTTGACAATTGAAATAGGGGGTATGTTTTTCGAGTAACCAAAGAAATAGCAAAAAATACTCATCGGAGCCTCAGACCAGTTTTATAAAAAACGGACTACGCATCTTTGGAATTTAGCACACGCATGAAACAATGACCTGTATAGTCAACATTCAAGAAAGACCCAAAAAAAAGACTTAAAAACTCTATAAATCTTAGATGAATAATTCAGTCAGGCATAAAAACTTACTTTCCAACAAAGTTATTACATAAATATTTGTAAAGCAAAATGAAAGTTTTTAAAACCTTGCGCAATAATATGCTTAATTAAAAGTCATACTAACAAGTTCTCATAAAATGTTCGCGCAACCAACTTCAAGGTCGTGTGATCGCCTTTGACCTCAGTCACCTCGGTTTTATTTTATATTCAAATACATAGATAAACTCGTACCTAGGTGGACGATAATCGTTATTTTTTAAGACGGTCGGTCGCTATCACAAACGGTCAAATGTACATGTTTACTCATATTCAGGTGTTAAAACGGTTTTTTTTGACCTTGACCTTTGCTTACTAAACAAAATTATATTTAGTTGAATTTCTATTCGGTGGGCAACTTTTAAATGGCTAACGAATAAAAGCACATTACATTTAACTAGTCATACTGATAAAATAATCGTATAAACGCTGCTAATAATTCAGACAAAATAAAATTGAAAATTATACACACGGCGACACCTCAAGCTATATATATCCAATATAACCTGATCTCGCTTTGTATGAGCTTTCCGTACAATGAGAGATCAGTTTGGTTTGGTTCTCATAGCTTGATTGGTAGTCGTGCGTATGTTGGGAATCTCTCAACTGTGGATTAAAACTATTAAAAAAATGCTCGTTTTTTGTTAATACTAACCGACACACTTCGAATTTCAGCTCTCGGCTCTGAGCCAAGAGTTGAAAATCCAAATGTGCGCTTTTATTTAGCCATTAATTTAGGTGGCGCTTATCTAATAACTAAATAATAGAGCAACTACCTACGTTAAAGCTTACACGTGGAATAAAAAGTCAAATATACACTTAACACGTGCCAATTTTAAGATCTGGTCTACCGCGAGTGTGTTGCGAACAACATATCTACGCATTTTTATTGAGATCTGTTCTATCTTATCATGTAGTGTCGTGTCGTGTGTGTGTGTATTCTGTTCTATTCGGACTGCCTAATTGGTCTAGTGGTCGCAAGCACGACTACTGAGTATGAATGAGGTCTTGGGTTCGATTCCCTGGTAGAGCAGTGTTATATGGTTTTCAGCGGCAGTTGTGGAGTCTGGATTTGTGCCCGGTTGCTGGCAATAATCTCGCCCCCTATTACATGAGACTTAAACATAACTTGTGAAATGTGGGTGTACTTAAGTGCACCTCTGCCTAATCCTTCGCGGATTACAAGCGTGATGTTATATCCCTGTCGATCTTACTCAACACTCTGCTATTCATAAAATAAAATGATGTTCTGTCGATATTTTTTACACAATATTTCTCTATTTGTCGAATGCTGAATGGCTGACATCATCATTTAATTCAATCTAGGACAGATCAGGTTATACCTGCAAGTCCTTAGATGCATAAGAACCTATATATATAAATTCCTCCCGACACAGAAATACGCGGCCTTTTAATAAATTTAATGAAGATCCATTAAAGGAAACACGTAAACTATTGATGTAGCCAAGAAGCAATTTATTTGTATAATTATATCCATGAAGACGAGTGTTAAACTAGTTAACCTTGAATCTCAGTTCATAGAACATCCTTTTGTTTGTATTCGCTCAACACATAATGGAACGATCTACGAATCTATTGATGAGTAGAACTTTCAACCCTATCATTAACATAATACGTGTAATAATAGAGTGGGGTGATGTAACCCTTTTGTCTTTAGCCATTTATTTAAGCTGGAGGCACAAAACGTTTATTAGTTTAATGAGACTGGCCTTGACAGAGGCCATTTTTCACAATGACAGTTGAGATCTGTTCTTCTTATTAGCTGAAGTATTTGTTTGGTATTGGTCAAGGCACTAGAGTCCTTTCACACTTATTTTACCCATTCTGCAAGCCACATTGCAGCCTTATTGCAACGTGCACAAAATTCACTTTTATTTTGACATTGATGCAAAATCGGAGGCTAAAGACAGGACTCTTACAGACTATAAAGTTTATAGTCTGTTTCAAAAGTGTTTGACATAATCAATAATAAAACGTACCTGTTGTGCCAATTTATAGCGACATTTCTACAAAATTAGTGCAATGATTGTTTAATTTTTTGAATATTTAAACCGGAAATTCCACTTTTAAATCACCTTATCTTAAATATGTTTTTTATTTGACAATCGAGATTATTAATGTTAATTATATAAACTCACTGTTTGTCCATGATTTTTATTAAAACTCGGAGATTTTGGAAAAAGTAGTGAGATATAAAGTTGAAACTTAACAACTAACTAATTCCCATAAGTAAGTGATTTCGAAAGAATTTAACCTGAACAACAATTAAAAAGTCATGAGGAAAGTTCTGAGTACGAATGTGGATGGCTATAACAGTAGAGGAAGACCAAAGAAACGATAGATGAACTGTGTAAAGGATGATATAGCTAGAAAGGAGGTGACTGATGAGATGACGAGTAATAGAGAAGTATGGAAGAAGAAGATTTGTTGCGTCCACCCCAAATAAATAGGAATAAGGGCAGAAGAATAATGAACCTGAAAAAGGTTGTTTTACACTTCCATAACAAACATTTCGGATAGCTTAGAAGTATATTCCAACAATCCTACATTAAAAAATAGGTATTCAAAATAAAGGGTATTAAGAACGAGTGAACGAAATACAAGATCATGAAAGACTTACATAAATAGGGCAGACAAAACAAACATTAAGGTATTTAAATCTTTCAATTAGCTCTTCAGCACGCGTAGACAGAGCTGTCGTCGAATCTAAGCGCGTTTATTTTTTTTTTTCTTTTAAGATTCGTTTGTTCTTTAAAACGAATAACTGACAATTAATCATCGGAGGTCGTAAAGTTGTCTTCAAAATTGCTCTTAATCTATTTATGTACATGTATTTCAAGCCTACCGTACGAGTCTCCTGGGTACAGATTAGGCTGACTTCCTACTCGTAAATTTGCCAAAATCTCAAGGAAACAAGTATCATTGGATAATGCTGCCCTCTATAACCCTTGAGTATTTTTATGTGCCATGATGAAACTGTTAAATTAGAGGGAAAGTGCCTGAAGTCCTTGAAGTTAAGGCAAATATACCCTACCAGTCTACGTACTTATTCTGATCTCTGCTCATCTACACTTCACTTCATCCAATTTTACCTGCTTGAGCAGTCAATTAGGCAGTAATTACTAAATATAGTTCCGTATTCGCTGATTGGTCCAAAAATAGTGCGCATACGCTCAAGTTGGCTTCTATTTAGTAGTCGTCGGCGCTTCGCGGCTGAGTGACAGCTGTCACCGTGCGACTCACTTGCTTCACACCCAATCTACACACATCAGAAACATTCTGGAATGAACCATGTGAATGAACGTGTTTGAACGTGTTTTTTTTGGTGACACGTTAATGTTGGGTGACTTTTTGTGAAGTGTTGCCATTTAATAAGTTTATAAAGTTATTATATTTTTGGTGCTAGTAATTAATTAAATTATTAGACATTTTTTACCAATTAAACTAAGATACTACTTGTCTTGTTTTTTTTTTGCGCAAAAGGATGGATATCTTACCGAGATTTTGCTCATAATTTATGTTAATGCATGAATATTACTAAGTTAAATAGCCTCGAGTTAGCTGCAAAGAGCAAACCTTGAAAAAGAACGCAATAAATCTGTAATTACTATTATAATGAATGACAACCGACTACAACAATAAGAAATCCTTATCAGGATCTTTGGTTGTCACGAAAAACCAGCGGCGTGGAAAACATACAATAATTGAGACACAACGAATGTCTGTCGAATGTCTAAATCTACAGACAAAGTCGACTGGTGTTCTGCAGTGGATCCAAACACTATTAATGTCGATGGTCGAGATATTGGACTAAGTAAATGTTAACCTAAATAAAGTATCCAAGAGGCTGCGATATCTAGTCTACAGACAAGTACGTTCTGTGAGAGATACTATTGTTTCCGTTTCGTAAAAACAATTGTTACGAGGTTTTGCAAGCGTGAATAATAATTAATTGTTAGTAATTAGTGAGTAAGCAATGGAATTTCCTTCGAGATCAACAAAAACTAACCGACTTAACTAGAGATAGTCTGACAAATGTGAGCAATTAACACATGTGGGAACATATTAATTAAATGATTTGTATTAGTACTAGTTTTTTCCTGCGGTTTCGCCTACTGGGATAAAAAGTATTCATCTCCTAAAGTAAGTCTCTCTCTCGGGTCTATCTGTGTGAATTTTATCCAAATCCATAGTAATAATACCTACGCATGCCAGTACTAGCACAATTATCCGCAAGTTTATTAGATGCCATTGTGAGATAACAACTTTTGATTGGTGATTACTATTACATGAATGGCATGCAAGCTACTTGCAGGTTTCTGTGCAAGTTACTGGCATGGTATGTGTTTTCCCGTCCTTAAAAGGTGTGAAAATTTTACAGACGGACAGGCAAAGTTGCTTTCGCATTTAAATTTTTACTTTTAGTACAGCCAGACGGCGGGACATCAGCGGAACCTCAACGAAACGCGTCGTCGCGCCCGAGCTATTACCGGTGCGTTCCAAGTTCCAAGCGCGTTCACCTGCGATCGAGGTGAAGGTCACGCGCGTCATGAACCGAACGCGCCCGAACGCAAATGTCAATGTAAATATTGTAGGTATTCCCGCCAAGCCGGCCATCTTGAATTTCGGCTTGACCGGTTTTGGGATGAGACCCAGAGTTAAATAGCGACGGAATGTCGACTTTGCTGGATTTCTTTTCTTTGCTCGTCACCAAAAATTTTTAAATATAGAACTTACACAGATTTATATCATAGATGTGCTCTCTCCGTACCATTTTCAACGAAATAGTAACGTGAACATGTTTTGGCGCGGAATGGCAAATCTACGATTTAAATCTTTGAGTACTTACAAGTCACGAAAGAAGGGACAACGCGAACAAAATCGTAGTCCACTGACAAGAACCACCTGGTTGTTGTCGGTACAAGTGTAACAAGTCAAACTTGACAATAAAATTAAACGCAGAAACGATTACCACATATTCAGAACATCATTCTGAACCCATGAAAAACTTCTATGGAGGCAAGAAATTTTTCATTGCTAATTTAAAAAAAAAAACATTTTCCGTTTTCTAAAAAACTGCAACACCTACACGATCAAAAAACAGCAGATTTATTTAAAATTACCGATGAAAAACTTTAGAATAAATTTTACTGAATACTGGTATTCAGCTGCATCCGGTTAGACTGGAAGCCGACCCCAACATAGTTGGGAAAAGGCTACGCAGATTTTTTAGTTTTTTTTTTTTTTTTTTTGCAGATGATGATGATGACATGGTAATCGTGTGTGCGTCAATGTCCCTTCCATCCTGATACCCTTTTGCTTTAAGGCGTCACTGAGACATGGAATCACCATGTTTTCTATGAAATTTCTTCTAGTAGCTTCTCTAATATATCTTAAATCTATTTGCTCGTCTCAGCGGCCTATGATTGCTAAACTGTTCCATTGTTTATAAAGTCTAGACTGTTGCATCAACGTTGAAGGACCTAATGTTAACAAATCGTTAAGTTATCGTAATCGTTAACTTACTAAGTTGTATTGCTATTGATTGTTTTGATAATTGGAACCAATAATTTTAAAATTCAATAATATTTAACACCTTTGAACTACACAAATAATACTTCGTTTAATACATAATATCGCACCCGTTTTTAAGCAGAACTGACACCTACATTTCGCCAATTATATTTAAGTCCCATGTAGGCAATAGGGGCGAGTCTTTTGCCATCATCTGGACACAAATGGCTAAGATATTACTGATGGTAAAACTCAATAACACCTAGCCCAGGACCACATGCTCAACAGTTGTGCTTACCACCAGTACACCAACGAGAAGCAGTCTAATACGTAGTTTCATTATTCCTCAAACCAATTCATTTTAAAGTGCACTTAAACTAAATACGTAGTTCACGAAAACTGGCGGGCAGTAACGCCGTAACTCAACGTAAGACGTACGTAGCTAGAGCAAATATGTTACCCGAATTCGAAGGTCGCGTGAACGAACCCGGAGTAAAAAGCTAGTTATGACACCATGACAAATGTCAACGGAGTAAATTATGTTCTTTGTAAAACACGCTAACTTATTTAAATTAGCAGAAAATGAATAACTAGTAATAATATTAACGACGGTTTACGTCATAAACTACATAGTACGTAATTATAGAACGACTCCGTGAAGATTCTTTGGAATTCATTCATGTTTATCTTTGAATTTTATTTCTGCAAAACCACTAGACGGACATATAATATTCAAATAGTTACGGGGCGATATTTCAAACATAAAACGATGTAAATAACCCAGACGTTGATTAAGAAACCGGTTGAACGCCTCCCAAAGTGGTATTTTAAAACTTAAATCCCTTTCCGCCCTTCTGAACCAGAACAAAGGTACCAATTAAGCTTCATAATCGCCAGCACCCTTATAATTAATACTACAGAAATTAAAACTCCGGCAATAAACGTACAGGACTGTACTGTACAAAAAAAAACACAATCGTAGCTTTGTACTCTACCGAACATTCATTATGAACTAAAGAATTTCATATTAAAAGGTCTTATAGGTGTTGATCTGAAATGAACTTTATTTGAGAACCGTTTAAAGTTTATATTCCCAAGATGATGGGACAGGGCAGTATTGAGCAAGCAAAGATGGATTATGGAACGTCGTAAAAATGGAATCTGCGTAAGATTTTCCAAATTAGTTAATCCTTTAATCAATTATCTTGTCTTGTTACAAGCATTTCGAATATCTTCGAGCATAAGAATTTTAAAACATATTGTTTATTAATTTCTTGTCTCGCAAAAAGTGTTAATTATAATTATTGGTAAATAGAAGGTTCAAAGAAAGATCTGGCCAATATTGCAATTAAATACAATGACTTGATTTTTTGCAGACAAATGTATGGAAAGTCCACTCAAATACGACATAAAAACATGTCGTTAATTGAAGAGCACACATACGATAGTTTAGTATGAATGTAGTTTGATAGCGGAGTGGGGACAACTCGGAGTTGCTAACGAGGGGAAAAGTGCCTATTTCCGAGTCGTAATGACGTCGCGACAGCCTTCCAGCCTAGCCAAACACCAGCCCAGCCTGAATGGAATTCTAGATAATATTTAGAGAACCTCTTTACAACATGTATCAGGAAGATGATACGTGAGGATGTGATGTAGACCATTAGAATGAACGACTATCTACATGGAATTGACTTCATAATCGCGCAAAAATATCAGCTGGCCCATACATTTGGGTCTAGTAGGCTTTGAAATTTTGTATGATACAGCTCAATTTTTTTTCCTGAAAACGATGATGGTCTCATGGAAAAATTGTTAAGTTGAATAGTATCGTAGTGTAGTTGGGGTCGGCTTCGAGTGTTACCAGATACAGCTGCTGCAACTGCCTATCTGACCTCCACAACCCAGTTAGTACTGGGTTGTGGAGGTAAGACTGGTAGTCAGAATTTCGGGGCTAACTATCTGTAACGACTGAAAGATCTACAAGGGACATCCGGGACTAACGCTTTAAAGTGCTTTCCGAGGCACGGAGGAAACTTCCTATGAATGAGTGATCATCACCCATCCACGGATCAACCTAGGCAAGCGCGGAATAACCTGAAGCGACCCGAGTTACTGTTATTATTTAGCAACGAGCTTCGGATAGACGTTGAATATAATACCCTAATATAAAACGAAAGGTTTCTAAGAAGTTAATTATCCGATATAATAGGGGTCGATGACCCGCTTAGAGATAAAGAGCCTTTTCATATTGATAATTTGTGTAAGAACCACGGTATAAATGTGAAGAGGAGAGGTCCAGCGACAAAATAGAAAATAGCGGTTCTGATAACATGAAATTAAGTGGGTATTTCCTTTAAAAATGTCATCTTTCATTATTTTATCTGCTCATTTTATTTAGGTACTTAATGCATAAGCCTGCCTGCCTACCTCTGCTAACCCTTTGGGGATTGCAAGCGTGATGTTATGTTATGTTAATACACAACCATACTGTCAATAAAAATATTATGTTAACGGGGAAAATCTCATTAGGCAATCGAAAAACTCCGAATCGCTGTCAGTGGCAAAGTACCTTAAAGGTGATCATTCATATTGCATTAATTTATATGATAATTTCACATAAGTAGAAAAAGTTATGACTGATTTAAATTGGAAACAAATGAAACGTGGCACAAATAAACATTCGAGAAACAACGAATTGGTCGGACCCTTGTCTGGTGTCCTGAGATTTATTTAAAAAGTTAGTGAACCGAAGCGTGTTTTTTAATCTGTATCCATCGAGTGTGTACATCTAGAGATAACAAATTACATTGGTGCCAATGTTGGTTTTGTATTGGGCAGTTGGTTTTGGCTCCTGTACACATGGCCGATGCTGGCGCTTTCCTTTCTTGGACACGTACGATTTGATTATTATTTTCTGTTAATACGTTAACATTATCGTTAATGCTTTAGTAATGAGTTATGTTGATGATTTATCATGATTTCATTATCTGATTCCCTTTCACCATTGACCCCTAAAAACAAAACAAAAATAAAATATCAATACCTACTTCTACTTAATTATTGATTGCAATAACAAATTGTAAAATGTTGAAATCGTGATTCTTCTTGACATTTGAAGGTACCTTAATAAGATAAGGCAATAAATGAAGGACGTGAAGGTATACGCTACCTTATCAATTAAGTTTTATAGATTTTCGAATAACAAATAACACGTCAAAATGAATAAAACAAAAACAAAACAAATAAACAAAGAAGACAAATTTAATGGGTCCCTAACTCACTTAACCTAATGTCTCCTCCAATGGGTCTCCAAGTTTGATTTCATAATATTTAGGTGCTGACTGATTAATTGAGGCAGACCTTTTCAATTCAACATAAATCTTACCTAAGAAACCAAAAAATAATAATTCCAATGCGCTTGCGCAAGTGACAAGCGATGCTGCGCAGAAGCATTGTAAAGTAGGAGACATTAATAAAAGCCTCTTATTGTATGGAATGTCTCTGTATTAGTAACGGCCTCGTTGGTATATTGGTCGCAAGCGCGACTTCTGAGCATGAGATCCTGGGTTCGATTCTCGGGTCGGGAAGTGCTATTTTGTTTTTCCATCAGGAATTTCTCCAGCGGCCACGGAGTCTAGATTCGTGCCCAGTTGATGGCAATAGGCTCGGCCCGTCTTACATAGGACTTAAACAAAACTGGCGAAATGTGGGTGTACTATTAGGTACACCTCTGCCTAATATTTCGGGGATTACAGGCGTGATGTTATGTATACTATGGCTCTGTATCAAGTGATCACCGACACACTGTGAAAGGTTCACAAATACCGAAAAAAAAAACGCGCGGTAAATTCACGTCGCGCGTCGTGTGAATTTATCGCGCGTTTTTTTTTTGTAAAAGATTGGAGACGTAACCAGTCAGTTTAAACAAGTGAATATTCTTCAAAAAGATGCCAATATCACTTACGTAAGGGCAGACAGACAGGTAGTTATCAATTTTACATCCTAGAGGCATTCGGTACACAACATACTGCTCACTTTCCTTGTCTACAAACAAAAAGAAAATGAAATGTTTGTTTGTAATTTCAAAATAACCGCTTTTTACTGAATGTTACATATAAAAGTATACACGGTACTTATTTATAACAAAAGAAACTTTTTTCTGTCTGTCTGTTTGTTCCGGTTAAACCCCGAAACGGCTAGACCGAATTTAACGGAACTTTTACTGGCAGATAGCTGATGTTATAAGGAGTAACTTAGGCTCAATCTCGATTATTAAAAAAAAAATAGGGTTCCTTGCAAAAAAAAAACCCTTGAAATTGTTAACATAATCCGATTCAAATAGGGAAGTATGTATATTTTTATAATAATTTCATGGGGAGAAAGGTCTCAGGCAACAGCTAGTCTATATCTATACATACATACATACAAATAAATAAAATTGAAGTGTCTGTTTGTAATATTAAAATAACCGGTTTTTACTACATGCATATGTAGTAAAATGAATGTACCTATATACGGTACATATACCAACATATTTTTTTTTTTCAATTTTTGTCTGTCTGTCTGTTTGTTTTGGTTAATCTCTGAAACGGCTGGACTGGTTTAGACGGGACTGGCAGATAGCTGATATTATAAGGATTAACTTAGGTAACTTCTATTTTACAATAAATAATTAGGGCTCCGTGCAAAAAAATTCAAACCCTTGAAATTTTGGTAAAAAAAATCCGATTAAAAAAGGGAGTTATATTTTTTCATAGACAATAATTTCACGCAAACGAAGGTCGCGCGCCACAGCTAGTGTAAAATAAATTTTATATGCAATGGGCGTCGGAAATATCGTAGGAAACAACGCCAACTTTGCTGGAATGTTTGAGAAAGGTCCTTGACCCCAAAACTTTCTCCTAACTTTGGATACCGAGTCCGGAGTAATAAATTATGGATAAACTTTTTTTTTAAGCTTTTGAATGAATATGAAAAAGGTTGCAACACACTCGGCTCAACTTTTAAGTCGTATGATTATGAAATGTCTGTTTATAAAAAATATATAATTTTGAAATATAGAGTGTTATGGAATATCGTGTTAAGAAATGTTTGTAAAGCAATAAAAAATACCGTTTCAGATTTTAGTGTTAAACGTTAACTATCTAGCCGGGCAGTTTAATAATATTTCTAGTAATCACAATAATTAAAGGATAAATACGGAAAAATGACATGAACAAAATTACTTACAGAGTTAATATGAATATAAAATTTTACGACACATCAAAAACTTCTATCAAATATTAACACCGTTTAATGGAATCCATAGAATATTAACGAAGACCTTTGAAAGATATTTTACGTTGCGATAGAAGGGTAAAGCGAGCTCAAACAAATGAATTTTCAGTAGAGTTCGCTTAAAATTCACAAATTGTGAGACAGCTCTGAAACTATCAAGTAGTGCAGGTAAAACAGTGAACAGCTTCGTGAGACGCTGGAAATAAACTGAGAAATTTACAACGCGTTAATTTAGTTAAGGCAAAATCTAAACTGTACGATTAAAATAATTGGTGATTTTAGGAAAAGTTTTACAGGTTTTAATAGTTCACCATTCTCCTTTATCCCAATTTATTTGAGGTCGGAGCAGCATGTCTTCTTCTTCCAAACTTCTCTATTACTCGTCATCTCAGCAGGCCTCCTTCCTTTCAGGGTATTTTGGAAGAAAAATCTGAATGAGCAGAGTGGAAAACAAAATTGCTTTACGTTCTGTAGTAGACAATATTTCAAAAGAATGCCACAATAAATCGAAATAATGCCCTTAGTGAAGAAGATCGCAGTAATATCGAATGAATAAAGGAGAGTTGATTTTTTGCGACTATCCTAAAAGGGTACCTTAAGTACGGAATCCCGCAAACATTATCGCGAAGGCACAGACCCTTCCCTTAAGGTGAGCACTTTTATATGCCCATCAAACCTTACGAGTACAATAAAACACGATTGTTTTCCATTAACATCGACGGCCACCGCCCCCTAAACTAAAAAAATGTACGCACCATTTATTTCGAAGCTGCGATGATATTAAACAATTGTCGTACACACGCCGTAATCGAAAATCAATGAAACGAGCGAAACAGATAGGTGTGACTAATAAATTATTTAAACAGTGTCGGATTTTATAAAAAACATTGAGCACGGTCGACGAAGAAATTATGACCTGACAGCTTTTCTATTACACTGTCTGAACGAAGGCTTATACTGCTTATAGCATCCCGACAAAGACGAAAACCTGCAACCCGTGACAGCGAAAATATTGTAAAGGCACTAAAGCTTATAATACATACATACATAGGTACAGCAGGAGGGTGTTCACTGAGGAAAATAAATTTTATTTACATTTAAAAAGCGTAGCGGAATCTTTGTCAATTCACTCCCGTCCATCGGAGGGTCGAGCGAACAAATAAAATGAGATCACAACAGTGGCCTGCTTGCGACAACAATGAACTGGGAAAGATCTGCTTTGCTTTAATTAAAAGTAAATTGTTCGTACAAGCATTAAGCATTTAGATGAGAACTGTGAACAACAGTAATTACTGTTGTCATCGTCAATGGAACACGATAAAAACCGATGGATATAGAATGGACTGTTCTTGTTCGGATCTGGGACAGTGGGACACTATGAAAACCTTTACTTATGTGCAGTGAGAGACTGGAAATGAGGACAAAATCTGCACCTGAGCACAAAAAAAATAGTCATCAGTTCTATTAGAATTACAATCATGAATCTAGAAAGGAAAACGATTCTACCGGTCATGCTATCTATTGATATCTTGTTTGCCATCTATGGGAGGTATCAACGTGTCTTTTGACAGTGACTCATACGCACCAACAAAAAATCACACCAAGCAATGTTTTAGTGTTACTCAAAAGTTTTCCATAATCGTTTTTACATATTCATTACGATGTCAGGGTGCGTTTGAGTCGAGACGTCTGTACGAATTTGAATAACAAATGGCTGACATCTGCATGTTTCTACCGGAGATTCCACTGCCTCGCTCAAATCCTGATTCGGGGAAATAATACTGGTCCCTTATGAAACCTGACAAGAGGTCATAACTCGAGCTTATAGCATTTATCATGCTGGGAAACAAATAATAAAGCCGTTGGATGTGAATGTTGCGACAGACAATGATACCAGCATAAATCGCAAAGTAATTTTCTTTTGTCATACCAAATAATAATAGGTGCATTAGGAAGCATTATCGTCGCGTGTAAAAAGTTACTTCGTGACACAGAGGCCGGTTAATCAAGGCTACTGCTCAGCAGATAAATAACAAAGAAAACACGTATTATAATACAAAGTAAAAGAAAACATCTTAATGCGGCATTGAGGCTTGAATTTGTTAACGCATTAACTTTGCTTGTCAAATTGCCGGGAGGTCATCGGTCTATACCAATAAATACTTACTCTTACGTCATCGGCCGCCAGACATACGCGTCTTGAATAACGATAGAAATCCACTACCACGACCGATGATTAAATTTTCCACACGCCGCCGGACCACGAGTCCGAACGAAACGAACTCAGAAACCTCCCAAACACTTTAACGGTTTTCATAAATTAATATTACGAAAGAAATATTCAGTAGTTCTGCTCCCATCCCAACCATATTTCACTGGTAAGGTATCGAAGAGCAGGGAAACTGGGGTCTGCAATCCTCTAGAGGCCGATTAATTTCGAGGTTGCCGTAGCACTTGGTTATAACCGCAAGAAAACCACCAGCGGAACAAAATAGGAGATATTACCGGCTTCTTTGACTAATTCTTCATACGAATTGGACTTAGTTCTGGCGAAATAGGCCAACAAAGACCCATAACCTCATATTTATCTATTTATTTCAATTTGATAGTTCAGTTCAAACTAATCCAATCATCTCAATGTGATATAATACTATCCAGTAAAAACATCAAACCCATGTACATATTATGTATATCCAAAACGTGTGCCTTAAGTTTAAATAACTGTTAACTATCCAAATCATTACAATTACTTCGAAAAATGGGAGATATTTTGATGTGGGTTGGTACATTTTAGTAGAATTACGCTCAATTACATTTCAATATCTCCACTCGTTAGTTCTGCCTTTTTAAATTTCTTTAAACTTGAAATTTTTAGTTCGTCAAGATTTCTGGTGTGGTTTGAAAGGCACGAGTAATGTCGCAAGAGGCCTGCGCCGCCATTTTGCAACGTTACAACTGTGATGAGACGGCAAATTGCTCATTTGTCTACCGCGACACTTGCAAAAGCGAGCCGAGATTGTGTGTACCTTTACCTAGAATTCGGTTTTGCAACGTTCGGGAATATTATTTTTGCTGTTAGATAAAAAGTTCAATTTAAGAATAAAATTATGTTGTTTTAACTAAGCAAGCGAACTTGACGTAGTTAATTTTTACGTCTTTAAACGCAGATTTAACTACCCAATGTGTATATTTCCGTATTAAACATGAAAAAGTACCTACAATATAACCAGGTCAGCAACCTCATAAAATTACAAATATAGGAATAATGAAACCCAACCAAGTGAGTCGAGATACGGGGAAAAATCCGACACTTAAAGATACCTCTTGAGTACCAGGGACTTCAGTACTTTTCAGCCATCTTATCCACTCGTGGAGAGCAACGTCACAATGCCCTGAAGCGTTCGTCCTGAAAAACGTTAATTGCACGACACCGACCGTGGTGAGGCACCAGCCGCTATCTCGCATTGCAACCAACATTCCAACCCACACCACAAAGCAAAATGAACCTTAACATTAAACCAATACATCATTATTCAGAAAAGCAGGCACAAGTATTTAATATACTTTAAAATGAACCTCACTTAGCACCTGAAGGCATTAACGATTTAAAAAACGAGAACTAAATAGCGAAAATTTTGCAGGAAAATATGATTCCGTTCGGCTTAAGATCAAGTCTCAAGTGTTCTTCAGTGAACGTAAAATGAGTGGCTGTTAAACGGCTCGGATTTCATGCTTGTGGAAATTTAAACAATTGACTGGAAAGCATGAATTTCAATACGATCATCTTCTTATTTTAATTTGTTTTCAATAACCTGCAACTAACAGTCTCGAAGGCGGGTCGTTTTATACAGTAGTCTTAAGTACAACTACGAGAGAAAATCCTAACAATACCTCTGCAACAACAAACGGGTTAATACTTAAAGCGCTCAACAATAAAGTTTTTGTGTCCACCGGAAATAATGAAGGAGTGAGACAAAGAAAAATAATGACGATGAACTCTCCTCACAAAAGAATCGGTGAGTACTATAATGAAAACCAACCTTATGTAGGTTAGTTGTCTCAGTTCGGGAAACTTTAAAAGACATAATGGAATGAAAAAATAGCGAGTGAAGCGAAATGAGGAACATAGGAAGGCGAAGAAAGTTGGGACGTCGAGAATGAAGTTGACATGAAGTAAACCATTAAAAAGTTCCGTAATTATTTTTTTGTTGTGTTTATTTTGTGACCTATTGACCTACCTGGAGTTGGCATTTGGACGGATCAATGATCGCTAAACTGAAAGTACTTACTCGAGTAACAGTCGTTAAAATTATGGCAATCTGAAGTAATATACACTCCAGTTTACATAACAAAAACACACGTGTTACTTGAAGCAAGAAAGTTTATTTCGATATTGATAAATCAAATGAAAGTAAATGAACAGGAAACGAAACAACACATGAACATAGCCGTATGTTACTAAACTCGAGTCATGTGACATCTTAACATAATTCGAGTCACAAAGCTTCCACTAAGTCGTATTGTTAGTACACTCATTAGCTCTGTGTTCAACATGGACCCGAGCAAGTTAATATCTCTACAAGCCACCCACCGCCATCAACAAATAAGTTACACATAAAACGATCGGAAAACGCCTTTAAGAAAATCCCCACATTGTCAAGTGAAATAGAACCTAAACACAATTAGGAATAGGATTCGTTCTCGACCAAGCGTGTAACCAATAAAGGGAACGAACGACGCAACAGATCCCCACGAATATGTTCGCAGGCTCACTCCGAGTTACTAACACTCGCAATTCATTTTGTGAACTGAATATATTATACCCTGATAAAAGATAAAGCACCTTTAGCCTTCGGTGTAAGGGTGAATATCAAAAAGAACTGAAGTCGTAGAAATAAGCGGGAATTTTCTCGCTCGCTCCGAATGATTTTCACCCCTACTACCTACTGAATAAGTCGAAATTCTTCTGAAAAGGTAATATTTTTACAAATCCCAAATCGCGATCATATGGCAAGGCAGACGATAAATATGTTCGGTGTATTGAAATCTTACACTGTCATAAGAACTCGTAAATTGATCGCGAAGAAGTTAAGTAACTTTATTTGTTAAACTTTTATCACTTTGCAACATACTTTTAGGGTTGTCTGGACTGGGCTTTTGAGAATTAGCTGAGGCATTCCCAATAGAGTTCACTGATGTTGATCCTTTCATTCATAACCATAACAGTCCGAAGATAGAACGATGTGAGAATATTGTTCAGTATCAAGTGAACAGGAAAATGTAGTTGATAAAAGTCGACCACGAGACATAATAAAGATAAAAGAATTCTTTTAGTGACCAGCAATACGTGTTTTATGTACCTATAACCGTTACTGCAAAATTGATTTCAATTTTATGGTTTCTGCTCCCCTGAATCCAATCATTGTTATCGCTTTTGTATGCTGTTAAAATATAATGAGTATGTACGCAATTTAGATTGTGGCCCAAATATCTCTTTAATTTTAAAGACGTATTTCAAGAAGTCACTTCGCCGTAACCTTTGGAATGCTTTTATATTTTATGTCCTATTTCGGCGTGAAATAGCAATAAAATATGTTGTAGGCATATCTTGAAGTTTAATATTACCTTCTAGGTGTCTATAAAAGGCGTACGCTCAATAATTTAACGGAGAAAATAAAAGTTATTCAGAAGATTCTAGAACGAATTTTTCGCACGTTTGAAGGCGCATCTGTACTACACAATAAAGTAATTATGATATCCTTCCATTTACTCGAGGAACTAATTAATATGCCATTAGCTGTTTGCTGTCCAAACAAGTCAAGCCGCACAAGCTCTGAAGGTATTATCTGTGGATATTAAATCATCATCATTCTCGTAGATTGTAGGTAAAATGAACATAAACGAGATGATCACATAGACTACTTTGTCTTTCAACTGCAGTTTTATCTATATTAGGTACCACAATTCTTGTTCAAGAGTTCTTAAAATATTGGCAAGTAAGGAATAAGGAGTCTCATAACCGGTTAGGACCAGGGTGCACATGTGTCCGTACAAGATGCTACTGCGCTTCTACTTTGCGCTCCTCTCTCACCTCGATTTTTATGAAATGCGAACATAAAAAATTTGAAAAGCATTCTTTTCTCAGCCGGGGTTTCTGGAATCCTAACATCATTATAGGCATCATAAAACTGCAAGCTATTTCAGGAACCGTGCATTTGAAAAACCATTCTTGCAAAAAGTGTCCGGTGATGAAAATTTTTGGCACAGACCCCTTATCACTTCCTAAACACAATAAAACGAAAATCGATTATGTCCAAGTGTTCAACACAAGACAATAAGTATGTAAACCGGTGTATGCAATATCAATCTGAAAGCTGTAACACGTTCGCACAGGCTGGCGCGCTGGCTGGCCCCGACGGTTCATGGATCCTTGCCAGACTGTTCGTACTACGAGCGGTAAGTACTTACGTAGCGTAGTACTACTTGACATCGACCGTTAATTACCGCAAATAGCTTTGGTATAAGGTGAAGATCATGTCTTGCGATGATTCGGAATGTCTGAGAAATTTGTGAGCATTTGAAGCTCTTTGGGGAGAATAAAACGTGTGCGTAATGTTTTTTAAACAACCATACCAGTGTGTCTATTTTTAGAGAACGAAGTGTAAGGGATTGAAATATAAATTACAGCCAGGATAATGAATAAGTGTCTGCGGTTTTTTACTCTCTGAGAAATTACTGTTTAAAAAAACGAAAAGCTCTGGCTTTAAAGGTGTCAGCCGAGATATGAGAGAGAGACTCACAAGTTTTTACCATAAGTTAAGGACACGAAAGAAAGTTCTTATGACAATTTGCATAAACTCATTGTGGACTAAACAAAGATTCAGACCTTACAACTTCGACGAAAAGTATCAGGTCGGTCGTTACAATTCCATAAAATTCTACCGCTCGAATTACAACTCGATTAGGAAACGGGGTTGCCGTTGGCGCCGCCGCCGCCATGGCATTGCAATCCGGCCAAATTAATAACAACCCTAACTAGGTTGAAGATTGAGCAAAAGTTAATCATCAGAATGAAACGCCAAGGACCTCTTGAGACGAACATACTTTCGCAGACATACGGGCCTAGGATAGACGTGAGTAAATAAAAGTCTGAAGATACAAAGTTAACTAAGTTGATGATAGGATCGATCATACGGCGGCGTTGCTTTGCCTTATACCCCTCGGGCATACATCTCTCGGATTCCATGTAACATTAGATAACCTAGTTTAGAAATACTTCCACATATGGCTGGATAAGATGGTAGGTGAGGTACTTAGATAAGATTATGTATGTGAGAAATACATTTAAAGTTTTACGGCAGTCTCTTCTGCAAAGAGGTCACAGAAAGTACCAATCATTTCTTGAAGTCGTCACATAACAATGGACAGTTAAAAGTTAATAAATCATTGTGTTGTGAGTTTGTGACAGTTTGCCAACCCATCATACGCTTCCAATAATAGCTCTAGAAAAGAGTTTCCCAATGTACACTGTACTAAAAGTAATATCTCAAAACAAAATTTTTAGTTTAGAAAAGTCACATTGCAGACATATTATTATCGGTATTTGATGACTACTTGACTACGGTCCCGCAGCATATTATTATTAAAGGATCCGAACTCATACCAAAAGATTTCTAATCAGAAAAAACAAGAATAAGAGATTACGTAAATAATTGCAACAACAACAACCTTAATAACAAACACACCCAAACATGTTCTCCGAAAATCCCCGACAAAAAACGAAATGAGAGACGAACAAAAAATAAAAGAACTAACACACTACACAAATCCCATTCGAGCATCTCAGAAGTAGAAATAACGCACGAAGTAAAGGTAAAGAAAATAATTGAAGGACATTTGCTGCTCGCGGTGGCTGCCAGGGTCATTCTCTTTGATTGCCATCTCGAGGGTCCCCGAGACCCCAATACGAGGCAACCCTAGGGAGCGTCACTCAAGTACATTTGATATTCGTTTCCGTCACTACAATTAGGGTGAATATGGACTAACTTTGTGTAATTGTTTTAGGTGTGGGACATTGTGATTAAATAAATTATTTGTTGCATTAGAGTGGGAGAAATTAGGTCAGTAGAAAGACGTACGATTTTAGTAAGAAACACCACATTTTCTAATTGGTGTTTGTAAGTGAGGTCGTGGAGTATTTTTACATGTCCTTAATGCAAATTTACTAATTAACTACTAACTTACGTAAATGCACGTTTTAATGACCAAATACATGTCAGTAAGCGGTCAAACGATCAGTTCTAAGGTTTACAGTAATTTATGATAATGTTTTCATTTTGTGCAACGGGTATGAGCGTGCACACCAATCACGATTCCGTACTTACATGTAATACACAGTGGTTCTAATACTAACAGTTTCACAAAAAAATGCATACATTTAAATTAATTCACGATTTGTATTGCTTACTAAGAACAATAGTAAGTTTTCTACGGAGCTAATTGTATTTCGACACGTCTAACCATTTTGGATTAACTCGTCACTTAACACCCATGTTTGGCCAGTTTTCTCAACCAGTAATAATCGACTCGATAAAGTTTCAACTAATGTCGACCGGGTGACGTCCTTCATTCAATCAAATAATGTGGAATAACTCACAAACGGCGCGAAGCCCCCTCACCGGACATGCTCCATCTTCTTTACTGTCCACCATGCAGATGCACATTCCAGGACTGGAACGGTAGCAACATACTGATCGGTCACAATTTGAGTGGTAATCAAACGACACTAAAAGAAGAAGATCTATAGATAGCATGCAGTTATTCTAGTGCAAAAATCCTATGAAGTCCAGATGAAGAAGCAAAAGGTGCCATGGCATTGGCACGTAAAAGGAGGAGAAAAATGCAGTGGGTAATAGTTGATCAATTTAAGCCTACAGGTATCAAATCCCTGGCTTACTCTTCAAATTGGAGTCTCACAGAAGTTTCTTACAATTGAGATAACACGTATCTACCTTTCAAACATGTAGGCCGCAATATTCACCTGTATCTATTCAAGATATAACATCCTATCTGCCGTGAAATATCATACGGTAAAGCATTCAAAGTGACGTTGTATCGATTCGCTCATCACACACCGCTCGCATCCGACTCTTGTCTCCCGTCCTCCCGGCCCATATCGTCGAACAACAATATAACCACGATGCGGTTGACACAACACCACACCATAATGGAGGATCGTAATCAAAAGAGGCTTAAACCAATTTGAGCGATTTCGTATCAAGATTTAAGGCCCGAAAATGGAAATGGTATTGCCGTTAAGTTTTGGGGCCTGAAATCAATTGGGTTCTGGCCTTAGGATCGTGTTTCGATGATTTGGTCAAGCAAAAAATCTAGCTAATTCATTTTAGGCACGAAAAAGTTTTTTTAGGACCTCTTATGAATTTTTCCGGGTCTTTGCAAAACCAAATCGGTGTGTCTTAAAACAGCATTTCCATGTGGCGATGTAATACGCATTCAACTGGCATCAATTCAGTCAGGTGTCCATCCAAATCAATCTGTTTTTGAGATGTAAAAACATTTTAAAACTACCCACATATTGTTTGATGTTTACTTGTCTTACTCTGAACCCAATGGAATCGAATGAACTGGTGTCAAACTGAGCGTATAATCCACCTCCTACGACTAAGCGAAGCCGACGATGATCACCTAGCAAGTGCCAGTCTACCGGCCTAACGCGATGACTCTCAAATCAACTAGAAATTTCTAATCTATGTTTTATCAGGACATCATCTCATCGCCCCTGTTAAATTATCCTATGATTAAATCTCCCCCTCACAGGGTAATCAGCAGACAGGAACGGTTTATTGTGGTGCAGGCACCTGTCACTAGTCATGCACAATTTTGATCTTTATCGATGGAGACGGAAGTGTGTTGTCTATTGTTTCAGCCTTGGTATTACCGTAAAGATGGGACTAGATTTATCTTTTCAGAAAATTAGCACTTAGGTTATGCATAGATAAACCTGATTCATACTTTATCAATCAAAATGTTGAATCAATTTAAAGTGGTCTCTCCGATATCCAAAACCCAAAAGGTATTTCGGGTTGCTTGTTCAATGAGGATCATTTATCAATCAAAATCATAACTTTGTTTTCAATCTCATTTGTCTACTTCCGCACTGATTAAAATAGAGATTGGCCCAAATTAATTTTACCAAACAAACAAGAACATTAAATAAATTGGTTTAAATTTAAACTTCATCGTGTAGAACTTCACACAAAACAAGTATTCAATGACACTGAATTTGGATGAGAAATAAATCGAATACGTCGAGATCACACACGTTCATTTATCGATTTCTTCGCCAACAACCCGAACTTAATTAAATAACTAATAAGATCAAGTTCCTGCATAACTAATGCGTATTAATCCTCTAGAGACACGACCTCCTTAATTCACTACAAATGTTTTACCATACAGGCTAGAATAGTTCGTAACATCATTTGTTAGTGCAATTAACGTAAGCGTGGTTTAAATTCAAATATGAATGAATGCATTACTCCACGTGTGATGGAAAAAGGACTCTTATTGCTAACGTTGTAGGGTTAATTTAAATTAATGTCGGAACAAAGTCCCGCTGTGGAACGGACACAATACAGTGAACACATCAGAGCTAGTGGCTCTGTTACAGGAATATGTAAAGCGTCCCTAGGGTGTCAACACACGGCAACATGCTACAATGACGTTTTTATAGTTACACGTTCATAGTTCCATACAAAATCATGCTTTGTCTAGTCCGTGTACACTGTAATAAGTCAAACAAAACAATTTCCAACATGAATAGCCATTCACGCAACGTTATCAATGTTGCTTCTCAAACATTTACCGACTACGTCATTATTTATTAGAGCCTTCGTGACAAAATCGGAATAAAACATGTATTTATTAGCAACAATTGTTGTGTTACCAACGGACGCTTAGTGACTCGAAAATATTCGACCCTGAATTCTTCAAATGGTTTTTTGCATTCATTTCGTATCCGTCCCAAGGCCGAGTTAATTAGAAATCTAAGATACTCAGGTTATTAACACCGACTTTAATATAATACACAGTATTTTGGTTTAAGTCGCAAACAGGGGTGGTAGTAATTAGTAAGTTAAGCCAATTATAGTAACTTATAGGTGTTCCTTTTAGCAGTATGTTGTGTTAAATTTCGTTAGGAGAATGTGAGAAAATACGTGTGAGCTTCTTCCTTTCCTTTAAAATGTAATAGCGGTTCACTTGTAACAGCAATTTATTGGACAATTTGTATTCATTAACAAAGTGAGAAAGGCTCAATAGGTGTTCGTAACCAGGATTTAACGTCTTAGTTCCCTCTGGAAGTGACGTCGCCTCCTGTTCAGGGAATTTTCCGAAACATTCCTGGGCCGAATTCCGGCAAAAGTTGGGCAGAGCGTCGCTTAAATAGGATGGCGATTGTGTGCGTACTTTTGGTGGTTTGCATTATAGGTACTTCTCACTCATTCCCATCAATTGTATTCAAGTGACACATTACATTAAAGGTTGAATACAACCGATATATTCTCACAGAATGATATATTGACTAACTAGCATAATCGTATTATATTAAGTCCCCTAATTGAATTATTTGCTTATGCCAAGTTCAATGAACACTTGTACTCGGAGATATCCGAACCAGTCTGATTTCTACATTTTAGACTATAAATTTAGCTAGAAATTCTACTTGCAAAGCCGTTAAATAATGTACCTGATTACCTTTGCAAAATGTAACCCAGTAACCATGGCCTCTCACAATGTCGTGCAAGCAAACATATCGGATGATATCATCAGGGTATTTTACATCGTTGACCATAGCATCATCTGTTATTTATTATTACAGCCATTCTTACTCAATCCCCTAACAATATACCATTGTCAAATACGATTTCAAAGCATGAAATTAGTGTCATACCTCGACCACGAGACAATACCAACTGAAATAGGTCTTCTTATTAATTAACGTATTGGCCCAATTCATTACATATCTAACACATCGTGTGAATAAGAACATTAAGAACGTCTTGAATTTTTATTACTGTAATAAATTCCTGAACCACTGTGTGTTCGACATTGAAGTAATTGCGACAGAATCTGTAGAACGGCATTCAAAGTAGCTGTGCTGTAGACATGCTTGTTTAAGTAGAAAATTTTATATCGTACGAGGCAAGGCATTGCACAGCAATGAATCGTGCCGGTCCCACGACCGCTGCTCGCCCGCATTCAGATTCATTAACAAGGCTAACCATTGTTTATGATTCACAATCCATACACACATTCCCCTCGCTAACACTGTATTAAAAAGAAGGACTCTGTATACATGTTTATCAGTATAAATCATTACCGAATGAGAGGCAGCTGTCTTATCTCCAAGTTTTATATTCCCAAAACATTGTTTGCCAATTTCTTCTTGCCTTCTCAGAAAAGAGTTATTCGAATCCCGACGGGACGCTTCTCGTTTTCAAATCATAGACAGGAAAAGGAGTTTTAAATGGAAAGTGATCGGAGTCAAGGGAGATTTATTCACATCAAAGACATCCCTCTAATTGGGAGAAAACCGCTGAGAACTTGAGACCATATTTTTAGGTACTTATTGATCTTTCAAGAGGGCACATATATCATGATTACCGACATCCTGATAAATTTGTCATATCGCCGACATATTGACAGATCCCAGATAGATAAATAATTCGGAGCTGATAAGTCGAGAGCTGAAACTGATAAGAGATCAAAAACGCAAACGTAAATTCGCATCAAATTTTAGTTTGCGTTATCATTTCTCTTTCTATGTGGGATAATCAGTAACGGTTTAAATACAAATTAAATTGTATTTCAGATTTCTAAAATAAACTACTAGCAGTAACTATCCAATGCAGAGATATATGATCATTTCCTGTTAACGATAGAGTAAATGTAATCGATTTTTGGAAGACGTCCAGATTTTTTTCGCGTAACTATTTTCTTGCGGCTGGCACTAGTTATCACTGAATGATATTTGATTCCTCGTACAAAATTAATTCTATTTTTAGGACGTTACATTCGCTCTTTTGATGTAAAGACTGACACGAAAAATATTGTAAAACATAAAAAACGTCGCCGTTGTTTCCAACGACGGCGATGATGACACGAATGTGAATTATTTTAAAGTAGGTAATGCAAACCGAGGAATAAATTGAATGCGGACGTTGACAGAATGCTGGTAGGTCTGGCCTGAAGTCACAATAGTTATAACACTAATCACGTTCTATATTTAGGAGTTAAAGTCTTGAGTCTGTAAGTGAAGGTCACAGCCGCGATCCGTCACGTGGAGCCGGCCATTTTGAGCCATTAACCGATACGCTCTATGAATCACACACCCAATGGTCCCCTTACGTTTACGAAAACGTCTTGTTACAAGATTATAGCTATTCATCCAGATTCGTAATATGTTCAGAGTTTCAGACGATTTTTAAATTAACATTTTATGTAGGAAAGCACTCTGCCTGCATTACAGGGTACATGTTAATTTAGACGAGATGTAAGAAAATATTTCGTTGGAATTGGAGAGAAATGTAGTGAATGTGGGCCGTTCGTGAACACAAATATATAGCTCCCCGCAGAAGCCAAAACAAAAGAAAGTGAAGATAAATATTAAATAATACTGCCATCTATTTTTGTGAGTGCACTACCTGAAATAGATCGAACGGAAATAATTTGGGAGAAGTAGGAATATGAAGCAAATGATAAGAAATATTTCTTTCATGAATCAGGTTTATAATTTCAAATGTACCATTAAATTGTGATGGTTATTATGCTTCTGTGTGTTGATGACATTTTTATTAGTTACCAACATAGATCTGTTAGCGTAGCATCTAAATAATTTCCGCAGAAGTTTTTTTCGCAAAATTCAATCCGGAAAGCGAAAGATTCATTCGATGTGCGGAATATGCTGTTAACCTAACGAGACATATGCCGTCGAAGTATCAGTTTAGTAGTTCCTAACTAATTTACGTCAAGCTCCGGTGCGAAGGCGTGAACTTGTGATCGCTACTTATTCAACCAATTATAACTTCGACCGCATTACATTTACACCCTCAAATTAATGAACGCGTTTAATGACTCCCTAACAAATTAATACTCTACAAAGTTAACAACTTTGGAAAAATGGGGCGAAAAATTAACTGAAAACGGATATGTTGGCCGTCGACGTGATTATTACGGCGTTTGGGAGGTTGCCTCTATTAAAATTTGATTTGGCCGCTTGAATTTAATTATGCTTTGTTTTGGGGTCGATTTTTGACCCTGGTTCGAAATGGCACCCAACAATTCTGCAATCTAAAAAAAAATCTATTTGTGTATGTAAAATCTATTTCGTAGGAAGTTATTTAAAATCGCAATGCCTTTCTTCGAGTAATGCTCTTACAGAAGTAAATCCTATTACAGACAGCGGTGAGCAAATATTGATCTTATTATAGCAAGTAGGGAAGGATTATGTTTAAGAGCTTGCTAATTAGAGATATAACCTCCTTAACCATCCACGATCCTATATAAACAAACCCGAGACTCAATAAACAATCAGATCCATCCGACCTACCCGAAGATAAAACCGTATTACTAAATCGATACTAATCATAGTTGTGTACGTGAAATGGCTTTTAAATCCGTATTCCGTAACCAAAATTGATTTTGATTCGATTTTTATTAAAATTCGACTTACAAGCGCTCTTTTCTTGGGATAACATTCTCGGATTAATGGAAAAACCAGTCAATGTATTAAAGCTTGATTTTGCACGCTGATAACGGAACTACCGGAGAAAAGATTGTTGTACACAGGTCTCAGGTATATTGGATTAGAAATCTACGAATGCTCATTTACGATTACAATTTGTTACAAGTACTTGTATGAATTTTATCGATTGCACACATCTTGTTAGTGCTCGAGTCGTAATAAATTCTGGTTACGGTAGAAGGAAACGTACAACGTGAATGTTTCAAGTAGCCACGTTCTTTTAATATTGTTATGGCTCTCCTTTTATTAACTTTTCCTTCTACGTTTTTTTTACAGTTCGGCTGTAATACTTTTCAGTGTTGTAGATAGAACTTCAGGAGTATCTGCTTTGCGTTTGGGAGACCTGCAGACTTTTACTAGTGCAAAAAGAATGAAGTGCTTCACTTTGCTTTGGATTATGTGTCTTTGTCTTATTACAAATCCAAAAAGCTCAATCTTTGCTTGTAACGCCAAACACTTGTTCATTCATTTCATTGTTCCGAAGGGAGAAGATATCTGTGGTACCTACTCGGTTACTCGAACAATTTTTTTTTTCGTCTTCCAACTTTACCCAGCTACACTCCGATGTAAAGCCAAGTACCAGGATACCATAGAACGTCCATCCACGCTAAAAAGCACTGAAGCAGATCTTTAATCAAGGAACCGACTCTTTGTCGCTCCGCTCCTCAGGGACGAATCCGCGACATAAGTTATAGCGCCATCAATGCCAATTGTTAAATTTATAGGCCATTATTTTATTGTTTAGTTAGCCAAGAGTATATTGACGTTACGCTACATGGCTGGGCATGACGTCAAACAAAGCTAAGGCGTCAGCCACATCCGACGGATCAAGTAATAATAGAACAAACGGAATGGATTATTGTGCTTTAGTACATGTTTACAGTGTGTTTGTGAGGTGGTAGGTACATAGTTATGTTCTTTTCCTGGCTCATTGCTTCGGCATTATGTTTGATTCATTCAGGAATAAATTTGTTCATGGAGAACTCAAGAAAGAAAATCTTACAGCAATTGCTGACTGACCAAATCAAGCGCAGCTATGAAAAAAAAGTTAGTAAAAGCAGCGTAGATAGGTTTATTTTCCTGACTAACGCCAGACATCCTCCTTGCAATACATAGCACCATTTCGCAGTATGGCCGCCAATGTTCAGAATTTGAAATATCGGTAGCGATGTTCCCACTGACGTCGCCATTCATCTATATGGATATGGATAGCTCGGAAGTTGCAAAGCGGGTTTTGCTGACTGATCGGCGTTTACAGATCGAGCTGTTTGCAGGATCCTATTATTGTTTTTGATCATGGACTTCTCACATAACAAGTTTTAGCCTAGGGCCAATGCAAATTATTGCTGGCAGATCCAGGCGTCACCTACTATTGTTAAAGCTGGCAAAAATGCATTACTGTCTTTTTCCACAGGTAAGGACTCCTGGTTCCTTGAACCACGCGGAAGTGCGTTACTCTCTTTTAAATAAACAAGCCAAACCTTCCACACACTCTGTAGGTGTTACACCCCACAAATCACATACACAAACATTCTTCTCAAACACCCGTGGGCCATTCAAATATTTGTGTCCTTTTACAAAAATCGAACTGGCAAGGTTTGTGGGCCCTGAAGGGTGATGGGGGAGGGGTTCCGCGGTAACGCCATCCATTTGCCAAAAGCCAGCATATTATTGATGGACGCGGTTTGTGCACTCGACACACATACTGGCCTTCTATGCTAGCCTAGTACCTACACATGCAATTGTAAATATCAATCAATTAGCTATAGTGACGTATGCGTTCTGGCTTCTAGTACCAATATCCGTTTCAAAATACTTCTATGGCGACTATGACTAATACATTATACATAGTCGTGTTTTATTCTCAAATCATGACCAGTTCGCACGAGTAAATATGAGCAATCAGATTCTTGTATTTAGGAACACGTACTTACACCAGGTATTGTAAGAAGGAATATTAATGATTCTTCCGAAAAATTGTTCATCAGACCGTACTACCTTCCGTACCGTTATCAAGAAAATAGGGCTGCGTAAAACTTTGATATCACGCCGAATATAGAGATAACCTCAGAATAAAAGATAGGTACTTCAAGCAAATTCATGATTTTGGGATTATGAACAATAAATAAGAGCCGAAGAAGGTGGAGTGCTCGATGGATAAAAACTGAGAATGAAATAGTCTTCAATAACTTTATAAGGTCATCGAGGGTCACACATACTTTACCAGAAACTCAAGTCTTTTGAAACGCACGACGCTGTGAATAGAAATTTAAAAGCTTTACTTACGTTAACAATTCCTGCACGGCATATTGGAGTAAGTAGCTCTTTCAGTGGCGCATTGGTCCGGCGAAATTCTAATGTGCATCGGGATTTATGGGCGACTCGCAATGTATAATGTGAATACGGGGCCTTAAGAGCCCGTTCAATATGCGTGAAGTATGGCTAAAAGCATAGCGCCATAATATTCCGTACGATCCCAGCTATAACCCGATTTCCAGACTATTAACGATTACGGCAGGAAGGAAGCTTACTGTCCTATATTCATGTTACTGTCTTCTCCCGCTTTCACGGTAACAATACTTGTATCGTATATTGTGTCCAGACATCGTACCTAGTATCGTATTGTAATGCGAATGGGGTTATATCAAATGCATATCGGATTTCTCGACCGTCTCGATATCTATATTTCGCGTAAAGATTTCTCATATTCACGGCGGAGTTCCTACAAAAGCGATTCAAAAAGTCTAGCTCACGGGGATTGTGTCTCTTGCACTAACAAAACCTTGTTTCAGTGCCTATGCTCTGCGAATAAATGCGATCTGAATATATTATCGGGCGCATTACGTACGATTCGCTTGAGGCGCGTATCTACCCGAGGCTACAGAATTCAGTTGCACACTTTTCCAACTTCATCCTCGCCTGGTACAAAAGACATCTCTTTTATAGTGCACAAGTATTATCAGGCGCCGAAATATAATGCAAAATGTGAAGAACATTTTGTAGGAACTATAATGGCTTTGGAGCATTCGAATAAAGTTGGTATTAAGATTGAAGCGCCGAGAGTTCGAGTCCGTTCAAATTGGTCTTTGAAGATTTGGCAAAGCTGGCCTATAGTTGGAGTCTCATCGAATGTCAAAACACTACGAGCTGAGCTAACTACGCTTAGTTAAGTTCAATCGGGTAGCGCCACCGCGGGGGTGAGGCCGAACCGTAATTAATTACTGCTGTCGCTGACAAGCGAAGGCTGCTAAGTACCTATCGTTTCATAAATAAACTGTATAGCATTACGTTGCTACAGGTATACTTACTACGGGTATTAATAGCAGATTCTCGTACGTGATTGCGCGGATTTTAGCTTTTTTCCGAACAGTCTTCTCGCATGATGCGTGCACTGTTGCAGTAAAATCATAAGGGTTTTTAAATTTGTTATGCAAAAGTTGTTGAGGGACAATATCCATTCATCCGTAGACTTGTCCCAAAAGAATAAATCACATTTCCAATAAGCGTCCAAAGGTAAAATGCAAACACAGACGTTAGTCCTAACAAAATAAGAATTGTAAATACATAAATGTGGTCTCAAAAGGCGGCTCGGCACTCCATCTATCCTCTACTTTTTTCCTCCAAATCTTGCGCCACAATATATTAAAGGAATATTTTCAGAAATGATTTCACACTGCTTTAGCACCAAAAAAACTCAAGCAGTTAAACGATACCGAAAGTGGACTAGTTAGTTTATTCATAAATAAAACGGCCCCAACCGAAATCGAACATCAAGTAGGCACTTATACGTCGGCAGAGTTTTAAAGCGACTAAGTACTTAAACTGAGCTTATCTATCCAAGTTTCAGTAAGCCAACAGTATCAGTATAATAACTGAATAGATTATTGGGATCCAATCAGTGGCCCTATTTACTTATTCATTGTCTATTTCGATTCTGGTTGTTTCAACCGAGGGTTTCGTTCTGTTGTCCTTATTCGATTAATAACTTATTGGAGGTATTCAATAAGAACTCTGTAGTTCCAACATGGGGGTAAAACTACCTGCATTGCACGCGCCACCACAACCTCACAAAAAAAAGTTTTTGTCCAACAAGTTTTGGAGCGACGCGACGACGGCTCGAAGTTTTTTGCAGCAAGTTTTTAAGTATGTGACGACAATTCGACATTTCGGGTTAATAAATTCTAAGGGTTAGATTTATAGATAAATACCTCTGATCAAATGTTAATAAGTATTGCGTAATGCGCGTATTCGAGTAAAAAAACCGGTGCAAACATCAACTTGAACATCGATGACATCACCAAATAAATCTGTCGATCTGCCGGAGGAATCGGATGGCGGGACTCGCCCGGATCCGGTTGTTAAGCTCAATCGAAACTACTATTTTTAATACTCTCGATGTTGGCATAAAAAAACCTATTTTTAATCATTTCAAATATTCCGCTGATGGCACCATCGAGCGAGTTAGCACATAAAACTAAAAACATTCGTAAATTCGGCAGGATATTTTCGTAACACTCGTTCCACTAGCCAATACATCACATTAAGAAGCTTCTGTCGGTATTAGATCGCGTTCCTTTGTGAAGTCAACACTTTCTCGTATTAGACCATCAATTCATCCGGATTCTGGAGAAGCAGCCATCAATTCAGCTAACGCAGACATATTCTGTTTTATAGCACTCGGTCTCTAGTTTCAACAAGTGTCAGAATTATGTTCGAGAGACGTTCTAAAAATGTGGATGAGAATGGCTCCCACGTGTGACAAATAGCTCAAAGAGGGTGTCTTCTGCACTAAGTTATAGTACAACTTTGCCTTATTCATTTATTTCATCATAGTTTTCAGAGACAGTGTAATATTTAAGTAGTAAGAGATACTTAGATGGTATTACAGAATCGAGTATAAGTAAAAATCGGTTTGATAGAAATCTGTGTCCTGTCTGCCTTTGTTGACTGTAGTTTTCTAACCTTGAATGTCATTGTCATATTTATACCTGAGTACCTGCTACACACAACGTTTTCTCAAGATGTTTAGAAGGACACGTTGATACTTCACCCTAGGGTGTAAAACTTGCTCTAATGCATGCCCCAAGTCTCCTAGGAGCCGAGAGCCAATTACATAGTTACGTGGAAGGTATACCTCCGGCTGATAAAGCAATATGATCCATCTTTCGAGCCAGTTTTTTTACCTTTAGGACTAGATCAACCACGTCAGGTTTTTGATGTTCGTACGAATAAAAATATTTGAGGATGAAACGAGGTCTGGATGTTTCTAAATCCGGAGCTCTTCAATAATAAAGCCAATGAATAAGTACGTGATAAATTCACTAGGCAACTAATTAAGATTTAATGAAGTCCCTCGCACAGGAACTTCCAGAAATTCTTGCTTAAAAAATCAAGAATATTCAAATCGCATTATCCGGATCTTCACCTAACAAAAATAGAAACTTTTGCTCCTTTAACCGGGTGCTTGAGTGGAGGCAAACTTTACGCAATATAACCCGCTGAACTTTGAGTCGCATGGACTTGGGGTCTTGGTATAACATTTGTTTTTGTTATGCACTCTCTAATGCACACGTTTTAAGTTTGTACATAAATAACTTCAGTCGACTCCCGCGACTGACTTCTGACCTCGCCTTCAGAAATGGCATTCATTGCGTTGTTGAGTAATAATCATTGTTAACCCTACGAAGCGCTGCGCAATCCGCGATGACTTGTAAATAATTACGGTTGCCGTGAGCTGAAAGTAACCTTTGAAGAAGTAAGTGTAATAGGGAAAAATACTGAATAGCTAATTAAAATTCTAGTTCCTTTGAACAGATAATATGCTAATCATCATGAATAAATAATGATTCAAAGAAACAGAGGCGATCCATCGTGCAGTTTTCCAATTGCCCAGTCTTTTTTAAACGCTCAACATCTACGTACCTACATTCTAATTGCATCACATAATAAGGCGATTTAAACAAACATAATAGCAAATAATTACGATTGTAAATACGTGCTACATCAGTCCGGCCACCCAAGAGCCTACTGCCTTCACTACTTGAAAGATACTTAACTGAATAAGCATTAGGTAACCATTAGGCAAGCCAGTGGAAGTGATCAAGTCACTACTCACTAGTATAACTGGAATACAACACTGGAATGGAAGATTCAACTAACTGGTTTATACCGGTTATGTTAATACAGGGTTGGTGTTGCGAGGCAAAGGTCAGATTTCGACAATAAAAACGAAAAAATATATTTATATTGAGCGGCCGTTGCTAGGAAGATTACCTCTCGTGTTTTTTTTTAGATATTGAAGGAGGTTGTTTAATGATTTGCCTCTTGTGGGTATATTTTTAGATGTAAAGACGGATGTTCCAAGAACTTGAATTTAAGTAAGTAGGTGGGTACAATAAAAATAGTTAAGTCTAACCAGACTAACAGCCAGAAACCTCTCAATCTGGAAAGACTTTTGATGGCCTTAAGACTGTGGGTAGGACCTGGATGAGATACGCGGAGACCAGGGCAGTACGGCACACAAGGAAGCATGACATGATGACGGATGAACAAGATGAGGTGTGCACAGATATCGCTAATCGAATTCGACGATAGAGATCATCGATCGAAAATCTGCATGTCAAAGTCTGTGAATGACACCTGCTGTCATCAGATACCGTAATGCATTTGTCGATAAAACAGTCATGGTAATGGACTAAAACCCAGTTTTGTAGTGAACAATGTTATTCGTTCGATTCAAAGGTAATTCAATTGAAAGGATTTGAATTAAGTCTGATCATTTGATCACCAGTCAATGCCAGTCGCATTGAGCGTGTGTCTGTCTGTCTACACTAACTGTTAGTAACTATAACTCATATTAATTGTTTTTAGAACCTTTATAGCAGTGATAGCCTAGTGGTGCGACTGTCGGACTGCCAAGTCATATGTCTCAAGTTCGAACCCAAGACGCACACCTGACTTTTCGGATTCATGTGGGTATTGTTTATTTATTTATTTATTGTATATTTATCACTTGCTTCGGTGAAGAAAAACATCGTGAGGAAACCAGCATGCCTGAGAGATATTTCTCGACGGCATGTAAAGCCAAGTCAGAGGCCCATGGGCGGCATAAAAACTCTGACACCAGGTTAGGCACTAACCAAACGATAAAGAAGAAGCTTTTATTTAACTTACCTTGAAATTAGTTATGGTTGTTAGTAAGTGTGTATTCAGCTGCATCCGGTTAGACTGAGAGCCGACCCCAAGATAGTTTGGAAAAGGCTAGCCAGATGATGTTAGTGTGCATTGGCCAAATCTTGCCACCAGAGTCCCCCAACGAATGAAGCTGAAATTTAGTACACACTTTTGGTTCTGGTGACAATACATTTATTTATATAGTAAACTACTATGCAGTGCCTCATTGGTCTAGTCACTTATTTACTGCTTAGAATACTTTGGGTTCGATTCCCACTATTCCCAGGCAGTGTTATCAGGGTTTTCCTTCAAGGATTTCTCAGTAGCAGTTCAGAGTGAAGATTTTTGCCTGGTTGATGGCGATTGGCTTGCCCTACTCTAGGAACGCCTCTGCCAAACCCTTAAGGGATAAAAGGTGTGATGTAGTGTTATGTTTTATATGGATACAATAGAGTACCCAGTAGTCTACATAAAGTAAAATAATAGCACAGGTTCGTAGTACTTGGTGTTCCATTTAAAAATACTTTGGAAAATGTCAGAGATATTGTTTCACCCATATTTAAAATTTCATCCAGCATCTGTCTGAATACTCTGAATAATATAGAGTAAGGTAAAAAATGTCGAGTGCTTCTCTACATGTGGAACCGTGTATGAAAATATTATTTTTGCGCATTTTAACGGAAGGGGTGTCGCTATACCTACCTTTAAAAATTCAACAAACTTGCCGTACCTATATCATTTCAACTTGATCGTGAAGTTACGAGGCTCTGCGTAACTGTCTTGGATACTCTTGGATACTGTAAACGACACTATTGGAATATTGTTGACTAGATGAACTGAGCAGGCCATGTCTGCCAGATGGCCGACACAGCTGTGGGCCCGAATATCGCAAGACTGGACCGCTGAGACAGCTAGACGGGGTCGCGGCAGATCGAGGAGAAGATAGCGGGACGCCTTGAATGGCTTCCTCGTGAATTTACGTGAGGAAGCACACCATCGAGAGAAGTGGAAGGAATGGGGAGAGGAGTTTACCTAAAAGTGGGACAATACGGGCTCACTAAAAACAAATGATGATGAACTAAAAAAAATACTCAGCACTCGGAACGTGTTTGGTGTATAATGATATGTATAGTTTTACATGTTCGGCGATTATTAGGGTCAAAATCGGCGTAACCTTTTCACATTTTGATGTCGGTTTAAAAATACATTATAAAATTTTAATTAAATAAAGCATGGGTACATTCGTCGACAGATTTTTTTAATTACAGAATAAATGATACACATGATTGGATCCATTAATTTATTATACATAATTATGTATGCCGCGTCAAATGTTCATAAATAAAATCAATTTCAATTTAATTCATAATAAAGTTTCCATCCTAAAATAATTGACTGCGGGCGCCGTGATTTAATCAAAGAAATGTTGTGAATGACAGAACATAACTTGGTCTTTGTGTTGTAAACATAGTAAATAACTTCAAACAGACATTTATCTGGATGTATATATTTGATCACACTAATTCCTTTTGATACTCTGCAAGTAAATTGGCAAGAGTACCACACGTACGTAACCAGCTAACCACATTACAGCTACTCTGTTGTTTGCTTCCCAGCTTGCAACGACAGTGGATTAGGATAGCTTAAGTAATTACAGCTGTACCAAGTAGCAACAAACAAGGGGTATTAACAAAAACCGGTTAGAACCGCCTTCTAAAAATTACGTAACTTTAACATTTTACGTAAGTACATTCTTTAAATCTAAATAAATCTGTGATTTACATAAAAAATGTTTACTAAAACTTTGTATCCTATCTGAAGTTTGCATCAAAAAAAGTTTTTCAATTAATTTGTTTTTTACGAGGATAGGACTTTTGTCTTAGACTGTACTCTGGCGAGAAAACAAACAGAGTATATATTCGAGTGTATTTGGCAACAGACTACGAGCAAATATGGGAAGATTTCTTATGTAAATATTGGTTGGACGATGTTATATGAATATTAGAAGTTCGTTTAACCCAATGAGTGTAAAGTGTGAAGATTACGTGCGAAGCAAAGTATCGCTATTGACATTTTAAGATTTGCCAATGGTTTATTACCTAATTTGTTGGGACATAACGTGTTTTCCTTGTCTCGATTCGCTGCTAATGATATTCTTCAGCAATTTTAATGCCTATTCTTAGGATAAGTGCTTACATTATTAGTTTAAATAATGTCAACGATTCAGTAAATAATTGTTCATGTAGGTACTGATTCATACTTAACTATTGTCAAAATATTCTCAAGATTGCGCAGATGCGCGTGCGCACATCTCTACATTTTGCTTGAAAATTAGATTTTATTAGTAAATGTAACAATAGCAAGCGAAGAATCTTTTTAAATTTCCCGTTGATCGTATTTAAAGCTTAGTCCAAAGTACTTACGTTTTATAAATTTTATTGAAAACAGAATTTTTCCTTCCAATAAATTACAGTTTTCTAAACCTACTTGACAACTTTAACTAGATGACAACACAGAACGAAAATCTTCCTTAAAAATTTAAGCAAAGACAATCCCTTAAAAATTAAGCCAAAGAAAAAAAAAACACCCGTTAACTTTATCGTGTCAATCCGCCAACCGACGAGCTGATGTTGTCCGTCTGCCAAGCGGAGGGACATTCTTTTTTGTCTATCGAAGTTTATTCTCTAAAAAAAAACAACTGAACATCGATTTGAACTTAGCACTCGATTCGGTTTCGACTTCGCCATGCTGCCAGTGACTTTAAAAAGTTCGTGGGAAAAAAAAGGATAGAAACGATTATAGTCGTCACTTGTCATTTGATGTTGGTTTTTTGCTGTCGTACAAGATTATATCGGATTCCAGGTATAAAATTATTGTTATTACCTCAGTTATGGTGAATTTGAAATGGCAGTTTTTTGTGCGTAATACACTGGATAGATAGCAATGGCGTGTCCAGGGGCCAACAATACGGCAAGCCCATAACAGCAAGGCAAGCGGACTGTTCAGACACGACCTAACATCACGAAGAGTAGGTTATAAGGGCAAGCCAAGCTTGTAGGCTTGTATGAAATTACCGCCAATCTTCTTCTTCATCGTGTGGTTAGTGCCTAACCTAGTGTCAAAGTTTTTATGCCACCCATGGGTCTCTTGGCTTTTTAAACCGCCAAGAAATATTTCTCAGACATGCTGGTTTCGTCACGATGTTTTCCTTCACCGAAGCAAGTGATAATGATAGAATACGCACATGAATCCGAAAAAACAGAGGTGCATATCTTGGATTCGAACTCGAGACCTGTTACTTGTCAGTCCGACGGTCACACCACCAGGCTATCACTGCTATAACCGCCAATAATAGATAGGTATTGACCCCTACAATAACGCAGGGTCTGAAAACCATGCGAGTACAGCTGCAATAGCCCCAACGATAAAGAAGAGAACTAACTGGTTTGTGACTTCAAAGTTTGGCAAGATCCGTTGCATAAAAGCATACCTATTTGGCTTATTGGCAGGGGCCAGGATCAACAACCAGGATAACAATGCAAAAAAAAAGTGTAAATCTTTAAAAGAACGAACTCCGTAGATTCTCCTTTAGAACTCCGTACGATGCCAGCTCAAGGTCAATGTTTCCTCCGATGTGGGACCTCACGGCGTGTTGGATTTAGAACTTTCCTTCATCTATGCTCACGAGGCCGCGAGGTTGTGTAGGAAAATCCTGAAAGAACTTTGTGAAAAACTTCACAACATATTGCCACCGACGAGATCACTGTTTACAAGTCATTTTGAAATTTTATATACAACAACAGTAGGTTTATACTACATTCCTACTAAACGCCCGATTTCACTACTACGCGACACCTAAAGTTTGGATTTTCATCTCTCAAGTGCTGAACCAAGGGTTGAAAATACAACGGTGCGGTTTTCTTAGGCACTAGCCTACTAGTGCCCCGCGGCCTTCGTTCAAACAGACAGACAGACAAAAAATATGTTTTTATGTTAAATTATGTTTTTTTTTTTGTTTTATGTAGGTACCTACCGTAGGTATATAATTTCATATTATGCATTCAGTAAACAGCTGTTTTGTTGAAATTACAAACAGACAATTCATTTTTATTTATTTGTATAGATTACCATTTAGAAGTCACGTAGTTTTAGTGAAATTGGGCACAATGAAATTACCTAGTATGTAATAAGGATAAGGTAAGCAAGCAATAAGGATTATTTTTGTCTCAGGTTGATAAGTAGGTCAATCCTTACCTAATGAATAATAGAACGTTTAGTAATTATTAAATCTTATCTTCTATCTCACGGAATGAATACCACAGTCATTCATGAACCCTTGTTTATTTTATTTCAGTAGGTATATAGCTTAATTCACAGATAACTAAAAATAGTACCTACATACTACATTAATCTTCGGTAGGTACCTGTCCTTGACTGTTCATTCAACTTTGTAGGTATGTGAGTAGGTACTGTTAATACTCATACATTCATACATACATAAGTACCTAATTATATGTAGGTAGGTAGGTATGTACAGGTACAGCCAAGCGTGTCTTAATGTAGGTACAGACAGTCACATAACAACAAACCAAAAAAATAAATTCGACGTTTTTTCTGGTCCACAATAAATAACAAATGAATGTCCCATCACGCTACAGATCAAGCCTACGCAGGTGTAGGTACCTACTCAGTCCCATTTAATTAAAGGAGGCTTAATTAAAACAATTACTAGGTAATAAACCTTGTCTAAGGACACACTTAGTCACTTATCGACACACGAATGCAAGGACTGTCTCCCTCCAAAACATTCGAATAGTAAAAAAGTTAAATAAAAAATTAAAAGCAAAGTTTGTGCGGCAGTCGTCAAACGTCACTTCGGTTTAATTGGTTCTGCTCCTCAAACCAGTCTTCAATTATTCAAGAGCAAGCGAGATGGAAGACCTCGGGATGCTCCTGTGGTGACGTCACCCAATAGACTAGCTGGTCTAATGAATAAACTAACCATACGCACAATGTAATAAAAAAAAACACATAAAAGACAGCTTCGGAGGACCACAACAGTGCCCGCGAGACGCCGAAACGAAACGATGTTTTTTATGAAACACCTTTTTATAAATCAGTAAATCACACACTGCTGCACGTGTGTTGCACTGATTTCGTAAGCTTCCAGTCAGATTTATAAATTAAAAAATAACTGGTTTATTTCCTTCTGTCATAAAAGCAAATTAAAAAAAAAAACTAATATTTTCTGCCAACTAAAGTTGCGGATATTGCGTTCGAGTTCGCAGAGCAGTGTGAAAACTACTCACCTTTGTAAAGAAGTTCTGTGCGCGCGCAGGTAAAACACCGAAATCCCACAGGTGAACGTTATTCTTGATTTTGAATTTCGAAAAAAGATTTGAAACGGTGAACCGGCTTAGTGACGGCGAGCCCCCGGTTCTCACTCGTTCGTGCGCTTCTGTTTAGCGACGCACCACGACAAAACTACAACACTGTCACAGTTTGTTTATAAAATTATGAAGCACTTATTAATAATTTCGATGACCCGGACTGCGCATGCCCGTGCAACGCGCGCCTCTTTCGAATACAAGGTAAGGTTATGTTTAAGTTGTAAGCACTTCCTTTCGGTTCCACTTCACCGGCACACGCACTTCACACTAGTTTCCCAGAAGAATCTTGTTGGAACAAATCCGTGCGAACTTTTTCCCGATACCGCGTAACACACGAATCACTATCGGAGCACTTGTAAAGTTATTCCCACGAGAAATCTTTATTAGTACCACCAGAAACCGACACTGTTGCACCTATTTGACGATCAGCCGGCTCTACCTGCATCAAACGAAGGCCGTGTACGTATAATAAACACTTAAAAACTCCGGAACCGGTAATAATTTGATTCCGCACGTGAACGTGACACTGTCAAAATAAAAATTTGGTAAACACGGTAACACCAGTAACTCACTCATTTACGGTGTAACATCCCATATTTGTGCCGCGGTGAGGTCCGAGTGACAAATAAACGAATAGAAAAGAAAATAAACGAAGAATACTAAAGTCGTCGACTGTGAAGCCGAGCGTCCGACACTCCTGCTGAGCGCTGTACTAAACGCGAGAGGCCGCGCGACCCGCCCCGCCCCGCGGCCCGCGCGCGTCCCTCCCGCGCCCTGCGACCCGCGCGTACACACCGTATGAAAATAAAGTAACGTTGAAAAAATCACAAGTGCACAGGGAGGAGCAGAGATCATAGTTCATCCCTCAGCGGTTGTGCAAGTTGTGCGATTGTTTGTTTGTTTGGTAGTTGTACGACAGCCGGGGGGGTGCGGGGAGGCGGGGTGGCGGGGGCGCCGCGTGGCGGAAGGCATTCAATTAATCTGACAACACGTGCGTGATCGTGATGCACCCTCCCGCCTCAGCCCATCATACGATTCATTGACCACCTTTACTCCTATTTTCGCCAACATTGACAACATTTCTGCGTAAAAATAGGTATCTACCTACTTCATTGATGGCGCTACTACAAAGTTGAATGAACGTAGAGTTAGGCGGTTCCAAGGAACCGTTATCAATGCAAGTGCAAGTGCAAGAATGCCGTTACGGTCCTTGTTTAGAATCCAAGCAGTGCCTTATTGAATAAAATTACATCATTAAATTAATTCTTGTTAGTTTTTTGATGAGGAATTAAGATATTATTATCTAATGGCTCCTTGGCCTTGCTTCAAGGTCAATGAATGTGTCCGCATTTATATATTTTACTTGTAAAATATTTTAAGTACCTATGAATTGAATTTTCAATCTTTTGGTTTCGATCTAATAAGTAACCGAAGTCTTATGGCCATCATGTTCATGGCCCACTTTGTTCCTTGTAGTTACAAAATCTTTCAGATTCTATTCATAGACAAAAACATTTAGGAGAACTTACCAATCTATCTATATTCTTAATAACTTAAATAGAAACGCTGAGAAAAGTTATATTTAAATTAATCCTTCAAATGAAAACAATATTTTTTTCGAAAATTCGGTTGGTAAGTTTGGCATAATTTCATCATCATCTTCCTGCCCTTGTCCCATTCTATTTGAGGTCGGCGCAACACGTTTTCTTCTTCCATTCTCCCCTGTCAGACGTCACGGCATCATTTACTCCTTTCTCTTTCATATCAGTCTTCACACAATCCATCCATCTTCCCTTTGACCTTCCTCTCCCTCTCCATCCATCAACATATAACTTCACTCTTTTATAAATAAGGGTGAATTAGTTTTTAACCCTAATAGTCATAGACAGATGAACTAGTAACTCTATGGTTGTTGAGCCGACATTTTGACTCCTAGAATTTTATTGAAACACTTTACGCACTTGTGTATACGTCGTCCTTCAGTCACAATAAGCAAGTCATTACAGTCGAGTATACGTCTATAATTAAATTAATTAACTTTTGTACCAAGTTGAGTCGTTTTCCGAATGTTGTTGTTAATCCAGGTACAATCAACGGCAAAAGTAGGTTAACAGCATAATATATCTATAAAGATTTCTATGGTTAACAGTAACCGAAGATTTTGGAAAGATTTTTGAGTGAAAACTTTCTCATTTAACTTATTAGGGAGGTTGTTTATAACAATTAATAATTTAAAGAGTTTATAATAGGTACTTTGAAGACTTTTAATTAATTATGGTTATGATGATTATCTGCTATTTATTGTTTTATACGTATTTTTAGGGTATGGACATTAGTGAACTTCTGATTTCAATAAATAGGTAAGGCAGTAAAAAGGTCTTCAAATTTTAAATGGCGATACCAATCAGATACTTATTTACAGTCATCATTCTGCTTGCCCTTATCCCAATTTATTTGAGACCGGTGCAGTCTGTCTTCTTCCCTATGTACAATTGCCAGCGCATCAAGTTACCAAAAACTGTCAAATTTAACCATATGATTTTAAACCATAAAATGTTGACGGTTAAGTTCAAAATCTAATAAGAAAATTTGACAGTTTGTGGTAACTTGGTGCGCTGGCGACTGTCCCTATTTCTGTATTAGTCAGATGGTTATTAAGTAAAAGGTACCTACACGAAATCCGTCTGAGACTTGTCTTTTTCAGATTCAATAAATAAATAGAGATTCTATTTAATAACTTTTACTATTTCAGAAAATCATCATTCAGTAGAAAATTTGCGAGACCAATTTGCCAATGAACATTCAATAAGTAAAAAGAAATGACACATGTCATCGGTACAAGTACCTACTTGTACTTATCCTGTGATACGATACCTATCTTTCTATCATCTTCAACGGTCGTCTCAGCCGTCTAAAACAAACACCACTAGATAATTTAGTTGCAGAAGTACAACAAAAAAAAACCTGATCCATATATTTTGACCGTGTAGGTCATGCAGTTTTGTATGAAACTTTTAATAACAGACGAAAAATGTCTATGTGGGATTCAGAATGATGTATTTGTACCTATATGATACGTGCCACCGATTTGGCGTCGATGTCCCTTCTCCACCCTTTTTTTCTGATGGGAAATCGTCAAATGACCCCTACCGCTCTAGGCGGAGCGGTAGAGAGTGTCAAACTTGCACTGACTAAAACCCATCCATGTTCCTTCTTTGCCCTTTATGTTCAAGCCGCGGTATCTTTCGAGCAGTCCCGCAGATGTCCCTTCCACCCTGCAAAACGCTTTAAAAGCAATCTGAAGGTAGACGCTAGACGGTCTTTATATCGTGTTGTGATCATATTGAAGGGTGTGATCCAGACCATCAAACTGGACAACTCCATGTAACCAATTATTCCTCGATTTACGAGTAGATGTAGGTTTCATGAAGAAAGTTTTTCAGCTGTATTTAGTTGGCTTTCGTCAAAGTTAGTTCCCGACTCTATTTTCAACTACATTAACAAGTACGCTTAATGAAAATTTTGTTAATTGAAGTACCGGACAAAAGCAATTTATCGGGAATTGTGTCCCGTATCCACTATCCACCATAGGGGTCACTCAATACAATTGAGGGTATAAAGATCTGTTATCCTAGTTTACCACCATTATTAAATTTATTGTTATTTATATGTGAAAGTTTTGATGTTTGTTTGTTTGTTTGTTACTCAATCATGCTGTGACGGATGCACGAATTTTTGACATTTTGCTAATAGACAGGGTAAGTGGTTTATTCCCATCTCGGCACCTTCCCATCTCGGCACCCTCTCATGAATCATTTTAAGATACACAAAAAGAAACGGAAACACAGTATCAGTATAGTAAGTAAATCAACTTTATTAAATCATTTTTGTTTCTTTTTAAACCGACTTCAAAAAAAAAGGAGGAGGTTTCTCAATTCGACCGTATATTTAAATTACCATTTTCACAGACAAGCCCTTGAATCGCTTTTTAGAGGCTCCATTATCTCTGCCTTGCCAGTAACATAACAAATTTTAAAATATATGAAAAATTCACGGTTCGTAGTAGAATAATTGTTTTAAAATCTTTCCAGCAATTATGTAAAAACATATTACAAAAATCAACAGTTATTATGTACAATAACGTTTAATCAGACCGGGACGTAGGCAAAAGGGCGTCCATACATTGAGGACTTTCATACTGGTACTAAATGATACGAGTAGGCTTGATTACGCGTTCACTGTACAGTCATAGCAATTAGCTGATATGCAATTCTTTTATATTTTATTTATTTCGCTCAAATAAATAAAATATAAAATAATTGCGAAGTGGGTCAGCTAATTGCTATAACTCGCTGTACATTCATTTTCAGTCTTAATTATCACGTTGGGACTTCACATAATTTAGCACTGATCTCCCATTACTTGGTCCTGCACTCATTATTATTTCGTAACTCACTTACTTAAAACGTGACGATCCGTTTATCTCTAAAAAACTAGAAATACTGATAAAATGACTGAAGAGTAAACCCAGTATGCATAACGAATATAATTGTACATTAAACTGGCTTGGCACCGGCCGCATTGCTAATTGTCTCTATATTTTATAGGTACTTTTTTAAATTTTTTAGTTTTGAGTCAATTTGATTTACTCACTATACTGATACAGTGTATCCATTTTTTGATGACTGTACTTAGCAACGACTAATGACGGAGTGCCGAGATGGGAATTTTTCGTAAAGATGATAAATTAATTCATGGGTGCCGAGATGGGAAGGTGCCGAGATGGGACTAAACCGGGTAAGTAAGGTCCTATTATTTCTATGCATAGCCAAATTTGATGTAGGTAGTGGGATAGATTTTTTTATCTGGATATAAGTAAGATTACCATACTTCTGGATTTGTATGGATTTATTTTTTTATACAGCATTTAGTCCTTAAATTAAAAAAAAATGTTAAAATATTACAAAAAAAAGGAGAATGTCCTTGTCCGGACTTTTTTGTTTATGACCCGGCTGGGTCCGTGGCCCTCTATCATGACTTTACACGCAAAAAGTATCTGTACCTAGTAGGATTTGAGTAAAATCGTCCAACAGCTAGTAAACTGTAATAGAATGATTGTCTGATAGAAAGAGATAGCACACTTATCTCTCGCAACTATCTCCCCTCATATCTAACATTTGACAGACACTTGACTGATACGCTTAAATTATTCATACAAATATAATGAAGAGCCGAGTTGTGTTTGTTAAGGGTTCCCACGCAAACGGATTATGGGATTGATATGGAAACTCCGATGATAGCTTGCGTAGGTAAGTACATATCTAATGTTATCTTTTACTGTTTAATAGTAACGTTTACTGGTCAAAGTCGCCGCGCTTTTTCCTAGTATTTTTTCTCATAGTTAATGGTAATTTTCACGTAGGATTAAATAATGATTGTGATGATGATAACCAACAGACATGGAAAGCAAAGGAACTTAGGCAAACAGGTAAATTTTTATACCCTTTTCCTTTTTTCATCGGTAATTCAAAAATAAAATCAATTGTTGCCTACTAGACACTAAAATTGCGATGTTTTGGGGGGGGGGGGGTCAGAATGATGTATTGAAGACGTGGTAACCTTTTGGGCGTCGGTGTCCCTTCCACCCGGTAGTTGACCATTTCATTGCTTAAGGTTCCGTGAAATGGCGGCCAAACGGGAACCCATCCAATACAAAGTGCTGTATTGACTTACGTGACCCAGCGTGGTGACTACCTATTCAGCACTCGCCAACTACTAATACAACTCTAAAAGAGTCCAAAATTGAGCAGAACAAAGAAAGAAAAAAATATTTATTTGTCGCAGGGACATGACGTGTGTGGCATACAAAATGACAAAAAAAAACATTAAATATACAACGCATTACAAATATTTATAGAAACAATAGGACAGAACAAAAGAGTTGACAGCTTGCACGTTGTGTCTGCGACAAGCAGGATACCACAGCATGATGCTGAGTGGTAACCTGATTGCTATGCGGGACCCACAGCACAGCGCAGCTTTTAAGACGAATGTTCTGGTTGCGTAGTTTTCCTTATTTAATAGAAAGAAACTAAGAATAGTAAAAATTACTTAAGACTGCAAAAAGAAATACCATCTTTTCAGCACATAATACTGTCTGACTCTCGTTTTCAACAGAACCACAACAAAATAAAGGATGATGTCCGAATTCTGAAAACGAATAATGAAATTGTGAAAACAAACTCCAGGGCAAAGTTACAACGAGGGTCATGGTCACGGTCAATAGTCATGAATATCCTATCAGGCACACGTACAACGTAAGCAGAAAACTTTCTGCTCAAGTTTTTCTCGAATTCTTTCACTTTAACTTTATGTGTGGACTGGGTTACGTTGGTGAACGAGTTTCAGTGATCATGAATATTCACATTTAGGAAAAAATTTGATGGAACGACTCATGCTTGATTTGTCCACTGGCTGCACGGTTCTGTTTAGGATAGCGATTTAATCCTGAGGTGAAATGATAAACCCGCGTGGCCCCGCTGTAGTGGTGCTGAGTGCTCAGGTCTGTGCAGAATTTACCAGAACTTTATTGCACATGCCAATCTGAATCTATAGCTGAGTTATTGGGAATTACAATACGCTTTGACACACCGAATTATCAGTTGAGTTTTTTTATCCAATTTGAGTGTTCCACTGCTGGGCAAAGGCGTCTCCTTTCTCCTTGCAAACCTCTCTCTCTATCAGTTTCAGGACTGTACATAGAGTATTTTTAAATGTACAAAAAAGCTTCCCTTGCCTCTTGCTAATAGAAAGAGTGATCAGAGGATTTTGTATCTCTAATGACAAAACTCTTTACAATTTTAAGCAACGTTGCACTACCGCCTCTTGTCTGCACAGTGGACATCACCTACATAAGTTTATCGCGATCGATAACGTCAAAATAGTTGGGTACCTACCGAAGAATTTTAATCTCCCAAGATCGCTTTACATCACATCGTTTGTAGTTTGCTCTTAAGACTTTAAGTTTTTTATGAGTTCACTCGGTGACATAGATACCTACATGTAACATACGTACCTACCTTGATAAGTTCTGTGTGTATTCTGTAACGTCACCAGATATGGTGATATTAGAAGCCTGGGAAGATTTTGATAAGGTTTATGTCTTTTCTGCTTATCGTATTCGCATTAGCAGGATGTAATTTTAATTTTGATCACCATGTTTGTAAAATGGATTTGCAATTTGATTGTAAATGAATTATAGGCGTAGGAGTTCAAATGATTTTAGTATAAGGGGTCAAATATGATTAGCTAGTGAAATTCCACGAAATTAATGGGTATCGATATCTAAACCAGATGAAACATAAAAAAAAACAAAGGTTCTATGCAAAAACAATTTCAGACTCTAATGTTACTCTAATGATAAATTAAAAGAACAATGGCTGGAACCATAAGCTGGTCCATTCAAAAGTAGAGCCAGTTTCTGTTTCGTGATTTCGATGTCGGTAATTAAAATTTGCACAACATTTGGACAGTGGATTGTGTTGTGACTTGTGAGGTAGTGCACCTACTATTTCAAAAATAACTTACTGTAAACACTGTTATGAAATATACTTTATCTAAAGGGATATAAAAGTTTATATGAACTACGAGTACCTCTGTGTAGAAACTCACGTTCACTCGTGATATGAACACAGATCAGTCAAGCATGAATCTGCGTATCTCCTATTAAATGCACCTCATCCGCGCTGCAAGTTCGCAGAGTATTACAAATTTTTGCCTAGAATTTATTGAAATAAAAATATAAGCACGTCTTAAGCCTTAGTTAGACACGCTTAATAGAGCATGAAATCCTGGGCGCGATTCCAGGATCAGACAAAGTGTTATTGGGTTTTACGTCAAGAATTTCGTAGTAGCAGCCCAGAGGGTGGAGCCTGAATTTTTGCCAGGCAATAGATTCGCTCAGGAACACATACGTAATGTGTCCTAATCATATTTCATTGAAATGTTGGTCTTACCAACCTTTTCCTTGTTAAAAAAGACTACCTAAGAGTTAAGGCGAGCTTAACAATTAATTGGTCGTGCCTAAAAAGTTACGTATACGGTCACGTGGGGTGCGTGACACCCTGATCATATAAATCAAATACGAAAAACATGCAAAGTCACGATTATGCTCGATACTTGATCATAAAGGACACGTGTTTTTATGAAGCTAATGGAAACTTCAGTGCACAAAGATAACAATTTAAACATTTCTAAACCTTTAAGATGCGCTGGGGTGTGTACAGAAGACGAAAAATCTAAATGTTGCATCAATTTCCAATCAGAAATTTATTGCAATAAATAAAACTTGATGATCTAATGTAACACTTGATACTGTAACCTTAATAAGTAACTTCAACATATTTCATTTACAACTTGCCGACATCAATTCGATGATTGCATGCAATTATATCAATAAATTAAGGTTCGATTAAGGCTGCATCGAAACTTGTTTGGACTTATCCATATTAAAAATGGTATTATGACCTTGGCCTTAAAGATCGCCCCTCGTCCTTTAAATATCTGATCGGACATAATTTACAAGTACTTAAAGCAATCTTTAACCAGTTTTGCAATTATAAAGTTAATTTGTGTCTTTGTTTTTATGGTTGAAAATTGAGAAATAAATGACGTCGTTGGGATTGGTATTACGATTAGGTACCATTCACGATGCATTGTTCATACTTGATTCTGTTTGTGCCCCGTAATTTCTTCTTCTTTATCATGTGGTTAGTGCCTAACCTGGTGTCAGAGTTTTATGCCGCCCATGAGCCTTTGACTTTAAATTCAAATAATAAACTCACTGAAATAACCCAGCTGGCATATAACTGAATCCACCTCATCAGCACCTAACAGCTGATTAAAAGGCTTCAGCCACCCACATTGAGCAGCTGCTGAAAGCAGCTTCGTGTCTGAACAACCAAAATTTCAGCCTTTAAATACCAGAAAATAAGGTCCCCAAATTACTACAGAAATATATTGAAGTAACTGCTTGACTTTGACCGAGTGGTGGCCAATGTTAGGTCAAAGAAACCAGGGCCGTCCTAAAGGTTGGGTCGACGATATCATCACAGTCGCGGGATACACCTGGATGAGGGAAGCACAGAATCGGGAAGTGTGGCAGAAAGAAGAGGAGGCCTATACCCAGCAGTGGGTGATTCCGGGCTGGTATGATGATGAAATAGTTTTCTGCCATTCAATAAGCTTGTACTCACGATACAGATAAGTACTCAAACAACTATTAAACATGTGAAGTCACGAACGCACTTATCGTTGGTTAAGTTAGAAAATCTATTACAAAAGTTTTAACTACATCTAATCTTGGCATCTTAGAGTTACACATTGGTCCCGTGGTCCCGACAGAACTTAAATATGATGTACATTGCTCGTTTTTGCAGAACATTCTTGGAAATCCAACGTTCTGATCCAGAATGGACATTACCCTTTATTCATAAAAGTTGCGTTAACCGCCTAATGCCTAAAAAGGGTATAGTTTATGAGATGATGGATACAGGTTGTGTTGGGGTGGTTTGGCCTCGTAATTATAGATGACAAATGATCCAAACCTGTATTTATAAATAGATAATGTGAATAATCAGTACCGTAATAATATTAATGGCACAAAATACAAGCAAAATGCATTAACTCGAACAATTATTATTATATAATGTAGACATAATAAACACGCAACGTGATATAGGTACCTAAAAAGCCATTTTTCATAAAAAAATATAAGCGTTGAAACTCTAATGTCGTTCTAAAAATTGTGTATATTTTGTAGTAAAATAAATGTGCCCTCCGTTGCCTTAAATCTTAACAAAAACATTACTTACTCTCGTTTATTAACTTGCTTTTACCAGATACGGCTTAATGTGCAGGAAAAATATTTCTGTAGTCATTTTTTCGTTACTTCCCTTTCTGGTTTCCCTTTAGGGGAAGAATATACGACTAAGGTTTAACTACAGTCAAGGAAGTCTAGACTGAGCAAGAAAATCCAACATTTTAGTATCTTTGGTGGGAGGTCCGGTAAGCATTCGGTCCATGAAAAATACTGGTATTAAGCAACTGTATCCGGGCTTATTGGAAGCAAGTTGGGAAAAGGTCTAGACAATTGCCAAAAGATTTTTACATTTTAGTCCCTCAAAGGAATAGGCAAACAGTCTTCTATAACAGTCTAGCAACACACGAAACAATCAGCCCTTCTGATGCTGATAACGAAAGCAGAATACATGTAAATAATACCAACCTGTGATATTCTAAAGCTCATGCTGAAGTTTAATATCCTGTTCAGCACAGCCTGTCAGTCTCCTCTGCATAATATCAGACTACATTCCCGCACAAAGACTTTTATATCAGCTTCATCATTTCATACTCTCCTGGTACGTGTTACTGTTTGGTCGCAACTTTGCGCTTCAAAAGGCGTTTATGGAGGCAACATTATAAGCCTGCGTTTTCATCACAAGTAAACTATTTCAATGTTTTATGCTCTCCTCATAAACAGAAAGATATTTAAACCGTTCGTGTAATAAAACTGAAATGTGTAGTCTTTCTGTGTTACTACTCTAATTTACGTTTGAAGTTGTGAATTACATATAAAGTTTACGCTATGGAGTTGTTAAATATTCTCTTTTTTTCTTTTGGAAGCTGGCTTTATCTTTTTGGCTTCATTCCTGGGTAATATCAGTGATACTTGCGCCCCATCAACACTAATTCGGGTTCAATCTATCAGAGGGCCTGAATTCGGGGCGAACATAAAACGTGTCACTCAAACATATTACGTATCCAAGGACTTATGACCTACGTGTATTTTTTACTCTAAAAATTCTCGTGGAATTCTCGTGGTATCAAAGGTGTGTAAGTGCTGACGCATATTTTAAGACGAGATGTACAACTTTCTGGAAACGATACTTACTCAGGAACCAGAATGTTGATTAAAGTAAATAAACTTTAAGCAGATTTTTTTCTTGTTTTAAAGCGAATAATTATGCTATCGGCACACTACGAAGGAGATGGCGGGATGACCTGGATATCTACCTTGAGAATAAGAAAGAAGTACCGCAGAATCGTGACGGATGGAAGGATGTCTTTGGCCAGCAGTGGGACAATACAGACTAATAAAAAATTCTACTGAAATGACGGTTGAACATAGGACCAGACATCGAATCAGACAAAAAAACGGCAATCTATGTGAGTTAAGTTGCAATTCTAGGATGCCAAAGTGTTCATTGTTTGTTTTGACAACAAACTTCGCAAACTAATTGAATAAAATGGAAAGCTACTACACAAATAAAATAACTCCAAGCAAATCTGTAACCCTGGTATCAGATGTAGGAAGAAACTATTAGAAGGGGACATCAAGATATGGCCCGAAAAAACTAACTTTGAAAGAAGCTTTTATCAAAATCAACCCTTTGACCAACGTCCAAAGTATGTACCTACTTGTACAAATACCATTAAATCTCCATGTATTTATCAAACCACTCCAAGGTGTCAATAATATTTTTTTAAGAAAATAACATGACGTCATTTATCACTATCATTATCATAGAAAGATTTGTTAAAAATGTTGAGATAAGTTACTGGCTTGATAAGGAAACTTATATTACCTAGCTTTGTTATGCAGAAGTATTGTAAAGCAGAGGTGTTGACAAATCATAAAATAAAGTACGTACATACGTTAGTCAGGTATGATATAGCAATAGTCGTGGTAATTAAATTGTTGTTTAAGTTTGTGACAATAAACAGAACACACAATTCATCATCTGCCTAGCCTTTTCCCAACTCTGTTGGAGTCGGCTTCCAGTCTAACCGGATGCTGCTGAACACCAGTATTTTACATGGAGCGACTGCCTATCTGACCTCCACAACCCAGTTAGTACTGGGTAATACTATATCCCTTGATAAGTCTTTTCGGGGCACTGACTACCTGTAACGACTGTCAAAGATCTACTAATGATACCCGGGACCGACGGCTAAACGGCGACGGAGGAAACTCGGTATGTAATGGGTGGTCACCCATCCACAGACCATCCTAGGCAAGCGCGACTTAGCCTAAAGATCGATCTGAGCGGCTGTTATTATTTTGCCACGAGCCCCTCTCAACTCAGAACACACAACTAAACTACTAAATATTAGTTAGCATACAATAAAATAGTACTAAGTCCTTCATCTAGGCCCTCTAGGGTATTATGCAAAAAATTGCTTTGTAGAGAGCCATTCATTTTTGAATGAGTGACAGTTTTTTCTAAATAGCCAAGTGCGAAATTAAAACCCATTTACAGTACCGACATACAGCTACAAGAAAGACTGTTCTCGTTAAAAGTTCTCCATCTCAAGTAGCAAAGCCACATGACACCAGCTATCGAGTATTACATGACATTGAGATCCCAAATTGGCACTTTTGAACGCAATAAAAATGTCCCGCGATGTGTGGTACTTTATTTATAACCTATGTACTTGGAACAAGAAAGATGAGCAGTTCTTGAGATAAGAAATCATTCTTAATGGTGATAAATGATTCACTACTAAATATTAATCTTAGTTTCGAAAGAAATCAGTTGCGAGCAGTTATGTCTCTCTAACGCGCCTGTTTGTAAACAAAAATGCGTTTCTCACGGCCATAAATTGTTCAAAATTGTGACACCAATAACATTCAATTATATTGTAGAGTCAACAATATTAATATCTGTTCACCGCTCCACATAACTTTGAACACGAAGCCATAACTTTATGTGTGTGCGCGCCTTCACTTCAAACTCTTGAACAATCTTGAGAACGCACGAGTGTTAGAACCTATAAATTATTTAGGTAAGGTAGTTTAAGTTTTAGCGGGTTTACACATCAATAAATAATCCCCGCGTAGGTGCTTACATACCGGGGAAACTTAATTTATATCCCCCACAGCGACATGACACACGTAAGTCAGCACAATACCCGAGTTACGATCCACCGAGATCAAATTCGTCACCTGCGAAATTGTTTCCACTTTAAAACAACGCGAAATCCCATCAAACTGTTTAAACGCGCTGACGATTGTGATTGGATTCTACGTCGACGTTATTACCCAAATTAACGTAGCGATGCACCCGAATGCAACTGCATCAGCGTGTAGTGAAATCAGAGCGGGTATTCATTACGCAATATTTTTCCCCGCCCTACGGAATCGCGATGAAGTGTATATAGGAGAAAAAACGGCGAACTTCGTTTCACAAACAAAGAGCGCGCCTGAAAGGGGCCTGTGAAAAACATTTTCATTGTGTCTGCGAGTCGCTCGATTTTTAATCTTCCGCGCGTCCCTCTGTAAGTTTATTGTGAGCTTTGCAAATCAGTTGGCGACCGTCCCTGAAACCTACGCTTGTCATCGACTTCTGAATCGCTCACATCAATCCTAACTTCATGTGAAACAACTCACTCGAAAACTTATCCGGGTCCCCGGAAAAGTTTCTGAACTAATTTCATAACCATATCCACTTACCTACCTATTCAATATAAATAAGCCTGATATGTATTATATAATTTCAGAACTTAACCAACAAACTTATTTTAGTAGTTTCAAATTGAAATCTGTCAACAAAAGTTAAATTTATTAACAGTAAAATTTTATTGTTACATGAGTTGCGATAATAAAAACTCGCCAGTGGTTCACCGACTGACACGTTTGTTCGACCCCGGATTTTAATTGCAGTGCTAAAACACGTAAATGAGTATGTGTTATTTACATTAAAGAAGTGCGATTTTGCAAATGACATTAAAACATGCGAAGCATTCCTTGAAACCTAACCTGTATTTACCTTGTTATGTCACCAGCGGATATAGGACAGACGAAATGTGCCACACTAATAAATTTCGGCCTAACTATTCAACTATCAATTCGTACTTCGTAAGGAGGACTTTTACTGTGTCCAGTCTACCTTGACCTTCATCAACTGCTGAAAGTTTCCCTCTCCCCTCATTACTTATGGTCAACGCGAGGGGGAGCAGTGTCCTTCCTTAGCTGGTCGTACACGTGTGAAAGGCAGGGATCCACATGAAGTCCCTCATGTTTCATTCATGCCGTTGAAGACGATGTAGTGACGTGTTCACGGCTCCGAGATACAGTCATGCATTGATCAGTATTGTTGAGAATTGTTTAGATACACAATTCATATTGTGGCTTTTGAACCAGTCAGATATCAAACAGTTGCCATTTAGTATTGTTTGGTATGCTATCATGAGTTGGAATAAAGAAATTCCTTGTTGATTAGTGCTTCAGTGGATGATACAACGGGCATTTTTCTTATAATTAATCAGTCTGTAAAGTGCAGGAACTCAGGCCAACTGTGTGAAGGAGTGTGCGGAAACGACATGGTTTCCTCAAATAATTTTTCTCCACAATTTCTAGAGCACTCGACTCGTTCTTCAAAAAACCTTATTAGGTACCATGAAATCGGATCGCCAAGTAAAATGGTAATTCGAAAATTATTCTTAGAAAACTGTTTAACTTAACACTCGCTTTGCAATTAATAACCAGATTGCGTGTTCTGCACTTTTTGTTTAAAAGGGGTCAAGAGAAGTGACATTAGTGTGGTAATTTGTTACCCCTGCAACTATAAACGTGCGCTGTTTATTCCTCTATGCATTCTCTATGAAGAACTAAGTTACTGTTACATATTTCGCCTTGTCTCAAACTCGAGGCACTCCAGTTTAAGTTCACGTATTATGCTTAAGTTTGCTGTCACTTCATTTGTTTACATTTAATTATTTATAGTTGATTCTCGTGGCAAAATAAAAACAGCCGCACGGGTCGATATTCAAGGTTAGCCGCGCTTGCCTAGGTTGGTCCGTGGATGGGTAACCACCCATAACGTACCGAGCTTCCTCCTCGCATCGGAAAGCACGTTAAGCCGTTGGTCCCGGCTGTCATTTGTAGATCTTTGACAGTCGTTACAGGTAGTCAGCCCGCAAGTCTGGTATGGTATTACCCAGTACTAACCTGGTTGTGGAGGTCCGATAAGATAGGTAATCGCTCCATGTAAAATGCTGGTATGCAGCTGCATCCAGTTAGACTGGAAGACGTCCCAACATAGTTGGCAAAAGGCTAAGCAGATGATGTTAACAAGAAATCAACTAATGACATTTATTTATTGAAGAAAAAAATGGAATAGCAACTAAGGAAAGTTAGTACTAACTCGTCTGGTTAAAATAATTATGGTAGACCATACAGCTTATGAATATTTAGTAGCCCCGCCCACTCAGGCTAAGCTTAGTTTGTTCACAGGATGAAAGCCAGTGGCTTAAAGTACTCAGGTAAGCTAATTAACTCTTGGTTTAAAGCCGTAATCAAGTTTTTAATGAGTATAATCATATTTGAGGGAAAATGGGTATCTAATCTATTTAGAGAGATTTATTTAGCTCGTGGCTAACTAATAACTGCCGCTCGGGTCGATCTTTAGGTTAAGCCGCGCTTGCCTAGGTTGTTCCTTGGATGGGTGACCACCCATTACACCGAGTTGCTTCCGTGCCTCGAAAATCACGTTAAGCCGTTGGTCCCGGCTGTCATTTGTAGATCTTTGACAGTCGTTACAGGTAGACAGTGGCCCGAAAGTCTGACAACCAGTCTTATCAAAGGGTATCGTATTACCCAGAACTAACTGGCCACCACAGGATAGTCCGGTTAAGCATTTACAACCTTCTAGAGTTGTTGTACTGCGAGTGGTCATATAAAAAAAAAATATGTGTAAGTGTGAGACATTCATTTTAAAACTTATTTAAATACCTAGTACCTACTGATTTCTCGATCATTTTTGTAAAGTTGTAAAACTTGGACCTACTTAAATTCATTTACATTGAAGAATAAGAAAAGAACGTCATCATCATCATCTGCCTAGTCTTTTCCCAACTATGTTGGGGTCGGCTTCCAGTCTAACCGGATGCAGCTGGATACTATGTCGTATTTTACATGGAATGACTGCCTATCTGACCTCCACGACCCTGTTAGTACTAGGTAGTACGATACCCCTTGGTAAGGGGCTAGGCTGTCTCCATGAGCGAGAGAATCGCGACGATATTATCGTCGTTGCCACGTATTTCCATACACTCTCTTAGAGGCCGTCTCCACGAGCGAGAGCATTGCGGCGATATTATTCCATACAAATACGTAATATCGCCTCGATTCTCTCGCTCGTGGAGACGGCTTCTAAGACTGGTTGTCAGTCACTGACTGTGACTACCTGTAACGACTGTCAAACACCGGCTTAACGTGCTTTCCGAGGCACAGAGGAAACTCGGTATTTCACTCATCCACGGACCAACCCAGGCAAGTGCGGCTTAACGTGAAGATCGACCCGAGCAGCTCTTATTATTAAGCCACGAGAATAAGAAAATAACATTTATTAACGAACTAGTAAAGATTTTTTCCAATACTTATTTCTAGCATTTTTTATCTAGGCAATTAATTTTAAACATATTGATAGTTATTCAAGAAACTTGAATTATAACTTATTCGTTTTCATCGCCGTCTCGTTATCATGTTTTACGAGTGTTTAATAACTTTTTGAATTTTCAATTATATTTTATTATATTATATAAATATTAATAAGTAATATTTGCTAATTCGTAAGTGACCTATGTAGAGTGCAAATTAATCAATGGCAAAGGTCACGATAAACTAATTCTAAATTAATTCAGACTACACCGAGGTAACATTGGGGTTGTGGTCAAGATTTAGAATAAATAAAGATTAATGTTTACCCATTATAGAATAGTATCCGAAGCCTCGAGAGTAATCAAACTATCTCTTAGGTATAAATAGTTTGCTAATGCTTATTCACGAAGTGGTCGGTGAGTAAATTACTAATGACCTGTTTCACCACCTCGGATAACTTATCTGGCTGATAGTTACAACGTTCATATAAGTGCGTCTGCTGAACATGAGGTCCTGTGTTCGATTCCCGGTTCGGGAAATGTGTTATTTAATTTTTCCATCAGGAATTTCTCAGTAGCAGCCACGGAGTCTGGATATGTTCCCGGTCGATGGCAATAGGCTCGCTCCCTATTACATGGGACTTAAACATAACTGGTGAAATGTGGGTTTACTAAGTATTAGGTACACCTCTGCCTAGCCCTTCGGATTATAGGCGTGATGTTATGTTATTTCATAAATATAATCATTCCAATAACCTCTCTAAGGGTTAAGCCGAAGTGCGCATCACACATTACCGAGTACATCGCTAGTTACGTTTAACCCGTTTAAAACCCGGTAGCACTTTGCCAAACCTGGGGCCCTGGGGGTTTAAATGGCCGGTTTAGCAGAATCAAAATAGGATAATAATATAAATTACGTTACAATTCGTAAAATAGTAATAACGGCGTCTGTGACCATTTTAAGAATTTTAACGTACGTGATTCATATTATTATCCTCTTATGATTCTGCTAAAGCGGCCATTTTACACCCCTTGAGTATCGCACGTCATGCTCAGCACTCGCACTTGCCACAACTAAACCAGGAGTGCGATACTAGCCCTAAATCTCATCAAACTAGCAACAACTCCATCAAAACCTATTACTAAAATTAAATCGCATAATAAAAGCGTTTTAAGAAATAAATTTCGCCCAGTGCCACTTACGTAGGGTTCAAGAATTATGAATAAAACATGCCACACTTCTTGCTACGGCCCGGCTATCTGTCTTGCGTTGTGAGCCACCTATCCATCCATTATACAAGGTGTTATTGTACTTCCTGCCTTATGGCACATCATTTTGTGGGGCCCGGGGGCCCATTGAAGCAAGATCGAGAGTATTGTTGTTTATTGTTTCCTTAAACCCTCCGCAACAAAGCGAGAGGAGAGGTGGCTAACTTGACCCACTCACGAATTTTATTTTCGTCGCCCACCTTATACCTGTTTTTATTCGCTTCGCATACCTTCACGTCGCGTATAATTCGTCCTATACTTAATACAGAATGTGGTTTGGAGAATCTTGCGAGTAACACGTCTTTAGCTGGGTCTTGCATACTGATCTGTAAATCTATACAAATAAATAAAAATGAAGTGTCAGTTTGTAATTTCAAAATAACAGCTTTTTATTGAATGCATATGAAAGTATATACGGTGCATGTAACAAAAAAAAAAAAATGTTTTTTTGTCGGTCTGTCTGTCTGTTCCGACTAGTTCGGACTTTTACTGACAGATAGCTGATGTTATAAGGAGTAACACGGCTACTTTCATTTTAGAAAATGGATTAGGGTTCCGTGCAACAAAATTACGGACGAATGTCGCGGGCATCAGCTAGTGGTAAATATAATAAGTTGAGTTTTATTCTGTCTGAATGGTGTGCTAAATAATTCATTAGTGATTAAAAATAGACTGATCTCTCGTATGATCGACACTAAGAATAAACAGCCGTGAACCCATGTTTTCCGCATAGGTAGGTAGACCTGGATAAACTGTTACTTGATGACAATTCTTTCCAGGTTATTATGGAGTACCTTTCGCGGTGTAACTTCATTTTAAGTAAATTTCAGGGCACGGTTACAAGTTAGTATAGACTTAAAAAATAATAATAAAAAGTTAGAAAATCATAGAAATATACTGGACCAGCCGTTGAAAATATTCGCGGAGGAGACCTTTGTCTAGTAGTGGTCGGCAATACGCTGCGATGACGACGAATTATTTAAAAAGAAGTTTTGGACTCTATAAAAAATTAATAACAGTTTAAATGTTTTTTTTTTTATAATACATTATCACAGTGAATAAACGTTTAAATTAGAGAATTTTCAAACCAACGTTATTTCAGATGTAGATACAGACATGAGATTATGTTTAGTGTTTCCCGAGCTTTTCTTTTGCCTACAGCCAGCCAGTACGAACTCACCACATAATTGATGAAGGAACATCATGAGCTTGCTAATGAGGCTACCAGTAGTTCCTCTAAACAATGCGGATCTTGGCAATTAGCCGGGAGACACTAGAATTAAGAAAAGGGGGAAACTAAGTAGGTACCCTATACAGTCCACACAACTGTGTAGTTCGTGACCTTCTTTGTCAGCTCAACTCTTTACTTTATGACTTGTGTTTTTAGCAGTTTTAACTTTAATTAACGTCTCATAAATTATGTTGACTTGCTTCTTTGCTCTGTGGCGTAATTATCGTGGTTAAAAATGAGTGCAGTTGGTCCACAATCCCAACATTGATCTATTACCCATTTCGGCGCATGAGTAGCACAAACTTCCAAAATGACAGACAAACTATGACAGACGAACAAAACTGAGATCTTAAGAACCTTAAAATGTATAAATTCTAAAACTGAATTTAACTATTGCATGAGTCATTGGAATATGAGGCTCTCGAAATATAATCAATATTTTGATGATGTAAATTTATGAGACAGACTAAAAATGGTTACTCAGTAACTTTTTAGATGAAAAACTTTCAAGAGTGATAAAAATAACTCCCAGGAATAATAAGTTTAGTTCTATGAGTTTCAGAACTATGAAAATGAAAATATCTTCCAATACGTACGAAAACTTGTCGAGAATGTGATCTTTTCTCATACCAAAAGCCGTGAAACATTACTTATAAGGAAAAGACCATATTCACTTTTACCATTATTTTACATAGAACCCATTAGTGTGTAGTGTGGATGTCATTTGAAGGTCATTTGATTTTTTAGGTTCTTTGTGACAAAAAAGTTAAAATCTCTTCATGGGTTTTATGAAACTTAATAAAGAAGGATGCCCATTTTTCACCTGACAATGTATAGAAATGAAATAAATATTAAAATTCAAGTAATTTAATTGTATATTCATTACGCTAATCACAATGCTAAAAGAAAGTCAGGAAAAAATATTCTTTAATTTTTCTTTATGCTTACTCTAGGTCTTATTACCATGTTTTGAACGCATCTCAATTACCCTGAACGCAGCTCAACTAACCTTTTTTACAACATTCCATTTTATAAACTGCTACTTGACTTTATTCAACTCTGTTTCTGAGTTTTATACATTATTTTACGTTTTATTTAATCAATAAATATTTTTTATTAGTCTGTGAATAATACCAGATCAATTGAAAATAACATAATAATTAAATAAATTAATCTTTCAGAATATAATTGAGTTCGCACGAGTGAAACGGATTTTTTTGACGTTTTGACAGTTCTGCGTTTGGCATTAGCGATGATGATAATTAGTGTTTTCCCGTTTTGTTGTATGTTGTATGTATGTACTACGGCCAATGAAATGCGTAGGCATGTGATCACTTTTGACAGTAAAAGAACAAAGTAAGACTTTTTAGAGGTAAAGAAACTATTTCAACTATCGTAAACGCAAATCCTAACCTAAAAAGTAACTTTAATATTTTGTGGTCTTCGTAGACTTTAAATCGTAAAAATGACTATATGACATTATTTTCTAAACTTATAGGTACTCTTTCTACTATACCTTATAACTATACATTAACTTTCATTACCAGGTTTTTAAATGTATGGGAAGTGGGCATTGTTCTTTGTAAAATTCAACTGCAACACAAACTATATTTGCTTAAGGTTAAAGCAAACCAGGCTAGACAGCTTTGGCTTACATACCGTATCCAAGAAGGCATGAAAAATTCAGTGCCATCATCTCCTTTATTCCATCCAGGTGGCAAAGTATGCACATAGGGGATCGAAAACCCAGTTTCCCTGTATCTATTTACGGTAAATACATCAGCGTAGGTTGCAAGCCAACCGAAACCACAGGGCCATTACCACGGAATAATAAAAATGTTTAGAAGTGAAACTTCTGTCCAGTACGAGGCCGTTATTAAATTATACAAACGATTTTTAAAGAAGTTTTGCTTTTTAACAGTGAATCGTCGTCGAGACTTACAGATTAGTCATATATGTGTTACGATATCTTCTTCTTCATCTTTTTGTAAAACTCGATGTGCCGTTATGATAATATTAACGCTCGATGTCTTTGTAGTGATCGCCCGCCGCTGGAGTTCCTCACCAGTCCGTTTGAACGAGCATTGATTCAGCAAAATAATAACTATGCCAAAGCCAGGATTGTCTTGAAAATATTGTCAATGCTCGAGCGCATAACGTGAATGCAATCAACGCGTCCCATCTTCATCAGCATTCGTCGTACAACTTTGACAGTGGGGGACTAGCCTATAGCCGTGAATTTGTTTGGAACAAAATTCGCTGCATTTTCGGGCTTCCGTTTCTGTAACATACATACTCTATGGCATTACAAATAAAATTACTACGACACACCGGCCTCGACCGCTTCGGTTCAAACGCACTGGAATGGATTCACTCAATTTTGCAAAATAAAATATTTTGTTTTTCAAAATTTCGATTGAATTAACTGTAATTGAAATTCGATAGTGCAAATGCCTTTTGGGTAATCGAACGGGTAGTGAATGCTTTGTAGGATAATTTTGTTGTGTGATTGTTCGTCGTTATGTGTCTGAATTACATTCAGGTGCACTGGTAGGTAGCTGGGTAAAGCTGCGTATGCTGCAGCCATTCTGTGGACGGAATATGGGTTATCATTATTTACACATAAAGGGGAGGGCCTCGGGCCCGTACCCCATGGTTATTCAAGTTTCCACAAGACTTGTAACTGGTTTCTTTCCTTATTATGTCCGGTTTGCCCAGAATATGAAGGTCAGCCAAGCGCAAGTCAAGGGCAGGCGCCCATGTGTTTGCCCAAAACGACTGGAATTCTGTGAGTTTTACGCAAAAGTGACGGTCGATTTTCAAGTCTTATTTACACATGACATTGCTTACTGCAATGTCACATCATCACATGAGCACTTAGAAATAACCTGTACAGTTTTTTGGAGAAGTAAATAAAGATAGTTAATATTGGCAAAAACCACCAAATGTTCTGATTGTTTAGTATTCCTATTTAAATACAAACGTATTAACCGGTTTATTAGTGGCATTAAATATTAAAATACTCCATTGTTGGACCATCATAGTTTCTTTTAAAAATTGTTGATCTTTTAATAAAACTAAAGTGTTTATTCAAAACTGTTCTTTGATCTATGAAAGCTGAAGAAAGCGATGATAAATAAACATGGCTTTGTGCTACATCAATGAAATGTGAGAGGATGAACAAACACGATGATTAGTGATGCAAGCTGATTGATATTGTACTAGTATAACTTTCACTAAATGGATGCGTATGTATGAAGTATATGTTATTAAAAGCGGTTCTAATGGCTGACGACTGTGGTCCTGAGTGCGATCATCAGGTCAAGTGTATATTGATTTTAATCTAGAAATTATTTTAGATGAAAGTCGGCTGCGACTGATATGGTGCGAACTTCGAAGTTGCATCTCAGCCTTTTTTTTTTTTCTTTATTTATTTAGGGACATTTATAATCGCAATGCGTATGTCAGTCCCATCGTACCCTAAATACACATTGGTCATAATCTGGGCCATGAACCTAAACAGACTCTTCGCATCATCACCATTTGGTTGAGCCAGGATTTTGTGAAATGTGCCTACTTCAAGTCTGTTCAACCTATCTCAGGCTTCTTATTGCACTGTTGCAGTAATCAGCGTTAGGCTTAGCTGATCCTGTATATTTGTTTTCAAGCATAAGAGTGTTTTTCACCAAGCGACAAGCTATGCCCCTCGATCCCATAATACTAACAAGTTATTTAAATCCAAGACGAATCTCACACTCACATCGAACAACAGCTATATCACGTGTATAAAATTGTATAATGAAATTCCAAGTACCATAGCGTCACTTCAATTTTTTAAATTTAAGCGTATCCTTATTTTCTAGATTATAAGTTGTAAGTCCCGCATTGTTGTATCATGTCCCATTGTAAATATAATTAATTGTTACCAAGAAGAATCGATTTAGTACAATTTACTAAAAATATGCATGATACCTACAGTTTAATTAATTTTTCTTGTGACATTAAAAGAATTAATTAGAATAAGAGATTCATAAACGGTATTTTTGAGATCCCTCTGTACCTTATTTACGAAAAATAAATGATTTTGATTTGATTTGAGTATCTTTTTTTTTTTTTTGGAGGGTGGGAAATCATCAAATTCCCGCTCTGGGCGGAGCGGAAAGGAGTGTCAGACTCTTACTGACTAAAAACCACCCATGTTCCTTTTTTCGCCCTTTATGTTCCAGGGCCGCGGTATCTCTTTCGAACAGTCCCGCAGCCTTGGCAGGCATCGGCCCTTGCGGGCCCCTCCCGTTTGCTGACATCTCTTTGAGGCGCGCGTGGAACACGAACGCGCCGTCGACACTGCCTGCCCGTCGTCATACGACGGACGGACGGCGAGCTAGCCCATTACTCACCGTCCACAGGCCCTGGGCCCAGGGCTGTTTTGAGTATCTGAACTACTTATGTTAAGCTGTACCTTATTGGGTGCTACGATCACTTTTTGGCGATTATCTATCTATCCTCTTTAAATAATCGGATAAGTCATCCAGTGGGATCATATAGGGTGTAAACGGACCCTTCACGAAGCCGTTAACTAAGCATTATGTACATCAAACTATGTAACTTTACGCAAAAAACATTGCTGGGAAATTATTTTTTTTTGGGTTGTAAAATCACGTTTTACGATAGGACCGGACGTAACTCACTCAAAACATTGTGTTGATTGAAGGATGCATTCATTAGTATGGAGGTCGTGAAGGTATTCAAAACATTGTGCTGATGGATGGATTGAATAGTACGGGGTCATGGAGATGTTTAAAGTTCTTACATTAAAAACATATATTTAAAATTGTGAAAATGTTGGAACTTTGACCCCAAATATCTCCGTAACAAGAAGTTTCCCAGGTATGGTCTAGAACAAAAAATGATCGCAATGACGGGGAGAACAAGTGCCTATCGGCTTCGTTAAGGGTCTTGTTACACCCTTTATAAAACCAACCAAACAATAACCACAATAAAAAACAAACGAATAAAATCAGTGCATTGTTCAGCTCGTATTACCATACTTTCTACAAAATATACAAAAGAATTCTCGGTTAACACTTTTTTTCTAAGTGTTGATTAATATATATTGGAGTCGGGAGAGCCAATCCTCCCGGGCCACGATAATTTACGACGCGGGCTCCGCCGACCCACAGACAATACCTTATTTACGTTTAAATAAAATACGATCATTGGATTATTGATAAAAAACCTAAGCTACCGATATTCGCATTACATTTTGTGGAATAACGAAGAGTAATGCGGATAAAGTACGGACCGCAACCTGTAAGCTAGTTTATCTCTCTGATAGTTATGCTTGTTAAAAGTAAGGTCGTTTCAGTCATAAATGTTTATTTGCTTGACGTGAATCCTAATTTATCAGAAAAGGAATCAATTATTTCATCGGGTTTGTGAATTGTAATTACTATTGTCATTCGTGTGTTGTACTGAAATTGACAGGTTTTTTTTACCGTTAAGTCGTTTGGTATCTTCTTAAGTCTTTATTAAATGACTTTCTTCAAAAAGGAAGAGGTTCTCAATTCGGTTGTATTTTTTTGTTTGTTACCTCATAACTCCGCCATTTCTAAACCGATTTTTAAATTCTTAAAGGAAATTTCATCAAAATTGGTTCAGTAATTTGATTTTGTTTCCTCCAATTAATTTCCACATCACGCGACGTCGCGTAAAGTATTCCTTGCCTATTAAAGGTCGGTCAAACCTGTACAGATACATTGCGGACGCGGCTCCGGACATGGACAGGGACACGTTCATACAAATGCTTACTGAAGTATCTGTCATTCTAATTATACATGGTGGCAGGGACATCGACACACAAAAACACCTTACCGTTCGTACCTTCATCATTCCGAACCAGCTGAAAGAAATGATGAGAAAGAAAAAAAACGCAATGGTACAATATTTACATGGTCAAAATGTATGGAACAACAGATTTTTTTTAACTACCGATAGGAATGTCTAAGTGGGGGAAATTAAGGGGAGGGGGGTTCGGAATGATGTACTGAACAGATGGTGAGTCAATGACCCTTCCACCCTGTGTTATCCTGTATCCGCCGGTCCAGGATTTGTTCTTATCAGCTTGACTGATCCTTTGAGTTCCTTATACCTATATCAGTCCATATGCTTTTGCATCAAATATGTTTCAGATTTTCAACAAATATCTAACTGCACAATAGAATTCTATCTTCCAGTACAGCCAATAAATAAACAAAATGGGCACATTGTTCAGGTATTTCGCAATCAAAGGCACGCACGCACAGAAGCGCTATATTTTGTATTGTTCCATAGATTTCGCTTCCAACATCCATGAATGGCATATTGGAAAAGGATTATTTTATCAAACAACAGGCCAGGAGACAGAACGTTAAATATCAGAAAGCACTCATGCTGCATGTACGAAATACTAGATGAAAAATATGGATTATCGAATATTAAAGAAAAAAAAAGGCTGTCACACAGGTATAAAGTCGACCATCCTCTTTTACGTAGGATGTACTGAACTATTCCCATTTTCGTGTGCGATATACATACATACATGGTGTATACGGGCTCTTTATGAAGCCGGTAACCAAGCATTCTTTAGACGCAAAAATTATTGATGGATAACGACTATTTTTGTGTTAAAAATTACGTTTTACGGTAGGACTCAAAGTAACGCACTCAGAACATTGCGCTGACAGAAGTATTGACTGGTAAATGGTACCGGGATCATGGAGGTATTTAAAGTAAGGATATAACATTAAAACATGTATAAAATTAAAAACAAATCCAATATCTTCGTAACAAGAAGGTTCCCAGGTATGGCCCAGAACAGGAGAATGTTCGCAATGACGAGAAGAATTCATTAGAGCTAAGGAAAGTTAAAAAGCTAGTGGCACCATAATAGTAATGATTATGGAGATGTCGAATCTAGATAGAAGCTAAAACATGTTGGAAAGGCACTGGTAGACTGAAGGCAGTCAAAAAAACACTTTTGCGTACAGACGCCAGCACATAAAGCTACTAGAATCAGTCAAATTTCTTTAATAGATTTTCAACTTTATCGCTAAGCATTAGGTTCACGGTTGATTAGGAAAATTTGTCAGTTTCGGGTAGCTTGATATGCTGTGATGACGAATAAAATAAATAAATATGGCATCAACTGTTTTTCATCAATCAATCAACTCTGCTTACTTATCGCAGTCCAATGCTGGGCTTCCCCAATTTCCCCAAATGAACCCTCGGTCCCCCTTCTTCTTTAACCAAACTACCCCGTCTAATTTCTTCAGGAGAGGCAACCAACTGATTAATTCTGTTTTTCTTTCATTCCAAAATCATTAGCATTAAAATGTAGATGAGGGGATTAAAATTTAATCCCAATTTACATTTTGTTACAGTACCTAAAACCTTCTGAAATGTAATCAAAATATAACTAGTGCTCGCTAATGCTAAAATGATGGCTAAAGAAAATAATCTAATTTGCTTAGTATTACGGGATTATTTTTTCAAGTGAGGGAAGATGGCGAAATCCATAGGATAAGAAATATCTGAAAATACTCAAAGGAGTCTCGGAGCCGATTTTGATGAAGACTTAAACGGTATTATTGGCATTGTATAATTTTCAATACCTAGTTGTTACTGGCAATCTTATTCTTGTTTCTTTATTGTGTGGTTAGTGCCTAACCTGGTGTCAGGCTTCTGACTTGGCTTTCCATGCCGTCGAGAAATATTTCTCAGGTACGCTAGTTTGTTTTCCTCACGTTGTTTTTTTCATCGAGGTCATAAGTCATTTATTGAACATTATGTAGAAATGTAAAATAATATGTAAAATAAAACAGTACCATTAAAACATTACAATCGAAAAACATCTCAAAGATAAAATACATATAGAATAACAAATTTAAAACGATAATAATCCTAGTAATTAATTATACCTACAATAAAACAAAAGGTTAAAAAAAAAGGAAAAACGAAAATAAAATTATTATAAAAGGATCAATGATATGACATCTAACTTTCTATGAATAATCAATGATAAAATTAGAATGTCAAAGATAAAATTTATAATTATTACTAGAGATAATATGTAATCTATGAGTACGATACTAAAAACAAAATGAATAACAAAAAAAAATGAACCTAAGTATAAAAATTCAAAATAATAATAATCAACATACCACTTAAAATTCAAATCAAATCAAAACAAAGCATTTATTTCAAGTAGGTCCGTTACAGGCACTTTTGAATTGTCGAAACAAAGACAGCAATGAAATGTAGCTACAGTCCCAGTCACAAGGCATAAAAACTGTGAAAGTACTGTAGTTACCCATAGCACAAAAACTGGTAGTCACAATAATTAATTAAAACTTAAAACTTTCATCAATACGTGTATGTCAATTAAAAGAAACCTACTTATTCTTGAAAATGTTCTAAATACGCTAACGTACCGTCTACAGAACAATTAACTCTTCTAGGCATCCAAAATTATGCATGTTTTCTCAGAAAAATAAACAGGGAGTAACATTTTCAACAGCTACTGAAACAAACACAGCCACAAAGCTTTTCAACGACTTGATTAAACTAACGTCCATGAACTGGCTTAGGCTTCTAGACTATACCAATTGAGTAAACAATGGCCTTGTTTAAAAACATAATTTTAATAAAAAACATTGTTTAACTTGGTATATTTTGTCATTACCTCAAGGGCATTCATAAATTGTTATGGCTACCAACAGCTCTTTTACTAAAACAATTACCAAGTGGATAAAATATTTTGAATCTAGAAAGATCGAAACTTTCTAGAGAAATCTTGTAACGACTAACGATCAGTCATAACAATCTTTTGTTAATATGCCTCTTGTTGAGTCATAATAAAACCTAACGTACTATGAATGAATGATCCTGACCTATATACACCTTTGCTAACGTTCATCACGGACATAATCTTTCTAACCTTTTGTCAGTACATCAGATCATCTTTTGGGGGCTAATGGGGGTGTATACGCTGTACCTTCCGGTACGCGGTCACCACTTCTTTTCGACCTCATCGGCTACCACTCGATATTGGTAATTCTTCGGACTATGTCGGGTACTAAGTATTATCATATTAGCAGAGAAACGTTCTTTGTTGGTCATAGACCTCATCTAAGCGTCGCGGTCGCCCCGTTGACGGGTCCTGTTCTTCTCGTATCTGGTCTTCATCAGGCTAACGGTCCAATTTATTGGGTGTGTACTCTGCCCTTGTCTGAAAACACAGTAACTTGTAGTATTGTTTCATTGAAGCTTCTTGAAGTATGAGGACAGTAGGTTTTATACTGATTCCCTTTTATTATACTACAGACCCAGTACCTCCGAATAATACTTACGAAGAACAAAAAGAAAAATTCCTAGCTGTTGGTAGCCACAAGACTATTAACGCGAATACATAATGAATAACGGATGGTGGAAACTGTGAAAGGTATTGCAATTATACAAAGTTTCCACCGGCCGAACTTACCAACAGTTCTCCTGGTTAATTGATCGGATCTATTATTCAACGTTGGAAGTTCTCGAGGTGTTCAGTTTCCTACTGTCACAGCTCCATGAATAATCAATCATCTTTATTATTTAAATAATCATATTTTCTGGATGGGAAACGGGGATTTTTAAGGTGTAGTGTTACGAATGCGCGTGCAAATGTACCAAAAACACAAACTCCCTTGTGAGTTACCTATTATAGTGGTGATCAGTGTTGTCGGGTCTAAATTAACAGTAGGTATTGTTTAAGAACTGATAGAGACATATGTCGGGTTGTCAGGATTTATTCCGTTAGGCGTTTGTCTGGATGGGTTTCGTGCAATGAAAATACACTGGGTGCGATACACTGTTTCTATTAAACTAACAAATTACTTGACATTACAATTGCACACAATAACACGGGGCACAATGAATCGGAGTACAGTTCCAGGACGTCTCAACTCCACAGCGATCTGACACTCAATGTCCACTGTCGCCTCGAGCTGAAAACATCAGGGCTCTGTAGAAATACGCAGTGATGAGGGCGCGTGATGTCACCACGGGCGTACTTGCAATTCATTTTAAGTCCGTACCAATGACCGGATCCGACATATACATAAACTCACGCCATATTCCCATGAGGGTAGGCAGAAACCATAGAACGCCACCTGTTAATGTTCTTTACATACTCCTTTTGCCTCGTCCACGTTCATACATCTGGTCATTCACGCACGCCGGTTGCGAGTACTACGCACCTGACCTTTCTGAAGAACCTCACCAATGAGGATAGCAACACTCTGAGGAATAATATTTTGACCAGTTGTTATGAGAGAATTTCTCCACTGTGGATATTATTAAACATCATATTAGGTATCGCGGTAAGTTGTTGACAAGAGTGGACCTGAATTCTGTGCATTTCATGTACCTATTTTCAACTTAGAAATCTTACGATTTTCCGTTAATTAGGTAGTGCGCGTTTTTATGGAATAATTGTGTTTCCCATTTTTGTCACCAGACGGCGCTAGTTCAGCGCGATCTAATAGGTATAAAAACTCGAACTATATATCCTCGGTTCCCAAAACATATAAATACGAACAAAATCAAAGCATTTATTTCAAGTAGGCCAGTTACAGGCACTTTTGAATTGTCGAAACAAAGACAACAATGAAATGTAGCTACAGTCCCAGTCACAAGGCATAAAAACTGTGAAAGTACTGTAGTTGCCCATTCCCTAACGTAGATCTCTATGGAGAAGAACGTAGCTGACGATCCTTAGCAGAACCATTCTACCCTCCGAATCAATAAAACTCCTTTACATCTCCATGTAAATACGAACAAGCAGTAAATACCACTCGCATATAGATAAGAGCACAAACTATGTTCAATAATGAACATTCGTACTTTATCCGGAGCGGCTAACATCCGGTACCGGCTCGCTTCTCTCTGTTATAAAAAAATATTTTCCATTAGCTCCGATCCGCTTTGCATATCTATCTGGGAATGCAAAAGCGAATTTCATAACCATTAGGATTACGTTTAGGGTTTGTCAGATGGGCTATTTTGATAGCGCTACTTCAAAAGGAAACAGGTGAAAATGACTAGTTTATCAGTGTAAGTGCTGACAATTTCATTTTATTACAATAACTGCGGACGTTTTTAATTTTCATTATTCAATTTTTTCTCACTACACATAATTTATCCAATCAACATTGTTCAGTGTGATTGTAAATAATCAATACGATAGATAATCTAATTTATTTGCTTATTTATTTGTAGTTCAGGTATATTAATTTCTTGTTTTGAATATATTGCATTATATTACTACTTTGTACGCCCTAGAGGCAAAACATGGCGCCCTCAATGTATTTCCAAATAAGAACTTATAATGAATGTACCTATGTTTTACAATAAATAAATGAATCTGTATCTGAATCTTAGTACCAACTTATATTATGTAGAAGGTAAAGCGCAATATTCATCTCTTAGGTGATTAACATTAAACTGGACAATTTTCCCTAAGGAACATGGGGCGAAAAATAAACAAAAATAAATTGGCTTTCTTTACATAATATTGCATCGGCTGACGCAATTAGTATGAAGAGTCCATTTTTTCTTGTTCTAGTTGATGGTCTGAATCACCAAAGAGGTCACATTTTGACTTGGAGGTGTTAGAATTTACTACATGGTGGTCAGGCAGACTGCATAGGTACAACTGTAAATGATTTTTCTTTCTACAACAATAAAATACCAAACTGCCTCGTTGGTTTAGTGGTCGAAAGCGCGACTGCTGAGCATGAGGTCTTGGGTTCGCTTCCCGGGTCGGCAAAAGTGTTGTTTTTCCATGAGGAATTTTATTTTTAAGTAGCAGCCGCGGAGACTGGATCTGTGCCCGATTGATGACGATAAGCTTGCCCCATATTACATGGAACTAAAACATAACTGGCGAAATGTGGGTGTACTTATTAGGTACGCCTCTGCGTTACCCTTCGGGGATTACAAGGCGTGATGTTATGTTAATATGTTAAAATACCAGATATTTTTAGACAAAAATCCTAAACAGGCTTGACAGTGCACGACAGATACAATTTGCCAAACAGTCACCATTTTGCTGTCGCTTTTGTCATAGTTTTTATCAAACTTTCTCACACTTTAGAAAGTCAGTAACAGAAACATAATACGATCACCCATCTTTATTCACTGAAAGTATAATCTATTATTTTCACACTTTACTGATCCACTTTCACTCATTCAGTTAGAAAATATTAGTTTAAAATTGGTGCGCAGTCAACTGGCAGCAAATGGTTGCACCACTCGAAATCCTGGATTTAAATTGGATAAAACTGGAACTAGGATTTTTAGTTCGATGTGGTTACTTAATTGGTTACGTGTTTACCAAAAAAAAGTGACAGCTTTCAAAATAATACACTCCTGCAAAAAGTTTTGCGAAAGTTGAAAAAAAATATTTTGTTTTTTAAAGATGGTCAATTAATATGATTTCATCAACATCTTCCACAGTCCGTCTGCATCCATTGGTGAGTATGGCAGACCTATCTTTGCTTGTGCTAATTTCCACCCTTCGTCGGGACCAACGGCTTAACGTGCTTTCCGAGGCACGGAGGCAACTCAGTATGAGTGGTCACCCATCCACGGACCAACTACTCGAACGGCTATTGTTATTTAACTTGCTGCTGTTTGAGCTGTTTACTACTCCTTTCTACGACGAAATAATGTCTTTCAAGCTAAATTGTGGTCCTGCGCTACATCAAGCTATACATTTTTTTTTTTGGTAGGGCATCTCGCAGTTCAACCTCTGAGGTTGGCTACTGCTTAACCCGGCAAGTCCTGTGGATGCCTTGAGTGTAAGGCCTCCAGCCAGGTATAGCAGCCTCGCTTTATATAGATTTCCAGTACAATGGGAGATCCGCATAAACTGGTTTTGTACAACTTGATTGGGCGCCGTGCGTACGTAAGTTGATTCATCGTGCAATAGTGAAAGGTCTTAAATTTCACGATTTCGTGAAAATAAGCATTCAATTGTGTTAATTTTAACTTAGAAAGTAGTCGCGGTCTACCTTAATACATCCCTTTGAAAATGTTTAGTTTTATTTCAACCATACGTGAATTCCATCCCATGACACAATAGCACTAAACATATACAGCGTAATCAGGGGGAGGCGGCGCAACGCAACTCTATGTGCGGCTGTTTACGAGCGCGTTCCGAAACGTGTCACACAAGGTTTACTAAATTAAATTAACATTTTTATTATTGTTTAAGGTTTTAAAAGTAATTTATTTCGGATTTACTTGACTAAAAGGATTCCCTTATAAATGATAGGGCCACAAAAGTTATTTATTAGAACTATTTATATATCTATGCTGATTGATTATTGGATTGGGCCCAAACAGCCAAAGACAGAGATATATGGAAAGAGGGAAGAGAGGCCTTTGCCCTGCAGTGGGACACATCAGGCTCATAATAATAATGAAATAAACAAAAAAAAAAAAGACGGGTTGCACTCCGGGAGTGCCGGCAGAAGTGAAAACTTGATTATTAACGTTGAGCATGTTTGATATTTTGGAATGGTTAGGGAATAATTTTGCACCAATTGCTTTATCAGTATAAAGAACAGGGTGTACTATTCGGTGCACCCCTGCCTGAGCCTTCGGGGATTACAGGATGTTATGTTATCATTGAATCCTGCCTAAAGAATTTGTAATTAAAAGTGTGGAAGTAATCTGTCGCACATAAAAATGTGTGCGATATATCTTTTCACAGGCGCTTAGTAAGCACGTAAGCAGGAACGTCACATTCGATCTTACTACAGAATTAGCTGAGAATTTATCGGTTTCCTATACCAATAACACTCGTGCTTTTTAACTTACTTGTAAATACTTGTAATCAAATCATTTTTAAAGCAGGTTTTTAAATAAACTGAACTTTATTTTACCAAACAACAAACGCCTTAGTGAAAATGTTTAGCAATTTAATACTCGGAAGGTACTTATTGCGATTGAACGATTTCCTTTTTTATTTTATTATCATGATTGTGCTTGCATCTTAAAAGCCTTCACAAGTACTTTTAATAGCTACTAGATACTAAGAAAGCTGCAAACTCAAAGACAACACTGTCTTATTGATTTTAGAATCTCTTGTCATTATGCGTCAATCAATAAAATTGCAAGGAAATACGGAATTTTAGCTACACTAACATACCTACAGGTACGTAACGTTTGTAAATAGCACGTAAATTGCCTTCGTAGTTAGCACGGTGCGAATCCCCCAAAGACCACGGTTCTATCACAATCTTAAGGACGATGAAGATAGCCAGAGGACTAGGTTTCGCGGCGCTGCGCCGGCGCGCGGCGGGTGGCAATTTATTTAATAGATTTGTCAGCTTTATCCCTAAAGCATTAGGTTCAAAGTTGATTGGAAACATTTAAAAATTTCTTTAAATGATTTTAAACCATAAAATGTTGAAGGTTAAGTTCAAAATCGAATGAGAAAATTTGTCTTACGCTTTTTCGATCAGGGTCACGTGTCCTGACGCGAGTTTAAGATTTTATACCCATTACAGAAAAAGTGCTCAACGCCGCTAAAGAAGTTTTCACTTCAAAAATAAAGATTTTGGACCCTGTTACCGACACGGGTGGACTACATTTTTTTTATATTATTAAATGTTGTAAATATTTTTTTTATGGAATATTTAAAAATGTAAAATATTAGTACAGAGATAAATAAAGGGATAAAATAATAATGCTGATTGATATGATAAAATTCTAATTATTGACGATAAGACAGAAGTTCAACTTAATCAGATAGTTTAAAAGCTCAAGATGGCGCACATATATTTTTAAGAGCCTATTGATCGATTTGTAATTATCAGAGTACAGAATACGAGTAAGTAGAGTTTATTTGCCTGAATTTTAAGGTTTTATGTAACAATTTAACAGTTTTATTTCGAAACTCCAAAATCATTCCGAGTGTGCATGTTACTTCCTACATTATTACGATCTGTGGTAATTATAACCCTGGAGAACTCGTGCTCGAAAGTAAGTACCTAACCAAAATCTAACTCTATCTAAATTACTTATAGTTTAACACTAGCGACCCGGCCCAGTTAAGCATCTAGCGGTGAAAACTGCGTTGAAATCCATGCAGTAGTTTTTGCGTAATGCGCATACAAACATGCAGACAGAAAGACAGACTGGCAGACAAAATGAAAAAAACTGTTGTTTTGGCCTCTGCTGCTCTAATAAAGACCTCCCATATAATGTTTCAAAATACTTATTCAATGTACAGACATCGGCCTGTTACAATTTTATTAAAAGATAGATAGATTATGACTTTTTTTTTCTTAGCCTCTATTGTCCCACTGCTGGGCAAAAGGCCTTTGCCCAGCAGTGGGACAATAGAGGCTAAGATAGCCCCCATAGCCTTCCACTCTTCTCTCCGTGCGGTTTTCTCTGGCCAATCTCTCATAAACGCCTCGACTTTAACTGATCTAATTTTTTTTTTCTAAATATCTAAGTATTTATCTGTGTCTAAATATTTGTTATATTTAGACACTTTTTTATGTTGTAATATTATTCTCACATACCAAAAACCATATGATAAAACATAATCTCAAATAACAATAAGTTAACAGCAACTACAACATTTCGGAACGCAGCATCTTCAGCGGAGGTAACGGCGGGTGTAAGACGGGCTTATAATTCCATTTGTTGAACATTCAGCCAACTTCTAAACGTTACTTTAATTGAAATGCGTTTCTTCCCGCCGTAATGTGGACTTTGAGTAATAAATTATTTTTATTTATCTTTGACAATTTTTTGTGGGAAAAGTTTTGTAGGAAAGAAATTCAGTATGTAACAAAATTCTACTTTATTTTTTAAATAAGGTGTATAGTATTCCCGACGCGTGTGCATGACCACATGTGTGAACATGGATGAATCAAAAGGTGTATGTAGGGATCGTAGATATCAGGTCTATGGTTTTGGCTTACTTCCATAGAAAAAAGTGTTATCATTCCCCTCACAGAAATATAACACAGTGCCCTGCTTACTTCTATAATTTTCTTTTATATAGGTAATTATAGATGCCATTTGCAACCCTAACACTTAAAAGGTAACACTTACCTATCAGTCTACCACCTAATCATAAAAATACAGCCCATACGAGTATAATAACATGGACACACTCCCACCAAAAACATTAACGCTATCTGACATCAAAAATTGTTGCAATCAATCATCAACGTCGCCATGACACCTATCACCGTTTCCAATTAGTAACGTTGTGTGGATACTATACAATACACATTACACTGTAGACATAGTATAAACATACAGTATTTCAACTATAAAATTTCAAAATAGCTCACAGTAAAGCGTTTTTTTTACCATTTTCAGTGTCGTCGCATCAAGACAAGTGTTTACTTTTTAGAAGCTTTTATTTAATTTGCCTTGATAACCAACAAGGCAGGTTATTAGTTAAAGTTAGTTAGTGGTTAGTGTCATCATCTGCCTAGCCTTTTCCCAACTATTTTGGGGTCGGCTTCCAGTCTAACCGGATGCAGCTGAATATCAGTATTTTACGTGGAGCGACTGCCTATCTGACCTACATAACCCAGTTAGTCCTGACTCCTGAGTAATACGATACTCTATTATTTTTTTTTTTTTTCGGATGGGAAATCATCAAATGAATGTCCAACATGGCAAACAGTTTAAGGCTTAGTTGACATCACCATTATCGGGTTTTTTCCACCCACTGCTCAGTATAGACCTCCTCCCCTTTGTGTTATTCTTCGCTGCCCGCTGGTCTACGCGAGTCTGAGCCAGGTCTTACCCACCATTTTTTAGGGTTCCGTACCCAAAGGGTAAAACGGGACCCTATTACTAAGACTTCGCTGTCTGTCTGTCTGTCTGCCTGTCTCCAGGCTGTATCTCATAAACCGTGATAGCTAGAAAGCTGAAATTTTGACAAATGATGTATTACTATTGCCGCTATAACAACAAATACTAAAAATTAAAAAAAAAATATTAAGGAGGGCTCCCATACAACAGATATGATTTTTTTGCCGTTTTTATAGATAATGGTACGGAACCCTTCGTGCGCGAGTCCGACTCGCACTTGGCCGGTTTTTTATTGACATCCTCTCATCGGGCGGTTGTTCTAGAACAGAGTAAGTTAGAAGTAGAGCCCTCACGGAATATTTACCAAGGGAATCGTCGAAAACGAAGATGAAGAAGTTTAAAAGAAGAGTTGCCAGACTAACTGCTTTTGATTTACTGGTCATCTTTATACTGTGTTACACATAGGTACCATGAAATAATTGTCACCGTCATGTCCCCACTAGGGTAACGTGCAAAGCGAGCATAACATGACGAGTTAAATTCATCGCGGCGCCGGCATTATAAATAACTCTCTTTATACAAGTCGGTCGGGCATTGTATTTAGCGCACTGAGAAATTTCCCGCTTCAACTATTTCGAGTTTTCACAAAATTAGAGCGCTCACGAAGTTTATTCGACCTTTGTTCGTATTCGCTGCTACGTAGAAACCTTAAATGAGCAGGTTTTGCATAGAATACGAATTCAAATTGATAATGAATAATAAATTGTTTGTGTGAGTATTTTGTTTTTTATTTAACACTAGCTTTTTCCCGCGGCTTCGCTAGCGTACATTTTTAATTTGACAATCAATTCGGGTGGCACTCTGATTGTAATAATAATTCAATCATGATTCGAAAGACACGTGGCGCCATCTATTATCATAAGAACATTATTGTTGTTTTCCTCGGGAACAGTACTTTTTTTCGGGATGAAAGGTACCCTATGTCCGTTTCTGTATACCTGACAACGTATATGCAAATTTTCAGGATGATCGGTTCAGTGGTTTAGGCGTCAAAAGGGAACAAACAAACGAACTTACTTTCGCATTTATAATAATAAGTAATGATACATCACGCCTGTAATCAAGGAGAGAAACCAAAAATACCGGCCGAATTGAGAACCTCCTCCTTTTTTTTGAAGTCGGTTAAAGAAACAATGTAATGTAATGTACCATCTAAACATGAATGATGTAACCAAGGTTTTGTAAAAATATTCTGATTTAAAAGAGTGTCCATGGAGTTTCTTGCCCGTTCTTCTCCATAGAGATCTACGTTAGGGAATGGGCAACTACAGTACTTTCACAGTTTTTATGCCTTGTGACTGGGACTGTAGCTAAATTTCATTGTTGTCTTTGTTTCGACAGTTCAAAAGTGCCTGTAACGGGCCTACTTGAAATAAATGCTTTGATTTTTTTTTTTTTTTTGAATGAATGGATTGAGTGAAGTATGATATGAAAGAAAAAGGAGTAAATGATATGATGCACGACGGTTGACAGGGCAGAATGGAAGGAAAAGCGTTGCGCCGACCCCAAGTCATTTATGGAACAAGGGCAGGAAGATGATGGCCAAGCCTATAATCCCAAAGGATTAGGCAGAGGTGTACCTAACAGTCGGTACACAGTTCGCAGTTATGTTTAAGTGTTAGATCCCATGTAATACGGGGCGAGCCTATAGCCAACCGGACACAAATCCAGACTCCGTGGCTGCTGGTGAGAAATTCCAAATGGGAATTCCCAACAACACTTTGCCCGACCGGGGAATCGAAAACAGGACCTCATGCTCAGCTATCAGCGCTTGCGACTACCAGACCAATGAGGTAGTCGCTGTGTTTTTAATCTAGTGTTTTAAAATACCGTTTAATTGTGAATTCAATTCGAAAATGTTCCTCTATTCCCGAGGGCGTAGTTAAGACGACAGGAGGATTTCTTAAACGGAGAAGGAATTTAAAAGTTCCTCATCCTTGAATTCTTTGAACTAGGTCAATGAGTTTATCCGTTAATAGGGTAACAAGTAGGAGTTAACTACACACTGATACTATTCCATTTATCAAGAAGCACTAGCTTAAGCCCGCGGCTTCTCCCGCGTGGAGTTCGATAATTGTCCCACGGGTTATACTACTGGGATAAAAAGTATTCTATGTGTTAATCCAAGTTATTAACTATCTGTGTGCTAAATTCCATTCGAATTCGTTCAGTAGTTTTTGCGTGAAAGAGTAACAAACATTCAAACATCATCTATCCTCACAAACTTTGACATTTATAATATTAGTAAGATTTTTTGTTAAAGCGGCAACAGAAATACACATTCTGTGAAAGTTTACTAAGTTTGTTAACTGTCTACCTATTATGGATCGTGAGATACAGCCCGCTGACAGACAGACGGACAGCAGAGGCTTAGCATTAAGCTCCCGTTAGTCACCCTTCGGGTATGCAACCCTTAAAAGTAATAGATGATTTTCATCATTTTAATTTAAGAGATGCATACCAATTTTGGAGTCGATCGACCCAGAGAATAAAAAGTTTCACAAAAAATTCAAACACCCATTTTACCCTCTTAGAGGTGGAATTTCGGAAAATCCTTTCTTAGTTGATACATACTCTTCACAAAGAACACACCCTCCAAATTTCATGTCTCTAGAACCAGCGGTTTAGGCTTTACATTGATATATCAGAAATTCAGTCAAGACTGAATTGTATATTGGCGGATGATTTTGGCAAAACTGTGATACACATGTCTCATAATTTTAATTGAAAAGTGTGTACACCAATTTTCGATTCAATGAACTCAGAGAATATAAAGTTTCACAGAAAATTCAACCCCACATTTCACCCTCTTAGGGGTTGAATTTCGAAAACTCCATCCTTTATCCTTGGCTACATTATAAAGGGAACCTCTGTACAAAATTTCCACTTTCTAGGTCCAAGGGTTTGGGCTGGGCGTTAATGTTTGAGTCAGGACTTTTTTTTGTATTTATATAGATTTATTTTGATTACGGTTGAAAAGTCAAGAAGAAATTGCTCTCATTGCTATAATCATCATCATTCTCTTACCCTTATCCCAATTCATTTGTGGTCGGCGCAGCATCTCTGCTTCATCCATACTTCCCTATAACTCGTCATCTCATCAGATATCTCCTTTCTTGCCATATTTTCTTTCACACAATCCATCCATCTCATTGCCATAAATATTCATAATTTGGTGATTTAATTTAAGATTGTTGTCATTAGTTCCTGCCTCGTTATTTTAGTGGTCGCAATCGGTTGGGAGTCTCCGTGGCTGCAACTGAGATATTCCTGACGGAAAATCCCAATAACAATTTCCGGTTCGGAACCCGGGAATGGAACACAAGACCTCATGCTCAGCAGTCGCGATTGCGACCACAACGAGACAGTCTACTAGGTATAATTACTTTAAAAAAAACCGTAACTTCTCCAGTGAAAACATTAATTCATTCATATTTACTACAAAAAACAGCAGAGACCTAAGTAGCAAGTAACGTGCGAACAAAATGGCTACCAATTACTGACGTCACAGAAGTATCGATGCTCTGTAATTATGTCCATTGTTCGAACACAATGCTTATCTACACGGTATTGATAAAAAACCAAAAGGTAATACGTTCGGTATCTTTTATTCAAATCTTTGGTATTCGCCGATGGTTGTTTTAAAGACGTGGGTTGTGTTTGTAGATACAAATCTCACACTTAGACCCGGAAGAATTGTCTGAAGGTTATAGGGAATTGAACTCTTGTGTACTCGGGTTGCGAAACAGAGAAGCGATTACTCGGCAACTGTGTGATGGGACTTGAAACACCTATCTATGATATCAAAAGGAGTGTGAATTCCTAGGTTTCTAACATCTCAACATAATATCACGTTGGTAATACCCGAAGAGTAAGACAGACGTGTACCTGGGACACATTTCGCCAGCTATGTTAAAAGCCCATTACTGCCCCGTTGGTCACGTGGTCGCAAGCGCGACTGCTGAACGTGGGGTCCAGGGTTCGATTCTCCGGGTCGGGCAAAAGGTGCTATTGGGTTATTCTGGGATTGCTGTCCCATCGGACTATGAGAGTTCACCTGTGTCTGCGCACACACTTGTACACTATAATATGGCCGCCGTGACCGAAAACGATCAAAAGGATTATTATTATTGTTCCATGAAAAACGGGCGAACCTGATTGTCAACAACTAGGCATTAATACAGACTCCGAGCTAGTACTGAGAAATTACTGATGGAAAAACCCAATAATGAGCAATAAGGCAGTCCTTTTCCTGGGGCTTACGCTTGATTCAAGGCTACAATGGGGTTCTCATTTGAAATCTCTTGCGGGGCGCCTAAGTTCAGCAGCATATGCTGTTAGAAAAATCCGTCAATTTTCTGATGTAGATACCGCTAGACTGGTCTATTTTAGTTACTTTCATAGTATAATGTCTTATGGCATTCTGTTATGGGGACGGGCTGCAGACATTGAGTCTATATTTATTCTGCAAAAAAGAGCCATCAGAGCCATATATAATCTTCGTAGGCGCGATTCTCTAAGGGAACTGTTTAAGGAAATCAAAATCATGACGGTACATTGTCAATACATCTACGAAAACATAATGTACGTTAGAAAAAATCTACATCTTTTTAATAAAAGAGGTGACAGACACAATTACAGTACGAGAACTAGAGACCAATTAGTTCAGCTGGGCTTCAGACTCGCTAAAGTAGACTCATCTTTCATGGGGTACTGTTTAAGATGCTATAATAAAATTCCACAAAGTATTCTTGAACTGAATGAGACGAAATTTAAATCATGCATTAAACGCACACTATGTAAGCAAGCATATTACAAGTTGGACGATTATATCTCTGATAAAAATGCTTGGCTCAATGCCGGTCCTGCTCCACATGGACAGGGGCGCATAAACTGATTAATGGATAGCATTAAATAGTATTGTTGGAGCTGCTGAAGATTGTACAACTATCTTTGCATTGTATAGATTCAATTTCTTTTGGTATTATATAACCGCATAGCCCATATTATGTGAGTACTATGTAATAGAAAGCTATCCTTCGTTGGAAACCTACGTCATTTTTTTTTTTTTTTGACTTGAATTTGCCCTGGCGGTTAAGTGTATGTCATGCTCACTCAAATGTCTCGCTGATGGTGGCGCGTGTGTCGGATCAGTTAGTTCCCTTCAAAATGGTTGAGTTGAATGGTGCTGATACATGCGTCATGTTCGTGAACGGGCGCTGTCAGTTGTGACTGGTCATCTCTTGGTTGCCACGGCTTATTTGAATTAATTATTTTATTTTTTGAATTGTTCTTTTCCTTGTTTTTACTATGGACACTTTTAACGTGCACATCTTGCTACATCGCTCTCACATAATGTACCATCTAAACATGAATGATGTAACCAAGGTTTTGTAAAAATATTCTGATTTAAAAGAGTGTCCATGGAGTTTCTTGCCCGTTCTTCTCCATAGAGATCTACGTTAGGGAATGGGCAACTACAGTACTTTCACAGTTTTTATGCCTTGTGACTGGGACTGTAGCTAAATTTCATTGTTGTCTTTGTTTCGACAGTTCAAAAGTGCCTGTAACGGGCCTACTTGAAATAAATGCTTTGATTTTGATTTTGATTCTTAGGTTCCATTCCCAACAAGGAAATCATACACCGTCATTTATTATGAAACAATATTGAGCATGCTACGATCCCATAAATATGACAAGTACGTTTATAATTAACAAAAGTGAAGGTCCCTTACCTATCTCCACTTCCCCATATCACTAAGAAAAGATAAAACATCCCCTCTGTTCAAACTGATAATGTACCAAACTTCCACATGATTGATTGACAAGTACTGCCTATATTGAAGGGTGAAATGAGATGGCATCATAGGCATATTGAGCATAACATACTTGGCATATTGAACATAATATACTGGTATATTTGGGCATAGTTGTCATACCAATTTCACAAGCAATATCATTGAATAACTCTTAAAGGTGAAGAGACCTGCGCACTGAATAACTACAGATTTATTTAGAATAGAAAATAGAATCCCTCTATTCGTTGAGTATAGAATAGAATAGTGTCTGCGTTAACAAAAGCAGTATTTATTGTGGGTCTAAACAGACCCTGTTATGTGTAAATTCAACAATATATTTAGGTTATTCCTAGTACTTTGCGTGTTTTATTTGTAGTTTATTTGTGTGTTTAGATCTAGTCCCCTATTCAGCATTTTTAGGAATGGTGTCGTAATATTTATGTGTAGTGACATATTTAATGTCTTTTGTCATGCGAACCATTATTTAGTGTTTGTATATTGTTGACCGATGATTCTCGATGCCCCTCTGATTGTCCCCCACTGGTGGACAGTGACACGATAAAAAATCTCTGTCCACCTTCGGGGGGAAAGTAAAAATCTAATTGGTGGTTACTGGGAATAATATTAATAAATTGTGTCAGTGTACGACATTGCTGGACAAAGAGAATAAATGAGTAGTATTCTCTTGTTTAACATTGTGTCGCTTCACTCAAATGGTACTAATGTGTCCACCAGTAGTGCCTAACGAGAATAATTTTAAAAGGTTGTGTCACTGTCCACCGTCTGGTGGCTGGGCTGGATTGGCTTTAACGATGGGAATACGAGTCGGCAAATTGACATTGATACATGTCACAAGACGATAACCGGAAAAATAAGCAAATTTTGGAAAAATTCTAAGATTTAAAAAAAGTTGTCTTTTTTTTCAGGATTTTCTCAGTAGCAGCCACGGCGTCTGGGTTTGTGCCCAGTTAATGGCAATAGGCCCCCCTATTAAATGGGACTTTAACGTGGGTATACGGTTATTAGGTACTCCTCTGCCTAACCATTCGGGGATTACAGGCCTGATGTTATATGTCAAGTTGTTTTCAAAAATTAAATGCTAAGGGTACTAGACGGCAGTAATAAAATGAATGATCTATTTCTATTCAAAATGCACCTTAAAATACGAAGTAACAGCAAACAAAATAAATGTAAACAAAGCCTTCTTTAATTAGTTACCAAAAAGCTAAAAATAAACGACCTGAACATTTATGTATCCCTTACATTTAATTTGATGTCAAAACTCTTTTACCAAGAAGAAACAACTGGAGAGTTTGAGGAGTCTTCCATAAAACTTTTAATTGGTTTTTTTGTATATTTTTTTTTACAATGACAATACAAGTAATCGATATTTTTATTGGAACCCATTGGTTGTGGGATTAATGTATTAAAAGTTTTGCTGTTGGTTGGCTTCCCCATTGGATATTTATTATAGGTCGGTAGTTGTTACTTTTAACGAGGGCACTACCACGGTATACAGTGCTACCTTTTGTGAGTGAGTCGTGGTTATTATGCGACTGTAAACTGTAAAGTAGGTAGCTATAGTTCGAGGTTGCCACATTGACACGTCATTAGGTATTTTATTTTATTAAGAATAATATCATAACATAACATCACGCCTGTAAACCCCGAAGAATTAGGCAGAGGCATAGACTAATATAATATGGCACCCATAGTACACCCACATTTTGCCGCTTACGTTTAAGTCTGATGTAGTAGGGGGCGAGTCTATTGCCATCAACCTAAAATGCAATAACTCTTTGCCCGACCTGGGAATCGAACCCACCTCATGCTAAACAGTCGCGCTTGCGACCACAAGTCCAATGTGACAGTAAGAATAATAAACAATTACATAATAGAGAATAAAAACTTAAGAACAAAAGTTGTTCAGTTTCATGGTCCGAGAGACCACACGGCAGGTCTTGCGTTTATTACGTTACAACTTTTTTTTTTTTCGTGTGGGAAATCATCAAATGACTCCTCCCGCTGTGGGTGGAGCGGAAGGGAGTGTCAGACTCTTACTGGCTAAAAACCACCCATGTTCCTTCTTTTGCCCTTTATGTTCCAGGGCCGCGGTATCTCTTTCGAACAGTCCCGCAGCCCTGGCAGGCATCGGCCCTTGCGGGCCCCTCCTGTTTGCTGACATCTCTTTGAGGCGCGCGTGGAACACGAACGCGCCGTCGACACGGCCTGTCGTCATACGACGGACGGACGGCGAGCTAACCCATTACTCACCGTCCACAGGCCCGCGCCTACGGTGGCCGAGAGCCATCACGGCGTGGCCCCCGACGCCCGGTGCTTCTCCCTCGGCGGCTGGGACGTCGCTAGCATGACTGCTTCGCAGAAGGAGGTGACGGCTTCCCATTCCCTCTCGCCCCGGACCAGGGCCGGACGCGAGAGGTCGCCGCCGCCAATCGCCGCTACGAGGACACGGCGGTGCTCCGTCCAAGCGGAGCAAACCTCCACGGTGTGCTCCACCGTGTCCTCCGGGCGATCCTCACAATGATAGCACCCGGGCGTTTCCTCCAGCCCGATTCGGTGCAGGTACCTCCCGAAACAACCGTGTCCGGTGAGGACCTGCGTCAGGCGGAAGGTGAGGGCGCCGTGGCGCCTCTCTAGCCACTCCTCAAAGAGGGGACTTATCGCCACTATCGTGGCGTGCCCTGCACGGGGTTGCGATAGTCGCTCTCTCCATGTCGCCATGAGATCGCGCCGGAAGTCGGTCCGCTGAGCGACAATTTGCCGCGGCAGCGGAGTTTCCCCCCGGCGCTGTGCCTCCGCGCGCCATTCATGCAGGCGTGCGAGTACTATGGCCTCCAGATCCCATGGCGGGTTACTGTATAGGCTTTTCTAAAATTCAGCGAACTGGTGGCCTACCATGACGTCTTTAAGCAGGAGTAATCATTCATGTTCCTTCTTTTGCCCTTTGTTTTCTAGTGTTCCAGGGCCACGGTACCTCTTTCCGAACAGTCCCGCAGCCCTGGCAGGCATCGGCCCTTGCGGGCCCCTCCAGTTTGCTGACATCTCTTTAAGGCGCGCGTGGAAAACGAACGCGCCGTCGACACGGCTTGTCGTCATAAGACGGACGGACGGCGAGCTAGCCCATTACTCACCGTCTACAGGCCCGCATAGTAACCCCCCTGGAACACACTTTTAAAAGCTAAATAAATGCAATCGTATTAGTTCAAGAAAAAAACACGAAATTCCTCTCTAACTGCTTTACAATCAAGCCTGATCAGTATGTTTTAATATTTAAACTTAACTGTTGTTTCTACTCCATTCATTATTAAACCGGGATCGGTATCAAGAATTCATGAAATAAAGCCAATTCTGCCTGAATACATGGACCCTGTGTTACAAAGGACTTGTAGGTAATTATTCAAGGTTGAATTTGTAATTTTGTACGTATTGGTTTAATATAGACAAGAATAGTGGGAAAAAAGCAGTGATAGCCTAGTGGTGTGACCGTCAGACTGCCAAGTCATTGGTCTCAAGTTCGCACCCAAAACCCTCTGATTATTTGGATTTATGTGCGTATTGTATATATTACTTGCTTCGGTGAAGGAAAATATCGTGAGGAAACCAAGCCAGCGATGTCAGAGGCCCATGGGCGGCTTTATATCTCTGAAACCAGTTTAGGCACCAACCACACGATAAAAAAGAAGATGGAAATGTACAATTCAGAGCCAGTTTTTTTCCCAAAGTGGGTTGGGTATTCTCCTGAGCTACGACTAGGTATCAAAAAGTTGTGATATGTTTTCCATGCATATCATCATCATCTCCCGATGTTGAAGCCGACCCCAACATAGTTGGCAAAAAGGCTAAGCTAAGATAATATTTTGATGAAAATGATAATGAAGATAATATTTAGCTTTCTGTGATTTTGGACTCTGTAATGTATTTTCACAAAACTGTGCTAAGCTTTTGATAGAATATACTTTAGTACACCAAAATTGGTACATAACTCTCCTACCTTTTTGAATTTTCTTTACTACATTAGCTCTGCCCCAAAGCCTGATAACCAGTCTTATTAATTATCGTAGGTATTACCCAGTAGTAACTAAGTTGTGGAGGTCAGATAGACAGTCAGTCCATGTAAAATACTGGTATTTAGCTGCATCCGGTTAGACTGGAAGCCGGCCCCAACATTTTCTCTGCATAGTTGGGAAAAGGCTTTGCAGATGACGAGTGTGGTGGTAGTTCTACTTCAGGGAAATTCAAAGATATGGGATGACGGTAATGATTTGCAAACTCGATAGCATGCCTCACTATCTCCTGTTTTAACTCCGTGTTAATTATTAACAGTTTTCAGTTTGTTTCACAAACAAAGTATCGGATTCACCGTTGTTTAACTACGGTTTACATAATTACGTTTAACAGCGGCGATTAACTGGCCAGTTAACAAGTTGAACTATGTATTTTCCGAAGCGCGAGCTTTCATTTCATAACAATTAAGTATTTTGCAACTTCTTACTCTTTCAAGTAATTTGAGGACTGGAATTACGTTGTTTGAGCCTGTTCGGGATTGTTGTACACTTTGAATGAGCCTACCCATTTTGCATGCTATTTTCTTATCTATTATACATCTCACAAATAAATAAAAATAAGATTCCTTTTCTTTTTAATTTCTGTCTAGCTGTTGTTTGTCTGTTCCGGCTTATTTCCAAAACGGCTGGACCGACTTCGACAGGACTTTTACTGGCTACTGCTGTTATAAGGAGTAGTAACTTTGGGAACTTTTATTTCAGGAAAAGGATTATGGTTCTGTGCAAAAAAGTTAAAACCCATTATTTATCTGATTTAAAAACGAAAGTAATATTTTAATTAAAAAATCATGCGAACGAATTTGGCCGGCAACAGCTAGTACAGGATAAAATAAAATTAGCTAGCTCAAAAAATCTGATAATTTTCATTCTTTGGATTAAGTATTTTTGGCATAATCTGAGCCTATTATTTGTTAAAAGTATCCTGCCAACAATTTTTGCTTTCAAGTTAACCTTTTTGACAAGGTTAAGTAATAATTTACAGTATAAATCATCAGGTAATTAACCTTTTCAACAGAGTCCCAAGAAATACTTCCAATCTTCCTCTGCCATTGCACTTTGTGTAAACCATTGCGGGAATGCAGGTATGTAAGACCGCGTTCACTGACGGTTGATCACTTTTCAATCTTATAACTCAGGGCATAAGGGTCAAAAGTGTCCGACCGTAAGTGAACTCGGTAGTACCTACCTACATAGAGAAATTTCCAACTTTTGCATAAGCGATAAGAAGTCATCACCCCTTGCCTCAGGAACAATGGAGCTTAAGATTAGTTAGAAATGCGTTACCCTTGGATGATTTTTACAGCTTACAGTGTTTGATAAACAGCGGGCTTTCTGTACAATTGCCCATATTAAACAATAGCTTGGGTTTCCTTTAATATAGGAACGATCATAAAAGCACAAACTTTACCATATCTATTTGTTAAGACGACATAGCAGAATCGGAGCTGATTGATTCATTACTTCTCAGAATTTGAGTCTTATTTTTCTATGTTACTACTATACATTGGATTTTTTTTTAAACGACGTGTTCGTTTCTTTTCTAGGAATATGTGTTTTTAAAAAATCGAATGATAAAGTTTTAGTTTTCATCAAAATCGGCTCCTAGACTCTTTTGAGTATTTTTCGTTATTACTCGTAGTTTCGTATTTGGCCTTCCACGCCAACTCGATAAGTTCATCCTGTATACTGCGTTATTTTTGCTGTCGATCTCACGAACTTTTCAAACATAATGCATTATTTTAATTATTCTCAAATCCACGCACAATACTACAGATTTAGGATGTAGCTAAAGTTAGTCAAACAAAAAAAACCCCTTATTTACTAAGTAAGTTACTAAAATAGAACAAGTAAAACATAAAATAATAAAACAGTAAAAAATAGTCCCAGCACAAGGTAAACAAGTGAAAAGGATTGTTATTATTTTATATTCCTAGTTATATTAAATACTCGCCCTAAAAGCTCGTTGGTTGAGTGTTCGTAAGCGCGACTGCTAAGCATGAGGTCCAGAGTTCGATTCCCGGTTTGGGCAAAATCTTTGCAAGTTTTCAGTAGTAACCACGGAGTCTGGATTTGTGCCCATTTGATGGCAATAGGGGATACATGGGACTTAAAAACATAACTGGCTTTACACCTCTGCCTAAACCTTCCGGAACTGCAGGCCTGATGTTATGTTATGTTAAGTTAAGAGCTAAAAAGAGCACTAGTCACGCCCAACCCTCATTAAATAATAATGTTATCGTATTTTTAGTTTTCCATTTCTTGATCTCAGTACGTCAAACGGGGTGAATAGGAACGCAGGGGGGAATCGAAACAAAACTTTGAAAGGGATTTTAACGTTGAATTGATATGATATGTTCCCAAAAAGTACTCTATTTTCTTTACTTAGTTATACTTAATTCTTTAGAGACCTTGTTGGCAACATAACATATTAATTCAACGTTAAAATCCCTTTAAAAGTTTTGTTTCGATTCCACCCCGTTTTACCCGGTAATCTAGATACGTCAACAAATTCTTATACATCAAAACCTTATAGTGTGAGACTCCAAGAGAATGAATTCCAAAGTGTCAAATAAATTAACAAAACACCACCACAACATTCGCATTACTAATAACGAAAAAGGCTTCTGAAATTGAAAAGATATTTCAACCCACTTCTCTGTGGTACAAAATTTTCGAATATAGGGTGTTCGTGTAATGTGGCTTACAATAGGCCTGTATATAACCTATATAGTCAGGTAGGTGGAGGCTGAATAACCTCTCGTGATTTCTCAGGAGATGTGTAGGTACCTTGTGAATGGCGGTCTTTGGGCCAATGCGTTGCGGGCTAGTGTAGAGTAGGAACTTGTTTTTTTTTCATGTTTTGCAGTTATTTCTTCTACTTGAGTTTGCGATGTCCTTAGTTTTAATGAGAAGACATTTATAATAAGGATTTATCGTATTCGTCATTTGTATCTGTTGTAATCCTCATCATTAAGTACAATTCGACACTGTTTTATTTTGTAAACTTCGTGCGGCGAAGTGAAGTGATCTACAGAATCCAAAATTTACTGTAGGTAACCTGATAACTTTTTTTCAAATTAACTCCGTTTTTTTATTAGATTAGCAAAGTATTTTTAAATTTGATGAAAATTTCCAACAAATAACAAAGAACCTCTTTCATATCATGAGCATGCTTCTAAGGAAAGTCCTCGATTTCTTTACAAAACCTCACATATTACAGGAAGTTTCTTTCAGTCAGATAATTTTACACCAAATCCCCTGAAATTCCATGAAATTTCATTACATTAACCGAGTGAAGTGCGTTTATCTTCACTCAGAAGTGAGGTCCCATTCATTCATTCAGAGTTCATTTACGAGAAAATACGTTTTTGATGTTCATTTACTTGTAGAATCAACATTTAAGCTTTATAAAGCAGGATCTGTACAGTGAAATTAAACATTGAACTAATTCGTTTTAAAAGGGAATTTAATTAATATCTATGCTCGATATTTAAAATGTTTTACTTTTATTTTAAACGAGTAAAACGCAGAATTGGATAACAGACGACGCTTCGTTGGTCTAGTAGTCGCATAGCGCGACTGCTTAGCTTGAGATCCTGGATTCGATTCCCAGGTCGGGCTGTGTTATTGGGGTTTTCCAACAAGAATTTCTTATATAGCACTAGCCACGGAGCCTGCATTTGGGCCCGGTTGATGGCAATAGGCTCGCTCCTTATTATATGGGACATAAACAGAATTGGCGAAATGTAAGTGTACTAATGGGTACCTACACCTCTGCCTAACCCTTTGGGGGAGGCGTTAATAGTATATTCTCATAGAGGTAACATTCTGCGAATCCAATATAGTAATGCATTCAGGGTATTGTTGCGACTGCCACGCTTCTGTAGTCCCTCAGCGATGCCTGTCACCTTGCAGCAATGATGTTACAATTTGTTTCTGCTATTGGTTTTGTTTTTGTCTTTGTAAGTGTATTACTAAGGGGCTGTCTCCACGAGCGAGAGAATCGCGACGATATTATCGTCGTTGCCACGTATTTCTATACACTCTCTTAGAGGCCGTCTCCACGAGCGAGAGAATCGCGGCGATATTATCCCATACAAATACGTAAAATCGCTGCGATTCTCTCGCTCGTGGAGACGGCGCCTAACAGTTTGTAAGTACATTGTTATTAACACTATGAGTCATGTTGCTCGAATTAAATTAAATTAAGTACTAACATAAGCTAAGTTATTTTGTTACTAACACTGTGGACCTCTTTGTGGTCCGGTAAATAAATAAATTCATCTTCCTGCCCTTGTCCATGTTATTAGGGGTCGGCGCAACACTTTTGTTTCTTCCATTCTCCCCTGTCAATCGTTACGATATCATCTACTTGTTTTTCCTTTATATCATTCCTCACACAATCCATCCATCTTTTCTTTGGTTAATAAATAATTAAATTATACCTGTTTTTCTCGGAAGGACAGTTGTTTTTGTAGACCTAAGGGCCTGAACATTAGAAAAGTGATTGTCGCTTAGCGATCGCTTGGCAAAGCTTTTCGGAAGCTTGTTTAATACTATATTCAATATCAATATTCAGTACCTATGTATTCAATATTTAATATTAGAAATGCGAAAGCAAGTTTTTTGTTTGTTTGTTACCTTTTCACGCCTAAACCACAGGACCGATAATCCTGAAATTTTGCAGATACGTTGTCAGGTGCACAGAAACGGAAACAGGCCACCATTCATCCCGAAAAAAAATATTGTTCCCGAGGAAAACAACGATAACGTTCTGTTGAGAATAGATGGCGCCACGTGACTTGGAGTCATGATTGAATTATATTATTATTATATTATTACAAGCAGAGTACAACCCCAATTTATTGTCAAATTCTAAATTAACGCGAGCGAAGCCGTGGGCAAAAGTTAGTATACAATAATTTTTGACTTTTTAAACGACTTCAAAAAGGAGAAGGTTCTATGTTTGGCTGTATGTTTCCAACACCGAAACGAATACTGACTTCAAAAACACAAAAAAGTGAAAAATAACTTAAGGTTCAGAAGTCGGTGACTTTTGTTTGTTTCATTTTTTTGAAGTGAAAACTTCTTTAGCAGCGTTGAGCACTTTTTCTGTAATGGGTATAAAATCTTAAACTCGCGTCAGGACACGTGACCTGATCGAAAAAGCGTAAGACGGAGGGAGTTCTGAAGTGTTAAATTTTTAATGTAATATAAATTGTCATGTTTGTGTCCGATAGCGCAATAAATGAATATTGTATTTTACCACATAAATGATAGTACTTTTATATTGATAATTAAAGCAATTCGTGCAAAATTATTCCCTAACCATTTCAAAATATCAAAAATGCACAACGTTAATATTCAAGTTTTCACTTCTGCCGGCACTCCCGGAGTGCAACCCGTTGTTTTTTTTTGCTACCGACTTCTGAAGCTAAAGTTATTTTTCACTTTTTTTTTGTTTTTGAAGTCGGTTTTTTATTGTTTTTATTTTTTGGAAAAAAGATTTTTTTCACAATTATTAACACTGTTAGAATGACACTTTATCTAGGCCCCCTACGAGTATTCCAACAAAACCTAGAAATTAGTAAGTATAATCTACAATAGGTAGCTCTAATAAAAGCGTCGATTCAATATTTCCTAGTCTTCGCATCTTGTCTAGACATTGACAATACGAGTTCGGGCATTTAGTGCACGCTTGGCTCAACGCTTGACAAGATGCATAAATGTCGAATACGACAGTTACTGTCGAATGCAAGAATGGAAACTGGTCCTTGTTTCTATTTAAGTTGTGTTCTTATTATTTGTCTTCATTATTTAGTTGTGCGTCTGTGTGTTGTGCTATGTCTTTTGTGTGTACTTACTGAATAAATGGTTTATCTATCTATCTTATCCTACAAATACTCGTATTATCCAACTTCCTGCTAATATTATAAATGCGCCAATTTGAGAGGATGTATGGTGTCTGCATGTATGGTTGTTTGTACTCTTTCACGCATAAACTACCGAAAGGATTTGGATGAAATTCAGCACACAAACTATAACCTGGATTAACATATAGGATACTTTTTTTCCTGGTACTACGATCCCGTGGACAGTACCGAACACCACGCAGGCAAAGCCGCAGGCATTAGCTGGTAATACCGTATGTCCTATTCGACATTTATACTGTCGAATGCAAGAATAGGGACTGCCGCTTATAGTAAGTTAAGTCCAACTCTTACTAAAGTGATATTGGGCTATGTTCAAACAATACACCTTTTCTATCCATTCACGGATAAACCTCGGCAAACCGTGCTTAACTTTGAAGATCGGCCCGGGGGGCTTTTTTAATCCTTACCAATAATATAGTAACTCTGTCAGTCTGTCTAACTAACGATTATCGGTGTTTTTTAGGGTTCTATAGTCAACATACAAGGAACCCTTATAGTTTCGCCATGTCCGTCTGTCTGTCTGTCCGCAGCTTAGCTCAAAGACTCTTAGTACTAGAAAGCTGTAATTTAGCATACAGATTAGTTACACCGACAAAGTGATAAAATAACATCTCGAAAAGTATTTTTTTTAGGGTATCTCCAGTACCTACACGTAAAGTGGCGATTTTTTTTTCTCGCGTTCCCCATAGTTTGGGATGTCGTTGGATAGCTCTTTAGAAAATATTGTGAGTTTGTCCTGAAATTTTTCGATTAATGGATTCGTTTGTGAAATATTAAGCTTTAAAGTGAAATTTTTTGTTAGACTCAAGTGTCCCCCCTCTACCAGCTAAACGGTTGTGTTTGGGTGCGTGAAAAAATTCACGGTGATATTATATACAACGAAGTTAAAAGGAAAACTATCACAGCTACTACTTAGCTGTGATAGTTTTCCTTTACAAGTTTACGAGTAATAGTCGACCAACTTATAAAATGTACTTGGATAACATATTTTCCTAAATATAATGTATGGAACCACTGGTTTTTCAACTGCAAATGTCACAATAAAAATCATCGTTCGGAGACATATCGGACCGTAGGATATGTCCGCATATTTTGATGGGCAACTATGGGCGTTCTTGGCCGTGTTTTTTAAACATAGATGCTCTATACCCTGGTGGTAAGTACCTACGTTAGCGTGGCATAATTTTCAACATACGCGCGGGGTAAGCCGTGGGCTAAACATAGGAGCTTAAAAAACTGCGTTTCCTGTATCGTTATCATATTATCTTTGGTACAATGTTTAGATGGGAAATGTACACCTAACGGCTATTAAATGTACTTAAGGCCCTTACATGTTGACTGCCTCGTTGTTCTAATGGTCGCAAGCGCGACTGCTGAGCATGAGGTCCTGGGTTTGATTCCCGGGTCGGGCATAGTGATATTGGGTTTTCCCATCAGGAATTTCAGTAGCAGCCACGGAGTCTGGATTTGCACCTGGTTGATGGCAGTAGGCTCGCCCCCACATGCATGGACTACAACCACATGCATGGCGTCGACTTAAACATAACTAAACTTATACTGTCGCTTACGGGATATCTTCCGTGATTGTTCATGATTTGGAGCTCCAGATATGTCGACAATCACGGAAGATATCCCATAAGCGACAGTATCTGTGTTACTACAAAAAACTTAAACAGATATTGAGCATGTGTTTTACGAAAGTTGTACCACAAATCTGTGTTTAGTCAGTGTTTAGAGTTAAACATTTTCTAAGCTATGTCTAAATTTAAACACTCGCGATCCCTAGTCTAACATGTTTAAAACAACGTTATGTCACTTGATTTTACCAAGTTCACAGTGAGGTTAGAAATTATCAAAATTATATTAAAATGAGTGCACTAGAATTTGTAGATTTGATTGATTTGGCAGATTTAGATAATATGGCCAACTTCAGATAGGGTAAAGGGAGGTATATCGGTGATATAAGTATTTTGGTGATATTTTTTTAAACGGAATACCACACAGTTCCCTATACAAGCACATTCAAAAGACAGCGCTAGCGAGTTGTTACGAGTGTGAGGAAGACAGTGTACCTATAGATGTTTCTTGAATGTGCTTGTTAAGGAACTGTGTGGTATTCCGTTTAAAGAAATATCACCAAATTACTTATATCACCGATATACCTCCCCTTACTCTATACTCGAGCCAACCGTGTGAGAGTAAATCCGTTTCAACATTATAGTGACGAAATATTCCGGAAGAAATATAGATTTAGCAAATAATAATAATTCATTTATTTATTCAAGTAACAAGGACTCATTAATGCACACAAAATTCAACACAATAGAGCACAAAACAATAAACACACACAACATATTATATTTATATTGACAGCCGACGACTGTAGGTTACGTTAAGTCACTGCAGCGTCTGATGTATGGACAGTTCAGATCATCAGCACGCGGTTGGAGCTGCCGCGAACCCGTCTGTATAAAATATCCATTATCACGAAAAACTTTGTTAGCGCGATCTAGAATGTTGCGTGACGTCCGATATAATGCGTAGTTCGCATGCTTCGTATATATCGCTTTCTTGTTACATCCTTGGATTATCACTGTGTATCACTGAAACTTCACTGAAGACACTTTTCCGCCACAAAATTGCTACTCCTCCATATGGCCTACCGACCAACATTCCCGCCTAGGTGTCCATTGCAGATGTTCCAATGCTTGGCAGCATTTAATTTTTTTAATTTCATATCTATATTGCCTAGGTACGAGATCTCCTCAGGCAATAGCCATGTTTCCTGTAGGGCTATAATATCACAACTTCTGCAGAAATCCTTAAAACTTTCGTTTGACCGCTTGACAATTTTGCAGTTGAAACTAACCATATTACATATATTATAACTATCCATTAGCTGGTTATTTACGTTCATTATCCACAAAAGTATTGGGCTTAAAACTTACAAAACGCCGGAATAAAATACCTTGCGGCCACAGTTTATTTTCCAGAAATACTTGCAATTTATATTTAGGAACAAGCACCTTGTAGGCATTATATGGTGTGGTGTCGTTCCTTGTGTTTATTTTATGCAGGGAAACAGTCTCCCGCGTTTTCTGCCGAATATACTCAATAATATCATTCTCAGTGGTGTCTTTGTGGACATGACTGATAAGTAAGGGTACTTTTAAATCTGCTACTTTAAATCGCCCGTCAATCTCACTAGACGTACCCAACACACTCACTAATCGCTTCTTAAATTTTGATTTACGACTTTCTACCGTTTTCCACTGCTCGTCATCATTCTGCTCACCGCCACTTTTACAAGGAAGTGAAGAAAACACCTCCGGCATCGCCAAACCATTTTGTTTACTACAAGTAATAAACTTCTCGACGCACGGCCCCGTTATCTCGCGTATCAAAGCTTTTGCTAACAAAATAGTGGATTTAATCAAAGATGATCTTCCAAGTGATCCTCGTGGTCATCCTATTGATCCACAAATACAAGTAACATGTGCATCTCGTCTTGGGTCCAATTGTCCCCACGATGACGACTTTTCTTCTTGTCTTCCTTGGTTTCCATTGATTGAGATCAAATATATCTGATAATGCAAAATAAATACCGAAACTATAATTAGGTATCGGTTAGGAAATGAATTTGACAGTGAATTTGACTGAGTTACACTGACGCAAGGACTGTCGCTCCGTTTTTTTTAAATATAAATGTTTTTTATTGATTTCAATGTATATTTAATATAATTTTACCATTAAATTTGTTTTTGAGTTTTGTCGTAATCACCATTTTTTATTTTAAAAGTCCGCTTTGCCGAGAATATGCAATTTATTTGGATGTTATCTGCATAAATTGAAGTGTATTAGAACGAGTGATGGAAAATTTGAGTGAATGCTTTGCAATGTTGCTACATAAAAGAAATGATTACAGTAAACAGACGTTGAACAGAAGTTTATCTAAGTAAAACCTAAAATCGGTTTTGTGGTACGAAGTGTTAGACACCCTCCTAAACATGGTTTAAGGCTTTAGACACTTGTTTACCTAAACGCATGTTCAATCTGTGTTTAACATTCTTTTTGTAGTAAGACTGATACAGTCTATAACATACAGTACATATAATGCCTACAAGGTGCTTGTTACTAAATATAAATTGCAAGTATTTCTGGAAAATAAACTGTGGCCGCAAGGTATTTTATTCCGGCGTTTTGTAAGTTTTAAGCCCAATACTTTTGTGGATAATGAACGTAAATAACCAGCTAATGGATAGTTATAATATATGTAATATGGTTAGTTTCAACTGCAAAAATGTCAAGCGGTCAAACGAAAGTATTAAGGATTTGTGCAGAAGTTGTGATATTATAGCCCTACAGGAAACATGGCTATTGCCTGAGGAGATCTCGTACCTAGGCAATATAGATATGAAATTAAAAAAATTAAATGCTGCCAAGCATTGGAACATCTGCAATGGACACCTAGGCGGGAATGTTGGTCGGTAGGCCATATGGAGGAGTAGCAATTTTGTGGCGGAAAAGTGTCTTCAGTGAAGTTTCAGTGATACACAGTGATTATCCAAGGATGTAACAAGAAAGCGATATATACGAAGCATGCGAACTACGCATTATATCGGACGTCACGCAACATTCTAGATCGCGCTAACAAAGTTTTTCGTGATAATGGATATTTTATACAGACGGGTTCGCGGCAGCTCCAACCGCGTGCTGATGATCTGAACTGTCCATACATCAGACGCTGCAGTGACTTAACGTAACCTACAGTCGTCGGCTGTCAATATAAATATAATATGTTGTGTGTGTTTATTGTTTTGTGCTCTATTGTGTTGAATTTTGTGTGCATTAATGAGTCCTTGTTACTTGAATAAATAAATGAATAATTATTATTATTATTTGCTAAATCTATATTTCTTCCGGAATATTTCGTCACTATAATGTTGAAACGGATTTACTCTCACACGGTTGGCTCGAGTATAGAGTAAGGGGAGGTATATCGGTGATATAAGTAATTTGGTGATATTTCTTTAAACGGAATACCACACAGTTCCTTAACAAGCACATTCAAGAAACATCTATAGGTACACTGTCTTCCTCACACTCGTAACAACTCGCTAGCGCTGTCTTTTGAATGTGCTTGTATAGGGAACTGTGTGGTATTCCGTTTAAAAAAATATCACCAAAATACTTATATCACCGATATACCTCCCTTTACCCTATCTGAAGTTGGCCATATTATCTAAATCTGCCAAATCAATCAAATCTACAAATTCTAGTGCACTCATTTTAATATAATTTTGATAATTTCTAACCTCACTGTGAACTTGGTAAAATCAAGTGACATAACGTTGTTTTAAACATGTTAGACTAGGGATCGCGAGTGTTTAAATTTAGACATAGCTTAGAAAATGTTTAACTCTAAACACTGACTAAACACAGATTTGTGGTACAACTTTCGTAAAACACATGCTCAATATCTGTTTAAGTTTTTTGTAGTAACACAGATACTGTCGCTTATGGGATATCTTCCGTGATTGTCGACATATCTGGAGCTCCAAATCATGAACAATCACGGAAGATATCCCGTAAGCGACAGTATAAGTTTAGTTATGTTTAAGTCGACGCCATGCATGTGGTTGTAGTCCATGCATGTGGGGGCGAGCCTACTGCCATCAACCAGGTGCAAATCCAGACTCCGTGGCTGCTACTGAAATTCCTGATGGGAAAACCCAATATCACTATGCCCGACCCGGGAATCAAACCCAGGACCTCATGCTCAGCAGTCGCGCTTGCGACCATTAGAACAACGAGGCAGTCAACATGTAAGGGCCTTAAGTACATTTAATAGCCGTTAGGTGTACATTTCCCATCTAAACATTGTACCAAAGATAATATGATAACGATACAGGAAACGCAGTTTTTTAAGCTCCTATGTTTAGCCCACGGCTTACCCCGCGCGTATGTTGAAAATTATGCCACGCTAACGTAGGTACTTACCACCAGGGTATAGAGCATCTATGTTTAAAAAACACGGCCAAGAACGCCCATAGTTGCCCATCAAAATATGCGGACATATCCTACGGTCCGATATGTCTCCGAACGATGATTTTTATTGTGACATTTGCAGTTGAAAAACCAGTGGTTCCATACATTATATTTAGGAAAATATGTTATCCAAGTACATTTTATAAGTTGGTCGACTATTACTCGTAAACTTGTAAAGGAAAACTATCACAGCTAAGTAGTAGCTGTGATAGTTTTCCTTTTAACTTCGTTGTATATAATATCACCGTGAATTTTTTCACGCACCCAAACACAACCGTTTAGCTGGTAGAGGGGGGACACTTGAGTCTAACAAAAAATTTCACTTTAAAGCTTAATATTTCACAAACGAATCCCTTAATCGAAAAATTTCAGGACAAACTCACAATATTTTCTAAAGAGCTATCCAACGACATCCCAAACTATGGGGAACGCGAGAAAAAAAAATCGCCACTTTACGTGTAGGTACTGGAGATACCCTAAAAAAAATACTTTTGTTGTGTGTGTTTATTGTTTTGTGCTCTATTGTGTTGAATTTTGTGTGCATTAATGAGTCCTTGTTACTTGAATAAATAAATGAATTATTATTATTATTTGCTAAATCTATATTTCTTCGGGAATATTTCGTCACTATAATGTTGAAACGGATTTACTCTCACACGGTTGGCTCGAGTATACCTATCTGAAGTTGGCCATATTATCTAAATCTGCCAAATCAATCAAATCTACAAATTCTAGTGCACTCATTTTAATATAATTTTGATAATTTCTAACCTCACTGTGAACTTGGTAAAATCAAGTGACATAACGTTGTTTTAAACATGTTAGACTAGGGATCGCGAGTGTTTAAATTTAGACATAGTTTAGAAAATGTTTAACTCTAAACACTGACTAAACACAGATTTGTGGTACAACTTTCGTAAAACACATGCTCAATATCTGTTTAAGTTTTTTGTAGTAACACAGTATAAGTTTAGTTTTAACCGTGAAAACTTAAAACAGTGTTTAAACATAACTGGCGCAATGTGAGTTTACGATTAGGTACACCTCTGCCTAACCTTTCGCGGATGACAGGCGTGATCTTATGTTACATTGTTTCACATAGGTCCTCACCAACATTTTCAATAAAATCGCACTACGAAGCTGCTGAAAAATCGTCTATTTCCAACCGTTCTATAAACATCAAAATCTGACCGAGTTATTTCACTGGTTAGTAAATAACTATTTCCTTCATCAGAATATTCATCGGAATGAGCTTATGAATCATTCCTTTACTTTGTCGGCGATTTACTTATACAGGAAATCTGTTTTCCGTTGGTTTAGCTTGGATCATAGACTTCGGTCTGCGGCAGACGTGCTTTGAGCGGAAACTAATTGCAAGAGAGCCATACAACACGGATGTAGGAATTGTGGAAGGTGTAGAACAAATTCTTGTTTTTTTTTTCTTCTAAAATTTTGATAAGGTGTCTCAGAACTGAACAAAAACCTATGTCTTTGAATAACACAATAGCACGCGAGTTCTCCCTGAAAGTTTAAACAAAGGAAAGTGCACTCACCCAGTAATTTTTAAAATCTAGGTAACGTATTAAACATTGATATTCTTTTTTTCAAAGACGTTATGGGTTGACTGCTGAGATGACGAGTAATAGAGAAGTATGAAAGAAGACAAACTGCGCCGACTTCTAATAAATTGGGATACGAGTGGCGATGCAGGTGTGATACGATTTTATTATGAATCGAATAAAAATATAAGTATTCATTTGTCAAATACCAAATTAATTAGGAAGAATCACGGATCGTGGAAATATCTAGTTTTTGAGGTAATAATTTACTTGATTGGCCATTTGTTATCACAAACGTTACAAATTGCCGATAAAATTTGGTATGTAAATGAAGTAAAGACGAAAAAATACCAGTTTGATTTGGAAGCCATTAATAAAATAGGTTGAAAAAAAAAACACAATATTCCTAACTTATTTTTGTACTTCGTAATGTCGGTATTTAATAAAAAGCGAATAGTTGTGGGAATAATAATAGACATTAAGTTTCGGAAGTCAGGATAGTAACAACCAGTCTTTTCGTCGTATCATTATATATTTTTTTCTACTTTTTCGATGGGCAAAGTAAATTACTCCCTAATTACATGGATAGAACTGGTGATGGTAACTGGGTGGTAACTTTTATAATAAAAATACCTACCTATTAATTTCATGTGTGTAATGTAATATATTCGTTTACGTGTCTTTGATAAGTGGTTAATGCGCACTCGTCTTTCTTATTTCTTTTTTCAATGGTTTTTTGGGCGAGTCTGCTTTGCCACATCAGAAGGGAGATTTATTGGGAGACTGTTTTGACTTTAAAAAAAAACTGATTGTCAGCGTTATTCGAAAAGATGATTTTTTATTTTGAATCAGCCCTGATGTTGCATTGTAACCATTCTTCTCAGAACCACCCAAACAAAGTACTACAGCAACATAGTACTAAAAGTACTACAGCGCCATCTATGACACAAATGAAGAACTAACATCAATCTAAATCGCGCAGTTATCCACGACTTAAGAATATCTAGAAAAACCCGACAACAACAGTCGGACACAACACCCGTCTGGTCTGAGGATCCTCCCTTTTCCATGCATTGCTTAATCAGCCTATAATGTTCCCACTACTGGGACACACGGCCTCCTCTCTATGAGAGGGAAAGGGCTATAATCCACCACGCAGGCCCAATGCGGGTTGGTAGATGTCACATGTCTTTGAATTTTTGGTTCTAGGACATGCCGGTTTCTTCACCATTTTTGAGAGCAGTGGTGATGAAATAAATTACACAAAGTAATGCGCCTGGCTGGGCTGGAACCCACGACCCCATGGGGGATGCAGAATTTTACACCCCGTTCTTCATACCTCTGTATTCTCAAAGGACTGCGCCATCTAGTAACATTAATTCCCCAACTTGGCCCCCTGGATTAAAGCCAACGAAGATGTTTGGTGTAGTCCTGAATAACTAGACGTTGCCTGTATTCCGTTCTGCAATAATACCGAAATACGTGGCCAGGCCAGGCGGCCTTTCTAAGTACTGGGTAACGTCACATGGGACAATCGCTTTTGATGTCTTTCTCAGTCGGATTACAAGCGCCTGTGTCATATGTGTGATTGGATTTCTAATGTATTGATAGAAAGCCCGTAATAGTTACTGTATGGACTGCAGATGCCTTTGAGTTCGATGGAAGTCGTGTGCTGGCTTTGATATCTTTGGCCAATTGTTTGTGTGCTGTATGCTTTCGTATATATTCAGGTGGAACTTTAAAAACGCTAGTATTAAATTAAATGAAGCTTTTATGTATGAGCTTTGGCATGTTAATTTTGGAAAATCATTATCGTATCTTGTCTAAGAAATCCTTTTCAAATATTTACCTGTGTTCCTTTTTGTGGTAGGATTATGATTCTCATCATAAAGCGTTATATGGAAAAGTGAATAGCTTTCCAAGAAATCACAATCACGGGAAATTGTAAGGTCGGGTGTTTAGGAGACAAATGAAACGAATGAGGTTCCAGAATACACTGACTATATTGGAATAAAGATACCTTATTATATACCTTACAACTACTACATCACACCTTCCCCTTTATTTAAAAAAAATAATAAAAATATAGTTATTATTTTTAATTTTAATATGGTATACCTGCGCAGGGTATATTGTTAATCATAATATTAATTTAACCTAGTTATGGCTTGAAACTACATAGTAATATTATTATAACATAAGAATGCACTATTCTAAATTAATATACATAACACTAGAGAGGCCTATTTAGTAAACACACATTGGTTACTTTAGTCATTTTTATAAAGTTTAGTTCTATTTTTATGAACAACATATTCTTTTCCACTTTTCAAAATTTTAACATTAGTATCCATGTCATCAATAACTACATATGGTCCCAAATATATAGGGTCCATTTTACTATCAGATATATTTTTTAATAATAACAAATCACCCTTTTTATAATATACTGGGTTTATATTAATGTCATAGTTATGCTTTCTCTTAACCTTACTCTTAATTAAATTACTATGTGCATCTTTTTGCGCAACTTGTAGCCTATATTTTAGTTCAAGAGCGTAATTGTCATGAGCATACAAAGGATCTACCGTATGTCCTTCTAAATTTGTCGGTAACACGCAGCGTTTGCCAAACACTAATTCATGTGGTGTGTACTTGGTCTCCGTATGTACTGTATTATTGTAAGAAAAACACCAATACGGCAACCAAGTACTCCACGTACTTGTTTGATTCTCACAATTTATCCTAAGATACGCTCCCATCGCTTTATGATTGTTTTCCAGCGCCCCAATACTTTCGTGATGGTATGCTGTAGACGAAATTTGGTTGATTTTTAAGATTTGACATACTTCTCTCATAGTACTTGATATAAACTCGGACCCACGATCGGTCGCTATTTCTCTAGGTATGCCATATCTTAAAATAAAATTATCCACAAACGCACGAGCTACACTTACTGTATCTTTATTGTGTAGAGGGTATGCCTCCGTAAATTTCGATAACTCGCACTGTAGAGTCAAAATATATTTGTAGTTATGTATGTCTGTTGGTAACGGCCCCACAATATCTAAAAATATTTTTTCGAGTGCTGAATTTGCAGTCGTTGTGACCTGCATTGGTTGCTTGGTGTGGTTAGAATATTTTTGTTTCTTACACTGCTCACATTTAGAGACATAATCAGCGACATCCTTTTCCAAACTTGGCCAAAAATAATACTTTTTAATATTATTTACCATCCGCCTAATGCCCGCGTGGCCACTTGTGGGCAATAGGTGGAAGTCATTTAATATCACACGCCTGTTATCTATATTATTTATTCTCTGGACATTACTGACTACACAAATTCGTGGTCCGGACCACTTTTCATAACTTTTTATTTCATTTATAAGCCCACTTATAAAATCTTTATTGCAGTCGTTTCTTATTATGCATAGTTCATTTATCGATAACTTTTTACATAAACATAACAAGTCTCTCACCAATTCGACTCGCGTAATCGGAGATCGAGAAATTGTTTGTAAATAAATTATAGATTTACTGGGCACATATATAAAATATTTGTATCTCTCCACTGTTATTGCTTTTTTTTGTAAATAATTTAATTGCCTAGAGTTTATTAAAGAAAATTCAACAATATCCTTCGGTTTTTTAATTATTTCCACAACTCTCGGTTGATCAGGCCTCGAGTTTGTGTCTATATTATCCACCGACTGGTTATTATTGCTCTTATCATTATTCATATTTAATTTACGTAATTGTGCTCTAGTCATTACACTGACTACCTGTTCATTCATTGATTTTAAGTCTTCCGACGTAATTATTATTCGCGACAGTGCGTCTGCTACTGAGTTTGATTTTCCTTTCAAGTATTCTATTGTAAAGTTATATTCTTCTAACTGCAGTCTAAATTTCAGTAGTCTACTAGATGGATCTCTCATTGAAAATAAATAAACTAGGGGTCGATGGTCAGTCTGTATCTTAACCCTACAAGGCTCAATTTTTTTTTAGTGCACGAAAAAAATATATAGGTTGTAATTAGTGATCAGAAGATAGGAAAAATTTTTAAAAATAAAAATAAACCCATATTTTACGAAAAAAACAACTTTTTATTTCAGTTCCACATACGGTACACTGAGCCTTAACTATCCTTTTTGGTATTAAACTAGTACAATTGAATTGTTTTGGAAATAGTTTCATATTTTTTATTTTTTTCATTTAGTGACTTATTATTTTAAATAACTATTTAAATATAAGAAATAACTATTATATATTTTACTTTTTATACAAGTATTGTAATTTATAATGAACAAAATCATATAATGTAATATAATAAATTTGTTTTTTTTTATTGATGAAAAGATCTAAAACAATTATTATATTTATTTAGGCAAAGTTCTACGCGACATTTGTCGCAAGATAAGCATGTTTATCTTTTGTAATCAGGATATTTGCATCGTTGTCTTTTTTCACCACAAACAGGAAAATGCTCAAACCCATCACGTCTGACATCACGAGGAGGTAGGATTGATGTATTAGGCTTCAGCCTTTTTTTTCAATTTCATCAGATAAACTTGGTCAACCTCTCTTTTTGTTTATCGATGGCCCAAACATGCATAAACTTTCCCTACTTCAAATTTGAAGTCCTTTTGTTTCATTGGGGTTGGCGTATGCTGCTGGTGGCGCCAAATTCATAATCACACAGACACCTAAAAACTTTTTCAATTCCTAAGTTACATAATTGTAAATGGCTTTGAAGGATTTTTTGGACACATATAAATTTATGCATTTCTTCTACAATATGCTGAAGTAACTCATCATCAGAAAAGGGCAGTTTCAAAGTCTATTATCGGTGATTGTAAATTTGTTTCCAGTAAATGTAAAAGGAGGTGATTGAAAAGATGTTTTCTTCCAAATAAATCTTCTCTTTTTTCTTTGGGTGATAGTCACAGAGCCAGGGATTCCAGATCAATGACCGATTGCGTTACTCATAGTCGATGATCGTCTAGGTGCCCAAGATTGTGTAATGGTACCTGTAGTTGTCCCTGAAGTCATTCCTGAAGTGCTAGGCTGAGGGTCTGATATTTCTGTCTTACGATTTTCAATATTTGTAACAACCTCGTTGACGGGAGACGAACACTGGTGTTTATGCGGAGATAAGGAAGTTTCCACGTCGCTAAGAGGCTCGGATAAAAAGTTTTGGATGGACTGATTTTTTTCGATGTCATCATCACTTTCAGCATCAGAAAAATCTTGTTCATCTTCACTCCACGAAGGAATATTCAAGAAACCCTCAATATCTTCATCAGGAAACCTTCTTCGCGACCTTATCTTCAATAAAATGAAAGTATTCATAGGGAAAGTTATTGTAAGTACGTATAAGTAAAAACGGACACTAAAGCTCAACGTACCGTATGTGGAACATAGGTAAAAATATGATTTACTAATACATTTACTATTGTAATATAAAAAATAACTTACCTCTGTAAAATATATACTTCGTTGTAACACACAGTATTTTTTTTCGAGTCAAAACTGTTCAATAACTATTTTATTTTTATTTTTGAATTCAGACAAATGACTAACGTATCACTTTCATTCAAATTTCACACTGAGTGCACGATAACAAAAACACGAACGACATCTTTAGGTAAAGATTCGTTTTACTACATTGCTAAATGTCAGTAGCTTCTGTCAAGATGTCAAGAGATGTAGCTGCTAATAGTTTTATAGCTATAGGAACGATTAAAGTCGGTGTTCCACATATGGAACTGGGTGCCTTGTAGGGTTAAACCGTCTTCCGTATAAATAAGGTCGAAAATATTTAACACTCCATACTATTGCTAAGAGTTCTTTTTCAATAGTAGGATAATTAATTTCGGCTTTATTCAAACCTCGACTTGCGTAAGCCACTGGCCGTCCATCTCCGTTACATAACACCGAACCTATTGCCATACCTGAAGCATCGGTTTGTAATACAAACTCATTATTTTCTGAAAAATTTGGATACTGAAGGACAGGTGGGTGTACCAGGGCTGATTTTAGCATTTGATAAGAATGCTCACAGTCTTTGGTCCAATTATACTTAACGTTTTTGCAACACAATTTGTTTAAAGGGAATGCTAACTCGGCGAAGTTTCTAATAAACTTTCTGTAATAGTTTGCAAAGGCTACAAAACGCTTTAATTCGTCAACATTTTGTGGCCTTGGGTAATTTTCTACTACTTTAATTTTTTCTGGGTCTGGTGAAATTCCCTTTCCGGAGACTGTATGTCCTAAATATAGAATTTCTTTTTGCAAAAATGTACATTTAGTGGGATTCAATTTTAAATTTACTTTTCGTAATCTAGAAAAAACATCCATCAAATTTTGATTATGAATACTCAAATTTCTACCCATTACTACCAAATCGTCCTGGTAAATGAGACATTTATCATAATTGAGGCCAGACATTGCAATGGTCATCATTCTACTAAAACTACTGGGACTAGACTTGAGCCCCATCGGCATGCGAGTCATCTGATACTGATTGTTACCTGTAGTAAATGCCGTATAAGGTCTGCAGCTTTCTTTTAATGTAATTTGAAAAAATCCTTGAGCTAAATCTAAATGAGTAAAGTACATTGCTCCTGCCAAAGAATCTAATATTTCGGTGATGTTGGGCAAGGGAAATTTGTCGTCCTGTATGTTGTCATTTAACTTGCGGTAGTCAATTACGACACGCCATTTTTTATTACCGGCCGCATCACATTTCTTGGGGACCAACAATAATGGACTAGACCATGCACTTCGGGATGGCTCAATTATGCCGTCATTTAACATGTTTTTGACTTGTTTCTCTATTTCCGGTTTTTGAGAATAAGGGACTCGGTATGGTTTGGTATAAATTGGAGCAGTATGTGGTTTCATGTCAATTGTCTGTTCATAAATTGGGGTAGTGGATAATTTATCCCCTGGTAGATGGAAAATATCAGGAAATTTTGCACAGATACATTCTATTGATTTCTGTTCCTCTACATTCATGCCTTTTAAGTTTAATGAGGAAAGCAACGTTTTCACCCTGTCCGAGTCTACAGTATTCCTATTAAATTGACAAATATTATATTCATTTAAGTTATTAGTGCTGATTTGAAAATAATTTAAATTTACATCTGTGTCTCGAGTATTTAAAATACGAATAGGCATTTTTCCGTTAATCGGTTTATTTATACTGCTTGCTAAATAAACACCGTCACATAATTGTTGATTTGACACCACACACTCTTCTTTTAATGTCGTATTAATGTAATGCGTGGATTCGCTACGTGCTGGAATAGTTAGATAGTAGCCGTTACGCGTTGTCTGTTTATTTTCGAACGAAAATGTTACTGCCTTTGAGTCATTGGTCAATTGTATCGTATTGACTTCAAAATTTAAAATAGCTCTATAATGTGTTAAAAAGTCTTGACCTAAAATGCCGTCAGTAATACACGGTAAATTTTTAAATACTGTAAATTTATGTGGAAAACTATACTCGTTATAATTAAGAGTTAAATACACATAACCTTCAGAAAACAAATATCCACCAATACCTTTTACGCTAACTCTCTCTTTATGGTAAGGAATCTGTAAACGCTCTAAACATTCCAACTTTATGCCCGATATAGAAGCGCCCGTGTCAATTAGCATGTTATGATTATAGTTACATATTTTAAACAACACCTTATTTAAAATGTTACACGTGAAGATGACATCAGTCACGAAAAAAATGATTTAATGACTCATTATTCGAAGTGCTCGTTGCTACCTGGCTATCGTCTGTTATGACATTGATATCCTTTTTCAACCCGACACCTCGGCCGCGGTTACTACGCGGTGGTCTATAAGTTTTGCGATAACGATTATTATAATTACTACGATAATAATTGCTATTACTGTAACCATGTGGTACCTGTGGCCGATGACCACGATGCTGGTGTGCATTTTGTGCACCACCTCTTGCGCCGAAATTTCGTTGACCTCGGTAACCTCGTTGGATTCGCCGTCCCTGGTAATGCGACTGTCTATACGTACCTATAAGTTCTGACGAGCCACTGGGACCGGGTTTCTCCTCGTCTTGAGCTGCCTGGATTGCTTCTGTTAAAGAAGAAAAGTTACGCGCGGCAATTATGGTGCTTAATCGTCGATCCCGCAAACCATCCGCAAATCGCTTGATTGCTAACTTCTCATTCATGGGTTTCAATAAGGCATACTTGGCTGAATCACTATCAGCTTGCGATATCGTCAAATCTACAAAGAGTTCTGACATCTCTTTGCCGTAATCTGTAATTGTTTTATTCTCTTGCTTACAAAACTGTAATTTTGACTGAATAGCAATATAACTTTTTTGTGGTAGTAGTAATTTACGCATATCCTTTGTAAGCTCTTCGACAGCCTCATATTTTGGAGACAATAATAACTTTGCACGCTGGGATAGCCTACTTTTCAATATGAATTGTATTAGTTTGTTTTTACATGCCGGTGTGTCTAACATAGTATCGTAATATTCGATATTTTCGATCAGTTGCTTAGTGTTATTAATGCTATCATCCATGACGGGCATAAGATGTAGCGCCGTTTTTAAATCGAATGAATCCGTCGCCATAGTTTGTAGTGGGATATCTTTCTCTTCTGTTAAACTACACAAAGAAATTATTTCTAAAAATAACCTATCGAACTCTTCACTAATCTTTTTAATTAATGTAATTTCTGAACTTGTATATTTTTTAAAGTTTTCTTTATAGATTTCTAAAAACTTATTGTACTTGACTAAAACTGAATTTGCCTCTGTTCTTTTTATCTCTTTAATCTTTCCTTGTCGGCGGCTAGGACCAATTTTTATCAAGTAGCTTCTTATAACTCGTTTAATATTATACCTAAATCCTCAGCCATAACACATTAAGCTTTAATTTAGTCACTAGTGCTTGTTCTAAGCTACTTTCATGTATTAGTAATTTCTAAAAAATGCACATAATAATTCTGCAGAAACTATTAGTTAGCAAATTCTCTTAAAATAAAATATAAATGTAAAAATAAAACTTAAATATCAACATAAAGAGAGTTCCTAAAATTCACTAAATTGGTTGTAAAATAAACCTCATTCTTGATTCACTTACTAGTCACTGATATTGATATTAGGAATGATCACATCACTGCTTACTTTTTCACACCAACACTACACTAGCACGTAGAACGTAGAATTACGAGCCTTGATGATGCCATGGGTTGTTTCGCCGTCGTAGTTATATGTTGAGAACTTCTGCCTTGCCAGGCTGCGGTACAGCACCCATGTATGCCTGCTGCCTGCGTAGAATACTGGTGTATCGCCTCAATGTCACCTCATCTATGCGACGCTGTATTTGCTTCTTGTGACAACGATTATAAAACTTGTATAATATTATTAAAAGTCCGATCGCCAATATGGTACATATTACCACCAAAATTGTATTTGAGGTCTCCTGCAGCTGCTGCGTACGAGCCGTATTACTACCAACTCCAGCGGTCTGAGCAATCACTACTTCTTCCTTGCTGTTTGTGTTTCCCATTTTTCGTAATAATAAATCGTGCACGAATACGCAACTATGAAACACGTTTTGTGCTTAGAGAGCCCAGTGTATTTGTTCTTCATTTTAAAGTCCGCATTAACTGCACTGATTGTTTAAAATACTTTGTCCTTCTATGGTACACACGCGCGCGGGCTCATGCCGACTACTGTTACAGGCAGGGTCGCCATGTAAGGTCGGGTGTTTAGGAGACAAATGAAACGAATGAGGTTCCAGAATACACTGACTATATTGGAATAAAGATACCTTATTATATACCTTACAACTACTACATCACAAAATCTATTCATTTCGAAGTTCTAAGAAGGAGTAAAAACCGCGATATTACTCATTTCCTAGATATTTAGTTTTTTTGTTTAATCCAAGCCATGCTCAATTTCATCTTCAAAAAATATCTTTTCCATCGTATAACGCTTTAGAAGACGTTTAGATTAAGTTCTCATAGCAATTTAAATGAGGTAATAGATTAGGATAACGGAATCTTTATTGTTAGTAACATTCCGTCCACGAACGATAAGCTGTTTCCAGTGTTCCGTCCTTGTTATTCAATCTCCGTTGTTTTAGGAAATCTGAGCGTCCGCCTATATTTAGAACTAGATCTCCTATCGTCTGGTAGTTGACAGTGCGGCTCAGCCTTAGGAAAATTTACGTTACTGACTTTTAACTTAAACTTTCACAGAAATACAAAACAACGACAGTAGTTTTCTTGAATTGGGTTCTTTCACGGAACTTGCTAGATGGCCTCGTTAATTCTTCAATACGCATTGGTCTTCGTGTTAACTAGGATAAAACCGATTATTTTCAACGGCGGTCCTCTCGAGGTTGTTCGAGTATATGCTTACCTCAGAGAGACTGCAGTTTGGTAAGACCTACTTTGAGAAGGAGGTTAAGATAAGAATTGAGCTAATCTGGGCAACGTTTGGGAAGCTTCTTTGAGTCTTCCCGTCGTGTATTACTTTATTAATAGGGTAGACTGCTGTAGGCTGCTGATGACGTATTTATTCCATGCGTTACCTATGCATTGCGATTGCGTTGAAGGTCTTTACTATTCCGATTTCCCTCTTTTGTAACTATACTCATATAAAAGCCCCAAAAACACCAGAAACTGTTTCCATTCAATTAATTCAAGTGTAGCATGTAAAGACAAGTTTAGTTGCATCGTTGCCATAGCAGTGGTTGGCCGCACTTTCATGGCGAGCTCGGATTAGTCTGCAATTAGAAACATCATGGCGGGAGCAAATCTCTCTTATGCTTGGATTTAAGCGGTCAGAGCTGACCTCAAGTTGGAACTGGTAATGGGAAGTTACTTTCGTAGAGAACGTCTGGGAAGATATTACGCCAAAATTTTACCGTCTGAACCAATTCTAATTCGAAGTAAACGAATAGATTTTATTGTTGATTCGCTTTTAAATCGTTACTATGTTATTTTAATTTACTGGTACGTATTGACTATTGAATTTTCTAATCGTAAATCCCTTCTATATTGTTGATGCCCTTCATCCTGATAGTTTTGTCCTTTGAAACTGTGTTAGTAAAACCAATTTTTTCGTAGGTAGAATAATCAGTTTAAAAGGGTTGAATTTTTAAGGCCCTTCCCTTTACCTTATAACTTATTCCTCTTCCCGGCTGTCGTGAGTTCCGTTGGATAACTGCAGCGTAGCCTCTTGCGAGTGAGGTTTCTGCCAGGGTCGACGATAGCGGAGTTTTGTTGCATGTTCTGCTTTTGATGTGGACGTTTGTTTCAGCCAGCAGAGGCGGTGCTTAGAGGTCGCGCCTCACGACTTAATTACCCATAGACGTGTTTTCGTCGGATGTATTATCCAATTGATTGATGTTGAAACTCCAGAGGACGGCTTCGTATTATTATCCGTAAGAAGATTGTAACTTTAAAAACTGTAAATCGATTACATTTTTTTTTCCTTTTTATGTTCCTCTAAATTCTTATTGAACTAAATTTAGCCTTACCGATCTGTGTATTTTTTTAAGTTAGACATTTATGCAAAGAAGCCTTCTTAGTAAAAATTTTTCGAGTTATTAATTTAATCATAAACATATATTTTATTTTATAAAAGGTGCAGGAAATAATCATTTACCCATTTTTCTTATAGTTTATTTAAAGTGGTCTGGTGCTTTTTATTTTTTAACGCCACATTATGCATTTAGTAAAAAGCAGTTATTTTTTAATTACAAACAGACACTTCAATTTCATTTATTTGCATAGATAAAACATAACTTTGGCCGGTTCTCCCTGATGGACACTAGGTATGGGTACACCCACATTTCACCAGTTGTGACTTGTGACCCATTCACCTTGACTGAGTCTGATGGATAGGTTAAGTCCCCTCCGTCTGCGCCACGGTGGAGGACATCCATGAAGATTTCTACCAGTAAGAAAAACGGTAGTTGATCTGCTACCGCTACTGAGATATTCTTAGTGGACAAACCTCATTCGTGGTGACACTTTGACTACACACACTTGACCTAACGATAAAAAATGAACTAACGATCCGAACCTATTCACTCGCATTTAATTTTGTGATCACTGGATCAACAACAAGGATTTTTTTAAAAGTCCTTAGTTGTGTTATCTGTATTCAGAAAAAAAAATTGGCCGTCACGGGAGGCCCGGCTAGTGTGAAACATCTTTATTAATATTAGAATTCATAATTAATAAAAAAACCTGTAACGTAATATGGAGTAAAATAAAGAATAAATATGACAAGTATTTTCTTCTATCGATATCTGCATACGACCTAACTACATCACTAATTGAGTAACTGACTGACTTTCTAAAACGGAATATTTAGATCAATAATAAATCGTTCCAAACAAACACAATACAATCTCAATATTTATTAATATATTCAAATTTAATTCGTTAATTGATAATTATTAATGGATTAGTAATATAAGCTTTGTTTGGGCAAAAAAATATTTATTTGATTTCGTAAACCAACTTTATTCTAATGGGATAAGGTTGATTTATTGTGGCATACCTAGAGGAGGCATCACGCCCTGACAGAGTCATGCCATCTTCCGTCACGGCCATACGAGTCGGTTTTACGTGTGGTTTTGCCTAGACGCGCACGCGGTGTAAGTCTTTTAGCTAAGTTTTTTAAGTTCCTAGTTTTCACTCAAGGTGGCCTATTTCTTAGTAGTACTCCAAGACTTCTTTAAGTGCTAAGTCAGTGCTTAATAAAGTATGCAGGCCCCAAGCCTTGAGCACCTGCCTGTTAAAATCTTGGAAATTTATTCCATTAAAGTTAGCTTTATCATTTTATTGCTAGCTGTTTATTATGGATCTGTGCCAATGTGTTACACTGTACAATGTTTTCGTTTCTGAAATAATATTTTAGTTTAAGCTAGATTTGTAACTGTAAATATAGGCGTTTAGCGTGAAAATCTATTTAATAATTTTTATCGTACTTACACTATATTATAAAATGTTATTAATGGGCGTAAATATTTATAGCCTGCGATTAACGATAGATCTTTTTAGGGTTCCGTACCTCAAACGGAAAAAGGAACCCTTTTGGGAATCACTTTGTGGTCCGTCTGTCTGGCTCTCTGCCTTTCTGTTAAGACCCTTTTTCTCAGGAACGTGTAGATTCGGGTCTACAATCTCTTTCAGCTGTGAAATAATCAAACTTATAAGTCTAACTCAAAAGATATGACCGTTTAAGTCGCATATTTTGCGATTTCACAAGGGAATCAAAACGTATTAGGGTACTTCCCGTTGACCTAGAATCATGTTCGGCAAGAAGCAATGACTAATAATAAATGCACATGTATGTAGTTTAATAACAAAATACCTACAAGTTTGTACGGAACCCTCGGTGCCCGTTTCCAACTCGCACTTGGCCTTTTATTTTCAGTGGGTAGATTAAAATGTTTGCTGTGCCTTCCCTTTATATCCTAGAATGTATTTTATATGTCCGCAAAAACCGAGGGCTTTTCAAAATTAGAAGCGACTTCCACAATATTAATACACGCAGTAAACACGAAATTGTAATACCCAAATTCAGGTTAACAAAAACTAGTAAGTCTTTTCTTATTAACAGTATACGTTTTTATAACAAATTACCTAAGTCAGTTATAGAACTGACCGATGGAATCAAAAATTACATTAAACGTGTCCTTATTAAAAAAGCATATTACAAAATCAAGGACTACGTTGAAGATAAAGAGGTTTGGCTTTAGTTCCTTCTGCGCATGCGGCTTCCCTGGTAGCTCATAAACAGCACAAATATGTGGATGTCTCTAACTATTCTCAATCAATTTTTTTTTCTTTTCATTTTAATTTACAATGGTTTTTTTTTTCTTTTTTTACAATGGTTATCACATCACTTAAACACCCTTTGTTCAGAATAGTTGCAGCACTGATGACAATATTTTTGTCACTTGTTTAATTTAGTCTTTTATAATATTTTCTTGCCTTTGTATAGATTCTTTTTAACGATTGTTTGTGAATGTGTGAACAGTGTAGGCCTTGTAGATTCCTAGATGTGTGTTAACTTTTGTTAACCTCTTATCTTGTTTTCCGTTTTTCTTGTGTAGTAAGCAACGACTTATTGTCGGGCCTATGCTGTCCCCCCATACTTGAGTACTAATGCTGTAACATGATAATATTGTAAAACTAATCATTTTAAAAGAGTAACCATGGAGTTTCTTGCCGGTTCTTCTCCATAGGAAACGACCAACCCGAACCGTGCACCTTTTTGTCGACGTTTCATAAGTGCCCATGTAGGCCTATGTGAAATAAAAATATTTTGATTTTGATTTTGATTTTGCTGGCTGTAAGAGAAATCGATTTTTGCTGGTTTTGTTGAATATTAATATATTTGTGTTCTTCTTCATTATTTTCCTATTCTTTCTCATTTAACACGTTATTGTTTATTTTTTTTTTATCCTGTATGCTCACCCTATCCCTCGCAAAATAAAAAGTATTCATGAATTTATGTTAATGTTAGGAATTGTATTTTTTTATATCTAGGTATGTTATATTTAGGATCATTTTTAATTATTATTTTTTCATTAGAATTAACGAGTATAATATGTTAATGTAATGGTAATCATTTTATTTTATTCTTGAAATGAAATGAAATGAAATTTATTTATTTGCTAGAATATAGGTACATAATAACATGGTAAAATAATTTTAGTCTCACTATATTCGACTTATCAGTCGTGCAAATATTAATAGTACATGCATTATCAATAAAACAATCATAAGAACCATCATGAAATTACCTACACCAATGTCATTAGTCATACACATCATAGTCATAATAAAATTTACAGTCTTGCTTTGATAATATTAATTAGGCACATTATATTACTTATAAAATATATTAAATCGGAGATTATATCTCACAGTCAAGACAGTTAATTAATTTATTGATTAGATTTATAAATAATGTCAATAATTAAAATTTAAAAAAGTGTTCGCAAATATACATCATGTCTATTTAAAATTCAAATAATCGTATATTGAATAAAAACATCTGTCACAAAGCCAATTGTTTAAAGTTCTATAAAATTCTAAGTTATTCATTTTTCTTATTATTTCCGGTAGTTTATTATAAATTTTTACCGCCATGGTGTAGCAGTTTCTGCTACATAGTTTCAATCTGCTTCGAGGTATTACTAGAGTAGTAATACTACCAGAGGTTTTTGTACTATTTTCCTTTTAAATTGGACCTTATCATAGGTGGTTTCTAACGAATTTACACATTTCAAAAACATATAGGGATGGGAGTGTAAGTAAACGTTTATTAGTCTTATAGGTTTCAATATCCTACTAAAATTATGTATATTTATTTTAACATTCAACTGCCAATATTAACTTTAATTCATTACTAGGGACTTCATTTGTTAACTTTATTGTGCATGCTGTAGTCTACTTAAAGTCAAAATTATAGCGCAAAATTAATATCGAATTAACAGAATTTCAATAACCACAAAAATAACCAAACATTTTCGTGACCACGGAACAAATAAATGATTGATCATGCGGTCGTGGTTGTTTAGTATAAATATGTATTGAAATTGTGCTAAACAGTCAGATAATTGGGTATCGCGGAACCCACCACAACCAGGACTGTGGCCAATCTATCTGTATAATCAGGGATTAGTCCGGCTACCGCAATGTGCTAGGTTTTGTTTACACACGCGTTTAGCCTAACCGATGATTATATTACTACATTAATTCGGCCCATCATTATAGGTATTGGCGTAAGCCGGATTACCTAAATGATGTGCATTGGGCTGTGAGCTGGATTGGTTAATATTGAAGGGATGAATTTCTAATTGTCTGTTTCTGTGGTAATGCTTATCGTTGCGAATGCTTTTACATTGAACTCGAAAGGCTGGATTGTCGTATTAAAAATAAACTATACAGATTTTTGGGAAAATTGCACGAATCAAACATCACACCTGTACCCCCGACGGGTTAGGCAGAGGTGTACCTAATAGTACACCCACATTTCGCCAGTTATGCTTTAAGTCCCATGTAATAGGGGGCGAGCCTTTTGCAATCAACTGGGCACATATCCAGACTCCGTGGCTGCTACTGAGAAATTACTGAAGGAATAACTCCATAACACTTTGCCCGACCCGGGAATTGAATCCAGGATCTCATGGTCAGCAGACGCACCTACGACCAGCGAGACAGTTAAAATTATTATTAAGTTATTGTGCCAATATTTCATGGCAATTATAACACTGACAGTACTTGAACACAGTTTTGACGTGCTTATAGTAAAATGCGCGTTGAGAAAACTACTAATAGAATCAGTTTCCACTAAATAATCTTAAAACATTCCTAGCACAAAAAACCAGTAAAATTCCGTTCCAAAACACAAAAGCTTACGGAAAAATTCCAGAATTCATAACACGTTTAAAGTGCACAAGTCATGGTGACACACTACGACACAAAGCCGGCTGAGAGGTGTAATTGGTAGCTAATCCTTGCCTTCGTCGGCAACCCGACGGATTGCTGGCAACACAATCCGGGTGTACGTACGGGGTTGCTACACTAAAGTGGTGGCGCAGCCGGGAATGGAATAATTGGTATGGTGGAGGATTTTTTGAAAGTGAGGAAGGTTTTATGTTTTTTTATTTTGTAAGTTTTTAGTTTACTTAAACATAGGTTAAAATATACTAGGTTTTACCTAGTTATTATGCATATTTGTATTTGCTTGAGAGCTTGACACCTACTAGAAGGATTGATCCACAACATAAAGAAAAAAAACCATCCAAGTGCGAGTCGGACTCACGCATGAAGAGTTCCGTACCTACCATCGTAGTAGGGGAGTCGTTAAATTAATTTATTTTTCTTTTTATTGTTCGTTGTTATAGCGGCAACAGAAATACACAACCTATTACGGATCATGAGAGACAGACAGATGGACGGACAGACGGATGGCTGGACGGCCGGACGGACATACGGACAGACGGACATACGAACAGACGGACGGACGGACAGCGAAGGCATAGTTATAGGGTCCCATTGGTTACCTTTCGGGTTTGGAACCCTATGAAGCCTTTACTCTGCACTGATATGGGCTAAAAATAATAATAAAAAAAACTGTAATACTGAAAATATTCCGAAAAAGAGACAGTAGAGCCTGACTGCATATTTTTGTAAGTCAAAGTCCATCGCACGTGGTTTGACTGCCAAGTTATACCTAATTTACTTTTAGGCCCATTCCCTACTTACTCCCTTATGAATATTCGGATCAAAAACAAAGAATTAGTGAATCCAACAGTGAGTGAAAAGTCAAAAATTTCAGGAATGTAAACGGAATAAAGCACCATAAGAAATTTGTGATCCTCCCAGACGGGAATGTTGGTTATAACAGACGTTCCTATTTCAACATTCTTTTAAACCGTTTTGCTTTTTTCGCCCAAATCGGCGAAGCGTGTATTCACAGTTTGGGGAAGTTTGATTTTCATCCATTGATTTCATTCTCCAAATCTTTGAATCCATAGTTGTTTTCATTTACTTTATTTTTGTCTCTCCTAGCAAAGTTGTGTGCTCGAACTCGGTAACGCCAATTATGGCCATTGGGAAGTATTTTTCAATTGGTTGGTTGAGAGCCATTAGCCATCTGCGCTCGTTGCTGTCCGATGAAGCAGCAAACAGATAATTTTATCCAAGACTATATCTAAGGCGACGATGAGATTTTCGTTAAAAAATTCGGTGGTTTTAAAATAGGTCTTTAATTTGTACTAGCATTTACCGCGGGCTTCGCTTACGTTAAGGTCTCGGAAATCATGTAGCCTCCCATGGGAGGCTACATGATTTAAGACCTATTTTAAAACCACCGAATTTTTTAACGAAAATCTCATCGTCGCCCTAGATATAGTCTTGGATAAAATTAAAGAACTTTTGGAATCGGATTTATCGAATCAGTAGTTCTGAAGATTATCGCTTTCATAAAAGTAGATTAATTTCCTGTATCTATATTTATATCTTTATAAATTCTTTATGTAGACGACCAACTTTATTCTTATTTTTATCTACATCCATATATAAATTCCTACACAAAAAATAATTGTGAAACGGTCTCCTATGTTTAAGGCAGTCTTCTAAACACTGGCAGCCCCACGAACCCACATTGTTAGTATATGCGGAGCAGTATTATGTAGCTACCAAGTTTATGATGTGCGTTGATTCTCGTAGCCTGATGCACGGAGTAAATCTCCCGTTTACGACGGATTTCGGCTTAATCCGTTGTTCTTTAAGACTCTCGGGATTTGCACAGAGCCTCGCAAACACTCTGTTTATTTTGCACAGAATTAATATATACTTAAACTAGTTTGTCTCAGTACTTAGTTTGTGAATATTTGAGTTATGTTTCGGATTGGTTGCTTCAAGTTTAATATTAGAAAGCTATGAAGGTTTGTTGTAATCGAGATAGTCATTAGGGTCCTTAAAATAGAGTGTCTATTGAAATGTTTAATTTCTCAGAAGCGTCTTTAATTTCCTTTCCACTAATATAGGGACCACTAACGGATCTATCATAATTACCCAGTACTAACTAGGTTGTGGAGGTCGGATACGCAGTCGCTCCATGTAAAATACTGGTATTCAGCTGAATCCGCTAAGACTGAAAGCCGACCCCAACATAGTTGCGAAAAGGCTGGGCAGATGTTTGTCTTAATGAAAATAAACATAAAATTCACAGTTCCCGTCTTAGTCATTCCTTTACTTTGTATATTGTTTGCTCTTACACAAGTTGATATAATATATCAGGTGCTTTTTGCGGAATTTCATTGTCAAAATATTAGTTGAAGAAAAGGGTCCTTCATTCTTCCCGGCCTACTCGGGCCGTTTGTTTGTGAAAAGCCGGGGAAGGTTCCAAACAATTGCCGAAATGTTACAATATTTCACATTTGTTTGTGAGGCTGACTTGTGATGTTTTGACGCGAATATTATTTAGTTTTCTGTGATTTTGGCTCAGCAATGGTTTTTCATAAACCGTTTTGGATTTCTTTACCGCATACTCTATCCAAATATCTCACCACTTACTAAGCATTATCGCGTTGCTAGGTAAAATTCTGGTTTTGAGCTGGATCTAGTTAGACTGTAAAGCGACTTCAATATAATTGGGATTAGGCTTGGTAGATGATGCTAATCTTCTTCTTTCGTATCGATGTTACGACTTATCAAATTCCTGGGGCCCACGTTAATCGTCTGTAGCGATGCTGATGTAAATATTTGTGAATGGTGCAGCAATAATATTTATCTCATTACTTTATCAAAGACTTCCCTGACTACCATTAAATGAATTTCAACTTCCGCCAATAGCGAACGATACATGTTCCTTTGAAACAATCCCGAACGGAAAACATACCAATGATTGATTGATCCTGAGAAAACGTTGAAAATTCTTGATTGAATAAATCTCTCTGTATCTTTTTATTGGAAATTTCCTTGACAAGTAGGAAGTATTACTTCGAAATTCAATTTGGATGAGCTGGGAGCTATTCTATGGAAATTCAAAGTTCATTGTGAAGAGTCTGGTTAACTAGAATAGAATAGAATATTCTTTATTGTACTCCAAAATTGAAACAACAGTTTTAGAATATTGCTTCGTCTCTGGTTGCAATGGTGGGTCTTATCGCTGTTAGTGATATTTAGCTAGCAAGTTAGGACAAATACTAATGCCCGTTTGCTAAAGCCTTAGTTAAAACGCACTGTTAGATTTTAATGTCAACGGTTGAAATCTCAACAGTGCAATGATATTAAGCTGCTCTCAAAATAATGAAGGAAAACCTATTGACGAAATTATGTGCTAGATCCGAAAAATTCGAAGACTTGTTACTTCCCCAAACCCACATTGAGCCCGCGTGTCTCTCACAGAGTGGAGGCTTGTGTCCCAACCGTGGGAACGTTATAAGCCGGGAATGGCGAACCAATGGCACGTGTGCCATAGATGGCACGACACGCGACACAATATAGAGGGCACGTCACCGATTCTAACTACATTTTCATCTACCTACATCTATAACCGGGCACGTCGACGATTCGCAAGTCGCAAGCCCAGTCGTCGACGTGCACGGTTGATGTCAATAGGCCTGCCCCTAGTATATGGGACCTTAACATAACTGGCGAAATGTAGGTGTACTATTAGGTACACCTCTGCCTTACCCTACGAGAATTACAGTCCTGATGTTATGTTATGTTATGCCTGCGAATTTTCAGATGAACTCCATGAAATACTCACTTAAAAACCGTTTGGCAAATGACTACAGTTCAGCATACATTCTACTAAAAGTAAACTCTTACACTTACTAGCCCTTCGACCGCGACTTCGGCCGGAAAAATTGTGATAGCTCGGTTAATATATATATGAGCACCCTCGAATAATGTGGCTTTCGGCCAGGGAAAGAATTTTTAGAATTGAATCATTAGTTCCAGAGATTACACCCTAATACAAACTTACAACGAAAATATAATTTTATAAAATTATAAATAATATTATTAAATATTATTTGTCATCCAATCTGCAACAAGAGAAGTCACATTAATGTTAATTTAATTAGAATTAAACGTATAACTGGAATAATTATTACCAAACAGTGCAAAATGTATTTTTTTGGTAGCAAATAAAGAGTTTTGAGTCGATAATACTTAGTTATTTTCTTAATAATCACAAAGTTAAAATTATTTGACGGTACGTCAAAAATGGCACGTCGATCCATAAAACTTCGCCACCCCAGTTAAAAGCTGATTAAACTAATAATATTTCAGCATTCATTTAACTATTACCTAGCATACACTCTTAGGGCTGTGTTCAGTAACACAGGCCTAAGACTGTATGTGATATACGAAAGCTTAGATTCCAGCGTGTAGTCCACTGGACGTAGGCTCACAAAAGCTCTACTAAGAACGGCTTACCCTCCACAGGTTATACACAAGCTTCCCACCCGGTAGTTCCCGGCATTTACCAGATGTACTCTGTTACTTATAGTACCACAGCGTTAGTACCAGTGCGGTAACTACAGCACCCTGAATAAAAGATTGTAGTGTTTGCGTCGGGACGAACAAAGGTGGGTTTCTTGGTTAAAATGTAGGTAATTGTTACGTTAGAGGTGACATTTTCATTGCATTCCTTGAGCAGAAGTCTGAAAAGGTGAAATTAATTAATCGTTTAATTAGGTAGGTTCAAGAATCTGTGGCGCGTGGTGAAAATCGGAACTCATGCCATTTTTTTTATCCCAATCAATGATACTTATTGTACACAAGATATGTTACGTTCATAGTTACCGACTCACTTTGTTACTTTGTTATATACATACCTATAGTGCAGCTCCTGGCTCAATAAGAACAGCCGCTCGGGTCGATCTTTATGTTAAGCCGTGCTTACCTAGGTTGGTCCGTGGATGGGTGATCACCCATTACTTACCGAGTTTCCTCCGTGCCTCGGAAAGCACGTTAAGCCGTTGGTCTCGGCTGTCATTTATACATCTTTGGCAATCGTTACAGTCAGTGTCCCGAAAGTCTGACTACCAGTCTTACCAAGGGGTATCCAATTACCTAGCACTTACTGGGTTGTGGAGGCAGTCGCTCCATGTAAAATACTGGTATTCAGCTGCATCCGGTTAGACTGGAAGCCGACCCTAACGTAGTTGGGAAAAGCCTAGGCAGATGATGATGAAGTGCACACATGTGCATGAATAGTCCAAAAGATAGGATACGCACGTAAGTAAAAGAGATAGATATCATTTGAACGATTCAAATATTTTGTCGAAGCACCGATTGTGACTTTCTTGACGCACACTAAAGACACGACGTCCCAATTGGGACGACTTCGAGTCCCCCCAATACGCGCGCTAGTAACATATCTGCCTCATTTTATCATTGATCCCAATACAATTTCAGATAATTATGCTTACCAACAAAGACCCTTTTTAAGTGTTATTCAAGACCCAGAAGAGCACTGTGACAATTTTATGACAGGTAAACCAAATCAACAATATTTTTGCTAGTTTATTTACAGAACAAATAGTTTCCTTACTCACAGAATTCGATTAACTTTTCTACTGGACACAACTTAAAATATGACTAATTCAGAACATAAACGTTCTTTATTTTACCACCAGGCCAGATAAACCAAACCTCACAAAAGTGCCTAATTAATATAAAGTTAAAGGGTCATTACCGTTAATTGACATCTGTGAGTGCGGGGGTAAGCCATTTATTTATATACTGTATGGTATATTTTCCTCGTTTTACTTTTGCGCTCACACTTGACATAAATATAAGTTAGAATGTGACATTTTGGGTAGGGCCAGTGTTACCAATTTGAAAAATCGTTGTCGCTGGCACTTTTCTTGCTTATAACGTTTTATGTATTCATTTTTTCTTTCAATTAACTATGTACATCAACAATTATAAACAAGACAACATAATATCACGCTTGTAATCCTCGAAGGGTTAGGCAGAGGTGTACTTAACAGTAGGTACACCCACATTTTGCCAGCTATGTTTAAATACCAAGTAATAGGCTTTGAGCCCATTTCCATCAACAATTCGTTGCGCCCACGCAACTCCAGACTCCGTGGCTGCTACTGAGAAATTCCTGATGGAAAAACCCAATAACTTTTTGCCCGACCTAGGAATCGAACCGATCTCAAGCTCAGCAGTCGCGCTTGCGACCACTAGACCAGTACAATAAAATTACCCTATTCTCTCACTTATGAAACATTAAAAGATGGTGGATGTGAGGTGCACGGTTCGGATTGGCCGTTTTCTATGGAGAAGAACCGGCTCCATGGCATGGAATAAATTCTTCCTTTCATCCTATATAAATAGTTTTGTTTTTTGTGTATTAGATTATTATTATAGCTAGCCCATATTGTCCCACTGCTGGGCAAAGGCCTCCCTCCATTCCTTCCAACGGTCACGATTCTGTGCTACTATTTTCCAATTGTCAAGGAAGACATCCAGTTCGTCCCGCCATCTCCTTCGTGGTCTGCCGTGACCCTTGTCACTGTTTTAGCACCAATCCTGAGCTTTACGGGCCCACAGTTCGTTCGGCATGCGTCAGACATGTCCGGCCCAGTCCCATTTAAGTTGGGCAGCCTTTTGGGCCACGTCAACGATTTGCATTTGATGATGAACTCATGAGCGCAGTGTAGTGTTTCGAAAATGATCTGTTAATTTTACACCTAAGATACTACGCTCCATAGCACGTTGGCAAACCTTGAGTTTCGACTTTTGGATGTTAGTCAAAGTTAAGTTTTTGTTTAAAAGAAGAAAAGAGAAAATAGAGAAGTATATTCTTATATTGTATGTTAGATTTAAATTCGTTATTTGCTTTAAATTTTTAAGTATTCTATTTTGTCTTCTTCTTTCACACACTATGTCTACATTTCTTTTTTCAACTCTCCTTTCGCAGGTATGCTGGAAGAGATTTCTTTATTTGTGTGTTTAGTGTGTACATAAATTGTTAAACAAATAAATAAATAAGAAATTAAAAACATCTAGAACAGTAATGTATGGACGATTTCCCAATTTCGTGAGAGCCACCCGTATAATTCATAAGGACTTTAAGGAGATACAATAATAAGCAATAAATCTGAATAATCACGGAACGGATTTGTTTATCACAGTCTCCGACTTCGAATGAGAACGTTCAACTTGAAGTTATCAAATTATATAAAGTCGAGAGCTTGTCGTTTTTGTTTGGCAAGTAATTAAAAGTTGTCTTTCTGTAGCAAAATAATGTTGTTGCCTATCTTCGGCCCTATTATAATTTAGATCTAAGACCCCGCCGCGTAGGGCTCAAAATGTTATCATCAACAGCCTAGTCCATTTTTGTGTTATTTTTAGGGTTCCGTACCTACCTCAAAAGGAACCCTTATCACTTTGTTGTCCGTCTGACTGTTTGTCAAGACTCTTTTTCTGAAAGGCCCTCCAATTTAGAATAAAATAGAATGTTATTATATTGTTTAAACAATTTTAATATATGTATATTAAAATTGTATTTTAATTTTAATATGTACATTAAAATTGTATATTTTTGGCAAAAATAAAATGTCTACAAGTATGTCCTCCGGTTTTCTAACTATTTCACGTTATCATTGTCGTTGATTGTTAATGGTTAAGAGTTAAGAGACACACACAGGTTAATACAGATAGCGACCAATTTAGTGTACCTAACCAAGCCGTCCTGATTTCGAAATCACCCGGCAAATTGGTATGTATTTACATATCTCTAACGATACCTTTTTTTTTTTTTTTTGGGTGGGTGGGAAATCTTCAAATGACTCCTCCCGCTCTGGGCGGAGCGGAAGGGAGTGTCGGACTCTTACTGACTAAAAACCACCCATGTTCCTTCATTGGCCCTTTATGTTCCAGGGCCGCGGTATCTCTTTCGAACAGTCCCGCAGCCCTGGCAGGCACCGGCCCTTGCGGGCCCCTCCCGTTTGCTGACAACTCTTTGAGGCGCGCGTGGAACACGAACGCGCCGTCGACACGGCCTGCCCGTCGTCATACGACGGACGGACGGCGAGCTAGCCCATTACTCACCGTACACAGGCCCGCGCCTACGGTGGCCGAGAGCCATCACGGCGTGGCCCCCGACGCCCGGTGCTTCTCCCGCGGCGGCTGGGACGTGAGGAGGTTCTCTCCCTCTCACGTTCCGCCGCCTCCTTCGCTAGCATGACTGCTTCGCAGAAGGAGGCGACGGCTTCCCATTCCCTCTCGCCCCGGACCATGGCTTGAACCAGGGCCGGACGCCGGCGCGTTCGTGTTCCACGCGCGCCTCAAAGAGATGTCAGCAAACAGGAGGGTCCCGCAAGGGCCGATGCCTGCCCGGGCTGCGGGACTGTTCGAAAGAGATACCGCGGCCCTGGAACATAAAGGGCAAAAGAAGGAACATGGTTTTTAGTCATTAAAAATCTGACACTCCCTTCCGCTCCGCCCAGAGCGGGAGGAGTCATTGATTTCCAATCCGAAAAAAAACAAAAACAAAAAAAGGTTGAATTCATGCAATTGGATCGCCATTTCCTACAATCCATCTCACGATATAACTGCATGATGAATTGAGAGGTTAAAGGCGCAAAGTGTAGGTAGTTATTTTTGTGGGAATCAAAAGATCGGGATTATTGAGATAAAATATATAGAGGTAAAAGGGTTTATAAAACCAACAAGATCTGGTCATTTTGACGCGAATCCCGTGTAGTATGGACGAAATTTGGTCGCGCCGATTCTGTCAACTAACTTATAAGGAGGTGTTCAGACTAGCGTGGCGCGAATAGTCGCGTCCTAATCATTAAAACAAGCGATACGCGCTTATATATACCGCATCTCGAGCGGGATTTACCTTAGTGTGGCTAGAGCTTTACCATAGTTGGTACAGACGCCCGTACATCAAGCTACCCGAAGCTGTCAAATTTTCCCAATCTGAACCTAATGCTTTAGCGATATAGTTGAAAATTAATTAAAGAAATTTGACAGATAGCTTGATGTGCTGTCGTCTGTACAACCAATGGCTTTAGTCCAACTAATGATGTCACAACCTTATTTTACGATAGATACTTTAATCTATAAGAGTAGTTTTATTAACGAAGCTTCGAAACACTCTGATTTATTGACCACTTTAACGCCATGTTTACGCTCTAATACAAACAGCATACAGGATTTGGCTGTAAAATACGAAGAAATCGAGTTAATGTTCAATCAAACCGACAGGACTGGACTCCGGACTGGCTGCGGACACCGGATTTTGACAGATACTGTTAGACACATTACAGTACGCACGACGATCAAGCCATACCTACAAATCCATTATAAACGGATCTCTCACTGTACGGGAAATTTATGCAAAACGAGGTCATCTTATACTGGAAATATACAGCTTGATTCGCTGTGTGTACCTTCTTTATACATATATCCGGTGTCCTGTGTCCGGTCCGGTATACCTGTCTCATGCTGAAATCTGTAATCATTACCTAACGATATTCCTATCACTATCGCACATCTGTCAAACAACAATTGCAAGACAGAGACGGGAACATGTCTAAGTCTAAGCACGAGCTATGTCATCTTTGTAGATATTGACATGACAGTCTCTTCCTAAACCTCGATCTGTCATATTTACGCTGAAATTACATAAAGAAAGTATTTGGGACACCCTGTTGTGAATCAAAATGGCGGAGTAATTCGGGCCATGCTAATGTTCTTTTTACGATTTGTTGTGTAAAACGCGAACTCTTGATGTGGAGCCAGCTGTAGCGTTTTTATCTGCCTATTGGTATACCGACGCCGAAATAGATTCCATTTGATGTATTGACGCTAGCTTCTGGATATAAATTAGCCTTTTTTATCTTGGAATTGCGAGTCGGTTATCGTTTTTAGTAGACAATTGTATTAAATTTTTTGATTTATAGTTTATTTTAATTCTGCCTCGGGTTGAATTTTTATTCTGATGAACTTTTTCTTGTAAAAATATACCCTAATTATATGTTCTAGGGTACATTTTACCTTGGTTGCAGATGGAAACTACAGAATGCCACCCGCTTCTGTTCTTACACACCTTTTGCTTCATCTTCGTTCATACATCTGGGTCATAGACCCAAGCCCAGTTTTTCATGCTTTGCACCAAAAACTAAAATTTGCAAGATTCCCTGATCCGTTAAACAATCATCATTCCTAAACGAAGTGTCGCTGGCACAAATTACAAAATAATATCTAAGTTGAGAACGATTTTCTTATTAGGGTGCGTCCACCATTCGCGCGCCATCACTCCAGACTTCGGGAAGGATCGGCTCTCGTCGGGAATGCTCGGGGTAATTGAAATCCGTCATACCGCCGCATATGACAAATGACAGGCTGTCGACCGCTGCCCGTACTGCGGTGGTTGTCAAATAAAACGGTATTGGTCACGTTAAACGGGAAACTAAAGGAAAAAAGAGGCAACAGGAAATGTTACTCACTGTTTTCTTGTCGGTGGAATTATTGAAAGTTTTCCTTAAAGGTTGGTACGGAGACTGGAATGTTGACCTTTTCCAGAGATCATGTTATTTTTACTCCGTAAGAAAGAGGAATTACTTACATAAAAAAAGAAATTTAGGTATCTACCTTCATAGCTTATTTTGCTTGTTTAGATATCGGTCTACAACTTGCCCACGCCTGGGACCCTGGCCTCCTCTCTATGAGAGGCAGTTGGCCATTGTCCACCACTCGGGCCAAGTGCGGGTTGGTAAATGTCATGAGTCAAATGTCTTCGTTTGGTGAACATGCTGTTTTCTCCCAATGTTTTCCTTTACTGTCCCGAGAGTAGAGATGGCGAAATAAATTATAACAACCTCGTAGTAAAAAAGCAGTTTTAAATAAAACATACGAGTACATAGGTATGACGTAGTTATTTTCGTATTCTTCTCGGCAAACCTTTTTAATTGATATCATGGGGGTGCATAAAAAATAACAACTCTGCCATCTCTGGGAGTCCGCCATATTGGTTTTACAATGACGTAATAGCTAACCATGCATTGTCATCCAAACTAAACGTGTATGCAAAATTTCAGCTCAGTCGGTTGAGGATAACTGTTTAGAAATTCAGTTGCAAGATTTAACCTAAACAAACATTACAAGTTAAATAAAAGCGTGTAAATAAAAAAGTAAAATTGTCTATTTACCCAAACTTATTTTTCTATAAAATACTCCAATACAATTCCCAACAAACATAAGCAATAAAAGCACTGCACTTTATGGGTTCATTCCGTCGTTTCGTGCAAATAGAACCGTTCCGCAGAATAAAAATAAATTTTACATTTTAGTTTTTTTTTTAATATACCTGAGTTTCTATTGTCACCAAATTCGTTTAAAGTGGAAGGCACGTTATTATCTTGTTTATTCACTGAGAAAATGACAATTGAAATTTAACAACTGGAGGGTAATGAAAAGTGAAAGGATTGTAATGAACTAGGGCGCGATGGTAGTGATGTAAGTCAGTAATAGGGTCTATATTTACAGAACGTCGAATAGCTTACACTGCGTTGCTCCTTCAAGAATTTCACATGCAGATTTTTTAAATTATCATTCAGTACCTTTTCTGTTTCTTCACACCTCTCTTCTTAATAAACTCTCTTTTCCCCCCGGCAACCCTACAGTTTGTGTCTTCTTCAAAAATGAAAAAAATCTGGTAAATCAAATGACTGGATTTGATTTACCAATATTTGTTTTGTTTCTTCTGCAATATTTTTCTTTCTTCGGGAAAATGGTAATTTATGAAGCAGCTTATATTTTCTCAATCTTTTATCATCTTTGATAACCGTAGGTATCCACAAAGGACATGGCCGGAATTTGTATAGAGCTGTGCCCTTACAAAAAATATTCATGTACATTGACATACAGTACGTCAAATTAAAGCTTACAGGTGTGTAATCATAATAGTTTAAGTTTTATGATCAGAGAAGAAGCGAGAGATACTATAAATAGGGTACAAAAAATGTGCCTAAACATTTTGAATAGCAATGATCATAAATTCCGAAACGAAACAATACGAGAAATGCTATTACCAATGGATTTAAAGGCCGTTTCTTCACTATCCGACACGACATTTCAAATCGAAGAAGAGCGAGTACTAGTTGTCTACAGATATTTCTGGATATTATGACTTCCAAGCGACCCAAGCGACTAGCAAAAAATATACAATTGGATAGGCAATAAAACACTAAAATGGTATTTGGATTTTTATTTAAGAATATCTAATTAGGTAGGTAGTATATATACCTACATTTGCAAAAGTATAAAATATAATTATCTACTTCTACTTCTTTTACAGACGTTTTAAGCAAAAACATCATTGCAATTACTCAGACAAGACACATTCATTGTTTTCATCCACTTTTAAGTCCTTTCAAGTCCGATTAGCGTGGGGTCAAGTTAAAATATCCAATACAAAAACGAAAAAACAACACAGTATTACGTGATAAGATCAACGCAAGACTGCACAGATAGTTTTGAGCTCTTTGGTTTTGAGCGTAGAAACGTCAAAATAACTCTAAGATATTTGGATACACACTCTTGAAAATAAATATTTGAATATATTCATCAAGACGCGCGGCAGGTCGAAAAGTGGTGTCTGCGATAATCGTGAAACCGCTAACTTTTTAAGGTACCCCCGCAATACAATTTGACAGTCACAGGTGTTTTACATACATTTTAGTCTGATCTTCAGGCGTAATTCAGATAGATACAGTGTTTGTCTCATGCGTGTATCCAAACGTAGATGCATTTTGTATTGCATTCAATGAAACAAAACCACAAAAAAACTATTAACACACATATTATTTTGAGATTTTTTGTCGCCTGTTCTAGAGATATGTAATTGTTGCGATTAATTTTTATTTATTTTAGGAGTAACTTTAATATAATAATAATTAGTGTACATTACGAATTATGAATTGATTCTGAGGGCAGGATTCGGCCATGTCCTTTCCTCATGTCTTTTTTAGGCATAATTTTATAGCTCTTGCAAATTTCGAGTTACAGTTTCGCTAAAGGGCAGTTGTTTTTTGACTTCTTCCTTCTTCTCTGGTCTTACCTCTATACCTTCCCGCAAAAAAATGGAGGGGACGGAAGGTAATGAAGTGGAGATGAATGAGAAATTCTAACATTTTGTTTAATAATTTCATTACCGAATACATTAGCAACTCGATAAGAAAATAGGATCAAAATCAATTTGAAAGCCAAACATATTTAGTATTTATAATAATTTGTTTACTACAGTACCTTGTGAAATAGAAGGAATGTGATGAAATTATTTCTGGACGAAGCACTACCAACAATGCGAAGATTGCAAATAATTATGACAGCGATAGGCGTACGTCCGCTTCACTCTGTTTGACGCTGCTGACTGACCAGTATAAACACGTTGTGACCTGCACTATATTAGGGACCGAATAAACCACTACAAAATTACGAAGTTTCCGAGTACGGATGGCGATGATGTTTTTTTTGTGACAATTAGAAAATATAGCTTTTTTTCTACTATTACTAAGTTATTGTTATTTTTAAAATACTTAGAGAATAGGTCAGGGGTTTGGATCTTACAAACCGTATTAATTAAAGCTATCAATTCGAAAGTAGACAAATAAGCATGAAAACATACGCCGAGGTCCCTAGTTGGAAACAGAGAGGAATGAATTTAGACGCAGTTTTATTAGTTTATTAAATAAAATAACGAATCAAAATGTAATATTATCGATACTCCTTTTAAAGTGACTATGTCTTTACCCATTCTGGTTAAAAATAAAAATAAAAAAAATGAAAACCATGGGTAAATTAGTCTGGAAATCGTTTTTGCACGAAACTACGGAACGACCCGGTAACTGACCAAATAAAACAATCACAGTTGTTTATTAATATTGTTTATTTGTGTACATATACCAATTTACATAGCGCTCGCAAATGGCGTAGAACAAATATTGATAGGCGAAGCAATAAGCTGTAATTAATTAAATTAATAAAAATCGAATGCAGCCTGAATACTGGGTTAAAGGATAACGTAATTACATGTAATAAAGAAAGTACTTACATAACGGCATGAGCCGTAAGCACACATTTTGTATAGTCCCAACCAACCCTGATTCAGTGGGCACTTACATGGTACTATTGGTTTGTTGGGAAATGATTGCAACCAATCAGATTATAATTATCTACTTATGGAGCGAAAACAAAAGAAGAGTTACTCGTGTTAGTAGTTAGCAGTTTCAAAATCATTGCACTTCAACTTCAAGTCTTCTACTTAGGTAGGGAGTGACCGAACTTATCTACGCGAATTCGCTTTGAGCCGATCTGAAAGACCTTGCAAGCAAGATCCAAGATCTTTGCAAGTGTTTTTTGTTATTTTGGAAGATTAAGGGTACCTCTGTATAACTCCATGTTTTCATTTTTGAATGTTTTTATTGATATTTTGATGATTTTTTAAAATGATTTTTTCAATGTTTCTTTACAATTTTTATTATTTTATTCGTCTCTATTTATTATTTACTATTATTATTTATTGTCATATTTTATTTTCAGGATACAGTTTTCAGTAGATGCATTACATGTGTTTGTGTTATAAAGTGCATCTAGGATGCTTGTGATAAGAGTCAATATAAAAAATCTGCTTGGTTGTCTAGATTCCGCACGGGATATTACCTGGCCTTTAACGAATGTATGGAAGGCCACTATTGTACATCACTTTCATGTCCAAAAAGGCTCTTAAAATTATGTTCCTCAGTGAAAGTTTACAGGCATAACGAATTTCAATAGGATATGCAAACAAATGTTGTTGCACATGCTAAAAATTATGACGAGACAGTTAAATCCACGATCCACGTTGCCTTTATTTAAATACTTCCCCAGAAAAAGTTCTCAACTACCCACAACACTAGTCCAACCACTTTTATTCCGTGAGCCGACATGTCAGGACAGATGTAAACATAAATTCACCACATTCTTGGGGCCCGGTCGTGGCCGTCATTTGTCATCCGCGCTGGATGCCGTGTAGTCCACGGTCCACGAGTGCGAAATACTTTGCGTTTATTATGAGTTATATTATAGAGCTTGGTTGGGAAATTTCTGTATTTTTGATGATTTTAGTTTCGTGACTATCTTGCTTTGGTGAAGGAAAATATCGTGAGGAAACCAGTTTGTCTGAGAGATATTTATTGACGGCATGTAAAGCCAAGACTGAGCTCCATGGGCGGCATAAATCTCTGACAACAGGGTAGGCGTTAACTACACTATAAAGAAGAAGAAGCTAGTAGGTAGGTACATACATCTAGCTTTACGGTCCACTGCCCACAATCCTTTCAAAACTTTATTACAGATGAGAAAACGCATTTCAACCCTTTTAAAGCTTAAAGGAATAACACAACACACTGCACACTCTTTTCAAAAATTCTTGAAATGCATAGCAATAAGAGTCCTTTGACGGCTTTTGTCAGTCATAAGAGGGTAGTAAAAAGGCGGTTAAATCTAAAACCATAAAGTGAGTATGTTAATGGACACTTTCAAGCTTATCTAACTGTTGTCGTAGCTCTGAAATAGTACCATAAAGCTATTTTCATTCAAGTTTTCATTATGAGTTGCTAATTTGGTCTAGACTTTGATGACTGGGGCTGCTGGGTCGGTAAGTAATAGTCATAGCGGTAATAGAACTAATGGGTCTGTGAATTAAGCAATTAGCTGGATGAGTAGCAATCGTTAGGCAATAAGATGACACTAGATAAGGGAACTTGTTTCTATTCTTTTCTTTTTTAACAAACGATACAGGAGAAATTCCTGCTAATTTCTCCTGTATCGTGAGTGCGTTTATAAAAATTTAAACTCACATACAGGAGGAGCTCGTGGCTAAATAAGAACAGCCGCTCGGATCGATCTTTAGGTTAAGCCGTGCTTACCTAGGTTGGTCCGTGGATGGGTGACCACCCATTACATACCGAGTTTCCTCCGTGCCTCGGAAAGCACGTTAAGCCGTTGGTCGCGGCTGTCATTTGTAGATCTTCGACAGTCGTTACAGGTAGTCAGTGGCCCGAAAGTCTGACATCCAGTCTTACCAAGGGGTATCGTATTACCCAGTACTAACTGGGTTGTGGAGGTCCGACAGGCAGTCGCTCCATGTAAAATACTGGTATTCAGCTGCATCCGGTTAGACAGGAAGCCGACCCCAACATAGTTGGGAAAAGGCTAGGCAGATGATGATGATACACCAACAGCCAGATCCGGAACAACTACAATCAGCGTTCCGCAATTTCCTGGATCAGTCAATATAATTGTAGATAATCTGTGTTGGTGCTGTGATTTCCCGGTTTATGCTAGTCTCGTCCAAAAGAACAGGTATAGATACATGCAACAATAGGTGGAAGAAAGCGTCAGTGCTGATGATAATAATGTTGATCTTCTCTTCTTCTTTATCGTGTGGTTAGTACCTAACCCCTTTTTTTTTGGGATGGGAAATCATCAAATGACTCCTCCCGCTCTGGGCGGAGCGGAAGGGAGTGTCAGACTTTTACTGACTAAAACCCATCCATGTTCCTTCTTGTACCCTTTGTGTGGCCCTGGTGTCAGAGTTTTTATGCCACCTATGGGCCGCTAACTTAGCTTTACATGCCGTCAAGTTATATCTCTTAGGCATGCTGTTACTCATGATGTTTTCCTTCACCGAACCAAGTCATACTTATACAATATGCATGTTATGTTGATGATCTTTACGTAGACCAACAAAGTTTTGAATCAGTTTTAGACTTAAATGCATCGCAAATAAACACCAGCACAACAACTCTGAAACTCATCCTTTAAAAATTACAAACGTAACATAAAAGAAATTTTAACAATTTGATCCAAAATCTGGCAGTAATTATAATAATCTGTGTTACATTAGCGTAACAATGATCATTGTTTCAAGGTATGTTGTTAAAGTTTCAAAGAAAACTTTTAATAGGCATGAAGTTACGGGGAATTGAATATAACTCTGTAATTGTTATATCAAGCCTGTTTCTGAGGTAATAGCGTCGTAAAATATTCCTCTTCTTGATATTATTTTGGGGGAAAATTTTTGCTTTAAACTTACACAATTTCGCCACTGATATAATTACCTAAGGGAAGTAGCCACTTCTTTGTGAGTTGTTACCTACTTATCTACAACTTTTTAGTTCAATAAAAGGTAATGTTTGATTTGATTTAAGATTTTAAGTTTGGGTTGAATTTTCTAGGTAACGTTTGTGTTTCCTTCGCGGTTTTTTTTTTCATTTTCTCCCTGTAGATAGGTTTTGTTTTGGCAAACTGACCCAAGACAAGACCTCCATATTTTATCACCTAAATCCTTGACTTTATTGCTAGAGGTTGCTTGAAACTTACTCTTTTCTTATTTTTTGTCCCTACCTTCTCGCTTGATTTTCTCTTATATTTTATTTTGCTTTACCTACACCATTCTGTTCAAAAATAAGAAACTTATTTTACAAACACTTTTACATAGTTTAGGATTCACTCGCCCAAAAGTTCTCATTCATCATCTATTTAACATTTTCTTAACTATATGGTTGGCTTGCAGTCCAGTATGTTAAATCGAAGTCCACAGACCAGTGATAGTCTTCCTATCTGACCTCCACCAATAATTTTTTTTTGGGACAAGCCCTCCTCACTAGTCCCAAACTAATGCAACTCATGAAAGCCAGAATCAACAGCAGCAACCACCAGAAACCGCCGAGATTATTAAGCTCTACGAAGTCCTCGAGAAACAATTTAACTGTCTTGGATCCCGCAACGAAATTAATCAGAAAAGAATCGCGGAGGAGTAAGAAAAACATAATTTCCACTTTCTTCCACATCAAGTGGAGACAGAACAAAATACGGCCAATAGGTACAAAGGGACGTTTGCAACTGGGATAAGCCTAGTTGCCTAGCACCGCGCATAAATATTATCATTAATATGAATGGGTCCTAAGTTGTGAGCTGGTATTTGATTGCAATAAATAGGTATGGCAAAAACGCTTCAACGCACGGTAATTTGTTCTAGTTTCTACAAGGTCCGTATAGTAAATAACTCCGTAACCTATACACTATCCAACATAATATTGCGTTCATTCTGCCAAATATACTACCATAAAATATGATGTGCAGATTGTTCATATTTGCAGTCAAATTTAGAACATTGACAACTCAGTTACTGGTAGACTTGCTGTCACACTTTCGTGCTACAATGGCCTAATTTCTGGGGTTTCGTTATGTAATGTGTAAAACACCCATCCACGGACCGACCAAGAATCGAGTCGCGCTCCGTTAGACCCATATTATTGGTTCACATTCATCCTTAATCAACTCAAACATGATATGACATAACATTGCAGCTATCATCCTGTCCCTTAAATAACTCTAACAAAGAAACTAATTAATTTCAAGTGCCGTCAAAACACTTCATCACCGGTTAACTCAGATGTCACACTTAATAACGAATTGCTGGCTTAGCTCTCACATAAAGTAATTCACGACAATTTGGGCGTTTCCATTTCATACGCAGATCGCGTTTCGTATAATGCTACATCATTTATAATCGTTGAAAGAGTATGGAGACGTGGCATAACACGAATTGACGATGTTTATTTGTTTTTGTCATATTATTTGGCACACTTTTTGTCTACAATTTTTAGACATATCTCACATATCTACAGGGCTACAAGAACCGTTTTGCGCTCAAATGATTCTATCAAGGGAGCGCAGAAATACTTTTTTGAAATAATTGAAAAAAGTTGAGGCATTATTTTGTTCACACGCCAAAATATCCTTGCACAGCTAAAATTAGATAAGTATGACACACCATGGCTTAATATAGCTATAAAGTAAGTTGCGGGTCATGGACCTCTGTAATTTTCCGTTTAATAGAGGTCCACAGCCATGATGGACTTTGAAGTGTATTCAATGTATTGTAAGTAATAACGCAAAAAATATTATAAGTAGCTTCTTACCACGTTTTTAGACATCTTATACGGTGCGAGGAAAAGAAGAGTTGCCAAATATGTATTATCCTTTTTCTTTTCTTTTTTTTTTTTTTTGGTGGGTGGGAAATCATCAAATGACTCCTTCCGCTCTGGGCAGAGCGGAAGGGAGTGTCAGACTCTTACTGACTAGAAACCACCCATGTTCCTTCTTTGCCCTTTATGTTCCAGGGCCGCGGTATCTCTTTCGAACAGTCCCGCAGCCCTGGCAGGCATCGGCCCTTGCGGGCCCCTCCCGAAATATGTATTATCCTGGGATCTCAATAAATCTACTTAGGTACGTACCAATTATTCTATGCATCATCATCATCAATATCTTGCCCTTGTCCCTGCATGTCTGTCTGTCTTTGGGGTGGACGCAGCATGTCTTCTTCTTCCATACTTCTATATTACTCGTCATCTCATCAGACACCTCTTTTCGTGCTATATCATTCTTCACACAGGCCATCCATCTTTTCTTTGGTCGTCCTCTACTCTTATACCCATCCACAGTCATACTCAAAATTTTCCTCACGACATTTTCGACATTCCTCCGCATCACACGCCCATACCACGATAACTGATTACCACACAACTTTTCAGTCACCGGCGCCACTTTCAGAATTCCTCTTATGTACTCATTTCTTATTTTATTCATTCGCGTAATACCACACATCCCCCTTAGCATTCTCAGCCCAATCATTCTATGCATACATATTGTGACTTTTCCTAAATTACACTAGGCTGATATTTTAAATTTTAATTTTTGTTCCAATGCATGTTAATATTAGTAAGGTTAGTTAAGAACGGTTTTCCCCTACCCTAGCAGGCAACATCTCTCTAAGCAACCTTTATGGTCGATGCAACCTTTGCAAATTAACCCATTAGGTATTAATAAAACGAAGGATTCATCTAAATGGATGCGCTACATGTGAACTTTGCTGTGTACTTTTGAAGCACTTATAGAGCGGGAAATCTACATAGTAATTACTCATCCCAACATTCTAAATGAGACGAAGATCGCGAACCCGCGAGTGATCTATAAAATATTCTATTTGACACCTCAGCCGCGGTGTTTGGCTGTGTACGTTACTGGAAAACAGACAGAGCCTGGGGAATTATGTGTATGTGACACGGAATAAATAATGAAGACGGGATTCGGTCACAAAGCGCAGCTCATATCGCGGCACCGAGGCTTAAAACTGTGGCGGCTGAATAAGCCGGGCTAAGGAATATTCTTGCCGTCTAAACGTACAATTTGAATGAAGTTAATTAGAACTTCATAATGTATTCGTTGAAGTAATTAATTGTATGCTGAGCTGAGGAAAGTATTTTTTTTTTTCAAATGACAGCTAGTGGTCTGAGAACAATGGCTAAACTGGGAGAATCAGTATTGCCAAAATTACGATACTTTCTCAAACCAATTAAATTGCATTTTCATTAATTGAAATATCACAATTAATGATTTTGTCAAAACATGTCTTGCAAAACTAAAAAAAGTACTCTATTAGTATTCAATGAAGACAATATTCTCATTTCCTCTTCAGCAAAAAAAACAGCTTTGTTTTATTTAAAATTTTAAATAAACACAATAAAAAATTAAAGTAGCTTCCGCTGTACACTTGGCGCCATCTAGTGTTGGTTAAACCATAGAAATAGTAGACAAGGTTAAGTTGGTGTTAGTGTCTCTTGAATCCTGCAGATGGCGTGTTGCTCAAACAAAACTAACTATGTTTTTCCTAATAAGATTTCCTTTTCATTAAAACACATAAATACTATGAAAAAAATTGTATTGTTATACTATGTTCAAGATATTTAAACTATGATAAATTATTTCTGAGTTTCACTGCCAAACTAGTAACCATGCAATCACACTTACAAAAGCAACAAAATGTCCGAAAGATTTATTGCCAACCCACCAAAATAAACGATGTAATCACGATTTCCGCCAAAAGATCTGAGAAAATATGCAAAACTAACACATGCTTCCTTTATTTACAGATCAAATACTTTTCCAACCAAAAATAAAGTTTGAAAAGCAAACAAAAAAACGCGTCCTCAATCACGCCCACAAGAAAAGTTGAGAGTGCTTCGAAAAACGCGCTGCGGGATTGCAAAGATCGATTTGGCGCTTAGCAAGTCGAGGTCAGTTGCATAAGCCACTTAAAAGTGTAGCTTGAACCGGGGCCGGCTAATATTTTATAAAAGTTTTCTAAAGTCCGGTGTGCTGTGTGCACTTTATTTCTTGAGGGTAACAATGGGTTGGTCGACATTGACAGATTACACTGCGGGCTCGCCTGTACCTCGGAAAGGAACGGCTAACTATTTATAAAGGTGTTATAACAATATGATGAAGTTGCTCTAGTTTCTGATAATTTCTTCGAGGTGTGTGGGTAGATTTTGCGATAGGAATTTGTTTGGGGTCTCAAGTCTCAACGTAAAAGTCCTACCTACCTACTTTCTTTCTAGTTCGCTATTCTATATCAATATTCCCCATATTCTGATTGGCCTGTTGGTCTAGTGGTTAGTGACCCTGACTGCTAGGACGGAGGTCGTGGGTTCGATTCCCACACAGGACAAATCTTTGTGCGATTAGTACGATTATTTGTTCTGTATCTGGGTATGTAATTTATCTATAATACGTAGAAATCTATAAGTATGATTATCAGTTGTCTGGTTGCCATAGTACAGGCTCTGCCTAGTTTGGGATCAGATTGCGGTGTGTTGGTTGTCCCAATATATTATTATCGTTATTAATCCCCATTTTGAAGTCAATCTGATGCCCATGACCAACGTGTATGTTAGCAAGCTGAAATGACGTTGAAAAATCATTGTAGTCTACTATGCATAATGCATAGTGAAATGATCTGGTACATAGGTGAAAAATGTCAAGCAGTGATTAGGTATCTTGAAGAGTAACGGGTCATTTTTTAATCACGTGAGGTTTTTAGGCCACTTTAATGCCCCCCCTCCCCCTTGTTGATAACTGGTGAGGTTTTAGGCTACACGTGATGCTGGAAGGGGGAGGCCCCTTCCATCATCACGTGTATCCCACAAAAAAAATACAATTGTCTCATTATACCTTCTCCCCCATCGTGATTAATTGTGTTTTTTCCTGACCCGGGGTGTTCAAACCTGACGTGATTAAAGGACGACCCTCTAGGGTATCTTGAATACGCAGGTGTTCTTCTTTATCGTGTGGTTAGTGCCTAACCTGGTGTCAGATTTTATGCCGCCCCCATGCGTTTGATTTGGCTTGACATGCCGTCGAGAAACTCTCAGTCATGATCAATGATGTATTAAATATTTAGATAGGTTAAGAATTCAAAATATCACAATTTGTTGTTTACAATACTTAAAATTTTTCCATCAAACTCAAATCATTTTTGTGGTTGTTGCCGGATTTGAGTTTGATGGAAAATTTTGTCAAATTAATCTTCTTATATTTAAACAACAATACTAAGTACCAATAACAACAAAAGCACACATCACAAACATAAGCCTCTTTTCTAAGTACTTATCAAGTCTAGAACTAACTAAAATCTAGTACAGTCTAGAAAATTCTCGAGACAATCGGCTGAGCGGTAGTTACAAATAGCATTTTTGTGTCGCCCCGAGTCGCGGTTACGCTAAACGGTTGACTCGATTGCCCCGCCGCGCCCGCCGGTGCCGCCGGCTTCCTCTTTCCCGCAAAGCCTGCTGGTCTACTAATGGTTCCATTTATTCGAAGTTTGTTAAAAATGCTCGTTTTGTATCTACTATCTGTTTGAGATACCTATTGATATAGGCTAGGGAAGTCTGATAATTCCTATAATTACATAAGACTTATTTTTTCGCCAAGTTTCAATGTTTCATGATTCTTCCATATGTAAAGTCACACGATATCCTTGTTGTCTTAATTAGTTGTTATTGCAGTATTACTTATTATTGGACTATTGGAAGTTAATCAACAAACGAAACAAGTAAGAGAATGAGCTTTTATCGGCCACCAGAACATAAGTACTGGTGACCGTGTCTTTAGGTATATATTCATGTACTGTAGCCACTTTATGCTAGGTCATCCACTTAATGTCGTTTAACTTACGAAACCGTATTGAGTGGCACATCAGTTATTTTTTCTACTACAGCTTGCAACACAACCTTGCTGCAACTTCTACAATAAATAGCCCCATCCCTCAACCAACATAAATCACAAACAAAATCCGCAAGCAAACACCAGCAAAATGCACTGTACGTAAACAGGAGCACCAATTTCACCTAATAAGCATTTCCATTCGAGTCCCATTCGAGTTCCAATCGTACCGCTCCATAGTTTTCCCACTGGAACTTTCCAATCGTCAGATAAGAGGCTTGCGGACTCCCTCCGATATTTATTTACCACGAGACAGCAAAGGAACTTGCTTTGTCGACAATAAATTGTGTTTGTTCATTATTCAATTGCTCCCCTCTTCATTTTAATAAGCTTAGTGATTTTTGTGGTATTATTTTAAGTATTTTGTTGTTTGTGAAGTTTTGTTTGACAGTCTGTGAAGTTGTGTTGCCAGATAAAATAATGGCCGATCAAAATATTTTGTTTGTTTTTGGTTCTTTGTGTTAAAGTTAGCTTTGTCTTATCAAGTTATCACGTTTTGATATTTTGCTTTTTAAAGCATTTCTGTAATCAATCATTATTTTTCTAGAACTTTACCTTATTGCGATAAATCCCACTTCCAGTACCTACATGAATTTATTAATAGACCGGACGTTGGGAATATTTTCATACAAAAATTTTGATTCCAAACATTTTCGATTTTGACACACGAATGCTCGTCGTAAAAAAAAATCGTTCTATCTGGTGCCATACGTCCGTTTGTCAGGTAAGCGGACGTATGGCACTAGACAGAACGATTTGTTACGAAGTAGTAACAATTAGTGGATTACAATTTTCTTCGTCTTGTACCGTCTATCGTTCATAAATATTTCAATGTCTTTGATTACAATTCATTACAATTTTTTAAATTATTGACACGACGCGGCGACGACGAACTACCGAGTTCACTTTTAAACCTTATAACTTAGGGTATAAGGGTGAAAAGTGTAAGACCGTCAGTAAAGTCGGTAGTGCCTATCTACAACATCTTAAATTAAAATAGTTACAGAACAGCTGATGTATAAGAAAGAAAAAAACATGTAATTTTTCTATTTCTTAGTTTTTAATGTCTCTTTTTTACTGTTTTGTATTTTCTGTGCTTTTACTTTATTTCTTTCTTACTTATTACGAGCAAAAAAACATATTTCATCGTAATGGTAAATTAGGATGAAATACACGAAGTATTTATCTACCTAATTGAAATCTTTGGTGTCCTTTGAGGTGTTTAGCCCCTGCTGGAGTCAACTCTGAAGTAGCTGAAAAAGCAATAGTTTATTATATTGAAGAACTCAAAACTCAAAGCATTTATTTCAATTAGACCATTACAGGCGCTTTTGAATGTTTATAAAAAAAAACTAAAAGGCGTAATAACTTATGAAAGTACTGTAGTTGCCCATTCCAAAGCGTAGTTCTCTATGGAGAAGAATGGTCAAGAAAGTCCATGGATGCTTCTTTAAATTAAAATATTATTATTACAAAATCTTGGTTACATTAGTCATTTTGAGATTTAACATGTAGGTATGTGAGAACCATGACGTGCAAGTTAAGAGCGTCCAGATTAAAAAGATAAAACTAAGGTAAAACATATATTATTAATACAACAACTACTTAATCCCAGAGCTTTTCTTTTACATCAAAAGTTTATTATGCATGATTACAAAGCTTGCCTTTTATTAATTTTACTCTCAAATTTTTACTTTTACCTTTCAAAGTTACACTTCTAGCTCTAAAACACATTAAGTTAAAGCCACTTATTGCATAAACAATTCAGTGTAATCTATCAAACATAATACATGTAGAATATGTGGGTACATAGGTACATCGAGTACCGAGTATTTATCAGTCAGCCCGAACATATAGAGCTTCCATATCTTATTCATAACACCTAATGGCAAAATCTGTTCAGCATAAACTGATGGCCAATTCCGATAACAATATGGCTTACTATCTGTGAAGAATTATTAATTAAGTTATAGACGGGTCGGATGTTATAGATAATAGTGGAGTAGAGGATGTTATACACAAGTAATATATAGTTGTGTAAGGAGTAAAATAAGCTATCGGTGCTTATGATTTTTCGGAAAATTGTAGATCTTTGACAGTCGTTAAGTAGTCAGTGACCCGAAAGTCTGTCAATCATTCTTACCAAGGGGTACTGTATTACCCAGTACTAACTGGGTTGTGGAGGTCAGATAGGCAGGTGCTCCATGTAAAATACTGGTATTCAGCTGTGGCAGCAGTTTGGAAAACGCTAGGCAGATGATGAGACTTCAAACTGCTCAACTTTTAATGCACTATTTTATTTAGGGACATATTAATGGAAGTACTTATTATACCTACTTTTATCTTAATAATGTCCTGACCGCCGCTAGAGAGCGCTAGAATCTAAAAGTGCCTAAACTAGGAATGACTTTTCAAAATCTCAAGTTAGCCCTTAATTTTTAAATCTTATCAAAATTGCATAATCCCTCAAACCCTCAGATCCACATTACAAATATTTTTTATAACAAAGTGAAGCATCGAAACGCAGCTCTTATAGTTTTATTAGTAGACATTAAAGCAAGGTTTTGCAACCGCGTAAAGTGGCCCCAAAAATTTACGCAGAGAGCAATATTAAATCGTTTCAATTGCCACTTTTTACGAGGAGGTCGAAATTTAAAACGCGTTTCGGGGAGTGTTGCCAGCCTTCGTCTAAATGCTTTATGTTTTATTTTATTATCCGTGTCGCCACCTAGTCTTTATTAGACGTTGTGTATTATTCGCATTTGTTATGTTTTTTTTTTGAGCTGATAAGGATTTTTAAACTGTTTTTCGTTTGAATTTTTTGTAAGATAAAATTTTATGTATGTTTTGGTATTTTTAAAGATAGACTACAGTGTAGTGTTTGTAAGTTTTCTTGTTAGTAGTATTCCGTTTCATGAACATCGATAAACCAAGAAGTCTTGACTCGACCATACGATCGACGGGATTAAAAAAAATTACGAAATAAGTTTAAGAGAATTTAGAAAATTAAATTAAATTATTGACACGACGACGTACTACCGAGTTCACTTTTAAACCTTATTACTTAGGGTATAAGGGTGAAAAGTGTAAGACCGTCAGTGAAGTCGGTTGTACCTATCTACTACATCTTAAATTAAAATAGTTACAGAACAGCTGATGCATAAGAAAGAAAAAAACATGTAATTTTCCTATTTCTCAGTTTTTAATGTCTCTTTTTTACTGTTTTGTATTTTCTGTGCTTTTACTTTACTTATTTCTTACTTATTACGAGCAAAAAAACATATTTCATCCTAATGGTAAATTAGGATGAAATATGTTTTTGGCCTGAGACCAAAATCAAACTCGGAGACATCAACATCCTTTCAACAAAAGAAACAGTAAAAAAGTACAACATACGCGTTTAAAACAGCAGCTATGCATAAAATACAGGCGCCATTAGCTTTAGCAAAAGGTTTACTCAGGATTATCCGAGTTTTGGAAGAAGCAATTAACGCTTTTGAATGATTGAGTAGGTACCTAGCTTAGTTAAGCTTTCAGAGAAACCTTTCAACTTGTATCTGTGTCTAATACGTACAACGCATTTGGATCTATAAATTTTATATAGGCTGAAATTGTAAACATAGGAACGGTATGAGCTGTGTCTAATTTTGAAAAGTGTTCTGTTCGACTTTGAGGGTTTTGGCAAAAGATCGATATTTAAAACACATGGTGATCTTCTTGTATTTGTCTTTTCGATGTTTTCTTGATTCTTTTTTTCAGGGTAGCCCACTAAATTCATATTTCCTTACGTTTTTGCAATTTGCAGGTTAGTCAGGCTGTATGTTGAACAAAATATGATTCGCGACCGAACAAATATGGCTCTACTGAGATAAAATCATTAAAATTACCAATATAACTTAGTTCATTTAATCCTATTGAAAAACTATTTTATGAAAAAGTAAAATTTTATAAAAAATTGAATTTTGAGGCGTACCCTTGGTGCTTCCACCTTAAGTTAAATGAGCCTAGAACTCTGCCAGACTGCCACTAGAAGTGTTAATGGTGACTTAGGACAAGCCCCCAAACTACAGATGGAGTTGCATAAAGAGCAGGATAGGCCATCGTTTGTGATATAGTAAAAAGGAACCAAAAAAGTAATTAACAAGATTCCCAAAAAAAGGTAACTAACCTAACTACCTAGACTTAAAGGATTTTCTTTTTGGTTTTAATGTTTATTTTTTTTACATTAAATTGACTTGCGCTTGGCCGCAACTCGCCTGATGTGAAGCGATGATGCAGCCTAGGGTGGAGCACGATTTCCTAGAAGGAACCGAATCACTCGAACTTTGAATAGATCCAGATTATAATGACAGATACGCAGAGAAGCCGGCAGTGAATTCCTCAGACAGGCAGTTCGCAGAATCAATGTGCGCAATAATTAAAGTTATACATAAACTGACGCATTTTTCATCAAGGTTGGCAAATACTAAAGAACGTCTCCTGCTACGATCCTTACACATTCCGTCTCCGTCCACGTCCATTAAAATGATAATGATGGTTTATTCATTTACCATTCTAAGCAACCTTCTACTGCAGAGCCTGTCAGCTTTTCACCAGTATTTAGACTGGCAAGTTGGATAGCGTACTCCCGTTTCCTCCTCTACTTCGGTCATCTGATCCTCACCTGTCAGCGTGGGAGGCTGCACAATACAATGCATTCAGTGAGATTTCCGTTTTGGAAATCTGGATTATGAATTTACTAGTTACCGTGAGTGTTATGTTTTGGTTGTTTAAAGCCTACCAATGATATGATTATACAAGCCTACAAATATATCTTGTCTTTGTGCCTGTATGTATGTAAGTTTATTCCTATTTTGTACGTTGTATTTATTTCATTATTTGCATTTTGCTTTTTAGGTACCCATTGCATTTTCACTTCTTTTACACACTGTAGAAGAAGTGTGTGTTTAGTGAAGTGTGTGTGTGAAGAGATTTCTTTAGAATTAACCATAACCTTCATACCTATTTTTCTATTCCTTTCTGTATTTAGCGTGTACATAAACATAACTGGCGAAATGTGGGTGTACTATTAGTTACACCTCTGCCTAACCCTTCTGGATTACCGGCGTGATTTTATGGTGTGTTTTTTTGCCCTTACTCGGTTCTTCTCCATAATGACTAAGTACTTCATATAAGGTAAGGTCCATAGGTACATAATAATATACATATATTATGCTAAAATAAAAAATGCAAAAGTAAATCTATCTATTTTATCGAAATGCCAATTTAATGGTATGACCTGAGTTAAGACCCAGAATAACCCCAAATTCTAAAATTGAATGTTTTTCGTTTTATTATTATTGCAGCATTCACTTTGTGATAAATATATAGCAAAGTTGAGGACCAGTTCTAAGTTTTAAATGTTTGGAAAACACGATTCTGTAACACTTTATCAATAGAAAAATACCTCAAAATTACCTTTAAAATGAATTGTAAATTGATTTCCAATAAAAAAATGAATTTTACCTGTCATCCCGTGCGCCCTTTAGAGTTAAAAAATAACATTAAATAGATACTAAAACTTGGCTCGTGGCTAAATAATAGCCGCTCGAGTCGATCTTCAAATAAAGCCGCGCTTACCTAGGTTGGTCCAAGGATGGGTGACCATCTTACATACCGAGTTTCCTCCGTGCCTCGGAAAGCCGTTGGTCTCGGCTGTCATTTGTACATCTTTGACAATCGTAACAGTGGCCCGAAAGTCTGAAAACCATTCTTACGAAGGGGTATTGTATTACCCTGTACTAACTGGGTTGTGGAGGTCAGATAGGTAGTCGCTCCATGTAAAATATTGGTATTCAGCTGCATCCGGTTAGACTGGAAGCCACCCCGACGTAGTTGGGAAAAGTCTAGGCAAATGATGAGATTTTAAAACTTGATTAAGATCATCCAAATAAAGTTTCAAACTCCTCGTTTTGTCGTCTATTCAATCACAACAATTGTTTAGCGCTCGCTTCACAATTGATTTGATATCAATGACATCTCGGCGTCAATTGCCTTGAACTCATGAATATTGGATGAATCGCATTATTACCATAATTAGGGGTAAATTATAGATACACTTTGTGTTCAATAACACAATGATACTAATGCCTGAACTATTTCAGCCGAATATCAGATTAAATGTTGCATCTAATCATGTGATTTTCATAATTTTCAGGTTAGTAGGTTTCGCATTTCCACACAACCGTAACCTGGGGCTACTCTGCCCCTAGCCTGGTAACATTGTTTACCTTCTGAAATGATACAAAAACTTTTTTTTTCATCGAATACTATAATTTTGGTAGATTTTTTTCTAAATTACTTAATTCCTTAATCATGAAAGTATGGAAAGATATTTTTAATTTAAAAAATAATTAGTTTTTTTTTTAAGCTTATGATACAAACATACCCGTTCCTTAACATTTCGTAAATAGTAATTTACGAAATGTAAAAAGTACTTTACTACCTATACACACATACTACTACTACTAGTAGGTATGTATTTAATGTACAAAAATGTAATGTTAAGGTATAACTATCTATGCTTCATGGAAAAATATACGACAAACTTCATCACAGGGCTTTGTACACTATTCTAAATATAATAAGTTAAACTTTGACAGTACTTTCATCAATTTATCATACATCAAACCAGACAAATAAAAAAGGTTGAGTAAAAGGTGTAGTAGGACCAGATTACTCGGTTTTTGAGTATTTCCCAATACTACGGTCTAACTTCTACTACTGCTGGTCTTCAGGTGTCTGATATAGTAGAGAAGATTGCGATAGAGAACTACTAAGCATTTTTATAGTATCGTAAGTATCCAAGAATTAAAAAATAAAAACGAATTGTAACTATGCAGGTTGACAGTATGAGGAAAGAAAAGTTGAAAGCTAAGGCAGATTTTCAAGTCAGGCTTTTAAAGCAGTACAAAGAGGAAACGTGAAGCTTTCTTTCTCCGTTAAATATTTCAAGTATTTCTACTCTCACATAACACTTAGATCGCTTTCTTATTGTTATGAGCCGGGTATGGGATAAATTAAATACTATCGATTAAACATGAAATAACTTTATTAATTACAAAACACTTAAAACCTTCATCGCAAATACACTACTGATCACTATTCACTTAGATATCGCACTTCTAGTTCACTTTGATTCGCTTCGTTGTGTAGCCAAAATCAGTCTGGTTGCTCCTGCAAACACGACGGCTATTTATATGACGACCGATCCTTTGAGAAGGTTCTATAACTTTTTCGAACCTTCTTCACAGTCCATAGTGAAACATCATCGAATCTTCTGGACAGTTTTATAGTGGAACATTCTAGACTCTAATCTTCTAGACAGGTCCTTGATGGAACTTTCGAGACTCGCACGTAATCTAGAATGTTCTCGTAAATCAACCGACGTAACATTATTATATCGACAGCAATCTCCGATCTTTATTCTGATAGCGAAAACAGAAGTCATCATTGGGATCCCTTCTTTTCGCATAATGTTCTTTGTCCTAATATACTTTGGCATAACGATTTTGGCACAATTTGTTTTGGCATAATAATATTTCGGCATAATTTTTTTAGGCATACATTTTCTGTTGGCATAATCATCTTAAAGACTTATTTGTTTTGGCATAAATTTGATTCGCATAACGTTAGTAGGCCTAATGACTATTAGCATAATAATATTTAGGCATACAATTAATATAAATAACGTCCGGGCCACCCCGAGGTTCGGTTAGTTAGGTTCCTGTAAATGTAAACCCTGCAGCCAGAAATAGGAGCCCCGCGCAGCGGGGCTCCGTCGACTTGCTGACGGAAACCCTAATCCTAGACGGTTGACGTCAGGGGACCCCGAGGTTCGGTAAGTTAGGTTCCTGTAAACCCTGTTATTTTTGAATATTATGCTTAAAAAAGTTATGCTTTAGAAGTTTATGCTTAAAAAAGGTATGCTTTAGAAGTTTATGCTTAATCAATTTATGCTTTAGAATATTATGCTTCATCATTATTATGGTTACAGAAATTATGCTTAAAAAAATTATACGCAAGCTGTTATGCGTAATTATAGCGAAAATATAAATATGCCAAACAAAATTATGCTAAGTTATATTAGGTCTTAAAATTTTATGCAAATGGATAGGGAACCGTCATCATTACACTCATAAACATCCAAGAATTTGTAGCTCTGTCAACACATCATTGTCACTTCAAATTTACTACTGAAACATCATCCCTCCCTTTTTCAAACACACATGAAATTATAAAACGTACGAGCGTGCCATCATTGCCATCTGATCCGCCCAACGTCACCTCTATATTGAGTTTTACCTTCCCCCTAGCTGAATCGTCATATCATGAATAACCATTTGAATTAAGCTAATGCATCAAGCCTAATAGGCTGTTATACGTGGGTATATACGCGCTAATCGAATAATGGATATTAATCGTCTCGTATATTATTCTGAAATGGAACATACTACTTCATTTATGTTCTAGTTAGGCCAAGTTTTTCTAAAGGAAAAAGAACTGTGTTCTTTTGGAATATAGTAAGTATTTCTAAAGCTTATGTATTTTGATTGTTACTACTGCCGGAATCTGAAGTCAGAAAGAGATTAAAGATAATTAGTTTTCACGACACATCCTATCTCCCCATAATGATTGTAATTGGGTGTTATTTACGTAATTTAAAAAAAAAAAATAATCCATACAAATTACAGATTTATAATAGGTAAAAGCAGTAAAGTACACCAATCTGAAAAAAATATTAAAAAAATAAATAATTAATTAATATATACATATAATATAAAATATAATAGAATAATAATATATAATAAATAAATATCTATATAGATAATATATATTATTAAATATTTTATATATTAATACAAATTTATTTTTATGCATCATATTTTAGCATTAATGTCGTTCGTATCTAAATAATAACAGAAGAAAGATCGCAACGCAAAACTACAACCGTTAATTTTTTTCATAAACTCGAACATATTGAAAATCGATGCGATATTCCCACGATTATACCTCGAACGAGCAACGTAGTGTGTTTGGTTAATGAAATTCAATATTTCCATTCAGAAACAATTCGCGAAAGTTGCCATTTTCATAAAGCTCTGTATTTATTATGAATTACCAAGTATCGTTGGAACGTTTTCATCGAGTACCCATATACACACAAAGATATATTGTATAGTATTACAAAGCTTTTTGTTAGGAGTTCGGACTTTGTTAAAAATTGGGGCTTTGAAAATGTGTAACCAATCTATGGTTGAATACGATACATTGGTTGGGGTTTGAATTTCGAGATTTTTCGCCCAAAATGGCTGCTCCTGTAACCTGGGAGTTACTATGAGGCGGCATTAAATTTCGATAGCAGTTAGGGCAGTGTTTCTCAACCTTTTCTCAACCAGGGGCCATTTTGATTTCTTTTATTATTAGTAGGGACGATAAGGTTCTCGATATATCGAACATAAATGTATGTCATAACCGTTCAATTCAAAAGTAACATGCATTAACCGTATTTTTACTAATTTAGTACACTTTCACGTTTACTTTTTTAATTGAAAATTAAAATTCGGTTTGCATCAATGTGTTTGTGTATGTGCTTAATAAGCTTGAATAACATCATGTACCTTTGTAACTAACATGAGTATTTTTAGTTATTGAACTATTTATTTTTTGAATTTATTGAATGACACAATACCTATTTTGTTAGTAACGATTAATTACTACAACAATTACTTGGTCTGAAATAAATTTATTTTATTTTATATAACACTAGCGACCCGCCCCGGCTTCGCACGGGTGCATGTATTATACATATAAACCTTCCTCTTGAATCACTCTATCTATTAAACCGCATCACCATCCGTTGCGTAGTTTTAAAGATTTAAGCATACATAGGGAGGGATGTAGGGACAGAGAAAGCGACTTTGTTTTAGTGATGACACCACATTTGCAATCCCCGAAGGGTTAGGCAGAGGTGTACCTAGTTACGTTTAAGTCACTACTAATAGGGGGCGAGCGAATTACCTTGCGTATGGTCTGCGGGCCATAGGTTGGGAGCCAATGAGTCAGAGGGTAAAATCTCAGTGAGCCGACGCAAAGCTTCCTGTTGGGAGCAGACAATTGTTCTGCTGTGCACTAATTAAATGATCATTGTGCTCGTCTGTTACCAAAACGGACTACAGTTTACGGTTACGGTGAAAGCCAATTACAAGTCTATTAGTAACCTCGCTAAAACATTCTGAATTGGCCTTTCGCCATCATTTGTGTGTGCTTTGAGTATTTATTTTTGATTTTCTGATTTATCTAGACATTTTGTGTCTGAGGTGAATTAATTTAAGATTCGTAAAATATGCTAGTATGGAAACCTATATTTAATTATTCTATATTTTTTATTGATGCGTAGCACTCTGTCGTCATCTTAAGATGTTTTTTTTTATAAAAAAAACCTTGCGCCTTGCGCTTGTGTACAAACATTTAAACTCACATACAGAAACAGCCAGACCCGGAAAAACTAACTATAGGCCATACACATATTTGTTCCATGCGGGAATCGCGCCCGCGACACGCAGCGCAGCAGTTAATCGTTCAGCCACTGCGCTAACCATGCTGTCAAATTTATCTGTTACAGGTAATTAAAAATGGTTTGCCGCCACACTATCTCCAAACCACTGTTCAGGAGTTCCTGAAAGCCAGAACCAACAGTGGCGATCGCCAGAAAAGCGCTGAAACAGTGAAGCTCGACGAATTCCCGGAGAAACCATCTGTCTTGGATACCACCACGAAATTAATCAGAAAATAATAGCGGAAAAGATGCAAAAAACATAATTGGCGGCATTGATACTGCCAATTTGGCAGATAACGATTCCCAGCCTGCACATTTTCATGAAAAAATCAACCAATAAACGAACCCACAAACAAGCAAATCCTCCCTAATGAATTAACCTTCCCTAAAAAATCAACGGAACCACCTTTCATCGTTATTAACCACACATCAATCCATTGGTAGTCAACTCCCGTTTTTGGCTATTGTTCTCCATATCCGTTTTAATTTTCGGTTGGAAATCAGCGAAGTGAACGTCGACGGCGACGCAGCACCGGCCGGTTTGCTTCCGGGGATGTTTGCCCGGCAAATATACCGGCCTGGCCAATTCCGTCCATTGTTAGAAATATTGTTTGTTGCCCACAGAGTGAGGTCGACGGTATTGTGAACTATGAACCGAGAATTGCTTGGGGTCTTCGATTTTTTATTTATGATATGATAAGACAGATTTTGAATAAGTATGATACTTCTGCTGACACACCTCAATTGCCCACTTCTAGTAGAGTAACTTGAACCTTCTTAGAGTATCGATAGCAAAAAGACTGAATATGTTACGCCCCAAATTCAGACACGCAAACTCTGCTGATGCAGAAATTTGGATTTGAAAACATTTTATTTAGGTCTCCGTTGATGACAATACCATAATTCTTATTCTTTATTGAACACAAAATTGCAATAACAGCTAGTTTAGCTTAGCTTAGCTTATGTACAACAGCGAGTTTAACCCATAATGTGAAAATAAGGATAAGGTAGGTACCTAAATAATAAACTGCCAAAATATAATCCAATAACTACCTAAATAGTGCCAAAAAGTAAAAGTGAATAAACTGTGTGCTAATGAGTAGAAGTTAGTCCTATGCCCATTTTCACCAAAACTAAGTTATCCCTAAATGAATGCCTACACTCTTTTTCGAACACCGACAGGTAATTATTATTTCTTTAGATTTAGGTGTCGCTTACAATTAAGCTGGTATCAAAAACCTTTTCTTAAACATTATATTACAACTGTATCTTAAACTTCAGTATGTCCTAGTCCATATTCCACTATTGATAGTCACAATGACCGAACTTTCCCCAGCTTGTGTACTTTAGGCAACTCCTCCGTGATGACAGCTGAGGTCACAGGCTTAACCTGCTTCTCGTGAGGTGAATACGGTCACGATTGTATCGGCAATTTGTCGCGATCCGATGCGTTTTGGCGATGTTTGCCTTGATATAGGTGTTGTTAGAAGTGACACGAGTTTTTTTTTCATTCTAAATAGTCTTGCGTTTGATCTCTCGCCTGATGTGAAGAGATGACGCGGCCTAAAAGAAACTAAGAAACCACTCATACTTTGAAGAGATCTAGATTATAATTATCAGGGAACTGCAAATGATAGCATTTCCGTTTACTCCGTCAAACATCTTTTCTAATGATAAAAGAAAATGATACTGGCAATTAAGTATTTAAAATTACATAAATATACAACACAACGTCCAATTCAGTTTATTTTAAGAAACAGTAGAGCTGACCTTTTCACTTAAATTACTACGGACATCGTACTACATATCCCTACCTAAAAAAACATCACTAAAATAACAATTATTCCATATCGAAATAAGGTGAGGCAACACATTAAAACAACACTAGCAAACTTCAGTTAAACATGTTATTTCGAATATATATTCCAATTAGCTGAGTTTACTTTTGAAACCTAAGTTAAATTCACAAAGCATTCTGTTGGAGGTGTATAGCCCAGGGGCAAGCGAACCCACGAACTAAACTAGTGGCCGACTATCACAACGTAATAGAATTTAATGGAATACTACTATTAAATGGGAATAGTCCTACACAAATACGAGAGGCTATTCTAAATACCATTGTTTTCATTGAATTTCGTAAGGGTTGGAAATGATGCGCAGTTTCAGGAAATTCGTTTTATATCGCCTAGCCTAGCCTTAAATTCTGTAACGATCGTATTCACAGAGTTTAAGGCTATTTTTGATATAAAACGTATTTTCTACACTATTAACTAATTTTAAGATTTAGAATAACAAATTTTGTATGAGTGCCGACTTGATGTCCAAAATCAGTCTCATTTCTGCGAACTCCAAAACTAAATAAAAAAAAACGGCTCTCCTTTCCCGGATATTCCTAAAAATAGGGCTGACTGAAATACCGTCATACCTGAAAACACAGTAACTTCAATATAAAAGTAATTTTGGTACCGTGTTTTCAGTTACATGGGCAGTGTGGGAAGTAATGCTAACTGCATCATCAAATAAAACGGCTGTCTTTCTTATGATAAAACGGATTATTTAGTATGTTTACTATTTATTTTAAGTTCCCTATATTTCAGCGCTGTTGCAAGCACCATGATCGCCGATATCCCGTTTTTAGTGTTAATTATATCTAGTGTTAATAACCATGCCAGTTTAAAAACTTATGCCCATGATACAGATACAAATAGACGAGGAACTGGCAATAACGGAAAATCTTTTAATAAGTAACAGATATTGTAGTTAATAAACAAACTAATGACGAAGTTTAACAATCCATTCAAATTAATTAAAACCGACTTAAATCATGTCCAGCGTCTACCTTGCCAATTTTAAACAATGTAGTAGTTGGCAAGGCTTTGAGTTTCACAAGTTGACTAAGTCCTCTATTAGACGAAGTCTTAATCTGATGAAAATGACGAGATGCCGTGTCTTTATTATTAAAGCTACACATAATGGGATGTGCAACTACAATACTTTCGCAAGTTATTATGCCTTGTGACTGTGACTGTAGCTTAGTTTTTTTTTGACTTTCAAAAGTGCCTGTGATGGTCTAATTGAAATAAATGCTTTGAGTTGAGTTTGCTGCATAAATAATGAAGCTGCAATCTTTCACAAAAGCGACGTGTGGTGTGTTTTATTTTATTTATGTAAACTTCAGGTACAATAGTGGTACTTAGGTGGACTTAATGCCACAAGGCATTCTCTACCAGTCAACCTTTGAGTTAAATAAGAAAACATTGTGATACGGTACAAAAAAAAATCTAAAAAATAACTTAATTTATAAACTTAGTTTGATACTAATACACATATTATTATTTTATGCTAACCGTAGCTACTAATGCGTTTATTTTATGGACGGGTTTATTGGTGGCTTTTATCACGGCTCATAGGTTTTTACCTTGGAATTAATTAAGTACTCGTAGATACGCCATGTCATATTGGGGACATCTATAATTAACATTATAAAGAGGTAAATTGATTTGCATGTTTGTATGTAGGGGGTAATCTTCGGAACTGCTGATCCGATTTCGAAAATTCTTTGAATAATGGAAAGCTTAATTATTCCCGAGTGTCACAGGCATATTGAAAATGTTTCCGTGGGATAATTTACGACCATAAGGCGAGCGAAGCCGTGGGGTAAACCATTGATTGGCATAAGTTTTTCGACTTTTTCATTATCATTATTGATGTCATTTTATCTAGGCCTTGTAGACGATGATCTTCTTTTTACGTATAAGTATATAATTCTTCTATTCTTCGCTAGATGACACGGATAAGATTATTCAATTCAATTCTATTCATTTTTATTTCAGATAAATTATATTTAATCATCCATACATGTTTTTTAAACAATATAATGACGAACTACACAACAATGACAACAATTAGATACACAACAATGGAAACATTGAATTAGCACCGCACTATTCGTACATGGAGTTTTGTCCAATGCTCAATGATTGAGCACTCCATGTCCATTCTCCCAACAATGAGCTGCAGGAAGCTGTTGGGGCTGCTCCGTATGCGGCGCATCATAGACACTATTCTTCTGCGATGTATCGCTTGAAAGTCATCCACTTAAGCGTCTGCAAATATACCTGATGCTCTACAAAAACGTGGCAACTCCATCAACATCCTGAAAGCATTATTCAGCAAATAGTAAATTTTACTTACGACTGTGTTATAAATTTGATGCTACACACATGTATATACATTAATATCCACTGATTATCAAGCTTCGAGTGTCAGAATGGTTACTTGTTATTTACTGTGTCTAAAAGTATCTCTAAAAAGGTGTGTAGGGTAAAGGGTTTCTATCAAGAAAAGGCACAGAAAGACAAGACTAGACTATTCATTTATTTCGATTAGGCTTGTCACATATATTATTTATAGGCAACGTTAATTACCTATCAAGCTACGTCCATTCGCAAACCTAGGTCTTCGTGGAGAAGAATGTACAAGAAACTCCACGGTAACAACTTTTAAAGTATTATGCCAAAACAATTATATGTTGTCCTGGACCCTTCTCAAAATATAGCAATTTATCAGTGAAGATAAACAATAAGCAATATAAACCATATTACATAATTTTAGCACATAATTATCAGTAATATTCATAGTTTAATATAAAATAACTTACATAAACATTGTAGAAACTTAGGGTAATGCAAATAGGTTCCAGCTATACACATTTGGTATCTCCATTAATATGTCACTTCAAACGTAATTCTATACACATGGCACACACAATATACCTCTCGGGGTATGTCTTGTCCTTAGAACAGTTGCAGTAAAAAAGCCCCGAATTGGCGACAACCTCTATTTTTATACACGTCAAACGTCAAATACTCAGTACATCCTACCCGCCATAATAAACCAATGGCAAATGGTCACATATTATAGCTAAATAACTAATAACATAGACAACAATTAACAAATCCTTTTTAAGGGAACTATTTTAAAACTTCATTAGATAATTTACCAAACTAGTAAGTATTTATTTGTAATCTATTTGTTTAATCGGATAAAATATGAACATCAACTGATAGTTCAGAGAATTGATTGAAACAACTTGATATATTGAAATTGCAAGACAAGATCTGGGACACATTATAAATATCACTAAATTATTACTAATTCATTTTAAAGTAAATAAACATTTAACTTGATTATTCAAATATAACAAATGTCTTTCGTTTGGATACTAAGCCTTTTAAGCCACAATAAAAACTATTTCTACAAAATACATCGTAGTATAAAATGTATATTAGGTTTATTTTAAATAAGAACCTTTCTGTTCTCAAGATATTTATTTACGATGATTATAAATTTAGTAATATTTTTGTAATGCAACGTCGCCATACGTCAATGTTATTTTACGTTTGACAGCCGACGTTGCTGGATCATTATTATTATTAATGTAGTAATTACTGAGAGTTTTTAAACAGTCAGATATTCTCATATACATAAGGATATGCTATCAACTGCATTCACATTGTACAAATGGACTAAGTAATACTAGTACGAGTACTTCTTTCTGTTATATCTGCCTACATGAGAAAAAGTTGTGGATTCAAGTCTGTATGTACATTCACACCACTTGATACTTAGCTAGTCATCTCTCAGTATATTAGGACATCAGTTTAATGAACCAAAACCTAAATAAGCAGATATCTAAATGAAATCCAAACTGCAAATAACCGTAAAATAAATACAACAGTACGAACAAGGGTCTAAGGACTTAACTCTCTTCTTAAAACGTTGCCTTATTTATTTTTGGTTTTTATATCTTTTAAGTAGGAGTTTTATGTTATTTTGAATAGAATTAACACTGTATTCTTCTTTTTGGAGTAAGTTTTACCTATCGTTGTCTTGTTGTTAACTGGGTTGTTTAATCAAGATAAGATAAGATAAAATTTATTTATTTCTGAGTATATGGTACATTCATTAAGATCTTAATATTAAAAAGTTTCACATACACTACCGTTGCCGGTGTAGAAATATTAAATTAATTTACAAAATAATTCAGAGTGGCCGAGTTCTAGTCCGCAACAATATTATTATAAATTTGTTGAGATGAAAATAGGTAATTTTTATAAAATGGGCAACTATAACAAGTACAATTTTTAAATTTATACGAATGAAATGTCAAAATTTACTAATTATATAATGTCAAATGCCAAAAAAAAAAACAATATAATTCAATAGGTATACACACAAAGTATTGATAAAATGTAATGTCAAAATTTATAATTTAAGAATTCATTAACTTCATCATTTTCAGCGTTTTTCATTAGACAATGCTTCCTTGTTCTGTGTCTATCTCTTTCAGTTCTTATCAGCAGTCATCTGCAAGGTCCACTAATTTCTTCTTAAAATATAACATAACATCACGCCTGTAATTCCTGAAGGGTTAGACAGAGGTGTACCAAATAGTACACCCACATTTCGCCAGTTATGTTTAAGTCCTATGTTATTACATAGAGGGCGAGCCTATTACCATCACCTAGGCACAATCCTGATAGAAAAACCATATACTATATATGACACCATACCACCATACCACATACCCCATATGACAATATACTATATGTGATATTTATTTTGTACCCTATCACAATGTTTTCTTATTTAACCCAAAGGTTGACTGGTAGAGAATGCCTTGTGGCATTAAGTCCACCTATGTACCACTTTGTACATGAAGTTTAAATAAATAAATAAATAAAAACCCAATAACAGTTTGCCCGGTCTGGGAATCGAACACAGGACCACATGCTCAGCAGTGGCGCTTACGACTACTAGACCAACGAGACAGTTCTTTTGAATATTTCCTTCATAAACAGTTTCCAAGGTCAGGCTTATCAGTTTGTGGCCTGATTTCATCAGATTCTTTTTATTTTTTGTCTCACCAATCACAATGGCGACGTTGCGATGAGCTTTTTTTTATAAACTACACCACACTCATTTCATTTTACAGTATTTGGTGTCAAAGTCGTACAATTCTGTAGCCTCCATTGAAAGTAGAAGCACTACAAAAAGCAACAAGGACTAAGAACTCAGAAGCTAGTAATATTATGTACGAATTTCCGAAAATTAACTAAAAGTGACTATCAAATTAGCATTTAGTTGTGCCCCAAGTGCACTCCGCTTTCGCTATACTCTTCTTAATGGACCCTAAAACGGTTAAGTTGGTCGTATGCAGATGAGAGTACATGCTTACTTTTGTCTGAATTAACAAAAAGTACGAAACTTTAGGTGCATAGGATTCGTTTAACCAACTTCAAAATGGCTAGAGGTTCTCCATGGGACGGTTAACGTTTTGGATATTGTTATCACCACGTTTTGCAACAGGCAGATAGTTGGTAATGGCTAAAACTCAGGGGAGATTTTTTTGAGGATACTGCTATTCATTTCAACAAATCCACTCTGACTGTCGCAGTTCCCGTCGTGTCATAGACCGCTACCATGGTGCGCCATAACTCATAAGACTCATAACACTCACACACTGCTTATTGTTACTTAGGTACAGATCTTTAACGTCACCCTGAGAAAAGGAAAGGGTGGATCATCCTTAAGTACTTGCTTCAACAAGGAGAAGAAGAACTGTATGTTTACTGAAGAGGGTAATGTGTGCGGGCCTGTGGACGGTGAGTAATGGGCTAGCTCGCCGTCCGTCCGGCTTTTGACGACAGGCCGTGTCGACGGCGCGTTCGTGTTTCACGCGCGCCTCCAAGAGATGTCAGCAAACAGGAGGGTCCGCAAGGGCCGATGCCTGCCAGGGCTGCGGGACTGTTCAGAAGAGATACCGCGGCCCTGGAACACAAAGGGCAAAAGAAGGAACATGGATGGGTTTTAGTCAGTAAAAGTCTGACACTCCCTTCCGCTCCGCCCAGAGCGGGAGGAGTCATTTGATGATTTCCCATCCCAAAAAAAAAACAAAAAAAAAGGGAAATGTGTTTATCAGATATATATCCTATACATATACATATGTATGTTTGTTCCTTTGCGGCGTTCCAAACGCGTAGGTTAATTTTGATGACTCTTACATCAATCGATTTGTTTTAATCTTGCGAGACAACCAGACGCCATATTGTGAAAAATAAAAAAATCGACGAACTACGAGTATGTTAAGTGGGCTATCACTGAATAGGCATTTGAAAATCGTTAGCTTTCTCTTCTTTTTTTAAATTTCGAATGCCCATTTATTAAATACTTTTTTTATTTCACCTACAACAAACAACCCTCACTTAAATCGCCTCCACAAGTCTACACCTTACCTACTCTTTGTAAAACTGTTACACTATAATTACAGTTAACTTTGTGCCGAACCCATTATTTCTACGAGAGCTAACGAAAGACGCACCTTCTACACTGAATTATTAAAATTAAACCGTTTCACGTTGCGGGTGCGGTCTCAAAGTCGCTTCGGTGCGGCCGCAAGAAAGTTGTGGAGAACATAGAGGAGGATAAAGGAGTTAGCCGGGGGCAATTTGTTCATCGTACGTATTTGTTCTCGCCTAATTAAACATGAAACACTGGGGCCAGGTATATCAAGGGAATTAGGGACTCAAGTGTAGATTTTAATGTATTGCGAGTCCAGATGGGTTTTAGTTTTATTACTATTGTGTTTTGGTTAGTTTTGTTTCTAGGGGGTTTGTTAATGCATTGGATGAGGTGAAATATTTGTGGGTGCTCTGAAAGTTCTGAAATTTGTGTCAGCCAGCCCAAGGGACAGATATGTCTAACGGTCAAAATAGATCGTGAATGGAACGATATATGTTGCAGTTGGTTAATATTACACTGTAAAACTTTCACAAATATTTTGATATATTCATTTCCTGAACTTTTTTAAGACATTTCTTTGATAGTTCTCACCTCTGCCTAACCCTTGGATTACAGGCTTGATGTTATGTTTTTTTGGTAGCCTTTTGGCTCACACTCTGATGTTTGTTTTTTTTTTCAATACCAACAGCAACACCACAAAAAAAAAAACTAACAACTTTTTTAAATCATATTCTAAAATTTTCTTTCACAGCGCACAAACATTTCCAGCCAGCTACATTTATATTTCCAAATGAACGAAACTATCTCTTTGTTGAAGCTCACACCCAGTAAAACGGTTAGCAGTTATATTAGCGACCTCATTTCGTTAACGAGAGCAATCCACAAACATTTGCGTATGCACCGCTGTTTATCAGTTAACTGGCAACACTTTGCAATCAGGAGCGATGCGGCCAATAGCACGAGTAGTATGTACTCGGGGAAAATTGATATTGGTAGCTTAGAGCCGAATGGTGGACGTCAAATGTCAATATAGGGACGTTTGGTCTTATGATTTGTATTGTTTTATGGAGTAACGGTGGAAGCATTTATTTATAGGTAGATATCATTTTGTTAATGGGGAAGTCGTGTGACATCTTTTCGGGGTTTGATTTTACATACTTTGGCTGTTTTTTTACATACATACATAAACTCACGCCTTTTTCCATCGGGGTAGGCAGAAACCACAGAACGCCACATTACATACATACATACTCCTTTTGCCTCGTTCACGTCCATACATCTGGTCATACACGCACGCCGGCTTGGGAGTACTACGCATCTGACCTTTCTGAAGAACCTCACCAATAAGGTCAGTGTATGTCCTTCTAGAGCGTCCCCATCTGTCATGGCCAGCCTGCTGCCTGCATCTGTCTGCGCCTTTAAAAAAAATCAAGTATTAAGTCATTTTTCCATTTTTCAGTTGTTTCACAACAACACAGTGACAGGAAACTAAGTTCTTATAAAAATAAGGAAGAATGCACTATGCCATGCCTGTACAAAATTTTGTCAGAATCACTAGCATAGCATAAAACAAAGTCGCTTCCCGCTGTCTGTCCCTATGTATGCTTAGATCTTTAAAATACGCAACGGATTTTGATGCGGTTTTTTTAATAGATAGAGTGAGTGAGAGATTCAAGAGGAAGGTTTAGGTATATGTATAATACATGCACCCGTGCGAAGCCGGGGCGGGTCGCTAGTTCGAAATAAAATTTAAAAAGTTTTAAAATGTCGGGAAAAAATTAAAATGAAAAGATTTGTCATTTACATTATTTGCATCTAAAACTGCCTCCGTGGTCTAGTGGTTTAGGCGTTTGCCTTGTGACCCGGTGGTCGTGGGTTCGATTCCTACGGGAAGCATACTTTGTGAAGTTGTTTCCAGTTTGGTTAGGACATTGCAGGCTTGAATCACCTGATTGTCTGATAAAAAGATGATTCCGTGCCTCGGAAAGCACGTTAAGCCGTTGGTCCCGGCTGTCATTGGTTGATCTTTGGCAGTCGTTACGGATAGTCAGAAGCCAGTAAATCTGACTCCAGTCTTGCCATGAAATACCGTGTTACCCAGTTAATGGGTTGTGGAGGTCTGGTAGGCAGCCGCTCGGCGTAAAATACTGGTATTCAGCTAAATCCGGCATGACTGGAAGCCGACCCCAATACAGTTGGGAAAAGGCTAGGCAGATGATGCATCTAAAACACGTGAAGTTTAGTAGGTATATTGTGCTAGGTTCCAACTGCAACATCTCCATTTTGGTTCGTTTTCTCGTTTTAATGACACGTTACGTGTTCGTTTTTAGTAGTCATTACACACACTACAATCATGGTAACAAAAACATCATAAATATTCATGATTTCGGTCCTGCAGTTATTGACAATGGACATCAAAAAGTGATCACTATGTAGCTCATACCATTCCAATATGAAACCTTGACCCTGAGTCAAAATAACATTTAATAAAAATTCAATAAATGACCTGCCTTACCTATCCAAGAAGGAAGTAATAGTACGTGAAGGATTGACAGCACTGCAGTACCTAATACAAATTGTAAAATTTTCATGGAAAAAATAGCATGTTGTCGAATGTTAACAGACGAACCGTCTTCCAATAAATCATGTTAGTTTTACTGCTTCCTCAATCCGGGTTTCGGTTCACGAATATCGATTCGTGACCTGTACATCATCTGCCTAGCCTTTTCGGTCGGGTTCCAGTCTTACCTGATTCAGCTGAATACCAGTATTTTACATGAAGTGACTGCCTATCTGACCTCCACACCCTAGTTAGTACTGGGTAATACGATACCCCTTGGTCAGACTTTCGGGTCACTGACTACCTGTAACGACTGTCAAAGATCTACAAATGACCAGCCGGGACCAACGGCTTAACGTACTTTCCGAAGCGCGGAGGGTGCTCAGTATGTAATGGGTCACCCATCCACGGACCAACCTGGGCAAGCACGGCTTAACCTGAAGATCGACCCGAGCGGCTGTTATTATTTAGCCACAAACTCTTTAATGTAAGCAGACAAACCGTCTATCTTCCAATAAATCACTTTCAGTTTTACTGCTGCCTCAATATCGTGTCGTGACCTATAAGAATTTTCATTATAATTTGAAATCGCAATTGCTTCGCATTAAAACCGTACAAAACAATCAAATCTATCTAAAACTCCGCTCCATACTTTCAGTACAATATTCGCGAATATAAATCCGCTTAACCACAGAGAGACTGGCGAAATAAAATATTCTATTAGCAAAATCCGTTGGCTCATAATTCACTCAGAGAGCAGCGCACCGTGGGCATGGCAGGTGGTCTTAATAAATACGAAAATGGCCTATCGCGAGGTTAGTAATAAATTCAAAAGGCAATCAACGCCACGGGGGCGGGTAAAAATATTAATAGCCGAGAAATAATTATGTATTCATGACTTCCAGCCTCGGCCGGGGATGAAGTGGAGCCAAAGCATCGGGGTAAACTAAATCCGTGGGGATTGGGTGAAGCACTCGACTTCGTCCGCCACCGCTACCGCCGCAGTGCCGCCGCGTCCCCACTCTCCCTCCGCTGACGGTCAGACCTCGCCGAACCACACGGTTTTACTAAAGTGCACGGATTATCGACAATCACCATTTTGGCTCCATATTTATATTCCCCTTTTTGTGTTAAATTATAAATGGGTTCAACAAAACGAATTAAAGCTGTGTTATCACAAGAGTACCTAGTTAAATAGTGTGTGTTCGTTGTAGCTAGTAAATTGTACTGCCTGCGGCTTTTCACCTCGGTTGGTCACATTGAGTGAAATTTAAATTACACGCAGCCATACTTACTCAGAAGCCATGAAAGTTTAGAAAACTCACAAAACCAACCTGCCGTTATTTATACTGTGTTACTCACGTAGATCGACAGTATATGTAACAAATGGAGTCATGCAGAACAAAATAGAGTTATGTAATTGTCCGTATGTATGGTGAATTACCTAATTTAAGATGCCTTTTTTTCTGTTTTCGGATGGGAAATCATCAAATGACTCCTCCCGCTCTGGGCGGAGCGGAAGGGAGTGTCAGACTTTTACTGACTAAAAACCATCCATGTTCCTTCTTTTGCCCTTTATGTTCCAGGGCCGCGGTATCTCTTTCGAACAGTTCCGCAGCCCTGGCAGGCATCGGCCCTTGCGGGCCCCTCATGTTTGCTGACATCTCTTTGAGGCGCGCGTGGAACACGAACGCGCCGTCGACACGGCTTGTCGTCATACGACGAACGGACGGCGAGCTAGCCCATTACTCACCGTCCACAGGCCCGCGCCTACGTTGGCCGAGAGCCAACACGACGTGGCCACCGACGCCCGGTGCTTCTCCCGCGGCGGCTGGGACGTGAGGTTCTCTCCAATTTAAGATGCCTCAGTTAGATATATTTTTAATTTTATTTAATACACTGTGAAGGGTAAGCATTCCCGTCAATTTCCGGCTGGCTCCAATTTGTAACAAACACAAGATAATCCGCCAATTTACAGCCAACCTGTACCTGTTTATTAATCCACAGCGACTGAAAACAAAACAAGCCAAATCAGCTTTTCGCGTTCGGTTGCAAGTCATCAATCAATCGTTAATCCAACGACGCAATATCCATAAAATGGATCGCGGGAGGTCGGCGTGCATTGGGTACGCATTGGGTACGTAATTCTGGCGGAGCGAGCCGACGACAATGCCGCAATCGGACCAGCAATCTACATAATGGATTGCTGGGCGAACGCTTCGTCCGGTGGCCGCTCATTCAATTGTCGCGGTCGGCATGTGTCGCACCGTTATTACGGAGTACGGAATTAATAATTTCATGCAGTATGGGCGCGAAGGTTCACGCCTCATTGGAAGTTAGATTTTTTTGTTGGAATGTTTTTTTTTTGTTTTGTAATTAGCTGGTTTCCTGGCTGGTGGGTGGTTGTGTTTGGATTGTCAAACTTTTGCTCAGGCCTATAATTTTGTTTTGCCTTATTTTTGGCAATGTCAACATGACCTACTTAAACATAAATATTGTTTTGGTAAAGTTTGTCACAATCTTAACACCACACTGAAAAAAAAATACAATTTTACAAGGAGTTTGTATACAAGAATAAAATGATCCAATGGTTTCACTGAAGTAGGTGATTGCAACTGCACAATATCGAATAATTGCAAAAGTATGTAGATACATACAGTAAATTGTGCGAGTTAGTAATTTTGTATTTGAAATGCAAAATAATACTGTGGCAGTACAGCCACAAGCTTACTGGAACATGTCCCATCGGGGATCTTTGCATATTTCACAAACTGTTTTGTCATATTCTAATCATTTATTCAACGTAGGCATGGATGTTGGCAAAGCTCTCTAATCTATCGGAGTAGTTCCACTTCGAGTCAACGTAGATGCAACATCACGGTTGCAAAGACTTTGGGATCACCTTTGGGATACGTCGGTCACAGAAATCAAATACCTAGTCAGACACAAGAATTAAAAACACAAGCTGCGATCTTCGCCCGCGTGAAATTATTACTATAAAAAGATAACTTTCCTTATTTGAATCGGATTTTGTTAACAATTTCAAGGGTTTTAATTTTTTTGCACGGAACCCTAATCCTTTTTCTAAATTACAATAACAGTAATAAAATCTAGCCTAAGTTGCTCCTTATAGCATCAGCTATTTGCCGGTAATAGTTCCAAAATCGGTCCAGCTGTTTCGGAGATTAGCCGGAACAAACAGACAAACAAACAGACAATAATTAAAAAAAATGTATTTTTGTTAAAACTATCGTAATATAGGTACTTTCTGAAAAAAAAGCTGTTATTTCGAAATTACAAACAGACACTTCAATTTTTATTTATTTGTAAGATAAGATTATTTGCAAGATGTAAGAAGATATTGTATATTGTCAGTTTTTTAGACCATATCAAAAGTGCACTTTGTGCCATCTTGGTGTTGAGTCTAAACTACAGTGTCACACGATGCACGGCGCAATTCAATAACAAATTTAATTGGCAAATACTTCAATTAAAGGTATCCGCATCTTGGTCCGTCTCGGTGTTGAGTGTTTACCACAAGATGGACTGCTTAATGATGGGTCCTAATCAGAACTAGACTTCACGCTTCTTATTCCCCTCATTTTAATTTAAACGAGATATAAACAAATAATTTCTTGTAAAAAACTTAAAAAACGAATTAAAAATAAAATAGACTTCTAACAACAGTGCATAATGTATCGGATCATAATATGGTAGGTACGGGGTCGAGTGCTACCGGTACCTCCACATCAACGGCTCAAGAAGGCGTCCTAACCTTAGCTGGGCTTTTAAAATTTCCAGAAACACCTATTTCAATTAAAGTTGCACCTACATCTGGTTCCTACAGCATCTCATCCCATCTCGGTGTCGAGTATGTAAATGATAAATGATGTTTATTTTACAAATAGGTTTTGTAGAAACAACTTTTACAAGTCATTTTTAGGGTTCCGTACCCAAAGGGTAAAACGGGACCCTATTACTAAGCCTCTGCTGTCTGTCTGTCTCCAGGCTGTATCTCATAAACTGTGATAGCTAGAAAGCTGAAATGTTCACAAATGATGTATTTCCGTTGCCGCTATAACAACAAATATTAAAATTTAAAAAAAAAATATTAAGGGTACAATACCCCCATACAATAAACGTGTTTTTTTCGTAGTTTTTTTACAGATAATGGTACGGAACCCTTCGTGCGCGAGCCCGACTTGCACTTGGCCGGCTTTTTAACTAGATGGGGCCGGTGTTTCGTATCTGACAACTCTGAGAACAAACAGCCGAAACAAACTCAGAGGTCATAGTCTCTTTTAAGGTCCAGACATAATCTTGGTCAACTCACATGTATGTACAGTCACGAACACCAATATGTAAACGTTTAACAACTTTTAAAAGTGTTTTTCCCCAACCGTTTTGATAAAAATGTCATGTTGTTACGAACATAGTATTCTGGAACTCATATTTTTGTGATAAAGATCCTGTCTGCAATTTACAATCGTTATTTATCGCGAAAATTTCTTTTAAATTTAGGAAAGTGAACACACATATTCGTGCTCATGATTGTACCTGTACATAATGACTACTTGTAATCTTTTCTTCATTTTATAACCATCAACCATGTGTTTGTATATAAATCATGAATGAACTGATACTTCAATCGAGGCTGCATCTCGATCCAGCATCTTGTCCCGTCTCGGCGGCGAGTGTGTACCACAAGATGTACGGCTCAATAACGCGTCCTAATCCAAGCCGGGCTTTCAACAGCCGCACAAGATTTACTGGCCACATATTATATGTGTTGTGAAGAGGAACAATAGCCAGGATATTGATTTAAAGTATGATATAGTGGGCGTACATCTTGATGTGGAGTAAGATGTTACGAGATATGGTGAGTGTATTGTTTTCCTGTTTGGGTGGATCCTTCGGCAGTGATTTGTACGATTTGGCTTTGTGTATTAGTGACTTGGTAACGTGCTTAATTGAGTGTTGTTTTTTCTTGTTTCTGTTTTTTTTTTTAAGAATGTAATATGTGAAAAAGTGTGGTCGCATATCGAATGGATGGAATTTCGAAAGTAAATGATGCTTTTTAATGTGATTAATTTTAGAATCATAATAATTTATTTGAGAATTCAAAAGCTACGAGTCTTGAGTTAAGCATGATTACAATTATTAAAAAAAAACCGTACATTTTTCCGGTAATAGGTACGGTAGCACGTTTCCGAGGGATAATTTGAGACCTCGACTCGAAGTCACTAGCAAGAGCTAGTTCCTCCATTAAGCTTATACATAAACACACCCGTAAACTATTCGATAGTCGTCATTAACAATCAGATACGAAGGCCCTAATTACCGCACATAACGAGATTAGGTTACTATACACAGTTAATTATTAATTAGTCGTTCCTACCTACTTACACGTCACGTCAAGTAAGCGAGTCACGAAGCTTACAACTATGTTAATTGATTAATTTGCAATCATTGTGCTGTCAAGAATCAATTTGCCGAATGAGATCATATTGGCACTTATAGGTACTTAGTTACATAGTTTTGCCATTAGATAGTTGCGATGGAAAGTGGATCAATGGATGGGAGTGTGGAGAAAGGGAGGTTTGTAGCTAGCGAGCGTGGAGTGAGGCTATTTATAATAAATTATTGTAGAGATAATACCACAAATAATAATGTTTCGGGGTCTGGATTTGTGCCCTGTTGATGGTAATAGGCTCGCCCCCTATTACTTGGGTTTTAAAGAAAAATATAACTGGCGAAATGTGGGTGTACCTACTTGTACTGTTAGGTACACTTCAGCCTAACTCTTCGGGGATAAAAGGCGTGATGTTATTTATGTTTATGTTAAAATAATGGAGAAAGTGAATTCTGTGCATAGATCCTATCCTTACACTGACACTTACGGGATATCTTCTGTTATTAATTAACACAATAATTGAAAATCACGGAAGGTATCCCGTAAATGACGGTGTAAGTTTTGATATAAACCAGTGATAGATATTAGACAAGATAAGTATTCGTTTAGGTCTAGTTAAAGCGTATTCTGCCCTCCTCCAGATTTCATAAAAGATAAGATAAATATTAGAAAGAACCAGCTGTTGCCCGCGACTTCGTTCGCGTGGAAATTTTGATGTGAATGTGTGAAAAAAAAGTAGCTTCGGAACTATTCCACACTATAATCTTATCTGTGCCAAATTTCATGCAAATAAATCCGTTTAACCGTTCTGGCGTGATTGAGTAACAAACATCCATTCATTCAAATTTTCGCATTTATAATAGTAGTAAGTAAGATAATATAATATAGATTTACATTGAAATACAGCTCTGTTTTAATATTGCCAATTCTTTTGGTACAATGGCTGTCAAATCGCTAAACCGATTTCATAGTGACCATTTTTACGATCCCTATGATATTTGGAAAACAAATTAATCTATTTTCATTGAATTACCAATTCATACTAAAACAAAAAGAAGAAAACAACAAACTACTACACCCTCACCCGGAACCCATGTGCACATTCAATTCTTTCTAAACCGAAAAGCAATTCAATTAAACTAAAAGGTAATCCGAGCCAGCCCGATAGTCTATTAAAATAACTAATCCAGCAATTTCAGTTACGTAGTCGCAACAATAATTGAAATCCATGAACGGTGCAGCCATTTCTCGTATGAGCCGTTGGTCAATGGAAAAACACAATGGACCCGACACAATGGGACTATTCACCGGTCTTAAACGGTCGCGAACAAAATGGAAATTTTAGTGTTCACGAAACTCAAAACTATCCCTGATAGTCGATGTTACCTTCATTTTTTTCGTAAGGTGTAATGTGAGGCTATTTTTGGGTCTATTGTCAGGATCAATCGGATGATAAGTGATAGTAGCATTGTTGTTTTGATAAGGCATTTTGGAGTTTTATGGACCGTTTCAAGTGGCCAATGATCTTTATAAAATTCGTGAAAATGTCTGCAAAAAAACTTGCTCGTAATTTTCTTGACGAGTAAAACTGGTAATGATAACTATTGACACTAACACTATGGGCGTAGGTCGAAATAAATGCTATAATAAATAATAATAATTGAGAAGTCTGTCTGTCTTAATTGTTCATTCTAGATGAACAATTAGACCTCCTCAAAAATGGCGTAGATGTACGATAAGAAATTGAACATACCAACAATATGTTCCTTAGTTTAAAAATACTGTAAATTAATATGATGTTGTTTTTATTAAAGTTTTACAAAATGTCAGCCTGTAGGAACTCTAATATGCATTTACTAGAGTGAATAACACAATGGGTAACAGTGATGGTTTTAACATATTGCACCATCGGATAGTAGAGGAGTTGATCACCCGTGGTTATTAGTCATTCACAATGCACATCACTGCCTCTCCTGTGGTATAATCCCTCATTTCTTACTAGGCGGAGTACTAGGGTAGCATAACTGTGAAGCACATGACACAAGACAGGGGGACACCAAAGCTAGTCGTTCTCGTTGCGAGTGCCTTGACTCCATTAACTAAGCCCGGCTAGTCTCAGCCACCCGTCATTTCATTTCAGACGCCTTGACTCTTGATACACATGTGGCCTTTACAGAAGCTTGGAAGGATATGGATTGGAGTAGGTGTACAGGCATGTGAATATATCTAGTTAATAAAAGCTGTCAACATTAATTTCACATAATTTTAAAATTAAGTAAGAAGAAAGTTGGTTCCTTACTCGAAAATCTGTAAAAAAGTGTGTATACTGTGTTACGAGTGTGTAGTTAACTTAAGCTTTCTCATTTTTACGAATATCTAACGGATAAATTCAATAATAATACATAATTATGAATAACAGATATTTAATAAGTAAAATAACAACAATAAATTATGCTATAATACTTACACATATACACACAATAAATTATACTAAAACACTTATATAAAAACTATACTACAGTAATAATAATGAACAATTTTTAATTAAGCGCTCTTCCTCTCACTATTTATTTTAAAAAATTGCTGTGCCCGACAGGGTCCATAATTCTTTCTTTTTTTTATTTACCACCTGTATGATGTACATTATGGATATAGCATTAAACGATTTTGATTTAATTTGATTTATTTAACTGACTATTTCTGCAAAAAATAATAATTCAAAAATGATTTAAAGATTCTAAACAAAGAGTCTTTCTCTCCATTCCAGTTTAAAATAGGCATTCGAAAAAAGATTTTAATTACAATCTAGATACCATTTCAGTGTGGGTCGCTAGGTCCCTTCCTATTTTTATGAAATTACAGTAAAGTTATTTTAGTATCTCTGCTAAATTTAGGTCGGGGCTAAGGAAACTCTTTCTCACTGAAATGAAAGAAAAACAGATCGCTGATGGCCTGTTTATTTTATCTTACAACTTGTGAAAGCCAGGACCATTTAAGGTGGAAACACCAGGGTATCCCGCGAAATTTAAATTTTCTTATGTTTTTTTGTAATTTGCAAGTCAGTGTCAGGTTGTATGTTGATGAAAAAATGAGTCGCCACCAGTAACGCGTATGTAGTTACAAAATTTCAATTCAATAACTATTTCATGAAAAAGTCATTCAATGGGGTTAAATGAACTTGGGGGTTGTATTGATGCTTTGAATGATTATACTATTATATACTCATTTTTCATCAACATACAACCTGACAGGGACTGGCAAATTGCAAAAACTTAAGAAAATTTGAATTAAACCTTAAACCCATTACGTTTAAAATAAATAGGTAGATAGTCTAGTTTTCTGTTTGCGACCTGCATGAACTACGTAACCGATTAAGATTAGTGTTCATTAATTAGTATTTCCATTTTCCTTGACCTTCTTCGTAAAAAACTTTATAGGCGGTGAAAGAAGGAAAGAATAAAGTCCACTTTCAGTTCACCGAGTAGTTAATATTTGTTACGTTAAAAGACTGTCTTTTACCCAAAGGCTCGCACGTGTACTACCGATAAAACCTCTTGGTAATCGCGTGAAAACGTAATAGACCGGGTGGAACAACAGACAGACAGAACTGCTTTCGTAACTGTTAAACTAATGAATAAATTAAAAAAGGCAAGTACATGGAATTAGAGAAGAACCTGAATGATATTGAAATAACTTAATTTCTGACGTCAACTGAAACCGCATAAGAAATACCTTTTCAATTCACCCTTCTGCGATAATCTTTCACTCTTACCTCATATGGCCGTAGGGCAAAGCAAGAGATACATTCATAATGCATCATGTATGAGAGATAAGATAATAAATCTACACATGGAGGAAACAGCGGCCGCAGCTACATTAGGTAATAATAGACAATCCTTCGGGCTACCTGTGGACTTTAACACAGACCTCGCAAGGCCATAGAGATGACAGACTTTTTAGCTTTCTGCACTGTTGACTGAGCTGAGGTTGCTGTGGTCTATAGGGGTATGAAGAATAGTGTGTAGAGTTTCTCATCCCCCATAGAAAAGGGAGGATCCTCCGATCAGACGGGTGTTGTGTCTGGTGGACGCCTAGTGCCCGATAGTTGTTGTCAGGTTTTTCTATATCATCCTAAGGAATCTTAATATCGCCATTTAGGAATTTTGATGTTAATTTTACATTTTTGGCATAGATGGCGCTACAGTAATTTTTGTACTATGTTGCTGTAATGTTTTTTGTGATGCATCTCAGGTATAATAAAGTTTTTCTTTTTACGCTAAATCTACGTCTCTACTCTTCTATCGCAGGGTTGATGAGGAATGAGCCACACCTTTGTGCCATTTATATAGGTACCTAGATGAATATTTTTTCCATTCATTTTTACAGGGGTTACAATGGCAGAGACGGCAAAAATGCAGAGTTGGACTGAGTTATACAGGGTGGAAGAAAGACCGACGCACAAACGCTTATCACATATTTAGTACATCATTCTGATGGGACACATAAAAACCTAGAAGAATGATGTACTAATTCCCATAGTGGTGAGCGTTTGTGCGTCGGTGTCCCGGTGTCGGTGTGTATTAGATTTTCTATTAGCGATAAGTTGCATGTCTATCGATCTTTTACAGACTGTACCTTGATGAGTGTGCCCAAGAGCTCCACAAGCTCATTCCACCATTTCCCTGCCTCCATCGGGAGTCCAGACGTACTGCAGGTTATCAGCCATTCCTTGTCGATGTTCCACACTTTTAGCGCTTTGCTACATCGTTTATTAGGTATGCGCACAGCCAAGGAGCGGAATTCCCTGCCTGCGTCGGTGTTCCCAAGTTCATATGACCCCAATATATTTAAGTCGCGAGTTAATAGGCTTCTTTTGGGTTTGCTCGTTCCATTGTCGACCCCATCTCTGTCCTCAGGACTAGATTGAAGTCAAGAGTAGGCCCATTTAATATAAAAAATAGATCGCCCATTGTGCACCCTATGTGAAATGTTTTTATTTTATGAACGTTACTTGTATGATGTACTTAATAAAGAATATTCTATTCTATATTTTCTCACCAAGCCAATATTTTTTTATTTCGCTTGCCGTGTCTAAAAGCCCTCTAAAAGTTCTAAGCACATCGCCGTAGTCGTGCCGTAGTGTGAGGCTCGAGCAGTAACGAGCACAACATATCATATGCTCCAGTGTGAAATCCGAAATGCCTGGAAACAGGCGCAACTAGGTTTGCACTCTTAATGTGCTCTCCCATAGCAGATGGACCATCTACTGATTATGTAGATGAATATTGATACTGAGCGTTGCACCAGGTAGTTCTTTTAGTTCTGATACGGACATTCATACAGAAAAAAGTATTAAGAAACTATCATCATCATCATCATCTGCCTAGCCTTTTCCCAAGTATTTTGGGGTCGGCTTCCAGTCTAACCGAATGCAGCTGAATACCATTATTTTACGTGGAACGACTGCCTATCTGACCTCCACAAGCCAGTTAGTTCTGGGTAATACGATACACTTTGGTAAGACTAGTTGTCAGACTTTCGGGCCACTGACTACCTGTAACGACTGTCAAAGATCTACAAATGACAGCCGGGACCAACAGCTTAACGTGCCTTCCGAGACACGGAGGAAACTCGGTATGTAATGGGTGGTCACCCATCCACGGACCAAACTTGGCAAGCGCAGCTTAACCTAAAGATCGACCCGAGTGGCAGTTATTACTTAGCCACGAGCTCCTCAGTATTAAGAAACTATCTTCGCTTCAAAGCAAAATACAAATGAAAACACGAACATTTTTTTTCCATACATTTTTTTGCAAACTTTGTGGATAGCTGTGAAGAAACTTGCTACAGAATATACCTACGTATTGTCTTTGATCTACTTCATTTAATTAACATTATTTCTATGAATTCATGTTAAAATACAGCTTTTTCAACAGTGATTTACTATTAAAAAGTTTACTTCGTACTCAGGACCGCAAACATGCTGTAGGCAGACCTCAGAACCTGAAAAAAAACCGCTTATCTTTTACTCTATTGCTTGAAAAATCAAATTAATTTATAGAAGAAAAATATATTATATTCTTACTGAGACAAAAGTGGCAAGTGAAAGTGGCAGAATCCCAGAAACTCTTGGAGTGATGGTTTGTGACCAGCGCAGCATGGCGATCCGGAGTAGACGACGAAATTCTGGAGACGCTGACAGCCAGTCACTCAGGTATACTGCAGTTATAACTGAATCACTCTGCAAGAATGGACGGTTGAAGTTATAGTATTCAGATGAAAGGACATCATTATCAGAATTTTTGTACCAGAATTTTTCCCTTAAGGAAGGTTGAAACTTTCCACTACGTCAACTGGGCACAAATCCTGACTCCATGGCTGCTACAGATAAATCCTGATGAAAAAATTTTGCCCGACCTGGGAATCGAACCCAGGACTGCTCAAAAGTCGCGCTTGCGACCACTAGACCAGCAAGGCAATAATAAACTTTCCAATCTTGTTGAAATTCTTTGTAGAAATATGAAAGGCTTGAAAGCAATTACCACTTGTATAGGCCCTCTGAACATATTTTCAAGGGCTTATTTTAAATACCAGATGCAGGTCTGAGTCAGGATTTGTGCCCGAATGATGGCAATTGGCTCGCCCCCTTTTACATGGGACTTAAACAACTACATTTCTGCATAACCCTTCTAGGATTACTGGTGCGATGTAATGTTATGTTACTTTAAATAACTTACCTCGTATTGCACCAAGTTACCGAAGTAGCAGTACAATAAAACTTGACCTAATAATATAATCAGCACGAGTACCAGAAACGCAACCGGCACTGATAAGAGAGAAGTCTGAAAATTAAAGCATTTCATCAAAGTAACACATACTTATCCGATTTTTTGTAAAAAATACTAATGCTTTGTTTTAGCTATTTTCTGTAAATAAGAGATCTTTTTCACTTTCAAAGGCAACGCTAGACCGCAAGCATCGGCAGCCATCATCACTGACAGGACTATTGTGGCCAATAAACCTGATATAGTGGATCGATCAGAGCGGCGCGCAATGATTCTTGGCACGGCGGTCCCGCATGACGAGAACCTCTTGAAAGCCGAGAAAGATAAGCAAATGCAGTATCTTGACTGGCTCGTGAGGTTGTCGACATGTGGGATGTGAGCTCAGCGATCAATGTGCCGATAGTGGTTTCAGCCAATGGCTTAATTGCCAAGAGCCTCGATCAATACCTGAGGAGGCTCTCGTTAGACAGCTGGATCAAGGGCTTGATTCAGAAAGCGGTACTCCTGGACACGGCACATATTGTGAAGAGGTTCCTCTCTCTAGGGCCCTGACAGCCGGTAGCTTGGATCCTGTTCCCGATACTGGTGGGCTAGTATTATTATTAGTTACGGTTCACAATAACCGCAAGCGACAATGTCGCTGCGGTCCGCGGTTGTCCTTTTAAAGAAGACTTTACAGGCGCGTTTAACGACACCAACATGTGCAGAAAAGCGGCTATTATAATTCAGGGAACATTTGATTGAGTAAGAATGGGTACGATACAAAATGAAATGACTTACTACGGAACTTAGTTGGTATGTCACAACGCAGATACTGGCACTGGAGCTGAAGAATTCAAATGACATACCACTGTTGAATACTTCGCCGATTTCCTTAGTGTACCTGAAACAAGGAGAGAATAAAGAAGCATATGGACAACTGAATGAATATATTAAGTAATCATAACCAAAGTATTGTCCCAATAAAACAATCAAAATAATTCCTATCAATATTTCAAGAAACCACTTCAAATAAGATAAACGAATAAAAAAATTGTTTGCCAAGTTGACGTCCACCTTAAATTGTCCCTATAATCAAATCACAACTTTCTTTCTTTTATACCTTCTCATCAAAAAAATCGAAACACTTTCGTTTTTATTGTTTTTGTCCTAATTTTTTACATGAAAAAAAAAAACATTAATGTGTAGCTGGCAGTTTGGTCATTACAGTAAGAAGAAAAAAATCAAAATTCGAAATTAGAATTTCATTTGTTTATCCTATAAATGAAATTAATCACTGTTTTGAGACAAATGTGTATTTAGGGTTGGAGTACGTTTCTCGTTTAAAAACTAAAAATTAGCGCTTGTCTTTAAACTTTTTGTTTCTTATTTCATTTACTGTGACTTTGGGACGTCTGAAAAAACTTTTTTTTCTAAAACATATGGATACTTCGCCCGCAGAAGCCGCCCAAGTGGTGGCATTGCTGGATTCTGGACTTAGTCAGCGTGTTGTGGCTGCAAGATTGCATCTAAGCTTATCATCTGTTCATAGAGTCTACAAACGCTATCGGGAGACTGGTTCGTTCACGCGCCGTTCAGGATCTGGCAGGAATCGGGTCACTTCTGAGCGAGATGATCGATTTATTGTAACAACTTCTTTACGAAATCGACGCCTTAACGCTTTTCAACTGCAGCAGCAGCTTCGCGTTGTACGAAGAGTAGCTGTAAGTGACTCTACAATAAGAAGAAGGTTGAAGGAATGCGGATTGGCACCGCATAAGCCAGCGAATGGGCCGAAATTAACTGCAGACCATCGAAGAGCGCGACTTAACTTTGCACGCGAGCACCTAACTTGGTCATACCTTCAGTGGAGCAAAGTACTGTTTTCTGATGAGTGTAAAATTATGCTGTATGGTAACGACGGAAGGAACAAGGTCTACAGAAGAGATGGAGAACGCTTTGCACAATGCTGCATTGAAGAAAAGGTCAGCTATGGTGGCGGTTCGTGGACGGTTTGGGGAGGAATCAGCGCCGACGGTAAGACAGAACTTGCCTTTGTGTCTGGGCCACGGCTGCCTGCACTAAACTCTCATCGGTACATCGAACAGTGTCTTGAACCTCATGTGATGCCCTATGCACATTTTATTGGCAACGACTTCATATTCATGCACGACAATGCTAGAGCTCACACCGCGGGCGTCGTACGAGATTATCTTACCGAAGTCGGTATCTCCATTATGGTATGGCCAGCAAGAAGCCTGGACATGAATCCCATTGAACATCTATGGGATGAATTAAAGAGACGAATTCGAGCAAGAGATCCAGCCCCAGAAACACTTAGCCAGCTGCAAAATGCAATCCAAGAGGAATGGGATAATATACCACAACATGTGATCGTGACTCTCATCCGATCGATGAAGAACCGTATGGAAGCAGTAGTAAGAGCTCGCGGAGGGAATACAAGTTATTAAATAAACGTTTCTTACATTTTTTTTTCATTTACGCGTGTTGTTTTGCCCATTTCCTTCATATTCCATACAGGGTAAAAATTACTCATTATACAAAATACGAAACCTATGAAGACTTAATTTGAATTTAGAACAATAACATTAGGATTTAAAAACCTCATACTACTCACTATTAAATGACATTTTACATTTATTCCTAAATATACACATTTTTCTGATAATCCTTATCAAATCATAAACTGCGAGGTGTTTCGATTTTTTTGATGAGAAGTAAATTAAATGGCTATAACACGGCAAATCGACGTAGTGTGTCAATTTGATAAACAATAAATTTCGAAGACTGTGGCAACTAGCGTCTCAAGAAGTAGTGTGCACGCGAACGTTCACTGTCTCTCTAAATCTCGTTCAGAATATGGAATGTACACCACCAGACATTAAGCATGACAATTTAAAAACTTATATACTCCGTGACTTTTTAGTCGTCTTACAACGGCAGCCCACTTCATGTATCCAATGACAACTAACATTTAAAAAAAATGATACTTAGAATAAATTAATTAAATTTTAGAGATTTGAATAATTTTAAAATAAAAATATTTTTCATTCTTATGACGTAGGACGAAGTTAGAAACACCACGTTGCGAGCGCGGTCCGTATTTTTTTTTCTTAGTACCTATTATCTTAATTAGTGGTAAAAAAAATAATCGCACCTACATTGAGCGGACCACCTTTGTGACGACTACTAAAAAGTCACGGTGTATATTTATATCAATCGAGCTCACGACCATACCGTTCGAGAGACCGAAATTGCATTACCAGGGTTTTTAATCCAAATTCTCACATACCACGCTACAGCTTCATATCTCTGCACATAATGCACAAAGCGACTCCTCAGATCCTTGTCAACTACATCCCTATAATCCCAATAGCCCCTGGATGCGCCATCCGTATCGAACAAATGCTCTAAATTGTACTTGATGATCTTCAATTGGACTTCCGCCTGTGCATAATACGTTGCGACGAGGCAGTCGAGAGCCAAGTGGCCGTACCCGGTCCACAGTATGGGTCCCACTTCCAGTATTACTGAGCATATATATCTGTGGACAATCATTCAATTATTGGGAATTTGTGTCGTCTATACTTGCTTCTAAAAATAAAGTTAAGTCTTTGTCGCAAAATGAATCCGTGGATTCTTTAAGTCGTGGTAATTTATTGATTTGTTAATTATTTGAGGGATCTTTCTCATAACCTTTCAAATTTTCTAAAAATAAACAGATTTTAACGAATCTATCTTTTAACTATGTAGTATTATAAAAATCAATGTCTGTTCGTCTGTTCGTACTCTATAGATAAACTCCTAAACTACTCAACCGATTTAAATGAAACTTTGCTTGTTGCTCTACATAAGCCAACAAAAGTTTCTGAAAAACAAAATTGCAAAAAAAGGCATTGCGCATCTAGGCGGCATAGCTAGTATAATATAAAAAAATATCATTCAGTGATTTTGCGGCAAGGAACTTTCATAGAAGAGGGCCCATTTACTCAATTAGTGAAATAGAAAAAAAAAAATGGAAGTCTGAATGTTTCAAAAGACTTAAAAATTGTACATTATATTATGTAGTTACTTTTATGAACTTATAGCAAAGATCCCCGAGTTGCTAACGTCATATCGTTATGCAATCTTGGGGCCGACCTACTGACCTAGGCCTCTGGTAATTGTCCATCAGTGTTACGCAATGAGCTATTAAACCATTACTTGATTGTCATAATATATCTTTAATCACACACAGTTTATCGGTATTCCTCTATATAGATTTTCCAACATCATTGTATTTTGAGGGCGAAATAAACTGGTACTGTTTGAAGAAAAATTGGACGATGGCTATGTAGTTGAGTATCATCAATTTACCGATGAGTTCGATACCGAGATCCTTTCGATTTTTCGATTGAGGGATCAGTTTGTGAAATATTTATGTGTGAGAGAACGTATTTTTCAACTGCAAATGTAAATTTGTTCTTGGGTAAAATATTTAATTATTCAACCTGACCATGTAACCCTTGTTGATAGATGGAGAGGGAGAGGAAGGCCAAAGAAAAGATGCATGTATTGTGTGAGGAATGATATGAAAGAGAAAGGAGTAAATGATGCCGTGACGTCTGACAGAGGAGAATGGAAGAAGAAAACGTGTTCCACCGACCCCGACTAGAATGGGACAAGGGCAAGAAGATGATGATGACTAATTAATGTGTATCGTAGCTTAGGATACACACTTGGCGGATTTTTATTAGGAAAATTAGCAACTGCGGTCTCATGATGATATGTGCTCAGCAGGGTTGTTGCGAACATCAGCATCAGCATCAGCATCCGCTGAACTTCAGCATCATTTTCAACATCAGCTTCAGCATCAGCATCCGCATTGATCGATGCTGATTATTAATGCTGAAGTTCGAGTCCTGACATGACCGCAGAGGTGGCGGGACTTATATCACAAGTAGTTTTTGCATGCAAGCTTTGACCAATGAAAGGGTCTACCGCGGGGGGATTGCGATTGCTAACAAACACAAATTTGTCTCATTACGTTATAATTCGTTATTGCGCGTTAAAGTTTTGATTTTTTTTCGTAAACTGTTTAGTGTTGTGTGATAAATTGATAATATAATGCCGCCCCTGTTGAAAAGTGGAATATGGACGTATTTTAAATTAAGGAGTCAAGAACTGCAAACTGCAACTTATGTAACAAGGATTATTCACGCAAAGGGCGTACAAATACCTAACTTAAAAATCTTCTAGAGACAGTCTTGAAGCTGAAAAGCAGCACAGCTACTTTTTTTTAAATACAACTTGCCTTTGATCTAAATCCAAAATTAATTAAGCGAAAGATAGCAGTGTTTGCACTAGGTAGTCTAGGTACTTAATTACTAATCTAGTACTAATTATTAGGCTAAACTACTATGTTTGATTATATTTTTAGTAAAATTCCCAAAATTATTGAAACAATCTTTTATATCAGCACCAAGCAAAATTATGCAACTTTTAGATGTATTTTACAATGGTAAATACTTTTTTCCTGCTTTTTTTAAGAAAATAATTAAAATCAGCATGTCAATGATAAAAGATCAGCAACAGCATCAGCATCCGCTGATGTGAAAAAAATATGCATCAGCAACAACCCTGGTGCTCAGTTAATGACAATAGAATTTGTTAAAACTTTTGGTTACACTATAATTGGAGAAAAACTCATTGTATTTATTATTTTTTTCTTATACCTTGGGAATAGGCTCGTCCCCTATTACATAGGACTTAAACATAACTGGCGAAATGTAGGTGTACTATTAGGAATACCTCTGCTTAACCCTTCGCTAATTACAGGCGTGAAGTTATGTTGTTCTTCTTGTACCTTTGGAAATATCTATCAGGTAACCTTTTAAACTCACCCAGTCCAAGTAACAGTTTCAAAAGGCGTATATACAGAAACAATAGCGGTTGGGTCCTGGTACCTCCTGACGAAGAACGAGGCTGGCCATGTGAGACCAACGACTGTAATGCTGATCTTCATGATCTTCACACCACGGTGCATGTGTCTTGTCGTATCCAGAAGCATCTCTTCGTCTTTTTTTGTATACGCTGCGAAAATTGGGTCTGAAAATGTGCAATACTGTAAAGAACATAGTAAAGTAGCGGGAATATTATGTTGATGGTCGAGGAAGAAGCAGGTAAGTGATCCCGGCTGTCATTCTTAGATCTTTGAAAGGACAGTCGTTACGGGCAATCACTAGCGCGTCAGTATTGAAGCGATATCGTTGCACACTTCAACCAACTTATCTGTGCAGGCGGGAACACACAGAACTAAAATAAATGTACCAAGTAAATAAGTTTGTGATGTTGATGCATTTTTCTTGACAAGCAGTGCTACCTTGAACTGCACACTTAGGCTGCCTGTCCATTGAAGCGGAGCGAGGCTGCGGAGCGGAGAAACGGAGATATATTAACCAATAGGATTGCATTCTGGAGCGGAGCGGAGATTTTATGCAATCCTATTGGTTAATATTTCTCAGTTTCTCCACTCCGCAGCCTAGCTCCGCTCCGGTGGACAGGCAGCCTTAAAGTGGTCATATTATAAGTAGTAGTAGCTGGGTTGTGAATGCAGTGAATTTCAGATAGGCAGGCAGTCGCTCCACATAATAAACTAGTTTTCAACTACATCCGGTTAGACTAAAACTGATCCCATTTATTCGAAAAATCGTTGGGCAGATAATGAGGTAACAATGTACCATTTTTTAATTTGTTTTTTTTTTATCTTTTTTTATAGTCTCACTTTGGTCCGTAGCTCGCATTATTGTGATGTTTTATTATTGACTTACCATTTAACATTTCATTCATTTTATCAACCCTCGAAATATTGAAGTTCAGCGCAAGGATTTTTATAATTAAGTTTAACTGCGGTATTGCAATGATCGAAACATCGAATACTTCTTCCCAGTTATCACGCCGCTGTAATTAAAAACAGTCAATATTATCTACACTTCAACCAACTTATCTGTGCAGGCGGAAAAACGTAGAATTAAAATAAATGTACAAAGTTTGACATGTCGATACAATTTTTCATGACACGCAGCGCCTCCTTGAACTGCACAGTTAAAGTGGTCATAGTATTATACCTCCATATCCATCCATAACTCTATCTCTATTTTATTTTCGGGGGGAATTACTTCACTAAAACCACCCCGGTGGTGACAATCTGCACATGAGAGGGGGTACCGTTTCCTCTTAAAATACCTGTCTTGAGCCCCATCTGTGCAATCTGAGGATAATGTCGCCACCTTCAGTTACTGTCCTTTTGCAGTCCGTTTCGATACGTAGAAGAAATAGCAACCTGCTCGTGCTCTGCAAGGGTGCAGTTGCAGCACTTTCAAGAATTTAGATTGCTGTACTATATTTAACACTAGCGGCTTGTCCCGGCTTTGCACGGGTGCCTATGTTACTCAGGGTGAATGTAGCTTTCCAATGGTGAAAGATTTTTTGAAATCGGCACCGTAGTTTTTGAGTTTATTCATTACAAACATACACACACACAAATATTTTTTTTATAATATTAGTGTCGATAAATAATAATATACAGGATGATTGGTTAAACGTGGGCAATACTTAAAGGGAGTGAAATACTCATAAATATGAACAACTTTTACTATGGAACTAAATAAGAAATATGACAAAAAAAAACAGCTGTTTCCTACAAAAGTGCAATACTTACACGGTCGAAATGTATGGAGCAACTGATTTTGTGTTTTAATAACCGATGAAATTTTTTTAACTACACTGTCACTTCCTCACTCATTAGTTAGGAAGAGATTTCAGTGCTATGTTGATCACCCGGGCTGTATGCATAACCTGGTGGCCAGTTAGCAAAACGCTTTGTTCTATTGTAAATAGGTATTGTGAACACTGTTTGACTGGTCTGGTAGCTATATTGAATGCAACCAATAACCTGCAAATTGTTTGCCTAGACCCTACTTGAACCACGCCGTTGGCCTAGCAACATTGTTGACGGTATAATATCAGCCTATTACAGTCCCACTGCTGGGCAAAGACTTCTTCTCACACAGAGAAGGCACGAGCATTGATCACCACGCTTGCTCAAGACCGGTTGGCGATTTCAGACTAATATTATTTTGTAGTCCAGGTTTCCTCACGATGTTTGCCTTCACCGATGTCAGTGATGGCCGTGATAATCTTAGAAAATACATTTGATTTAAAAAAAGGCCACACTGGTATTTAGAATATCTTACCAAAATACACTGTGAATGAGTCTTAACATAGCTCCACGACTGAATTCCAGGAATAGTTAGAGAAAGGTGTTTGTATATTAAACCTAAACTGCACCAATCATGGTTAATTTCTATGTAATTCGGGGTGAGCCTATTACCATTAAATCCAGACTGACGGCCACAAATCCAGATTCTTACTGAAAAAAATCTAATGGAATATACCCAATAAATAGTGTGAATTAACCCTACCTGTATTATAAACGTTAAATGCGCTAAAGTGTATAAAATTGCAATCATAAAAGCGATGGGTCTGTATATTTGATGGCATATCCATTTAAACCTGTTCTTCGGCTTTTTCAAAAGCTTGAAATATCCTGCCCACACCAATACTTTATAAACCTCAGAAAAAGAATCAAAAGGACTGATTTTATCGTCACTCATTTTTACTCGACTGTTACAAAAGGAAGGTTATGTTTTGTAATTTGTATTATCTTCATGAAAGTTCACCGATGACTATTCAATTACAGTTTGGTGATGAGTTCTGTTAATTAATTAGATGTATGGAAGAATTCATTAATCATTTTTAATCGTGGGGTTTACCACCCTGTGATTAATTGAAGCGTCGTTTTTTATTCATTTGCTACGTCTATTAAAACTACAATGGCGCAGTAGTCTTTACATTTTCTTTTACGTCAGGTATGAGTTTGATTCTTGCTTTGATAGAAATGTTGTTCAAGAAAGTCTTCTTTCATTATTAACTAAACTGATAAATTTTGATAACACTCTAGATCTAGAACATGCGACTAACACCACATTTACATAACATATTTTCAACACAATCCGAAGAATTTTGATGGAAATTCCTAATGCATTGCATTCACTCTACAACTTTTGTAACGCAATAAGTGTTTTGAAATTGTTAAAATGAAAGAAATTGTCACTGTAAGATGGCAATGCCGTACTGTGTGCTACTTAATGTGTTATTCAATTACCCTGCAGATTTCCGTTATTTTCCATATCTTATGGGTGAATTTCCCAAATGACTTATTTTTTTGTCTTCGTTGAAATTAGTATTTGAAAAAAGGAATATTGTTCTGAATTATTTTTTTTAGTATTCAATAGGTAGTTATTAGGTTGTGGCAAAAAAATAATTTGCCTAGGTCTATTATTAAAGGTAGAAATAAATACATAAACCTCTATTTTTTTCAAATCGGTGCTGTCCCTCTACTTTTTTTACAAACAAAAAAGCTTATACACTAATAAAAATAAGTAAGTTAAGTATATAACTTATTCTATTTCATAGAATATTAGTTTTGTTATTAATATATAGCATATTTTATTACATAATTAACGATGATTATTACTGAGAGGCACAAACGTACTTGTCCTGCAAAATGTTCTCATATCGCTGGACAAAAGTAATTTAAACCTAACTTTTCATCGACGAGTCCGACAGCGTCCCCACCCCAATTTTATTTCTCTCGTTAGTGTGTACTAGGTCGCAGTCAGGATGGACGTGTGTTAAATCGCTGCATATTCCCGCCAATAACGAAAGTACGCCATTTCAGTCGCTCCCGGACAATTAATTTGTATTATCGGTGATTGCATTTTTCTAGTGTAATGAGTAGTTTTATTATTGTTGTTTGGTTCTAACAGAGGTAGTAAGTGAATTAGCTTCATTGACTGTTATTAAATTTAACCTAGATATTATGCATTTTTTCTAATTTACTAAAAAGTGTGTTATTTCTCACGTCGGTGTTCTCATATCGCTGTAATCGGTGGTCTTTATTACCACCGATGTGATAATTTACACCGAAATGATAAGAAAAAATCAATCGGCGTCTTATATCTAATATCGGTGTTTTGATTCATGATCAACGCACAGTTTTGTCACATCGGTGGATTTCTTTATCATATCGGTAGATCATTTTATCATCTCGGTGAGTCGTTTTATCATATCGATAGATCCCGTGTCATTTCGTTAAGTATACAAAGAAACAATGGAACATACATACAAACACATACATTGTATACATACATATATACCTACATACAAATATTCATACATAGATACTGGCCTAAATCAATACCACGACACCACTGGGTAGGTAAGATGTATAAATGTATCATTAGGGGAGGTCTGTATTCGGTAATGTACGTCTATAGGCTGAGATGATGATGGTGAGGTGGAGCAATTGAACGCATTAAAGGTTTCTCTAGAAAATATTTTCTAGTTAAAAAATATAATTACATAATAATAAATAACAAAATAATAAATAGATAATATGTTAGAAAAATGAATGAAGAGATAATAATAGATAAAAAGAAAACATATATAACACATACATATAGCTAGAAAACATATACATAATATAGCTTAATTTTGTTTAAGAATGCCGAGGCCAAAACTAAAAGGGGAGGAGAAAAAAGAAAGAAAGAGGTTGCTGTAAAGAATAAAAAAAAACTAAAATCAAAAGCGATCCTGTGTTAAGAGAGGAGAATTTAAGAAAAGATAGAGAAAGTTTAGCAAGACGAAAGGTAGCCGGACTTATCCCAACCCGAAGTCAAATGACTGCACATGCACGTCGCATTGCACAAAAAAAAACCGAATCAGTGCCGTGCATATTATCAGAGGAAAAAAGCTAAGGCAAATGTTGTCTTAGCATATACATAATTTCAAAAAATATATTTTAATAGGATTTCCAAGAATTCTCTGTTCTCTTTGGATGTGATCTACTTACATAAGACCCTCAGTTGAGGTCTTCAGTTCTAAGTCACCCTTGTAAAAATATATAGGTACCTACTAACTATTTTCTTTTTGATGTTCAAAGGTGGATCGATTATCATATCGCTGGATATGTACATCATTTCGGTGGATAAACTTATCATATCGGTGTACACAAAAAATAAATCGGTGCCGGTTTGTCATATCGGTGGAAACCAGAATTCAAACTGAATTTTCTCCTTAGTCTTAAATGATACGTTGATGATATTAAATTTGGGGATATTTGATATCCTAAAGATTACATAAAACCTGAAAAATATACAAAAAATATATAAATGAAAAAGTTCATTGAGTGCCAAATATCCCTTGTCAATGAAAACAAACAAAAAAACAATTCCGGAGTAGATTTACTGAGACGACTATGGTAAATAACACAATTTTAATCGTCACATTAAATTAATTAAAAGTCAGGAGCTATTATATAATTTGTGACCTCAGTACCGATGTAGATCTGTTAATTACAGGTTAACATACAAGTTCAACTTTATTAACTCGTGACAGTGTAATTATTTAAATGATGGCAGGTATTATGTCCAACGGCTGAATAGGTACGTCACGTCATCCTAATAAGCTCTTAGTACAAATAACTTTAATTAGTGGGTATGCTTGACCCATAGGTCGGTGTAGAAAAACGGTTTGTGTGTCAAAACTTATGATCTCACAAGCTGTTTGAATGAAAATAATTATGTTTATTTAGCACATTGCCACTCAATGAAGGAACGAAATAATGAAGAGATGTTGATGTAAAAACAAACACAAAATATTGTATAGTAAGCATTTATTCGTCTATCTAACAATACGCTTAAAGTTAACCAATTATGGCTTAAATATGAACACATTAGAAGGGGGGCAGCCACACTTGGAAGTGGGGCCCAAAGTCTAACTTTTTTCGGAGGGCCTCTTCAAAGACTGCGTCCCTGGATGCGTCGCGGGGCCCCGAGGTATCCTTGCCGCAATCGCGACTCACCTCGCGGGCCGCTCGCACGAACTTTGATACTTGGGCCACGCTTTCACGGACGTCTTCCACAGGTAACTGTAATTTTCAATAAATAAGATAGCTGAAACGTCCTTTTAATTTTTAATTTATTATTTGTTGTTATATAGTGGCAACAGAAATACACATTCTGTGAAAATTACCTACTACGGATCATGAGATACAGCCCGCTAGCAGACAGACGGACGGACAGCGGAGGCTTAGTAATAGGGTCCCGTCCCTTTGGGTACGGAACCTTAAAAATGGAAAAATGTAAAGGGGAGAGTGACCATGATTCCCTGGACAGAGCTCATATCAGTAAAATGCTGTAACTGAGGCACTAAGTTTTGATGACTGACGCACTGTCTCGAGAGAAAGTGAAGGCCTGGTGCATTTACTTTGACACCGCGGATGACCCTATGCCAGCGATTTGCATCAACAGCGTCATTGAGACTATTTTTTCCAAACCGTTTGCCTACCGAGCCAACTCCTAGTTTTCTGGCAAATGCAATTTTTGCCCAAAGGTCAAAGCAAACTTGTCAGCACTGCACAGAAACACCATGGTCTCGGTTGATCGTTGGTCGTTTACTCGCTGACCCCGAGCCGAGACCATGCTGTTATGATGTGTTTGTTGCACTTGACGCGATGCTGACCTCGTGCAGTTGTTATAACTGTGCGTGGACCCTTAAACAAACTCTATTACATTTGATCAAAACTTTACCTCATTTTCATCCTTAGGCAGTGAGTGCGGGTATATCCTGACCCAGTGACCCACTCTACCAATGGCCCTGTTCCAACAGACCCCATTTCCCCACTGGCAGGCAGTCATCACCCGACGTCTCGACGCGGCGGTCGAGTATCCCCCGCGCCAGGACTCGTCTACGCTCTCCGTTGGAGCTATCGGCACGGTCGATGTTGACTGGAATGGAATTCAATGTCTTGTTAGGGAAATAAGTTTGACTCGGACATGTAAAAAAAGTAGCGGAGCCTAAGGTATGGAGATCTACGCTTTGAAATTGGCAATTTCGGTTCTTTTACAGTTATTATGTCTTGTGGCAGGAGTACAGCTTCATCTTTTTATTTTTGGTAATTCAAAAGTGGCTGTAAGTTCGAGTATATCTATAATATAAAAATGAATCGCAAAATGTGTTGGTAAGCGCATAACTCAACAACGCCTGGACCAATTTGGCCAATTCTTTTTTTTTAATGTTCGTTGAAGTTCAAGGATGGTTTTTACGGAGAGAAAAATTAAAAAAAAATGCCTGGATAACTCTAAAAACAACACTAGGATACTTTTTTTTGTTTTGGTAGGAGTAGGTTAGGAGTAGGGTAGGAATAGTGCAGGAGTAGTGTAGGAGTAGGGTAGGAGTAGGGTAGGAGTAGTGTAGGAGTAGGGTAGGAGTAGTGTAGGAGTAGGGTAGGAGTAGTGTAGTAGTAGTGTAGGAGTAGGTTAGGAGTAGGGTAGGAGTAGTGTAGGAGTAGCTTAGGAGTAGGGTAGGAGTAGTGTAGGAATAGGGTAGAAGTAGTGTAGGAGTAGGGTAGGAGTAGTGTAGGAGTAGGTTAGGAGTAGGGTAGGAGTAGTGTAGGAGTAGGGTAGGGTAAGGGGTAGGACACCACGCGAACGAAGTAGCGCTGGGCAGCTAGTATTTAAAATAAATGCTTTGAGTTTTGAGTGCAGAATGTGAGGCAAGAAAACCAGCAGTTTTTGCCCTTTTGGCTCACTGGGATGAAGTGCCAGTTAGAACATTTATATAGAGCATTCTTCATGGTTCTATCACAACACAACTAACGAGCATATCAGTAGCTTTGAAGACAACATCCCGACTGCAATTATGTAAATGGTAGGTAGTAGGTTATATGCACTTCTAATTTCATTTGACTTCCACACAACGGCCTTAGGTCGAGGTCGCATTAGCTAGCAGTAGTGCTGTGTATGTACAAGTGACTTCATACCATACTACTACACTCAAATTATCATAAACCACCTCTGACTATACAGGGTGGAAGGGATACCGACGCACAAAAGGTTACCACATATTCAGTACATCATTCTGAACCCCCTACAAAGAAAATTTATCAGTGCTAATTTGTAAAATATTTAACCGTTCCATACATTTTCACCGTAGCTATTGTTCTTTTGTAGGGATCAGCTGATTTAAAAGAATCGGCCAAGTGCAAGTGGGACTCGCGCACGAAGGGTTCCGTACCATTATCTATAAAAACTACGAAAAAAACACGTTCATTGTATGGGGACCCCCCTTAATACGACACGGTTGGCGCAGTGGTCAAGCGATTGACTGCTGCGCTGCATGTCGCGGGTTCGATTCCCGTACGGAACAAATATTTGTATGACCTACAAGTAGTTGTTCCGGGTCTGGGTGTTTTTCTATCTATAATATGTATGTATTTACAAAAAAAAATGTATATATGTAGTTTATCAGCCATCTAGTTACCATAACACAAGCATTAGGTTGCTTAGCTTGGGACTAGATGGTGCTGTGTGAAATGTCCAGGGATATTTATTTATTTATTTATTTATTAATATATTTTTTTAATTTTTAGTATTTGTTGTTATAACGGCAACAGAAATACATAATTTGTGACAATTTCAACTGTCTAGCTATCTTGAGATACAGCCTGGTGACAGACAGACGGACGGACAGACAGCAAAGTCTTAGTAATAGGGTCCCATTTTTACCCTTTGGGTACAGAACCCTAAAAATAGTACCGATGAAAAATATATATGTGGTAATCGTTTGTGCGTCCGTGTCTCTTCCACCCTGTATAAACTTTGCCACCGTTAGACATGTAATTAAACGACAATGTCTAGATATAACGAAGTCAACCATTCAGTTACTAAGCGACAGAGTCACGGAAGACATTTTTCTATTCAAATCGAACTGTGCTATTTCAGGCATTGGAGGTTTTGCGACTTAATAATTGTGTATTTATCCTTGTCTTCATACTTCAAGGCCGTAACCTTCGGGAGGGTGGAAAACGCGAGATTTTGTAAAAAAAAATACAAACACGTGATTTACATTTTATGTTAATAGTATCGAATAGTTTTTGATGGAGGAATTCGTTTTTATTTCTGTCGATTGACATTGGGAATTCGAATTATGTTTTGATGTAACGATGGCTTCGTGCCGGGTAGCAACACGCAGGACAGTATTATGAAAGGAAATGTGTTTACAAATATCTAAGAAAGAGGTGAATTCATTGATAGGTCGAATTTTGAGTTTTAAAGTCTAACGTACTGAAGCATTTTATTCATATTCGTAGCTTTCCTAGACCCTCGTCTACTTAATTGGTCCATGAGTGCATATGACTCATGAAACGTCACTTCGTGTTACTTACGTGACTTGAAACGACCATTGTTTATACAGCCGCTAATAGATAAAACTACGTTTTCCCCAAAACCCTCCGTCCGTAGTTTATCAAGCGAATAAAATTCATACAGGGTTTAAGGGGCACCAAAGCTAAAACGGTTATCACGTACTCAGTACATCACTCTGACCCCCCCCCCCCCTACAAAGAAATTTTTCACCGATAATCATTTAAAAAAAGAAAATAACTGTTCCATACATTTTTACCGTGTCCGTGACCGTGGCTTTTTTTTAATAACCGACAAAAAATTTCTAGCTTTTCAGAATGATGTACTGATACGTGGTAACCGTTTTAGCGTCGGTGTCACTTCCACCCTTTATATTCTGAATACTATCCTCATCTACAAATATTCTATTTTCTCATGCTATAAGTAGGTTTTACCTGAGCGTCAGTTTCACTGCTAGCATCCGTTTTGTATCGTCCACTGTGTAACTCCTTGCCCTTTTCTGTCGACTCCTGCATTTTTGGGTGATTAGTGTCATGAAAAATTTAGCCAATATTATGGAGTTCGGTTAAATTTGGAAAAATAATCAGTGACAGTTTTTGGAGATTGTAAGTCGTCTAGTTTTTTGGGTGCACATTTTGACGATAGTGCTTTAATATAAAATGTAATAACACTGGTATAAACGTAGTAAAAGCCTGATGCTTGGGCTTATTTAAGCCTGAATAGCTCAAATCGTTGACAGAAAAATTTCGTGATTTCATCAAAAATTTGAAGACGTGAAGCACACTGGATGGTGCCGCCGGCTTGGTGGATTCTGGCCTTCTCCTTCTCCCAGAGAGGCCTGTATCTCAGAAGTGTTCATGATAAGAGATCTCTCATCATGATCACTTCTAAGACACAGGCCTTAGGCCACAGGATCAGTGATTGTAATCATGCTATAGCTTACAAGCTCTAGCTCTTCTTGCTTAATACTAATACCTACTATAAAAATCAAAAGAATCACAAACCTTATCAGCCTTCTCAGTTCCAGTAGCAGCAGATTTATCAGGCGTAATGGGCACGTTCGTCGCAGGCGCAGCATTAGGCGCCCCCGGCGCGGCCAGCGTGACGCAGTGTATGGGCAGCGCGCGGCGCCGCCGGAGCGCGCGCGCGGTGCGGCGTGGCGCCGAGCGCGTGCGCCCCCGCGCGCCTCCTCCTTCCTCCTCCGAGCTGCAACTGTTATGAGAGTACAAAATGCTTTGTAAAAAAAAATTTGCGTTACCTCCCCTTTTCTTTTTCTACTGTTTCTGATAACGGCTGTACACTCTCGACAAGACAATCTGTAGCGGGTATAATTAAGTTGACAAAAAGAACGCTAGCGACATTTTTGACGCAAATGTAGAACTAACATCAAAATCTTGAAACGCGATATTAAAGTTATCCGTGAGTCTGAGTCATGCGATCATGTAGAAAAACCTGCTTAAAACCGTTGGGCAGTAGCCCACAGGACACAACACCCGTTGTCGGAGGGACTTCCAGTTTCTATTGAGAATGAAGAACTTTACACCATTGTTCTAAATATCCCTAAAGGCAGCCAACAGCAAGGTGAGTGCAAGAGATTATATACAATGTATAGTAGCGCTCATCGTGTCGGTGTTCCTCGCTAGCCCTCAGTTCCATGTCGTTTTTTTGCGAGACGTCTCGCGAGAGACATAGCGAGAGCTCTCAGTCGAGAGTGTACAACTGACATGAGCTCTACGTGCAAGATACCTTGTAGCTATTATATTTAACACTTGATTTGGAATTATGCACGATACTGTGTTCAATGTTTCGCAGTGTTTTAATAAATATCTCAAATACATAGTTACCTACATGACTGACTGAGCCTAAGTACCTATATCTTGGTCGTTGCAACTACAGTGTTTTCAAAATTAACGTAATGAAATATGTACTTTTCTGTAATGCAATATGAATGAGCCTGAAAACGACCATTTGTGATCTAATACGCCTTGTCTTGTCAAGGGAAGATGTAACTAACTACTTAATCTCTACAATGTAAGGAAAACAATAAATAATAGCCCAAAAATAGTTGGAAGTACTAACAATATTCCCGCTGCTGCTCGACTCGATTCAGTAATTATTGACCTTAAAAAAACGATAACAAATTCGTGTGTAACAAAACATTGCGAACGTTTGTTTACAGTTATAATTTTATTTACCGACGTATTCAGTGTTAAAATGCAAAGATTCACGCGTTCGACTTAAACTTGGTCTCATCATCATGTGCCTAGCCTTTTCCTTACTATGTTAGGGTTGGCTTTCAGTCTAACCAGGTGTAGTTGAATGCCAGTTTTTTTGCATTGAGCGACTGCCTATCTGACCTCCACAACCCAGTTAGTACTGGGCAATACGATACCTCCTAGTAAGACTAGTTGTCAGATTCTCGGGCCACCGACTACTTGTACCGACGCGACGTTACGCTTAACGTGCTTCCCGAGGCACGGAATAAACTTGGTTTGTAACGGATGACCACCCATTCGCACACCAACCATGTAAAGCACTGCTTAACCTTGAAGATGGACGCGTGCGACTCATCTCTAAACCTTAATATCAACTATCAGTATTTGGCATTGTTGAAGGCCCTTAACTTGATCAGTCCGGTACGCTTCATGAGCATCCAGCTGACCCAGCAGAAAGTTCCAGTTGGTCGGCGACAAAATGCAAGGATCATGCAATCGTTTACCACTTAGGTCTCTAAATCATAAAGTGACTAGATGGTGTTTGGCGTTGGCGGAGACGATACTTTCAACTTGGCCAGTCCGGTGTGCTTCATGGGCAGTCCCAGCAGACAGTCCTAGTTAGCGTCAAAACGTAAAGATTCCTGCTTATCTTCTATTCGACTTCCATTTCTAAATCTAAGTCACCTACTGCTAGTAGCAGTAGTAGTCACCTATTAGTATTTGGCGTTGGCGGAGGAGGTGCCTTCAACTTGGCCAGTCCGGTATGCTTCATAGGCAGCCCCAGCAAGTCAAACAGCTCATGCAGCATCGGTTGCTTCACCATCACGTCTGCCTCACAGTCTGACGCTAGCGCTGGCGAGAGATTCACCTGGAATTGTACCACAAAGTACTTCAGATTTAGCGCTTTGAATGGCAATGTGATAGAGTGACTAGCAAGGTGCATCAACGACCTGATTCTGGCCCAAGACTGGCTAACGTATCGTGGCATGCAATGGACGAGAGCTATAGATGGTTCCATGTAGAATAAGAGAGATAAAGAGGGAGAAGATAGTTAGTCTATCTTCTCTCTCTCTCTCGTCTCAATCTCTCAGTCTTGATCATTCTGTTTGGGTTGGTACGTGCGATTTAAATGTCTTTGGGTACGTGAATAACTAAGGAAAAAACAAATAAGATGCATTGATAGCTTATTCTCAGCTGTGCGCTACGGGTTGAAACTCAGTGTGCATTTATAAATAATTCAGGTTTCTGTACGTATTATGAAATGTTTCCAAATCTCAACATAGATCAAAACAAGAACATCAAATACGCAAAAAGCCGTTGTTAAAGCAGAAAAGGTTTTCAAACTCCATTAGACGTTGGCCCAGCTCGAAAATACTGAGTTACTAACTCAAATCGATGTTTAGTTTTCTCCGACTTACCTCCAATAGCCAAGGCTTCAAACAATCATCCAGCAGGACATCAAACCCGTAGAATTCGAAGCAGTTCCTTGCAGGTGGAGTACCAGCTGCCTGTGCCAGCAGCGTCAACGTCACCAGAGCCCTGATTCGTTGCCAGACTACCCACTCTGCGGCTCCCCAACGCCCTATGAGGGCTTTACGAACTTGTGTCAGAGTCCACTTGCACCCTGCAATTTTAGAAACAGGTCTTATGAAATGAGGTGTTGTATACGCAGATGCTTTTTGTTTTTGAAATATGTGTTGTCTGTTTTGCAACGTGTTTTTGTTGTGAGTAACAGTTAACACAACCAATCTCGACGGTAAATTAGAATAATACTTCTACTAATCGCGAGCTAAGCTACTCTAAGATTGTACAAACGTCTTCAAAAGCAACGCACGGACTAATCTGACTCCTTAAAGCAAAATAATTATATTCATTCACGAATTCTATGGAATATTTTGTGCGTGTCTATGCTTATTCAAAATTTTGTTAATATAACTCTGTGACTACAACTAAAACAGTCTCTTTGGAAATCAAATATATTATTGGTGAAGAAATTGGTCTTAGACAACAGTCAAATTCCAAAAAAAAACTACAGCACTCAGTTGTCTTTCATAATATAGTTAAGTCAGCACTAGCTACCTCCAATACACTACAGAAACTAAGTACTGTTTTAATCAAGATATAAGAACATGAAAAAGTAAACCGTCAATACATACAACAGCAACATCGAACTTGCAAAGCATCACACGGTTGGCAAGACGCCCGGTATAAAGGAGACCGGGCGTCTTCAGTGACGTGGCAACACTCACCGCTACCGATTCGGTCCTTACATTCAGCGTATCGGGGGCCGCTCTTGTTGAGTGAGGAGTTCGTCAGGTGGCGATACGGGTTGTGGATGTCCGAGAGGGTGTACTTGTCTGTGCCTGGAAGGTGGAGAAGTGAAGGGTCAGTTACCGACAATCATAGAACCTGGAACTGTTTGTTTGAATAACCGAGTCCTATACAAGATCATGGTACTCAGGTACAAGAGTTCTGAAACCATTGCTTGGTTTTTTGGGCTTCTGGTTAGCAGCAATTTTGATTGCTGAATAGCCATAATTGTTGAATTACCACCTAAATACAATATTATTTTTAGTATATGCGAAACCTGAATATAGTTTGCTCAGAATAAGTAACTGAATCGATTCCAATAATTTTAAACCATGTTATATTTTGTCCCAAAAGTATTGAAAAAAGGTTGCAAGTTGGACACCGAGCGACACTAAGTACCTATCCGCAGTCATACGCGCACAACACAGGTCACGGCAGGTCATAGCGGCACTGTGCGCCCGCGTGGGGTAACACAACCCTTTCAGTCGCCCGGATGCTAGAGGTTTATGCGCATGCGTCACGCTCCCGGATCGAGACCGCGCAGCCGGCGCCGTGAGCCTTAGGGGCCGTCTCTACGAGCGAGAGAATCGTGGCGATATTACGTATTTGTATGGGATAATAGCGCCGCGATTCTCTCGCTCGTGGAGACAGCCCCTTACAGTTGTGTTTCGGTTGATCGTGTACCTATCGTATGTAAAAAGTATCGTGTAATGTAACCATGTGTGTGTGATTAATATTTTTAAACACGCTAGGATGGTTAATTGAAGAAAGTTACTATTTGTACCTACAGCCTGCTGTGGTTCAGTAATGTGATTATGTGATCTTTAGCATTTTTCATCCACTTTGAACTTTAAATGTTTGGCTTAAGGTGCAACAAATCGCATTGACTTCAATTTTGTACATAGGATTCTTTTGGGTTAGCTCGTTCCATCGTCGACCTCATCTCTGTCCTCATTACTAGATTGAGGTCAAGAGGCCTACTCTTAAACATAAAAAAAAATTGACTACATTTTATCACTTACGGCTGCATTTACGAATAAAGTAAATAATAATATCTACCTACACTTGACCATTACGACAGTCCAAAGCCTGCAAATGTGATGGAAAATGTTATCACCTGTTAATTACAATACAATCGCCACACAGTTAGGTACCTACTACCAAATTATTATCAATGAGCGCAAGACGACGCTGGCGGCTCGGACGGCGCGGGGGGGGCCGCCATGCGGTGAGCATGTTTTTGTAGGAACAACTAGGTAGGTAACAGAAAAAGCTAATAACTTTCCCGCTTTTACTTTTTTTTTATACAACTTTGTGATTTTGCATGATACAGTTTTGAAATTTTGTACATAGATTCTTTACATAAAAATACTAGACACGTGTTTCGGGTTTCGCTTAAACTAAAACTAATGTTGCATAATAATGTGCTCTAGGCTGCATTTCTATCACGCTGGTAAATATCAAAAAATTCTAGTCACATTGTGTTATACAATATGTGCAATTAGCACAGGTAAACACTCTATTCCCTCATTGACTCCGTTCTGTAGGTCGGCAATCTGACACGACGAGAGTTAGACCAGGCGCTACATCGAAACTGATCAGAGGTCTAAAATGGCCGCTTTAGCAGAATCATAATAGGATAATAATATGAATTACGTTTAAATTCGTAAAATGGTGACAAAGTGACAATTCATAATAGTAGGTACATACGTCTATGACCATGTTAAGAATTTAAACGTAATTCATATTATTATCCTATTACGATTCTGCTAAAGCGGCCATTTAAGAAACCCAGGTCCGGACTGCTACTTTTTTAGTCGACCCCAGCCTGACTGCTGAGCGTGATTCTCGACAGTCGCGCTTCCTAACACAGGACCAAACTCGATACACACAAATAACCAAAGCTACGACAGAAACCCTTGCTATTATTAGTAAATTTTGCATGCTATGTTCTATCTTAGTTAAACATGTTTGAACTATTTTAATTTTATTTAACACCATTGTATACCATGTTTTATGCAAATAAATTATTTATGTTTATGTTTATGTTTAGAACATAACATAAACATAACATCACGCCTGTAATACCCGAAGGTTAAGCAGAGGTGTACCTAATAATACACCCACAGTTCGCCAGCTATGTTATGTTTAAGTCTCATGTTATAGAGGGCAAGCCTATTGCCATCGACCGCGCACATTTCCAGACTCCGTGACTACTACGAGAAATACCTGAGAAACCCAATATCACTTTGCCCGACAGGAGAATCAAACCCAGGACCTTATGCTAAGCAATCGCGCTCGTGACCACATGATCATCGAGACAGGCATTAGTAGTACTAGTTAAGAATAATTTAGTACCAAATCTCGCGAGTCCCTCAGCATACATGTAGGCGGTGAGTGGCCTGTACCCCGGCACGCACACGTACAGCCGGAGGTCGAATTTGTAGCCCGCGATCAGCAGCGGCCGCTCTATGTACCGCTGCACCACTGCCGAAGTGCCGCAGTTCATCTCGCAGAGGCTCTGGAATGCGTTTAAGAGTCCCTTCAGTATTACACAGATTTTCAACAGCCTTTTTCAACAGCCTAAGTTGTCGGCAAAATCTTCACATTACTCTTTTTTAGTCGGCAAAGCCGGCTTAATCCAGACTTGTCAGTGAAACGAATTCGTAGTATGATAGTGCAATGTCGTTATTGCTGTGGAGAAACCGCAGTTCATTCGACTTTGGCTTTTTAGTTTTCAAGTTAGTTCGGCTTTGCAATTAGGCCTCTGCCTCGAATTTTGCGGGCAGCGGGGCGGCGGCGGTGGCGGCGCTCGTTGACTGGAGTGCACCGCTCGTTGCCAGCCCCCGCACCGCTGTTTTCGAGAACCGGTCCATTTGATTTTACGCATAAGATCCTGCCGCTCCCGCGCCGCCGCCGCCGCCGCCCCGCTGCCCGCAAAATTCGAGGCAGAGGCCTTAAAAGCACATTCAGAGTAGGTATTCGTTTCGAACAATTTCTCTACGATGTTGGTGTCGTTTAAGTGTTCGGTAGAAGCAGTTAGAGATTTTCTCAAAAGAGTAGGGGCTCTTCTTTATTCACAAATCTATTTGCAAAATCTGATGATAACGCCTATATTACCTTCGTTAGGGGATGATCATGGAATAAACTGTTACAACATTCATTAGCTATAGATCTTGTCACTAACTATGAATAAACAATGGCACCAAACCTTCTGAAAAGACAGTCATAATCTGAGATCTATGATTCTTTAGAGACTTTGTATTTTTCATTTAAGTAACTTCCATCAAAATTTAGAAACCTTAAGTATTTAAGGCTACATACCCTGAACAAGAAGATACCTCTCCGAAACCCTTTATCAACTATTTGAGACTACATACCCTGAACAAGAAGATCCCTCTCCCCTGGCTCTGAGCTACAGGCTTGTGTATCCACACGACGTTGGCCCCCGCTCCGTTCTCGTCTCTTCGCAATCGGGAACACTCCGACACCAGCTTCGCATACTCCAGGGGCAGGTGGTAACATGGTGGGCTGGAAAATAAAAGATGACTCTATTAATTGAGGACTATTCATCAAAATTTGTGGAGTTAACTTAATATCGATACGTCGATTTTTAATAAAAAATGCAATTGGCCTAGCATTTTAGTTAAATTGTTTGCAATAAGCACAATCGTTAGCATCCATAGGTAGATATACCCTACCCTTTTTTTGTGCACTATCACAATGGGGTATTATTTAACCCAAAGGTTGACTGGTAGAGAATGCCTTGTGGCATTAAGTCCGCCTATGTACCACTATTGTACATGAAGTTTAAATTAATAAGTAAATGAATACGAATGAATTCTTAAAATTATGAAAATTTTATGTGTAGAAGGAGTATTTTTATGCGCTCGTGCTAAGGCTTCTGAAGCCCGGACGTCAGCAAAAGTCTGAACAAAGGGTCACGTGTTACCCAGTATTACTTGAGAGAGTTTCATCGAACAGAGGGAAGAGAAAATATCTGTTCACGCGGCTTTTTCTAATAGACAGCTAAGTTCGAGATGAAATAATCGATTCCCTAAGGCAAGTTAGAAGACTATTCGATCTTCCCAAGCTATGCCTTCCCTGACTAATGCCAGTTTGCACAGTCATGATGAAGTCGATCTATTGCGGATTACGTAACAAAGTATGGGTAACCAAATCAATGTTTGAAATATGAATGAATAACTACACCAAAACTAGACCTAACGTCACAGTTATTATTTATAGAAATCTACCAGCAATACCTATAAATAACTTTCCTAAAATAACGTTCACCAAGAATAGTCTTAAAGAATTTCGGTAAACGATTTACCATTTTACGTTCAGGTAAGAAATAAAGCTCCGTAATTTTACGACTGACAAGCCAATCGAGGATATAAAAGTAACTGCCGGTATACATAGAAAATTTCGGGACGTAAACTTTTGAGGCGTGCGGATAATAGCAGGGAAACACCGAAAATATACGGGCCGTACCTTCATTCTGCACCAGACCATAAACTTTCGCCAGCACTGATTGGCGATAAGAATTTACAAGAAAATATATGGATGTTCACAAGTTGGCAACACCCTGTATATCGTAAAACGCGCGCTGTATTTTTTCGCGTAAAATGCAGGCATAGAGAGCACGACCTTGTGTGCACGCAATATCTACTATCGTAGTCAAATACTCAAATACGTTTCTAGTACGAAATTTATAAATATAAGTCGTAATGGTACAAATTCAGTGCTTAACTGCGTAGTTTTTCAACCTCTTATCAAAACTTGAAATTTACGATTACTGATGCGAGTAGAATACGAGTCCTATAACCTATTTTTATTCCATAACCTTTTTCGAGTCACTGATCGACATTCAGAAATCATTCAAACCACAAGGGCATTAAAATTCAAATTTCTGTTTGCATCGTACACGAGCATTACTTTTTCACTACCCCAAGTTATCATCCATTTAATTTTTACTACTTTCTCTATCTCGCTCGCACACCCCTAACACAAATGTTTGGGGTGATCCAGCCAGTTTTGTGGTTCAACAATGAATACAGAATACTAATACCCAAAACAAAATAAAACTATGACATTGATTCCTTTTTCTTTGTGCAATCGTCACGCGATCTCGCCGGTACCACTTGGAGTAATTGCTGGAAATACGTTAATTAATATTCACAACAATAATTTGGCATTGCCCTGAGCGACTTTCACCTTAAGACACGATGCAGGAATTTTTAATACGACCTTTAAAAACTTGGCAGGCAACTTTAGGTGCCCGATGCTAACCATGAAAGAATTAAACCGAAGGTCTTTTTCAATGATGCTCTTTCAGCAACAACTATTTCAGTATTTTCTTTCAGTTCTAACAATAAATTAATTGCAATAGCATTTTTAGCGTGACCGTAATTGAATGCAATAAATTTTAAGTTTCTACTTTTTGTAAGTTGACAAGGAATATAGAGTCAAGTTGAATGTCAAGTCAACCCTTAGAAACTATTAACTGCAGTCAATTCTGTGGAGCAAATATTGCGCTGGCATGATATTGCATTCTGGAAATAATTGTACGAAGTTTGATCATTACTAATGTCGTTTCTTTAATAGGCAATAAATTAAACTAGTTACGAAGGACTGAGTTAGAATAGAAGAAGGAGGTAGACACGAGCGAACGGTGTAAACGTAATGTAAATATGACGATATATTGAAACGAAAATACGATAATCCTTTAGCATTTTAGTTAAATTGTTTGCAACAAGCACAATCAGTATCATCCATATCCATGGATGAAATAAATAAATTCTTAAAGTTATGAAAAACTTTTTGTGAAACGAGTATTATTACGTTTACACTGCGCGCTCGTTGTGGGGTCTCGGAACTATCCATGCGACATCATGAATCTAACCAACAATGCACCAAATCCACAGACCAAATCCCTAATCCCAACTAACATACATTAATCACGCTAAAGTCGTCGGCCCACTACATCGCATTAAACTACACACACTAAACTTTTAGGCGCAAATTCTTTTTTCTTACCTCTGTAAGAATAGGTAATGCAAGGTACTGCCGTGAGACACGCGAAGCAACGCGTGGGTTCATTCAAATACCCGGTGACGTGAACGATTGACTCGTGACCCGGACCACGGTACACGACAATGGAGAACGACCTTTATATACGTACTGAGTACGCACAGACTACACATAGATTAATAAAATACAGATAGGTTACGCTTGTTACCTAAGTCTGTGTGTTTCTGGTTTTTATGGGTTTGAACATGGAACAAAACAGATTATTGAAAGTCGTCATTCAAAATATGTCTCCGAATTTATGAACCGTATATGACATAGCAGCATGAGGTAAAAGTCGTGAGGAAAGTTTTGAGTATGAATGTGGATGGGTATAAGAGTAGAGGAAGATCAAAGAAATGATGAGGATGTAATGTGTGAAGGATGATATGGCAAGAAAGGTGTCTGATGAAATGACGAGTAATAGACAAGTATGGAAGAAGAAGACTTGCTGCGCCGACCCCAAATAAATTGGGATAAGGGCAGGAGAATGATGATGATGAGACATAGCAGCAGCAGAGCACCACTACCTCATGATAACTGATGCTATGGAACACGCTGTACTGCTATACTTTTTTTTTTTTTTCGGGTTGGAAATCATCAAATGACTCCTCCCGCTCTGGGCGGAGCGGAAGGGAGTGTCAGACTCTTACTGACTAAAAACCACCCATGTTCCTTCTTTTGCCCTTTACGTTCCAGGGCCGCGGTATCTCTTTCGAACAGTCCCGCAGCCCTGGCAGGCATCGGCCCTTGCGGCCCTTCCTGTTTGCTGACATCTCTTTGAGGCGCGCGTGGAACACGAACGCGCCGTCGACACGGCCTGTCGTCATACGACGGGCGGACGGCGAGCTAGCCCATTACTCACCGTCCACAGGCCCGCCTGTACTGCTATACTTACTTAGTCTGGTCTTCCCTACTTCTAGATTAAGTAGAAAGGCTGAGTGCAGTTGCTTTGCATGAAATAAAAAAATCGCTACACAAGCTTCTACCTAAGGTACCCCAATAAGCAGCCGAATAAAAACTTGTCTGACAAAAACAACTAAAGTCCTTAGCAGTAGGGAATCGCATGTACCATAAGAATGTAAAGTTCCAACCGTCTGGCTATATTAACTCTATGATTGACGGTAACTTTTATGATTGATGGATAGACTTCGATAATTTATTTTTACGTTCCCGACATTATTATGAGTTCCCAAACAACGTTGTATTTGTCAAAATACCTTCTACGTTAAAGGGGAATCGGTTCGGCCATAAATCAAAATTGCATGTGATGTAATTTTGTCAAAACGTACTTTTTATGATGAATAAGATTGCGGTATTATCCTGAAACGGCGACATTATAAAAATAAATAACCTTTTGCTGGAACCGTATTTTTTCCGGTATTTTGGAAATTGTAACGCAATAAACCTAATTTCCTCAGAAATCGTGCAACTTTTATTTTCCTGATTTACAATTCCCAAGCGTTCTCGAAAATAAAAAGATAAACAAAATAATAGCTTCTGAATTTTACGACAATTTTAAATCAATTTTATTAATCTTTGTAAACAATTCGCTTCCCCGGTTGTTAATTCCCATCTGGATAAAATTACAATTTACAACATCGGTGGTTAGGCTGCGTGTACAAAAATGGTTTCAGCCCGTTTTTATTGCTTTAAATTTGTAAAAATGACCCGATATTAAACCGTTTTCATTATTGTCGTGAGCAATGAAATGAGGTTTACATTTCAGGTTTGTTTTCCAAACATTTATTTATGGTGAAAACAAATATAAGACAACGTTGATTTCCGTATTTTAACGGCCACACAATTCTATAAATACACACGAAAATTTAATAACTTTCGTACATAATAGCTTTACCTATAATATCAATTTCATTCCCTCGTTTAAAGAGATATTTAAAACCCTTTACCGAAGTTAATTCAGCTCCCGAAATCAAATTAAACCTTCGAAATTATGCCTATTAACTAGTCAAAGATACGATAGGTACTGAAAACGAATTATGATAATATTTCACGTCTTCTCCTAACACGCAATGTTAGAAATTAAATGATAATATCTATGGTGATTTGCAACGGAATGGTACGTGAAATATCATTATTTTTATTGACGTCGACTAGTATTCATTCATCAAGTGTATATAATTAACCTTTGTTGGTCCTATCTCGGGACCTAAGCAATTAGTGGGATTTTAATGACGTTCTCTGTGAAACAATTAAAACATTAGGTATTATACTCTACTGTGTAAATCTCATAGATTATACATTTACACAGAGTCTATTTCTGGGGAAAGAAAAATGACACCAAAGGTTTGTACCTAAGCAACAAAATGAAATATTAGGGTGATCAATTCGGGTAATTCTATGGCAAGCTCTAGGTCATTATAGGAAGGTACGGCTTATATCACGGGTTTTATAAAAACTAATGAATCTGGGAAAATTACAACAAAGTGGGATACCCCTGCGATACCTAAACTCAATATCTAAGGTCGTTGTGATGCTTTTCCGCCTGACCTAGAATATAGATATAAGCATGCATCAGTTTGCCAATACACGAAAAGTGTAAAGATTTGCAATAATGTTAAAGGCGCGATTACATTAGGCAAGTTACTCGTATGCAAGTTGCAAATTGCATACAACTTGAACAAACCTGCATACAAACTACAACTTGTATGACATATAGTTTGAACTTGTACATTTTTTATTCAAGTGACGTGCAAATTGCGAATTAGTTGCACATTACGAATTGCGAACGACTGACGTGTCCTACTCAATTGTTGAACATCTCCACTTGCATGCAAGTAAAACCTGCATGCAATTGGCACACTCTTGAAAACATGTTTCCAATGCAAATGTGACGTCATACTTGCATGAAAGACTTGACTAACGGAATCGCGCCTTAGTTGCAACTGTTTGTAATGCGGCTGTCAAGAATGTCATCAAACCAGATAAGGATTGGCATCTTGTAGCTGATACGCAATTCATGGATTCCGATTTTATCCCATCGATTAATCTATGTATATTAATTCTGATAAATGCTGGATGGATGTTTGTTACTTTTTCAAGGTAAAACTACTGAACGGATTTGAGTGAATTTTGGCACACGACGCTTATAACCTGGCTTATTACATATCCGCAATGGTGGTGCGACGAGTATGGGGGTGCCCGAATAGCGTCCTCAGGATGATTGGCGTGAGAACCGATACTGTTCTGCTCAGTAGGTTCACTGAACTCCGTGAGTTTTGAGACCGGTGAGCCTACTGTGCAGGGGTATACCTACGATGTGTCTAGATACTTCTTTTTACTTTATAGGGTTCCGTACCCAAAGGGTAAAACGGGACCCTATTACTAAGACTTCGCTGTCTGTCTGTCTGTCTCCAGGCTGTATCTCATAAACCGTGATAGCTAGAAAGCTGAAATTTTCACAAATGATGTATTACTATTGCCGCTATAACAAAAAATACTAAAAATAAAAAATAAAAAAATATTAAGGGGGGCTCCCATACAACAGATATGATTTTTTTGCCGTTTTTATAGATAATGGTACGGAACCCTTCGTGCGCGAGTCCGACTCGCACTTGGTCGGTTTTTAATTACTAACATTAGTTATGAGCAAAATTCTTGTAACTAACAACTTTGCCTTGCTTATGGACTTTTTGTCTGAGATAAATGTATTTTATTTTTATTAAAAGCTACGAGTAGTTCTAATAATTATAAAGCTGAATAATTTGTTTTTTTTTTGGTTGAAAGGGCTAGTCTCTAGAACTACCAGTCGTTTTGCATTTGATAGCCCAATTATTGAGGAAGGTTTTATGTTAGCTATTAAATATCATACCTACTAAATTAAAAGGCGGACGAAACGACGGGGAACAGCTAGATAACCAATAATTTATAATCGTCTTTAATGATACAAAATTGACACAAATCTTTTTATAATCCTTGTTGTCAAGTCGATGAAAGAAAAAATAATTCTTGATTGTGACAAAAAATGGAAACTGTTGTGTTGACATAATACTATAAATACTATAATCATCCTTAACAATCAAGATAGAAAAACTATTGATTGATTCATTAACGTTTATCATTCTGTCACAGTGTTTGACCGCAAACAAGACCTTTAGTAAAAAGCCAGACAGGTAATCTTATGAAAATAAATACAATACCTACTTATATCGAAGACATCATTTCCTATGTCGAAGACTCCTCATCATCTGCCTAGCCTTTTCCAAACTATGTTGGGATCGGTTTCTTACCAGATGCAGCTGAATGCCAGTATTTTACATGGAGCAACTGCCTATCTCACCTCCACAAATAAGTTAATACTGAGTATTGGGTTATACGATACACCTGGTAAGACTGGTAGTCAGACTTTCGGGCCACTGACTACCTTTGAAGCCTGTCAAAAATCTACAAATTAAATCCAGGACCAACGGCTTAACGTGCTTTCCGAGGCATGGAGGGTAATGGTTGGTCACCCATCCATGGACCGACCTTGGCAAGGACGGCTTTACCTTGAAGATCGCTGATCGACCCGTGCAGCTGTTATTATGAAGCCACAAGTTCCTCAACTACATCAGAAACCATTACAAGTTTATTTATTTTCTCCATATTTCTCCAGGTATGGGGGAAAGAAGATTAGTAGCCTGTCAATATAAAGTAATGTATGCCTTCCGAATATTCCCCTAAGGGAGATACCCTAAATTAAATCAGGCGGTACCATAAACTCACAATTTATGTTATAGTAGGAAGAAAAACTATCTTTGTAGAGGATAAATAGACACGAATTTCGGGGAATTTGGAACTGGCTGGAAAGTTCCTCATCCTACATAGATAAGGGATCTTTCAAACAGACAGATGCTGTGTATGATGGACTAATAACCAATGGTTCTAACACTGTTTTAAGCTTCGATGGTTTTAAAACTTAACTTATACTGTCACTTACGTTTCGACGCTGTTGCAAGCGCCATGATCGTGTATTGACCCAACCAACCAACCCGCGATAATGTCGCTTGCTTGAACAGCGTTGAAATATCGGGAGCTCAAAATCATGAACAATCACGGAAGATATTCCCGTAAGTGACAGTATAAGTTTAACCAATGGTTGTTTTCGAGTTTCTGTATACTTATAATAGGTTATCGGATATCTCTAATATATCTTTATGTTGGATCCTATTAATATTATGAATGCGAAAGTTTGTGAGGATGGATGGATGGATGTTTGTTACTCTTTCACGCAAAAACTACTGAAAGGATTTGGATGAAATTTAGCACGCACATAATTTATAACCTGGATTAACATATAGGATACTTTTTATCCCGGTACTACGATCCCGTGGAACAGTGCCGAATACCACGCGGGCAAAACTGCGGGCATAAGATAATAATCTAATCTAATAAAAAAAAATAATCAAAAAAAAAAAAAAAACTAATTAAATATCTAATTTAATCTATGATATAATCTTTCTATATTTTAGATACATCGGTGTTTTTCAATGTGATCTAGACGTCACCACAAATTATAACCACAAGTAGGTCTCGATGTAACTTATTCATAAGTTATAATTTATAGTTTTACAATAAACATATATGATTCAAACTCATTTTTAATGATTATTTATTACTGTACCATGACCTTATAATATATGTTATTATACTGTTCCTAATGATACTCCTGTATTGTTGGTAATTATAATTACAATTTACCTCAATCATATAAGTTTTTAAACTGTCATGGTCACTAACATTATAATTAACACTAGAAACGAGATATTTACCATGTCCAATGTTTGTTTATCCGTGATCATGGTGCTTGCAACAGCGCCGAAATATCGGGAACTCAAAACAAACAGCGGACATGGTAAATATCCCGTTTTTAGTGTTAGTTACCTCAATCATTTATTTTGAAGGCTGTTTAAGGTGTAAAGTTATTTTTCCATTCTTTTTTAAAATAAACATAACATCACGCCTGTAATCCCCGAAGGTATAGGCAGAAGTGTACCTAATAGTGCACCCACATTTCGCGAGTTATGTTTAAGTCCCATGTAATAGCGGGCGAGCCTATTGTCATCAACCGGGCGCAAATCCGGACTCCGTGGCTGTTACTAAGAAATTCTTGATGGAAAAACCCAATAGCACTTCAACCGACCCGGGAATCGAACCCAGGACCTCATGCTCAGCAGTCGCGCTTGCGACCACTTACTTAACCAACGAAGCAGTCAATAAAAAAATACGAATAAATACTGCTTGACGATGGAAACCGCTTTTTTTATTATCTGAAGGCTCAATCATCATCAAGCTCATATAAAGATGTCGACATAGAACAGAAAGTGCCTGAAACGGATTATTTACAACGCAACACGAGTGAAGTGTCAAAACCACTTAACCCTACTACGTGCTAACAAGTGTACCAAAGTTCACGGCATGCCAGTATGTAACGTCTTGTTAGACGTCTTTACACGACAGCGATATATATACCGACGTCAAATCTAAAAATACACCATTATTTTTAGGTCGTTCTGGAACCGAATACCATTAACTCGATCATCGAACTCGAAACGATTGGGACTATTTTTTTCAAAAAGTTGCAATTAAAAAAAACACGAAAGAATAAATTTAATGTTTTTTTTTTCAATGGGTATCGTTCGCATGTGTTGCCGATCGTGGATACGTTTTACACACACATATGCATTTGAGTTCTCATTATTTCACAAAAAAAACATTAAATTTATTCTTTCGTGTTTTTTTATTGTTACTTTTTGAAAAAAATAGTCCCAATCGTTTCGAGTTCGATGATCGAGTTAATGGTATTCGGTTCCAGAACGACCTAAAACTAATGATGTATAATAAAGATGAAGAGCTTGTTTGTTTGTTTGTTTGAACAAGCTAATCTCAAGAAGTACTGGTTCGAATTGAAACATTATTTTAGTCTTGGATAACCCTTATATCGAGGAACGCTATAGGCTGTATAACATAACGCTGCGGCCAATAGGAGCAAACCATCAATGAAAAATGTTGCAAAAACGGGGAAAACTTGTCTTAACTTAATTACTAATATTATAAATGCGAAAGTAAGTTTGTTTGTTACCTTTTCACGCCTAAACCACTGAACCGATTATCCTGAAATTTTGCGTATACGTTACGTACAGGTGGACAGAAACGGACTTAGGGTACCTTTAGGGTACCTTTCATCAAAAAAGGAAGCATAAAAATTTCTCGCGGCGAAAGATCGCGGGTAACAGCTAGTACATTAATACTGGCGTGAATACTTCCATGATACAATTGATACACCAGTTTCCTCTGTTAAGGTTTGGCAATTACAAAAAAAAAACAGTTACAAATTATTATAACGTCTTACGCAGACAGTTGCAGACAATAAAAAAAAAAAATTAACTCGGGAGTCTTTTTGACGCACATTGACAATTAAAAAGTAAAAATACTATCAGTAAGAAATAATTAAACACGTTCGTTGTTAAATAAAATGTTGATGGTTAAGTTCAAAATAGAATGTGAAAATTATGGTTAAATTCTGGTTTGTGGTAACTTGATGCTCTGGCGCCTGTACAGTCAACAGCAAAAGTGAATTATTGGCCTTTAATTTACAATCACATACTTTTGAATCACTTCGACGCCACACAGTTCTGACGCGAACTCCGTTCATTAGTATTGAATTTCTGATTTTGATCATCTACTTTTGCTGTTGACTGTACGAGGCTCACATTTTAAAACGACAAACAAAGCAAATCCTCGAAGCAAAAATCCTCTAGCTAAAGTAACAGTAGGTAGAGGAATGTCGAATATTAATATGATGTACTAAAGACTTTTTTTACCTGAAATCATACACAGCTCCGTAGATCCTCTTCATACATCGAAGAAGACGTGAAAGATTGTCTTTTCTGCATATCGATCCACCTTTCGGTATGTGATTCATGAACTGAAAAACAAAATACTATATCAAACAACATTGTCAGAAAAATGTAGAATGTAGAAACATTATATTTAAAAATATATCGTTGGGTCGTTAATACTCGTAGTTTGACGTTATTTGCGACCCAAAATAATAATTGCAAATACTTAAAAACTCAATTTCGCAAAGCAAAAAACAAGCTTGTTTGGAACCAAGCAGGTTTTAATAGCTTTTACATGCACATTTTTATAGCATATTTCAATGAGTTATTAATTTAATATTTTTTTTTTATTTCCAGCTTTTATTTTTTTTTAGTTTAGTTGAGTAATGTGTTTTCAAAATAATATACCTATGCAATATTATATTGAAAACAAAATATTGCACATACAATTTTATTATTTTCATAGAATTTATTTAACCAAAAGCACATTATTATGTAAACTAAATTCTGTAATCCTAAGTTAGTAAGTCCGTTTATTCAAATATAAAAATAAACTACATCAGTTACTTTTAATTTGCCATCGTAGAGTAAAACATTTGGGTCGCCAACATCATCCATTTTATGTCTAGACAAATATTTTAACATTAGTACCACGATACTTTGTGTCTTTGTTCTTTCAAATAACAATCATATTTTTGTGGTAAATAATTCAATAAAACTTTTCCCTCAAAGGATAAATAAAAACGAAGGTTCGATAATAATTATTGCTTGGCGACTGTTAATCATGGAGATTCTGGTTAAAACTTAAATTAAAGTAACATGACGCCTCTGATCCGTAAAGGGGATCCCTTCTTTTCGCATAATGTTCTTTGTCCTAATATACTATATCCGCTAACAAAGTAAATAACTTTTTTGTTAATGTTGGGAAAACTCTGGCCGAACAGATACCGAAACATTGCGCCCAACCATCTTTTAAAAAATTTAACAACAGTTGTAACCTGAAATCATTTGCTTTGCTGGATATTGACGAAAACGAAATATCCAGAATCATTTCGGGCCTTAAAGATGACTGTGCAGTTGGATGGGATAATATAAGCAACAAGATTCTTAAACTCTTTAAGCATATATTGGCACCTCCCTTAACGCATATATTTCAAATCTGTCTTTCCAAAGGAATTTTCCCTAACTGTCTAAAAAAGGCTGTTGTAATCCCTATATATAAATCTGGAGACCGGGACTTGGTGAATAACTATAGGCCCATATCATTACTCCCCTCAATCTCAAAAATACTTGAGAAAATTATAAACAACAGACTAGTTAACTACCTAGAAAAAAACAACATCTTGTCACCTGCGCAATTTGGCTTCAGAGCCAAATTATCCACAGCCGATGCGGTGCATAGCCTGACCGATTATGTCACAGAAGAGCTTGGCAAAGGGAACCAGGTCCTGGGAGTCTTCCTTGATTTGGCGAAAGCCTTTGATACTGTCTCTGTTTCTGTGCTTCTAAGAAAATTAGAGGCAATAGGAATAAGGGGAACCCCGTTGACTTTACTTACTGACTACTTAGACGACCGATACCAATGTGTTAGGATTGACAACTTTACTAGCGATGAGCAGAAAAATACTGGATTTGGTGTTCCCCAAGGGAGTATTTTGGGCCCTACCCTTTTCTTGGTTTATATTAACGACTTGTGTAATCTAAATATCAAGCACGGCAAAATCATTTCTTATGCTGACGACACGGCGCTAATATTTTCTGCTAAAAACAGCAGCGAACTATTTGAAAACGCTCAACTTGGTTTTAATACTGTGACTAATTGGCTTCAAAGCAATTTACTAACACTAAATGCTGACAAGACAAAATACATTCACTTCTCCATGCGCAAGCCTCAACTTAACACTGCTAACTTCCATTTATATGCCCATCAATGTGATAACCTGTCAGTCAACATGTGCAACTGTCCTCCTATCCTCAAAACCTGTAACATTAAATACCTCGGTGTTATAATAGACGACACACTCTCTTTTAAGTATCATATTGAAAGTCTGGTTAAAAGAGTGCGAAAATTAATATACGTATTTAAAAAAATACGAACTTTTGCAGATTCAAAATTGATCACACAAGTTTATTTCGCCCTATGTCAATCCATAATTCATTACTGTATCATTTCATGGGGTGGCGCATCAAAAACTACCCTGCTTCCCCTTGAAAGAGCTCAAAGAGCAATTTTAAAGGTAGCAAACTTCCATCCCTTTTACTTTCCCACAGATCAGCTGTATAAATCCTGCAACGTGCTGACTGTGCGCCAGCTATTCATTATGCACTTAGTTTTAAAACAGCACACCATGCTCACGTACCATGCTGACAATACTAACAAGAGACGGAATGATATAGTATGCATTTCTAATGCAACCTCAAAACATGTCTTTGTGGAAAGATTCTTTTCATTTTTAGGCCCATTTCTGTACAATAGATTAAATAGAAAACTAAGTATATTTAAGTTAAATTATTTTAGCTGTAAAAAGTCTATTATTACTTTTCTACAACTCTTATCTTATGCACAGACAGAAGACTTACTTGTTGTCTGCAAGTAAACTGCTGACACACTGTTTTTTATTTTTATTTGATGTCCGTTTTAATTTTAGTACTTTACTTTTCATTGAATGTTAATTTATTTATTTTAAGTAGATATTTATGCACCTTGTGGCCTGAAACACAGGTTCAACCTAGTTCAGGCAATAATCAACTGTGCCCTATTTTATTTGTTAAGATATTTCATTGTAAATGTGCCCCTTTTTATAAATAAACGATTATTATTATTATTATTATTATTATTATTATATTATACTTCGGCATAACGATTTTGGCACAATTTGTTTTGGCATAATAATACTTCGGCATATTTTTTTAGGCATACATTTTATGTTGGCATAATCATCTTAAAGACTAATTTGCTTTGGCATAAATTTGATTTGCATAACGTTAGTAGGCCTAATAACTATTAGCATAATAATATTTAGGCATACAATTAATATAAATAACGTCAGGGGCACCCCGAGGTTCGGTAAGTTAGGTTCCTGTAAACCCTGTTATTTTTTAATATTATGCTTAAAAAAGTTATGCTTTAGAACTTTATGCTTAATATATTTATGCTTTAGAATATTATGCTTCATCATTATTATGGTTAGAGAAATTATGCTTAAAAATATTATGCGTTAGCTGTTATGCGTAATTATATTATGCGAAAATATAATTATGCCAAACAAAATTATGGTAAGTTATATTAGGTCTTAAAATTTTATGCAAATGGATAGAGAACCTCCGTAAAGTGTTAGGCAGACGTGTGCTTGTAGTACACTCACATTTCGTTACTTCAGTTTAAATCCTATTTAATTAGAGGTGAGCCTATTGTTACCAACCACTTTAAGAACGAGAAAACCTCAAAAAGATTGTTTCCTAATCGCCTATCTCCACCAAATTCCTCAACATTTGGTGTCCTATTATGTTTAGCTCTTTTCATCATAGTCAGAAAGGAAACTGAAAAATTTCACCATTTTATTTCTCCATATTTTGTTTACCCTTCTTTCACACAGCAAGTCAGCGAATAGATAAGAAAATAGGAATAGAATAGTTAGAGATAGAGACCATAAACATAACTGATGGAGCGAAAAGGGACAAACGTCAACATACTTTTTACCAGAAAATGCATGCATGATTCTTCTGATACTACACGAAAGCAAAGTAAAGCGAAAGCATCAGTGGGTAGAAACTACATAGCATAACATCACGCTTGTAATCCCGAAGGAGTAGGCAGAGATGGATCAATACTACACCCACATTTCGGCAGTTATGTTTTTAAGGCCCATGTAATAGGGGGTTAGCCTATTGCCATTGACCGGTCACAAATCCAGACTCCGTAATTCCGAAATTCCTGATGGAAAAACTCAATAACACTTTGCCCGGCCCAGGAATCGAACCCAGGACCTCTTGCTCAGCAGTCGCGCTTACGACCACTAGACCAACGGGGCAATAAAAAAAAGCAGCAGCAGTCAGTGGGTAAAAGTTAGTAAAGAACTGTCAACCTGCCAGTCACCCAAGGTCTTGTAGCTGGCTGCAGGGAAGGCGCTGGTCTTCCACCAAAGATTCCACCGCTCCTCTAAGCCGCTGTGGTAGCCAGGGTACATTCTCCATCCACGCTCTGCACATACCTGACAAACGAGCCGTAAAATAAAAGTTTTGGTACTGAAACACAATTCAGAAAGGATGGAATATGTATTAAGTCTTTCGTAACATAACACCACACCTGTAGTTCTCCGAGAGGTAAGGCAGAGGTGTACATTATGTATATACTCCTATGTACATTTAGTACCTAGTTACAACTGCATTTAGCCTGTTATAGGGGGCGAGCCTATTAGCCTGTCACTAATCCAGATCCGGGGCTGCTACTGGCAAATTCCTGATGGAAAACCCAATAACACTTTGGCCGACCTGGGAATCGAATCCAGGATCGCTTGCTCAGCAGTAGCCAGTAGCCACTTGCGACCACAAGACCATTAAAGTAAAGGCCTGGTAAAAAGCTCATTTTTTAGGGTTCCGTACCGATTTTTACAGAATGACAATTTCTGTTGCCGCTATAACAATAAATAATTAAAATAAATTAAAAATCATCGTAGAAGGGGACACGTCCCCTTCTACGATGATACGAAACCCTTGATGCGCGAGGCCGTACCAGTTAATTCTAATTAATTAACAAAATTGCAGTCAGCAGCAACACGCATTCAACATTCATTCACGTGCAGACACCATTTTATGTGTCACTACGCAGCTGATGCGACCTTCGTTCGCGTGAAATTATTATAAAAAATATATCTTCCCTTTTATAATCGGATTTTGTTACCAATTTATTTTTTTGCACGGAACCTTAATTCTTATTCTAAAATAAATGTAGCCTTAATTAGTTCTTATAACATCACCTATCTGTGTCAGTAAAAGGCCCGTCAGTTGTTTTGTTGTAAACTGGTCCATAAGTTCTACTCAAAGGTCATACACTGATGCAGTTATTTATGTATATAAAACAGTTGATACTTACCGTTTTATTTTTATGTCAATGAAATAATAGCATGTTATTATAGCTCTTAAACTATACTACACATAACCTCACATAAAAGTTTATATACCTAGTCCAAGACCTAGGGTGAAACCATACACAATTCACTACAAGCGTAAAATGTACAGCTCACGTCAAGTTTTATTTACAATCTAATGATAAATACCTAAGAATTTTTCAACTAATTATGAATGCTCCTTGAATTGACAATTTACAACTCATTCTATTTAATGATTACTTATTTACTATAATAACTTAAAATTAAGTCATTACTACCATACCTATTGTACAGAAGCTATCCTAAGAAGCTACGTGTTGCCTTAAACGTTATATGTGATACCTTGACCAGCAAGCCGGGTCCCGATCCGCTGTCATTGAGTCTGAATATGAAAGGCTCGTCATCACCAAAGCTGCTGTCCATTCTTCAGCACAGCCCTAGAAACATGCCTTTTTAATGTTCAAAATTGGACACGAGCCATCGGGAATATTTCCAACTTTATTCATATCAGCCGCGATACATCTGCGCCTTCAATGGAATACACTCGTGTATGTGAACGCGTGAATCGCATGTCAGCTTATCATCACAATCGTAATATTGGCTGGAGTCGTGATATCGTTCGAGACACGTTTACGTTAAGTCAGTTCGGCGAGCGAACGGTTCGACGCGGGTCGACTGGCGCACTCCACCGCCCACCCTATACTGTCTCCGATTTTCCAAGTTTGTTAGGTTGCAAGCCGATGCCCAACCCCCAGTGATTTATTAACCCCCGTTCGTGACACGAGCCTTCTGTAAAAAGCAACGTAACAACGATAATGCATTTTGTTTAGTCTAATGACGCGTTGCTTTTTATATTTAACCGTACAAGTTCGGTAAAGTTGAATAACATTTTTGATGAATGCGACACGGACGGTTATATTTTTATACGGTTGCGAACGACCGGATTTCATGAGAGAATTTTGATTAAATTATGTTTATGGGAATGTTTTTTAACATTAAAGCCCGAACTCTGAATAAATATCATTAAAAAATCCTTGTAGTATTGTTATTCTGCAAGTAAACATTACACAATGAGGCCGGCATCAATGTTATGTCTATACAATAATGTTAGTTGAATCTATTAAATAGGTTTGTAAAAGATCAAGTGACGACTTTGAACTCTTTTTTGTAATTTCATCACAGAATTTTCATTCTACTTACTAGGAGAATAGAAGTGCTCACATTTTGATTGCATGCATTACGTTAATGCCCTATAAACGTTTCAAACGCATATAATATACGTATACTGTTGGCTATAAAAGACCATGTACATTGTACTCTATAATTAAATTACATAAAACTTTAAATTGAAATTCCTGCGGTTTCCTGTAACCCAGTTTAATGGCGAACAGCTTGCGTGATAAAGGTTGTTACAGTATAAAATGCCTTCTTAAAAACCTACAGGCAGTTGTCAGTTGTCATTCACTTCTGCCTTTGCATAAAAAGGGCAAAATATTTCATTAGCCTAGTTACTTAGGCTACGGTTGCGTGTTGCTACACGACTATCTATCCAATTATCTATAAACATTACAATACAAAAATAACAAGAGACGTGTTATTTGAAAACAGTAAATTAATTGTATGATAACATTGTCTGACTGTATAATGTGTCGCTGCAAAAACTTTAAACGTGCAAAAAGTATGTATGAATACAATGATCTAGCTAATTGAATAATTATTATTCAATCAATTTATAATCTACTCGTCTGGTTATTTCACTATTTTTCGTCAATCAAAGTCACTTTACTAATTATAATATAATTTTAATTAAATTATTAAATTTTTAGGTAGAATATCTAATATTAAATTATGTAGGTGTAATGGGGACCTTTTCATTTATTTCGTTGCAGCGCAGAGCTGCGTTGATGTAGATGAGAGATTACCTATATACGGTTTCTAGACACGAAACAAGACATATTTAGTATTGTACCAATTTTGTATCCATATCAGTCCAGTTATAGGGTGTAAAAATACCCTTAACGAAGACGAAAGGCACTTGTTCTCCCCGGCCGCGGCAGCGGCATTGCCATGTTTTTTTTTGTTTCGGACCTTAGTTACGGAGATATTCCCAATATCTCAAAAGTCAAAGTTCCAACTTTTTCACAAGTTTTTTTTTAAATACACGATGTTAATGTTATGACTTTACTTTAATACGAGTAACTCCACGACCCCCGAACTATTTAATGCATCCATTAGTATTCAGCACAATATTTTGAGTGCGTTACATTGAGTCCTACCGTAAAACGAGATATTTCACCCCAAAAAAGAAAATCGTATCCCAGCCATAGTTTGATGTACAGAATGCTTGGTGGACGGCTTCGTGAAGGCTCTGTTTACACATTGTGGGTCCCGAAGAAGTCCCGCTATGTTTTGTTCGGTACGAGAAACAAAGCACTCAATCAAAATGTAAGAAAAATATTAGGTAATAAGATTTTTAACAGTCCCAAGTTTGAGAATTTAGGTACATTGATTATTATGATATGGCGGTAGGTAGTTATGGAAGCACAACCAATACAAATTGTGCGTATGTCAGCATAACAGAGGAACGGTACTGCTGTTTTTGCATAATTCCTGGAAAGATAAAGTTGCATGTATAGATTTAAGTTTAGACCTTAGGACACTCCGTGTGCGCATCCCAATCTGTGAGCACGTATTAAAAAAATAATTCTACTTATTAATTTTTATTTTTTTAAAAGTCGTTTATGACGCTCCCAATTCTGACTAGGTTGTGCTTAATAGGATCAGTCTGCGATTAAAGTTGAACTTGTCACTACGCGTATTATTTATTCCCGTGTTCCAGACTTCCAACTGTTCCAGAATCCCAGAATATCTCACTTCCTACCTAATACTACCATTCCATTCGCACACAGCTAAAAGAGAATGCTCATGGAAGTATGGAATCCCGTACCATGCTGCATCAAAATCAAACCTTGTTTTTTATAGACTACACTGATCGTATTAACTCCTACAAAAAATATTTTTGAAAAAAAAACCCGCGTTTCAGAGTTATTTTATAAAATCGAAACTAACCTAAAAAGTAGGTCTATTTTTTCGACGCTACCAACGACGTATTTTAACACACATACATTACATTATTGCTCTAAAAACAGCGTAATACACTAATATTAGTAAGAATTACGACTTAAAGTAACATCCACAGTATGCTTGACTGAAACTCGATTTTATTTTAGACCTTTACATTGCCAATAGTCAGTCAGTACAGTACAAAATGTCAGATGCCACAGATAAGATAACTATAAACCATAGAGTATAGTAAGTGCTATAAACTAGTCGGGATTTAGGGATGTAATCGATAAATCAAAATCTTTAGGCTGAGAAAATCTATTTTGTTGCAAATAGCAATAAACCAAACTAAATCGATTTGGTGTACTGATCTTACTTAATTGTAATTAATTTTAGAGTCCGCTCGACAGACAAGGGTTTGTTCAATTGAAACGGAACGTCATTTATATTCAGTTGAAACGGAACGTCATATAAAGGGAGTAAAACAATATTCATACTTTTAAACTCGAAAAGTATATTTCCAGTTCAAAAATCAAATCCCCGACGCGTAATGCCGTAAAAAAATATGAAACTAATTACTATAATATTTTGGTTTTGAGGCGCGAGACTTTTTGGTACCAACTTTGGTCATTGTCCTTTAACTGTAGTCCTTCTACATAATGTTGACACCTTCTGGAAGTCTGCCCATCATGTTAAGGATAACTGCCATAAACATAATCATAAACCTACCATGACCTACATACTGGAATGGTAGAGTCAGCAACAGAAATCGTTAAACATAATTTGTTTCCAATATTTCCTAATTATTATTATTTAGCATAAGTTATTGACTAAAGTTAATTACAAAACGACTTGTCATAATTGAACTACAAAAGTCGCTGAACTCAGTTAAAACATTAATTGCCATACATCACTACCGACGAAATTATATGATTTCCTACATTTCCTGTTCGTTAAACATGTTTGCTCCTAGGCAAATTGTTTAACACGTTTACTGCGGCAAGTAAAATCATAAGTCTTCATCTGGTGCGGCGGCGGGCCAAAATGCGCCCCCAATGATATTTCCGCCAGTGCGTGGCAGGTCTTTCTAGACCCACCAGCACTAGGATAGATTAAATTGCTATAACTTTGTGGAAACATAATGTATACATTTTCTTTTTATATTGTTAGAATGACCTTGAACCCAACTTCCTTAGGTTTGATTCGCCCCGGGATCTGCCAAACAGGAAATGAGAAATAAAGCAGGAAAAGCGGCAGGCCGATATCGACCTGAACCGCACTAGAAAGTATTTTTAGTAGTGATGGGACAGAGAAAAATAAGGGGATATCGAAAATAAAACAGAATTATCGTAAAAGAACTGAAAATGTTTTTATTTACTTATGGTCTTGGAAACATGTTGGTTGCATTTCCTGCAATATTTTTTTATTTTCTTAACTTTTTGTTTGCTTGGGTACTATTAAAGGTTTTCCGCAGTCTGTCGTAGCATCCTGCACAATTTCTTCGTTTAGCGCTCATCTCAAGGACATGGTCATTGTCCTTAGGTTTTACTTGATTTTCTGAAATGATTTTTTTTTTTCTTAATTCCGTGTGATTTATTAACCATTTATGAGTTTTACCACAGAACTCGCGAAACTGAACAAATAAGACGTTATCACGTCAAAAATTATATTGCAAAAACTATTTACTGTAGAAGTTAGCTAGTTTTTAAGAATAATCATTTTCATAAAGGATGATATTACTTAAAAAATCCCCACGTCATTATGAGTCTAAGGCTAATATGTGTAGATAGTAAACAAAACTGACCGCTTGTGCTTCGTTTTCCGTGCACATTTGTTTCCAAATTCTTTTTATTTTTCTTCGTGGAAAATAATTCTTCACTGCTGTCACTAACTGCAGGGCGAATTACTCTATTTTCCAAAATTTGTATTTTTCTTTTATTGCTTGCCATCGTTGATTATATCGAATGCTACGTCAGATCAGTTAGATAGCACAACACTAACTGACGGGGCGCGCGCTCTGTGCGGTATCGGGTCGCTTGCTGCCTGTTGGGAGGGCGGGCCGAAATAGGCCCACTGCCGCACTCAGCGGATGTTTTTCACCGTCAGTGCGTGGTAGGTCGATAAAAGCCTGCCGTTATGTTTTGATGGGGAACACCTACATTTTTGACCGCAAGATGAAATATATATTTGTCTCTGTCGAATTTTTAAAAACACCTGAGATAATCGTTTCGCACAAGCGAGAGGGACATAGTTTTCTTCGTCCGCACCAGCTGAAGTACCGCGGCAGGCCGATATCGGCCTGTTACGCAGTGAACGTGTTAAATAATTTTTTTTTTATGTATTCACGGGCTTATCTACGTCATTTATTGACGGATTTGCAAAATTATTTTTTTGTTCGAAAGGAGTTTATTCCGAAATGGTCCCATTTAAATTTGGTGAAGGTCTGATGCTGATCTGTTACCAAGTGCTAAATATTTGGATTTAGGGATGATAGTAAGGTTATTTTTATTTGGGATTGAATAAAGGTGAATAAGGTCGTATGTTTCTGGGGTAATTGAGGAAATTTCGAGAATAAAATTAACCGAGTGTTCTGTGGCTGTTAGCTTTAACTTTAATTAACTTCTCTATCCTGTATATGTTACTAATACTAGCTACTGGTTTAAACGAAAACATACTTTCTAAATTTCTTAGCTCTTCTATTAGATTCTGAGGGCTTTTAATACTAGGATGCATGGTGCCCATCTGAGCAAAAGTCATAGCATCTTCTAATAACATTAACCTGTCTAAAATTATCTGTAAACTAAATTCTATCTGTACGTAAATATCTAAGAAATGTAAATGGTTAGATAAGTCGATGGAATTATTAGTGTGATATTTTGTAATAAACGAGCCAAATGTTTCTGATTATTGTTTAATTTTGTTAACTGTTTACTGAACTCATCTATTGTATTAATGTGCTAATACTAAGGATTTTCTTTGTGTATCCTGAACGTTTTTAACTCTGTTTTTAATGTTTAAGAATTCTTCTTCGAACTTAGCTGCATCTTCATGGTCGAGGTTACCTGTGATAGACTTAACGACAATACCTAATCCATCTATAAGACCGCGTCGCTTTCTAACTTGCGGCGTTAAAAACTTAATTTTCTTACCAATAATATGATATAATATGAATAATGAGAAATTCCTGATGGAAAAACCCAATAACACTGCCCGACCTTGAAATCGAGCCCAGGAACTCATGCCTTTGCGACCAGTAAACCAAAGAGGCGGTTCAATATACGAAATACCAATAACTTAATCAACTACAACAGGAATAACATGTTTAATATTCACGTAAAATGCTTTATTTTGATTTACAGCCATAACTAAAACCCATCATAAATAAACTACAGTTACGATTTAGCATTAAACTGATTCTAATGGGTCGGAATTCTATGTATAGTGCAATTACTAGTCGAGCAATGGATTTTTGTCATTAAAATAAATGGTTGTGAAAGTTCGAAGGTCGGGGGAAAATTGTCGAACACAGTAGTGTAATGTAAGGGTGAGGTTACATGCGCGCCTGTGGATGGTGAGTAATAGGCTAGCTCGCCGTCCGTCTGACTTATGACGACAGGCCGTGTCGACGGCGCGTTCGTGTTCCACGCTCACTTCAAAGAGATGTCAGCAAACAGGAATGGCCGATGCCTGCCCGTGCTGCGGGACTGTTCGAAAGAGATACCGCGGCCCTGGAACACAAAGGGCTAAGAAGGAATATGAACGGATTTTAGTCAGTACAAGTCTGACACTCCCTCCCGCTCCGCCGAGCTCATTTGACGATTTCCCATACGAAAAAAAGGTTACACTTCCTACTCGGCTACTCCTACCTGAGTTATTTTGTAATTTCTGTGCTGTAGTTTCTCTGCATTTAATTGGAATCTATGGTATTTCTTCTTTATCGTGTTGTTATTGCCTAACCTGGTGTCAGAGTTTTATGCCGTCCATAGGCCTCTGACTTGACTTGGAATAAAGGCTATTATAGGACGGTACGAGGACTAAGCATTAACAAAAGTTTGGTTACAAATCTCTTTACAAGTATTATAAAGAAGTAAAGTTAGTAGTTTGACTGCCTCGTTGGTCTAGTAGTCGCAAGCACAACTGCTGAGCAAGAGGGGCTGGCTTCGATTCACGAGTGGGGTCGTGTAACTGAGTTTTTCTATCAGGATTTTCTCAGTAGAAGGTACGGAGTCTGGGTCTGAGCTCGGTTGATGATAATAGCCGCGCCCCCTTTTACATGGGACTTTAACATAACTGGCGAAATGTGGATGTAATATTAAGTACACCACTGCTTAACCCTTCGGGCATAACAGGCGTGATGTTAGTAAAGTTTGGATATAGGAGGTAAGCTCTGAAACTACTCATCTGATTACAAAACTTGTAGCGAAGTCTCAGGTTGTTAAAACGCAGTTTTTTGAAAGACATTCACTCATTGATCTGTTTCAACAAGTCGAATTTATTCCATAAAGACTGCCATAATTTGACAACAAAGGTCAATACATTATTGCGAATATTCATAATTGTGGTGTATTATCATCACCAGACTACTGCAGTCCACTGGAGGATATGATCCTCGCCAGGCACCCACCATTTCACTCGGTCATTTTCTTATCCAGCTGCTGCCAACCACCTTGTGAAAAATATCGTTTTTCGTGTTTCGAATCACAATGACAATGGTCATGACATCACATGGTCGTGTGTGGTGCGCGGGGTAAATGTAATTAACAGGGAGAGCTTTTTCTTGCGGCTCATTTTCATTGGTCGATAACTCGGTCGTTAAACCACATGAGGACTTTCCGTTTTACTGATTCACAGATGCAAAAACATATCGACCCTATGGCATGCGTTACAAAAATGTCCCGCAACCCAAATGAGCCTTTGACTATTGTTATTGTCAGCCTGTGTCATCCCACTGCTGGGCAAAGGCCTCTCCCCATGACTACCAACTGTATCGATCTAGGGTTAATGTGGATCACTGGTCGTTGGTTCTGTCCAGCTCGTCCCGCCATCTCCTGCGAGGTCTACCGCGTCGCCTTCTGGCTGTGGCAGGACTCTACAACGTGGTTATTTTAGCGAACAGCTCCATTACTAAAAACTTACAATTGCCACTGGTTTTAAACTTTTATCTGTGACATGTTATTTACGAAACTACACCTCTAGCCCTTTAAACAGGTCCAGTATGAAAACACCTTTCTTTGCTTTTAAAAATAACGAACCACATAATTTAACATGGAAATAGCTATGGTAATAGATGCTACGGACGCACGATCATCGGGAAAGTGCAAGGCCGTACTAGCGTAGATAATTGTTCAAGCTTATCACAATGAAACAAATTCAGCTTACCTTACCAGTAATGATTCAAGTATCTTGTAAAATCCACGTAGATTTGTCGACGTTTGGAGGAATTTGTATTTTGAAATATATGCCAATTTGCTTTTTGTCGTCTTGAGCAATCTTCTGTCAGCAGCAATTTATAAATGATAGCGTAGACAGACTGATAGCGTAGAAAAAAATGTTAGTAATTTACTTTATGGATAGTAAAAGACTGCGTCAGTCTGCATACAAGAAACTTCTTGCATAAAATTATTGTTTATGATTTGCGCAGTCGCCTTGGCATTAAAATACTTGTAGCAGGTATCAAGTCCTGAAAACTATTCAGGACAATTCAGAAGAATAAAATAGTTTCCAAAACTTTCTTCATGAATAGTTTTGCATTAATAAAAAATCTAAAATAACACTTCCATATTATCAATGGTAGCTTACAGATATTTACTGTCTGTGGTACCTACCAGTGTTGTAGCAGAACGTGCTTTTTTCATCAGTAGGCCAGTAGGTATGTAACAGGCCGAGAAGTCCGCTGTCTGATCTGATTCAACATTGAACGCGCTATCTTTTTGCGATCTTCCATTAAAAAAAAAGCGTTTAAAATTCGGAAATTTGTATTAAAACTTTTTGCATTATTGTGTTATTTATATACTTTTAATTTTTTTAACTGTTTTTCAGTGATTGTTATTAACGCTTGATTTATTTTGTTACTTGTTTAGTTTTAGATTTTTTGATTGTTTTTTTTATTACATAATTATTAATAATGTTACTAAAATGATTGCTAGCTACTTAGTTAACCTATACTTAACTTACTTACATTTCTACAAATAATGATACCTATGTTGATTCTTGATTTATTTTGTTACTTGTTTTGTTTTAGATTTTTGATTGTTTTTTTTGTAACTTAATTATTAAGAATGTTGCTAAAATGATTACCAAACAATTGCTAGCTACTTAGTTAAGGTTTACTTAACTTACTAACATTTCTACAAATACTGATACCTATGTTGATTCTTGATTTATTTTGTTACTTGTTTAGTTTTAGATTTTTGATTGTTTTTTTATAACTTAATTAGTAAGAATGTTGCTAAAATGATTACCAAACGATTGCTAGCTAGTTAAGGTTTACTTTACTTACTTACATTTCTACAAATAATGATACCTATGTTGATTTTTACATGAGAAATGATGACATTTAGATAATAATAAGAAATTTATAATTTTGATATTGTACAAACAAAGTCTATGTGAAATGCCTTCCTGCAAAAAGAATAGATTAAGTTTAAGTTTTCTTTCATTATGTTCCTAATTCCTAGTTCTACCTAAATAATCAACCAATTCCCAATTATTATATAAGAAAGCTATGTATAAAACGTATTTATTTTATTATTTTCAATAAATAAGAACAATAAAGACTGATTTGAAAATATAAAAAGGCGTATTTTGTTGGTTTTATTAATCATAATCATAAATCTTTATTTATCTCTACATCAGAATTTACAGGCGCTGGTATATGTACAATCTTATATAGAGAAAGGTGTCTGAAGTAGGAAGGTCCTGAGTTATAGATCACCTCTCCGGCTTATATACCTAACAATTATATGAAGCAACATTTATTGTCAAGATTCTGAAGTTAAAATTGGGAGTAGGTAAACAAGGGATGGTAATTAAAAGTACTTCAATTTATTCCCAAAAAGTACTTCAATTTTCATTTACCTAATTTTGCCTGTGTTCCACCAAATATACTGAATGTGCACCAAAATATGTTCATTAAAATATGTCATAACGAGCATCTATTTAACAACTGTTGCAAATTTGTAAAAATAGTAATACACCTAATTTTAAAAACAAGCATTTTTTTTTTAGTTTTACTTCAGATAATGCACTGCAAAATGTATTTGAATCAAACACCAATGATATAATTTTAAATTATATCTAGTTTCCGCCAGCAGGTCGACGGAGCCCCGCTGCGCGGGGCTCCTATTTCTGTCTGCAGGGTTTACAGGAACCTAACTAACCGAACCTCGGGGTGCCCCTGACGTCGACCGTCTCTAGGATGCATACTAAATATTTTGTGTAACATTCAGGAATATTTGGTGCACGATCAGTATTTTTCGGGGAAGAATAAATATTTTAGAAATGCATACATAGATGTACCTTTAGATTTTTGGTGAACACAAAAATATTATCCGTAAACAAGTACTTAAAATTAATTATTTGAAGACATTAAAACAAAATATGAAATTAGCATAAAAAACATAAACTTAATCTACAATTAGTTCAAAATAAATAACATAAGGAACAAAAAAAAACAAAAATTTTAATATAAATTATGCTTACAGCATAATAAAAAGTATGGTTGTACAAACAAAGTGGGTTATGATGTACATATGAACATACAAACTTGTACACAAAAGCAAAAATTTTAATTAAAAGGATGAAAGAGGAAATGGGGTGATGAAAGTGCATTGATGCAATGCGAGAGTAGATGTGTGTAAATGTGTGTGTGCGAATGTGAGAGTTTACATGTATGTGTGAGTGTCAAGACACAGGTTTAAGTAACTTTTCTGTGGAAGATTAGTCAAGACTGAATAGCCAGGTGTGCAATTTTCTTTTACAAATAGCTTTAGTATGCGGGTAAATAGATATTTTATTATTAATAGAATTATAAAGAAAAGTGCCAAAAAAGGCGTAAATTTTTTGGGAAAAACTAGTGTTAAAACGGATGATTGGACAAACATTTGCTGATCTTCTATTTTGAGTAAGGAAATCGTGATCTATGGGAAGTTCAGAGTGTTTTTTTAATACAGTCATGAGTATGAACAACTGCCGGACTGTTAGAACTTTGCAGTGTTGGTAGAGATCGAAGGTTAGATAGCGTATTGGAAAAAAACAACTAACTTTTAATATAGCTCTTTGAGCTCTCTCTAAATTAATAATATATGAATTAGAAGCACCACCCCAGGTGGTGATACAGTAGGCTAGCAAAGACTGGCATAATGCGAAATAAACTAATTTAATTACTGAAGTATCAGATAAATGTTGTAGATTTTTAAATATGTATATTAATTTGCGGATTCTTTTGACTAAAGTTTCAATGTGTTGTTGGAAGCTGAGACGGTAGTCTATAATTATGCCAAGATATTTGATAGATTCCGTTTTTTGTAATACAGGACAACAACAATGATTGAATGAATGACATTAATTAATGCCCTAATTGAACTCGCGTTCAATACTGGGCTACCGGTATTGATACCGGGATCACGGTATTGACTTTTGCAATACCGGTATTGAAAAAATCCGGTGTGTGTGTGCTCGCAGGTACAAAAAAAAAACAAATAAAAAAGTCAAGCTGTAATTTTCCCCGCGCTTTTAGTGACGTCACGTTGAAACTTTGTCTCTTCTTTCCAATGCCACTTGATATCCGTCCACAGCCTTCATCATTATATCGATTTTGACCCTAATTTTAGGCACAGGACCATCTTCTCTGTCTTCTACCACTTTATAATACCGCAGTATCGTTGACAGAGCTGTTTTGACTGACATCAACGCGTATTGGTAGCCTGTGGACAAGAAAATTAAAATTAAGACTACTTACTAGATAATTATAAGGTTTCTGCTTCTCATAAGGAATGTTTTCCTCTTCCATTTTCCTATCGTTAACAGTCATCTCGCTATCATTCACTTCCCTATCATTCATATCGTCCCCACCATAATTTATTCTGGTCCACTTTCCCTCTTCTCATCTTTAACATTTTGGTATATTCACTTTCTGTCTACCAAGTACCTCATCATCTGCCTAGCCTTTTCCAATCTGTGTTGGGGTCAGCTTCTTTTTTTTTTTTTTTGTTCCCGGGGTGGAAAATCCACACGGATGTCCTCCGCCCTGGGGCGGGCGGAGGGGTCTGTCGGACTCTAACCGACTAAAAACCACCCCAGTGTTCCCTTCCCACACTTGCACCGGGGATCATGAGAACTAGTGCGCCTTCTACGATCCCCGGCTAGTGCCGGGCCCGCATCTGCGGGCCTCTTCAAGTCTGCGGGGGGAGTGAGGTGTCCTCCCCCCGTAACGCCAATAGGGGGGCGCGCGGAACACTACGCGCCACCGCCTCGGGTCCAGTTATACAGGGGGGCGGCGGACGTCCCTAAGTCCGCCGTCCCACTGGACCCGTTTAGGGGGGCTGGAAGAGTGCGTTATCCGCCCTCCGCCGACGCCCGGTACGTCTGCTGCGGATCGGGAGAGTGGTCTCGACCTCCCTCAACCTCTCCGCAGCCTCCTTCTGTGAGATGACCGTTTCACAGAAGGAGATCACCGCATCCCACGACTCTCTGCTCCCGACCATCGCGCGAGCGACGGCCGGCAGCGACAGGTTGGTTCCCACTACTGTCACGAGGGCACGGCACGACTCCTCCCATGCGGCACACTCTGTCAGCGTATGCCGCGCCGTGTCCTCCAGACAATGGACGCAGTCAGCTTCTAGTCCAACCGGATGCAGCTGAATACCAGCATTTTACATGGAGCGATTGCCTGTCTGACCTCCACAACCCAATTAGTACAGGGTAATATGATCCCCCTTGGTAAGACAGGTTGTCAGACTTTCGACCCACTGACTACCAGTAAAGACTGTCAAAGGTTCTACAAATGACAGCCGCGACCAACGGCTTAATGTGCTTTCCGCGGCACGGACGAAACTCGATTTTTAATGGGTGGTCATCCATCCACGATCCAACCTAGGCAAGCACGGCTTAATCTAAAGATGGACACGAGCGGCTGTTACTATTTAGCTACCAACTACCTAACGAACTTATGTCAATTTATATTTTATAGTGTACATGACTAATTAACTTTATTTACTCCGAAATCACTTTTCCGTGTCATCAATGCTAAATCAATCTACAACAGATTACAGGCAGGTATTTCCGGATCTATCTAAACGGTGCAATACTGCGGACATAAAGCAGGGTAATCCCTTTTACGATTGATAAAATGCAGGCACGTGCAGTTATAGGTACATAAATACATAACAAACAACCATTAGTACTTAGTTACTGGAAGTAATTATCATTACGATTGAGAGCTATTTAAATCAGTGATGCTCAACATTCAAGACGGCCAGTGGCAACCAGTCTGCTTTACGGATGGCCATAGGAGTTGGACCGGTACAATTTGTGACTGACAGACAGACAACACACAATATACGCAGTGAAGTTAAAAAAAATATGCTTATTTTTTAAACATTAATTAAACATGATTATGTTTTTTTTTTAAACCGACTTCAAAAAAGGAGGTTTCTCAATTCGACCGTATATATATTATTTTTTTTATGTGTGTTCGCGGATAACTTCGTCGTTTATGAACCGATTTTGATTTTTTTTTTTTGTTGGAAGTGAGATACTTCAAGGGTGGTCCCATGATAAGGAAACCGGGATCTGATGATGGCATCCAAGAGAAATTGAGGGGAGCTTTCAAAAATTGTAGTGGCGAATAGTGCGTTTGTAAATTTTTTGATTAAGTATTTTAAAGCACTATAATTTAAAGAAGGTCTGGAGTCGCTCTGATGATGGAACCGAAAGACAGTCGAGGGAACTCCTCAACGGTTTACAGCAGTCACCTTGTGTTTGGGTTTGATTAATTTGTATTGATGAGAAATTTACACCTAGATGGGTTGTGACTGTCATAAGGGGTCTGATGATGAAGACGAAGGACAGTTAAGGGAACTCCTCAACTGTTTACAGTAGCTACCTTGCGTTTGGACTTAATTCATGTATATTGATCAAAACTTTACACCCATCTGGGTTACAAGTGCCATTACAGGTCTGATGATGAAAAATATTTCTATGAAATATTGCAACTAAAAAAAAAACTTTTTTGCAAAAAATAAAACCCGACTCCAAAAACACAAAAAAAGTGAAAAATAATTTTAGCTTCAGAAGTCGGTGACAAAAAACTGAATCAAATAAACAAAAGTCACCGACTTCTGAAGCTAAAATTATTTTTCACTTTTTTTGTGTTTTTGGAGTCGGTTTTATTTTTTGCAAAAAAGTTTTTAATTAAAATATCACTGCCTCGGACACCATTGCCTTTCTTGCAGTAAGAGTGCAGGTCGGAATGCGCGCATTATAACCCTTTCCTACTTGTACATATTTATCACTATTACAGTTTCGTAGTTCTACCCTTTAAATCCCTCCTTCCTTTGGGGAAGTCTGTATATGTACTACCGGCTCATTGACGGTCGACCACGTTTCATTCTTATTAGTCAGGGCATAACGATGAAAGTGTTCGACCGTCACTGAGCGTGATGACATGCAGTTGTCCAGTAGCTTCAGTCACCATTATGTTTTCAGATGACCAAAAAGGTTGGCGATCTCTGACAAATACATACCAAGTATTATACCACTTTTTACGTCAATCACTTCAATAAAAAGATGCACGTGTGTTTGCACACGTGCATCTTTTTTGTAGTCACACAAGTATTTAATTGTTTCTCGGCACTAACTTAATTAAATGTTTTTTTTTTATGAAATGTTTTTAATTTGCAGATAACAATCAAAAAAGAAGGAGCTCGTAGCTAGTTATTAACAGCCGCTCCGGTCGATCTTTCGGTTAAGCTGAGTATGTCTAGGTTGGTCCATGGGTGGGTGACCACCCATTACATACCGAGTCTCCTTCGTGCCTCGGAAGGCACGTTAAGCCGTTGGTCCCGGCTGTCATTTGTAGATCTTTGACCTCATTACAGGTAGTCAGTGGCGCGAAAGTATATCAATCAGGCTTACCAAGGGGTATCGTATTATCCAGTACTACCTAAGTGGTTGTTGATGAGTTGAGTTGCGGAGGTCGAGTATTTTACTGATATTTCAGCTGCATCTGGTTAGACTGGAAGCTGACCCCAACATAGTTGGGAAAAGGCTAGGCAGACGATCAGAGTAAAACATAATATGTAAAAGAATAACCGCAACCTCAGATCATCATCATCATCATCATCTCAAGGTAAGGCCCGAACCTTTAAATGTTTCGAAATTCTCTTAATTATTGTTATCCTTACCTATCTATCTAACTTTAGAAAGAAACAAAACAGCGATGTTTACTGAATATTAAAGTTGTCTTCACCGCAAAAAGTCCCCGTGTTCAAATTTCTATTTCCTTATTATATGAATTACTCTAAGCAAATTCTGGCAAATTTTCAGGCATTTCTTTTCCTACATCTAGCATATTACTATAGAAGGCCATGTGTTTATAGAAAAAGTAATCTATAAAATGATAAGGAGCACACACAGTGTTCAAATTATTTCTAATTAGCTTATCCACACCACGAATTTATCCTGAAGGGTGCCAATACTTGAACTAAGTTTCTTACCGAGGCAGTTCCTAGGTCCGTTACTAAAAGGCATGTAACTGCAAGGATGTTTCAGGTTGAATCTTTCGGGCAAGAATCTGTCAGGGTCGAATTCCTCGGCGTCTGGACCCCAGTACTTAGGGTCTCGGTGGACCCCCCATATTGAGCAGGCCACGCCCGAACCAGCGGGCAGCACGCGACCGGACGCTGTAGAAAATGTTTGATGTTAGTACCAGCACAATCTGTTTGTTTTGTTAACTTCTTCTTCGCCTTGGATGGCTTCCTCACAAATTGGCGCGAAGAGGCACAGCACCGAGAGAAGTGTAAGGAATGGAGGAGGCCTTTGTCCAGGAGTGCGACAGTACGTACGGGCAGGCACGTCAACAGTCCAATGTTTAAAGAGAAAAAAATACAACAGTCGATTCAAGTAAGTTTCCCAACTTTCCAGGTTAACTGTAGACGAAAATTAACTTCAGCGAAAGCTGGTGACTTTTATTTCAAGACACGTTTTTGGCATAAAACCTGATCCCTCCTACCGTAGAAAGAAAACTAAGCTGTTTTGCCAAAAGGCTCTGAAGAGTAGTCCAGCATTCATTTAGTCCAAAAGTCTTCATTGAATTTTTATATCATAATTTTTGCAATTGTTATAAGGTGTGTCTATACAAAATACTTACGCAGTGTAATATCTTCTAAGACTTTCCTAATAATTAGCGGCACAGGCGGGAACAATCGTATCGTCTCCTTGACTACTCTCTCCAAATACTTTAACTTTATTAAATCTTCTTTTACTAACATACGATCGTCGTCGAAAACCTCGCAGAGTCTGTAGAAAAGAACAACTGAGCAATCAAAAAGTCACTCATTAATTTAAATTAGGTTGAGAATTAGTACTCTTTGTCGTCCAAGAGAGCTAACTCTAATACCAATTAAGTATCTACATGAAACTGTCTCTTAAAACTTTTCCGCCTTTCACCAATTCTTTGTGTTTCAGCTAGGAACAAGAAGTGGCGCCACAAACTCCCCAGCTCATCATAGCCATTATGCGTTATTATCACTAGTATAGATACTAGTTTAAACTGGGTATTTTATAAACGTTGGCAATACTTTAAGGTGGAACCGCCAGGGTAGCCCGCGAATTTCAAATTTTCTTACATTTTTAACCGACTTCAAAAAAGGAGGAGGTTTCTCAATTCGACCGTATATATTTTTTTTTTATGTGTGTTCGCGGATAACTTCGTCGTTTATGAACCGATTTTGATATTTTTTTTTTTTTGGAAAGGAGAAACTTCAAGGGTAGTCCGATGATAAGGAAACCGGGATCTGATGATTGCATCCTAGAGAAATTGAGGGGAGCTTTCAAAAATTTTAGTGGCGACTAGTGTGTTTGTAAATTTTTTGATTAAGTATTTTAAAGCACTACAATTTAAAGAAGGTCTGGAGTCGCTCTGATGATGGAACCGAGAGACAGTCGAGGGAACTCCTCAACGGTTTACAGCAGTCACCTTGTGTTTGGGTTTGATTAATTTGTATTAATGAGAAATTTACACCTAGATGGGTTGTGACTGTCATAAGGGGTCTGATGATGAAGACGAAGGACAGTTACTCGGGAACTCCTCAACTATTTACAGTAGCTACCTTGCGTTTGGACTTAATTCGTGTATATTGATTAAAACTTTGCACCCATCTGGGTTACAAGTGCCATTACAGGTCTGATGACGAAAAATATTTGTATGAAATATTGCAACTAAAAATAAAAAAAACTTTTTGCAACAAATAAAACCGACTCCAAAAACACAAAAAAGTGAAAAATAATTTTTGCTTCAGAAGTCGGTGACTTTTGTCACCGACTTTTGTTTGGAGTCGGTTTTATTTTTTGCAAAAAAGTTTTTTTTTACAATTTTCATGTTAGTGTCAGGTTGTATGTTAATGAAAAATGAGCCGCGCAAGTAACACTATTGTAATCATTGTAATGTTACAGAATTGTACTTAATCATTAAAATCTCTAATACATGTAAAATGTACTACATGCACCCCATTCAATAACTATTTCATGAAAGAGTTATTTAATTGGGTTAAATTAACTTAAAAAGAAAAACTTAAGAGGGTCAAAATATGATGAGGGACAAAAGTCGCTCATTTTTCATCAACATACAACCTTTTTTTTTTTTCGGGTGGGAAATCATGGAATCATCACAATGTGAAACTTTGCAAAAAACTTATCAAATTTGAATTTCGTGGGGCTACTGGCGCTTCCACCATAAGATAGACTATGAAATTGTGAAAAAAAAAATATAAGCTGCTCCATACATTATTGGTTGCGTAACTCGCAAAAAAACCGGCCAAGTGCGAGTTGGTCCTTTTTTATGAGGTACAGAATCCTAAAATGTAGGCAGCAGCTGATATTTTTTTCGCGATTTCATGGTCGGTGCCATAGTAAAAGTTGTAGATTTTCATGAGTATTGACGACGTGTAAATATGCTTCTTTTTGCATAATGTTCTTTGTCCTAATATACTTCGGCATAACGATTTTGGCACAATTTATTTTGGCATAATAATACTTCGGCATAATTAACACCCCGAGGTTCGGTAAGTTAGGTTCCTGTAAACCCTGTTATTTTTGAATATTATGCTTCAGAAAGTTATGCTTTAGGACTTTATGCTTAATAAATTTATGCTTTAGAATATTATGCTTCATCATTATTATGGTTAGAGAAATTATGCTTTAAAAAATTATGCGTAATTATATTATGCGAAAATATAATTATGCCAAACAAAATTATACTAAGTTATATTAGGTCTTAAAATTTTATGCAAATGGATAGGGAACCTTAAAAAATCACCCTGTATAAACAAGTTTTATTTTAAGAAAACATATTATTTCTTAAGGCCCTCTGCCTTAAATAAATTCTTCCAAACAATTAAACCTGTTGTGAACATGTGTTAAGTTAGATTTACAAGAAAATACACATAATAAATATTGATGGTTCTTGTCCATACATATTTTTTTAATTGCACGACATTGATTGTATTATCTTATCTTGTACTTAATCGAGCTTACAATAAATCTAAGTTAGGTACCTACAAGAAAAACCTGAACAATAAGTCTAAGATTATTCATACACGTCAATCTATGAATCAAGTTGTTTATGCCACCAGTTAATGAACAAAGAGGTCAACATAATAAAATACCCGATTGTGGAAGAAATTTTTATGTCGGTTTGTTAACATAACATCACGCCGGTAATCCCCGAAGGGTTAGGCAGTGGTGTGCACCCATATAACGCCAGTTATGTTTTTTAACTCATATGCAATAGGGGGCGAGCCTATTACCATCAACCGGGCACATATCCAGACTCCGTGGCTGCCAATGAGAAATTCGTAATGGAAAAACCTAATAACACTCTGCCCCACCCGGGAATCGATCCTAGGACCTCATGCTCAGCAATCGCATTTGTGACCACTCGACCAACGAGGTGAACGAGGCAAGTCGGTTTATATTATTGGTACATTATCATAAAATATCTTCGTAACCTCTTGGTTAATTTTCTCAGAAAAACAACTGCGCTCATAAACTCGTCGAATGGCTTCTTACTACAAAATGGTTGGTTTATTTTGCAAGATTATAATTATATTAGTAGTACACTCATAAGATATCTTTTTCGTTCTACTTCCGATTTCCTCAGGAAATTTTAATTCACAGCAGCTGTGGTGAAATTTTACACCACCTTAACAGCAAAGACATTAATCCAATAAAAATCGATTGATGTAAGAATCATTAAAATCGGCCCACGCGTTTAGTGTCTAGAGCGCCACAACGGAACAAACATATATAGGCCACTTACTCTTCATACACTTTCTCCTGGATTTCCGGGTATTTAGCCATCAGCTGTAGCGTATACCCCAGGGCTACGGCAGAGGTGTCCGTGCCAGCTACAGTCAGGGTCAGCACTTCTTCTCTTAACTCCACATTGGTAAACCCATTCTCACCTCCAGATAAATGGATTAATAAGTCAAGGAAGGACTGGTTCTTGTACGATCCCAAATCTGCAATTGCAAATACAAGTTGATAATAAACCAATTTTGTGTGGAAGTTCATAATAATTAGTAGAGTCTCTCTTACCAAATTCATGATCAACCTCTGTTCTAGATAGTTTTTCAAGTTTTAAGTCTTCTCTCTTCTTTTCAATAACCTGTACATTAATGAAATCGTTAACATATGGGTGGTGGTACCTAAAAGAATTTAAATGAAGAAGGCCTTTGTCCAGCAGTCTAGCCTGATGATCAACCTAAATCCTATATTATAACAACCACTGCGGAGATGTGGGTGTACTATTTTTGGGTACACCTCTGCCTACCCCTTTTTTCTAAAATTGGAGCTATATAAACGTCTACGTACTGTACGATATAATTACCTTATCAGTAAAGCCATGCATGAGTGCTATGCACTCCTGATGTTGCTTATACTGCGGAAACCACTGGTACAGCCAGTCAGGTTGCAGCCACAGGTGGAAGATCCTCTGACACACCAGGTTGAGGACACGGCACATCGCGTTCAAGAAAGGTTGGTCTGGATTCTCTTGTGCGTTGATTTTTACTCCCATTGTTGTTTCTGTTAATAAAAAGGTACAGGTAAGGACTAGTTTCTAATAAAGAATACTCGGGAGTATTCTACCTTTTTATTAGATTGGTAGTACTTTTCCAGAAGGTTTTTAAGAAGCCACTCGGGTCGATCTTTAGGTTAAGCCGTGCCGTGCCGTTACGTAGGTTGCCCCGTGGATAGGTGACCACCCATTATATACCGAGTTTACTCCGTGCCTCGGCAAGCACATCAAGCCTTTGGTCCCGGCTGTCATTTGTAGATATGTATTACAGGTAGTAGTGGCCCGCGCGAAAGTCTGACAACCAGTCTTACCGAGGGTTATCGTATTACCTAGTGCCAACTAGGTAGTGGAGGTCAGATAGGCAGTCGCTCCATGTAAAATACGGGTACTCAGCTGCATCCTGTTAAGACTGGAAACCGACTGGAGATGGTGGCATTTTTAACCCAGTAATCGATACAAACAAGCTATAACCAATAGTTTTCTTGTAATGGCATTTTTTATCAATTGCAATATTCCTTAGTTTCGAGATAATTCAATCACGCAGTAAGATTTTTCATTACAAACTTCAACCCTTAACTTCTTTTTACAACCCTTTGAGGGGTTCTTTTTTTCAAGTTTAGCGGATTACGCATTTAGATTTTTCACACGAACTGCCTGGATTTGGGGGTTGTAACTTAGACAGGATTATTCCTTACATAACAAAAAATCAATTGGTATGTAGCTTGTTCATATCGATTACTGGGTTTTCGGTCCATACAAAGTGGACCTTCTCCTCTTCTATGATAAAACCTGAACAAACAAGCGACCAACGAACGCAACGACCGCTTATAACACGGCCTTTCTAGGTTTATAAAAGTATGAGTGATCCTGAAAATATCATCTAAGGCTTTAGCCACGTGTGGTAAATAAGGATGTTGCCACAGAATTATCACTCGATTCCTTCTAAACAAAATTAGGCACAGAGCTCGTGTGTAGGCACTTTCTCCTATCAGAAAAACATTATAGTCTTTACAACAAACTATAAATAGATTAACAGATAATTTAATTCACAAATTTCGCATAAACGAAGTTAAATTGCCTAAACAATGGCCATGTTTGCGTGTAGAAATAATTATCATGACAAATGGATCTAGACTAAGCCGTAAGTAGTATGATAAACTACGGTAATTTAAACTATCATCAATCTTAATCACGTAGGCACGAAGTTCAACGATTTATTTGCTAAAATTAGCAAATAACGAACGATATATTTGCCTTCGGTTTTGACCTTTAGGGCTAAAAATAGATGTTAGTTTTATATAAGCAGAATCTGAAATAGACCACACTAAATGTTTAGCAATCCTTTTAGCAATTTGGCAAACATTTTTATATTTTTAAAGCAGATATGTATTGTGTAAAAGATGGTATGACAAAAAAAGAGGTGTCTGATGAGATGACGAGTAATAGAGAAGTATGGAAGTAGAAGATATGCTGCGCCGACCCCAAATAAATTGGAATTAGGGCAAGAGAATGATGAATGATTATGACGAGACACCTATTAAATAGATCCAGACCTTGTCAATGGAAAACTAGTGTCATTTAATTGCGATTTAAATTTTACAACAGAGAAGTGTAATAAGTATCTACGGTTAATGTATCAACTCTATTATCCTGGGAATTAAACTTTCAAGTTGATAAAGCTCTTACTGCTTCTGAATGCATGACTTTGTAAAAGTTAACGGTCAGTGCAATCGTTAAAATTATTTCGTATTTTAAGGAATTTTACTAACCACACACAGAATCCAGGGTGTAAGTGCTAAGAAACGGCCAGATGCTGAACTTTCCTTTGCCGGCAGACTTCGTCAGTTGGTTCACCAGTTTTTGGCTCTGTTCAGCGAAGACGTGGACAAAGTTCTCGACTATCCTAGGACTGAAGGCGGGCACTAGGATCTTCCGTCGACGTCGCCAGATTGCAACTGTTTAAGAAAGAAGATATTATTACACTGTCTTCTTTCTTCTTTTTCGTGTGGTTAATGCCTAACCTGGTTTCAGAGTTTTTATGCCAGTTATCGCAGTCGTCGCGCGCGCGCACCCGAGTGTGACGTGTTTGCTCGTACCGCGGTGATTGACGATTGTGTTGCAAAAATGACGTCTACATTGAAATGTATCAATTGTAATATGGTGATTGATGAAATGTTAGCATATGTGCAAAATAAAATATCTATTATAGATGAAGACAGCTTAGTGCGAATATGTGTTGCAACGTTTACGAGTGAGCAGATAAAAGAATCGTATTCGTTACTGTTTGAATCGATTCCGTCCGATAAGCGAAAGGCAGTTCGTAAAGGACAGGGAAAAGAAAATCGCATTTTAAATGACATCATCCACCTGTTCAAAGTCACCGACCTGGATGTAATGCCTGTTTTTGTGGCTCGTAACCTGGAAATGTTACCACCCATCACCTTCGATCATCTCGATGTTTCGAAACTATTGAAGGATTTGACGTGGATGCAGGCCGAGATCAAAACTATGAAGGATACGTACGCTACTCTGGAGCATTTAGAGAATTTCAAGAAAGAATTCCAGGATGCAAAATTCTCCCCATCATCATTCTCCAGTAGTCAGGTCAACACGAAGAGAGGGGGGAATATTGAAAGTGACCCTATTGATTTATCAGATAGTCACATCATGCAAGATCCAGAAGTTTGTAAATCTAGTTGCGCGGGCATTGAAGAATTCTCTCAAACCGAGAAGAAGCAGAATAATGTGAATATTTCTTTTTCGGAGGTAGTTGCAGAATCAGTGAGTAGTAAAAAAGTGGCGTCGAGCTCGCGGGGCTCGCCCGAGGCGCCGTTAAATCTGACGTCACTGCGATCTACTGATAAGGAGACGAGTGAACAGCTGTGCGGATCGGCCAATACACGTAAACAAATGCCGGCCGTTACTACGTTAGCTATGAGTGAGAAAAATGAAACAGAAAACGAATGGAAGATCGTACAATACAAGTCCAAATCTAAGAACCGTTTAGTAGGTAAAATCGGTACGTCAACGGAACAAGGAAATTTCAAGTCAGCCGACCGGAAAATTCCGATTTTTATTACCAACGTGCATAAGGAGACGTTAGAAAACGATATTACTAGTTATGTTTATAATAGAACGAGCGAAACAGTTCAATTAGAAAAGATCTCGATCACAAGAGAGACTGGATATGATGCATATAAGTTCTTTGTATCAGAAAGGAAAATAGGTATGTTTCTGAATAATGACTTATGGCCGCAGGGTATAATTTTCAGACGATTTGTGAATTTTAAACCAAAGAATGTGAACAGAGCGCGTAGTTCTGTTAACGGCGCTAAATAAAATACAAATGCATGATAATGAGCCTTACACATTTGTATCATTCAACTGTAAGAATATCAAGCGTTCACTTGTTGATATTCGACGTTTATGTCAGACTGCAGACTTGATAGCCCTTCAGGAGACGTGGCTACTACCAGAGGAGTTGTCATATCTGAATGAAGTAGACAGTGACTTCGGGTGTACGGGGACGTCGGCCGTTGATACTACCTCAGGTATGCTGAAGGGTAGACCATACGGCGGGGTTGCCATTTTATGGCGGCATAGTGTTTTTCGGAATGTGACGGTTACTAAGTGTGATAACCCGCGTATATGTGCAATACAAATAGTGCTGGACAAAAAAACAATCTTAGTGATAAGTGTGTACATGCCAACGGACACTTCTACAAGTTTGCCCGAGTTCACGGACACTATCAGTACGGTGAGTGCTATTATAGACAGCAGTAATATTGAAAGCGTGTACATATTAGGGGACTTTAATGCGCATCCTACGGAAAGTTTTTACGATGAATTGAGCCATTTTTGTTCCGAGCAACAATGGACGTGTGTTGATACGGACTGGTTAGGTGTTACGTCAAGTACTTACACTTTTATAAGTGAGGCGCACGGCTCTAAACGTTGGTTAGATCATTGTGTCGTGACTAGAGCAGCGTTGTGTTCTGTAGTGGGGGTGTATGTTCATTATGATGTTTTATGGTCGGACCACTTTCCTGTGTTTGTTGAGTGTAATTTAGACATTATCTTACAAAAAACTAGTGTTGGCATCTATACACAAAATAAAGTAGTGTGGGGGGAAAGAAGCCCCGAGCAGATCAATGAATACAGGAGGGTGTGTCACGACAAGTTAAAGCTCGTCGATTTTCCGCAGGAGCTGCAACAGTGTGCTGATAAAAGTTGTGACATATTAGAGCATAGGGCTATCATCGATAGAATGTATCATGACATTGTTGCAGCTTTGAGCGAATCAGCAGCTATCGGCCGAGAAAATAAAGGGTTTAAGCGAAAGCGTAGTGTAGTTGGCTGGAATAGACATGTAAGTGGAGCACACAGGGAGGCCAGACGCAAATTTTTAACTTGGGTGTGGTATGGTAGACCAGCTGCCGGTCAAATATATGAGGAGATGTGTGACTCCAGGAGAAAATTTAAATCCAGATTGAAGTGGTGTCAAAATAATGAAAATCTGATTAAAATGGACATGCTCGCGTCACATCACTCACGAAAAGATTTTAAATCATTCTGGAAAGCCACAGATAGGTTAAATAAAAGAACTGGGCTCCCTGTGTGTATCGACGGGGCAAGTGATCCAAAAGAGATTGCTAATATCTTTATGAACCACTTTAGTGTAAAATCGCAACTGGGGCCGTCGTCATGGGTGCTCGATGTTGGGACTGGAATCGAGCTTGAAACAAGGTTCAGCGCCAAAGATATTGAAAAAACAATATCTTCAATGTCTAGAGGAAAGTCACCCGGCCACGATGGCCTCAGCATTGAGCACCTGCGATACGCGGGTCCCCATCTGCCCAGAACATTGTCCATGTTATTCGCATTGTGCATGAGTCATGCATATCTGCCTCTCGAGATGTTGAGAACGGTGGTAGTACCTGTAGTTAAGAATAAAACTGGCGATATAGCCGATAAAAGTAACTATAGGCCTATATCTTTGGCGACAATTATCTCGAAGATATTTGACGGTCTGCTTAACACGCAATTAAATAAATATATAAGACCACATGACAACCAGTTCGGGTTTAGGCCCGGTTTGTCTACGGATAGCGCTATTCTGTGTCTTAAGCAGACTGTCAAATATTATACGGATCGGAAAACGCCCGTATACGCTGCATTTCTAGACCTCTCGAGAGCTTTTGACCTGGTTTCATATGAAATGCTATGGAAAAAGCTAGATGATGCTAAACTACCAAGAGAACTTATTAATATCGTCAAGTTCTGGTATAGAAACCAGGTCAATAGTGTCAGATGGGCAGGGGTCAGATCTGACGCCTATGGGTTGGAGTGCGGGGTGAGACAAGGAGGGTTGACTTCGCCCGCGCTCTTCAACCTGTATGTGAGGGAGCTGATTGAGGAGCTCAGCAGCACCAGGGCGGGCTGCTATATAGATGGAGTTTGCGTAAATAATATAAGCTATGCGGACGACATGGTGCTGCTGAGTGCGTCGCCCTGTGGCCTCAGCAAGCTGTTGGGGATTTGTGAAAGGTATGCATTACAGCATGGACTTGTGTACAATGTGAAGAAGAGTGAAGTTATGGTCTTTGAGGCCGGCAGCAGTAGTGTACCTATTGAGATGCCTACCATTAAACTGAACGATGTTCCTCTACAGAGAGTAAACCAATTTAAATATCTGGGGCACAATCTGACTGCCGACCTTAGGGATGATAATGATATTGAACGGGAGCGGAGGGCGCTGTCTGTACGTGCTAACATGATAGCTCGCAGGTTTGCGCGTTGTTCGAGTGAAGTCAAAGTCGCATTATTCCGTGCATATTGTACTTCATTCTACGCGTGCAGCCTGTGGACTCATTTTACACTAAAGGCATACAGCGCCCTTAGAGTTCAATATAACAACGCGTTTAGGGTGCTGATGGGGTTGCCACGTTTCTGTAGTGCTTCAGGGATGTTTGCAGAAGCCCGCGTAGATTGCTTTTATACAGTAATGCGTAAGAGATGCGCATCCCTGGTACGGAGGGTGCGGGGCAGCACCAACAGCATCCTACAAATGATCTCAAGCCGGCTGGATTGTGCGATCGTTAACCGGTGCTGCAGAGTTTCTGCTGGACCTGCAGCATAGTGAACGATGTGCCTTAGTTTTTCCTTTGTATTGTATTTTATTATTTGTATTTTGTGTTTGTATACTATTTAGATAACTAACATAGATATAAGTCAAATTGTTACTAACACTTTGAGTTGAGTTATGTTACTTGAATAAATAATTTTATTATTATTATTATTATATGCCGCCCTAGGTCTTGACTTGGCTTTACATGTCGTCGAGAAATTTCTCACTGTAACCAACGATACGTGTCAGGTACTTTGTTTAATTTATTTTATCACCACTGCTCTCAAAATACGGTAAAAGAAAGCATCGTGATCCTTCACCATCATGTCCATGACACATGGGATCTACTGATCTGGAATTAGCCCACTGGATGGATTACTGCCCGTTCCCTTTAAGAAAGGGGCCTATGTCCCACGTCTGCTTATGCTTATTCATCATTTCAGACAAAAGACGTCCACTGCTGGATATAGGCCTTCCCCAAGTGTCGCCACATTGACCGGTCCCGTGCGTCTCGCATTCAGCGGATCCCCCCAACCTTCACCAGGTCGTCGGTTCACCTAGTGGGAGGCCTTCCAACGCAACTTCTTCCGGTTGGCGGTCGTCACTCCAGGACCTTTATGCTAATTAACAAAATAATTTTACATCTAAAAGAATTTGATCATTTGTCAAGGGTATACAGCAAAGCATATAAACACATACAGTGTTGCAAGCACCATGATCACGGATAAACTGAAATTCAAATATAGTTCATTGAAGCAAATACATACATACATACATAGACTGATAAACACATTACCCTCCTCTGCGTCGCGCAGTCGGGTAATAATAGTAAACATGGTAAATATCCCGTTTTTAGTGTCGATGATTATGCAAAATCAGCCTAAAAAATTATCATGGCTGAGACGACGGTCACTCCTCTTTGGGAAAGATAGTGGGCCGAGAGAATACACCAAGAGGGCTCAGAGCGGGTCTGCCAGGGCTGCGGGACTGTTCGAAAGAGATACCGCGGCCCTGGAACACAAACGGCAAAAGAAGGAACATGGGTGGGTTTTAGTCAGTAAAAGTCTGACACTCCCTTCCGCTCCGTCCAGAGCGGGAGGGGTCACTTGATGATTTCCCATCCCAAAAAAAAGGGGCTCAGAGCGGGTTCGTAAATAACAGTCATGTCTTTAAAGATACGTCAACCTTACATCTCACACTCACGCATCCACATGTCTAATCAAGTGAGGTATTGCATTAGTGGTATAGAGATGTAGGAAGGGAGAATGAACATAATGCCTACACCTATATTACATGCAAACATATTGCCAAGCCAGTTAGAAAAGCAATACGTGCCTAACAACAAACCTTTGCCCGTATACTTCGTACCCATCAAACATTTTGAAGGATAAGGTCAATGATAGGCTGATAACTTGCACAGCATAGTGTTGCATAACACAATTTATGATTCATCGTGCCGATTCTATTTCAGGTGGGTTCGTGTTTATCTGACATAACTTGCTTTTTTGAATGAAAAAATTTAGTGAATAGAGATATTTTAATTTTTGAATTTCCCCACGAGTACCATCATCTGCTTAGCCTTTTCCATAGTTCGAGTACCATTGAGTGTTAATTAATGTTGAGCTGTTCTAAAAATAACCAGGACAATTGGTTGAATAAAATGAACAGGAAGCCGTCAGCCAAGCATTCTGTACATCAGCCTAAGCAACTCTGCGCAAAAATCATTGCTAGGAAACGACTTTTTTTACTGTTTTAATAATCACGTTTTACGGTAGAAGTCAATGTAACGCACTCGACACATTGTGCCGATGGATGCATTGAACAGTAAGGAGGCAATGTAGGTATTTAAAGTAAAGTTACTACATTAAAAACACTTGTTGGAAGTTGGAACTTTGACCCCCAATATCTCCGTAACTAGAAGATTTCCAGGAATCCCAGGCATGGTCTAGAACAAAAAAAAAATCCCAATGACGGGGTGAACAAGTGATATCGGCTTCGTTAAGGGTACTTTTACACCCATTATAATTAGGGATCCCTTCTTTTCGCATAATGTTCTTTGTCCTAACACCATACTTCGGCATAACGATTTTGGCATAATTTGTTTTGGCATAATAATACTTCGGCATAATTTTTTTAGGCATACATTTTATGTTGGCATAATCATCTTAAAGACTAATTTGTTTTGGCATTAATTTGATTCGCATAACGTTAGTAGGCCTAATGACTGTTAGCATAATAATATTTAGGCATACAATTAATAAAAATAACGTCAGGGGCACCCCGAGGTTCGGTTAGTTAGGATCCTGTAAACCCTGCAGCCAGAAATAGGAGCCCCGCGCAGCGGGGCTCCGTCGACTTACTGACGGAAACCCTAACCCTAGACGGTTGACGTCAGGGGCACCCCGAGGTTCGGTAAGTTAGGTTCCTGTAAACCCTGTTATTTTTTAATATTATGCTTAAAAAAGTTATGCTTTAGAACTTTATGCTTAATAAATTTATGCTTTAGAATATTATGCTTCATCATTATTATGGTTAGAGAAATTATGCTTAAAAAAATTATGCGTAAGCTGTTATGCGTAATTATATTATGCGAAAATATAATTATGCCAAACAAAATTATGCTAAGTTATATTAGGTCTTAAAATTTTATGCAAATGGATAGGGAACCTTATAATTAGATAGTTAGTCTTCTTCTTCTTAGCGTGTTCGTAAATTGTATCAGCCCAGAACTGAGCTACTAGTTTGGCGCTTTCAGTAGCGTCCATCAGTTCCTATAACGAACAAACAACAGGACACGCAGGATACGATATTAAGTGCCCCATCGTTTGTAGAACATAGTTATTATTAAGCTAGTATGTAGCAAAGTTCTAGATTATCAAGCTAAAGAAAAGAAGCTTTGCCACAGTTCCCACAGTTGTGTCACCAACATCTGCGATTTTTCCAGATAATCGTCATGAGTTCATGACACATCACACGTTTACAACACAACCCGATTTACCTTGTTGTTGGCATTTTTTATGTCCTGCTTGGCTCAGTTACGAAATATTCTGTTGTTACTGCATGCGTGTCACTGCTAATATTATTTTCCTTATTGTTATACCACCGAATTATTACGAATTCGCTCGCATTTATTCTTTAGGTGGCACATTTGGATACAGACGTGACCCGAAGACGTATGGGCTCATTAACATTGACAATGTTACTATTATGACTATTGACATTTCAGTCAGGTTTCATAAAAACCTATTATGTACAAAGACGCTTTCACACAATATAAACTATGTAGCAGTATGACGAAGGACAAAGCCGAGATCTAGGTGATAAATGGCTTGAACAAAGTCTATATCCAAGCGTAAATCTAACATGGCAACAGCATAAGTGAGACACCCATAGTAGCCACTAAAGTAACTTATTGCTAAAAATACTTTGTTAAGTATACGCTTTTTTTTCCGGAGGACACGGTGGAGCACACCGTGGAGGTCTGCTCCGCTTGGACGGAGCACCGCCGTGTCCTCGTAGAGGCGATTGGCGGCGGCGACCTCTCGCGTCCGGCACTGGTTCAAGCCATGGTCCGGGGCGAGAGGGAATAGGAATCCGTCACCTCCTTCTGCGAAGCAGTCATGCTAGCGAAGGAGGTGGCGGAACGTGAGAGGGATAGAACCTCACGTCCCAGCCGCCGCGGGAGAAGCATCGGGCGTCGGGGGCCACGCCGTGATGGCTCTCGGCCACCGTAGGCGCGGGCCTGTGGACGGCGAGTAATGGGTTAGCTCGCCGTCCGTCCGTCTTGTGACGACAGGCCGTGTCGACGGCGCGTTCGTGTTCCACGCGCGCCTCAAAGAGATGTCAGCAAACAGGAGGGGCCCGCAAGGGCCGATGTCTGCCAGGGCTGCGGGACTGTTCGAAAGAGATACCGCGGCCAAGGGCAAAAGAAGGAACATGGGTGGTTTTTAGTCAGTAAAAGTCTGACACTCCCTTCCGCTCCACCCACAGCGGGAGGAGTCATTTAATGATTTCCCACCCGAAAAAAAAAGTATACGCTTTTTTTATGGTCGTGTTTTTTTTTGGTATGTCGTCACCCAATAAGGATGTCCCACATGATCGAACCTAGACAATGTCTTGAATTGTATAATATCGTGTATTCTGTTCTAGACTTTAACAGAGACTGTGACATCTGAGTTTGTTATCGATATTTCTTTGCAAATACTCAGATAGGAAAGACCGATCGTCATCTTGTTCAAACAAAACGAATCTTGAAGTTTAAAAAAAAGTGTTTGTACAAGCTTACAGATATAATAGTAGATTATGCACCAAGGGGATAATGCAGTGTCTTACGTCACGGGCGCTATTTTGAATTCCGCAGCGAGGGATTCTAAGGCACCCGAGTGTAATGAGGAAGCTGCAAGTTTACTCCCGTGCAAAGCGAGGGAGTTAAGACTAGAATCCTGAGAGCTGCGAGGGATTTAAGCAAACCGCGGAAAGAAAACAAATTAAATCATAGTTTCCTAGTAATTCCTGACAAAAATACTTTCCGTTCTAATATTTTATTTCTTCGAAAGTGTATTGAAAAACGTCGTTTGATACGCGTGAGGATTTGTTACTGCAGCTCTCGGCTCCGAAACACCCTCGCTTGCAGCTCGGGGTGTTAATTCTGCCTCGAATGCAATTACAATGTTTCCCCACTTATATCAAAATGTACTAATTCCGCGCGATTTGTTTTCATACTAATTTTTATTTGAGGTTCTAACATATTGAACAGCGGGCAGTTAGTAATGAAATTCAGTACAATATCACTGCCTGTGCCTGGATAGAGGACATTAATGACTTGCTATTGGCTGTGTGCGAAGTACTAAGTGGGGGTAATGTCATTGATCGCAGCGCTCATGTGGCCAAAAGTAAAAACAATGTTGGCGCTGTCATGTGCCATATCTCAAAGTAATCTGTTTAGACTTGGTTACATAATTTTAATAATTACGTTATTCCCCCGACAAAAATGGGTCACAGCAGTTGTTGTGTTGTAAATTGCAAGAATTCTGGCAGAAACAGTAAATGTACGTTTTATCGATTCCCAACAGCTACTTGGAAAATAGAAGCATTTACCACTTTGATTATAAACGCAATCACATTTCACACTTGTAATTACTCGTGCTGTATTCACCTGCAATCAAATGAATATTTAAAAATTGCGTCTATTAAAACTCAATCTCTGATTCTGACTTCAAACGGAGATTAATTGTTTACCTCTACAACCGTTTTGTAAGGTATCAAAGTAATAGATGTTTGCCTTATGATGCGAGCTTGAATTATTGAACTCTGTCCTTGCTTTTTTCTTAATTCCTTTACGTCACGGACATGTCCAGCAGAAACTAACAATTTTCATTTAAAGACCGTTTGTGGTTGGAATTTTATATTGTGAGTGATACTCACAAACCCGGTCCTTAAGGTGAATGCGACCAACCAACCCGCGAAATTCAAATTTTCTTACGTTTGTTGCAATTTGCAGGCTATAGTGCTAGGTTGTATGTTGATTAAAATATTATTCGCGGCTGTAAGATATAATTATGTAGTTACAGAATTATAATCATCATAATCATCAATACAACGCTCTAAGTTCATAAAGCTGTAGGAATGACTTTTTCTGTTTTTTTTTTGTTCTTACGCCTTTATGAACTTGGAGGGTTGTATTGGTGATTTTGATGATTATAATTCTGTAACTACATATGTCTTACAGCCGCGAATAATATTTTAATCAACATACAACCTAGCACTGGCCTGCAAATTGCAAAAAACGTAAGAAAACTTGAATTTCGCGGGTTGGTTGGTCGCATTCACCTTAAAATAATACTCATTTCGATCTGAAAACGATATTTAATTTATCACTAGTGATACAAGAACAATTATAGATGCTTATTATTATTGAATAAAACCATTAAAGTAGCTTTCTTTTCTTATTTTACAGTGAAGCTATAACTAAAAATGAAGTAAACAAACCCTGACACATTCAAAATAAAACACACTTTTTGAATAAATTTTACTTACCTCATTCAACTCGAATGGTCAAAAATTATTGCACAACCCTTTCTCCACCCAAATCAAAGTATCACAGTAATTTTATTATATTTTAGATAATTTTGTATTATTGTTGTAATATTTTGTGATATTGCCGCCATTAAATATCAAACCGTCAGAGCCAACAAAGTTGTGGACGCTAGGTGGCGCTGAACTCGTGCACAGAGCCAATAAGTTAAGTTTGCTTGACATATAATTTGACATTTACGAGTAGGTGAGGTGATGTGAAATTATAATTCTCTGCAAAGGCGACGTTTTGTCTTTCTGCTGATATCTGTCTCATCTTCATCACTATTCGCCTAGAGTTCCCACTGCAAGGCGAAGATTTCACTTCTCTCAAAGTCTTGCTATTTGGGACCAGTTTTTATTGAAGGAAAAATACAATGTACTCACCTGGAGCAAATATTCCACCATTTCCTATAATTTTTCTGATGAACCTGTGGAGGTCGTCTTTTTCCAAGCACATCTTCAAAACCATCTCGAGATCGGCGGGGTCCACTACGACTGCACAAAGATGACATTTTAATTAGTTATGTAGCGTGTCACTTATCCTTTGATTTGTAGATATCTTTCAAGCACATAAGGAAGATAGACAAAGTGGGATTTTTAGCATCGATTTTGCCATGAACCACTGCGTGATCCGACCTTTGTATGTCTTCCAATCATTGACATTATGATCGAAAGTCGATAAAATCCCACAAAATGATTGAGCCATTTTTAAACAAAGGATTTTTTCCCTTTTGCGATTGTGGGTAAACTCGTCGCCACTGTTATGTAGGTACGTAGGGACACAAGTGATACCACTGACAGCTATAAGCATACTGTTTTATTGGTAGGTTAGAGAAAAGCAGGGACGCAGCCCAAGTACACATACACACTGTTTACATACACATATATAGCATTATAATAGGGAAAGTTTTATATTTATAAAATCCGCATTTTGCAAAAGGTAACACCACAGAAATAAATTGTTAAGCTAATTGACACCCGACGTGTCATACTGACACACTCAGAGACGTTTAATGATTACTTAGATCGATCCTTAGTATAGATTTAGTATAGAAATCTATACGTCGAAAACTTCGTAGTCAATTTGCTTAATAATTAACTTCCCTGACTAACAACTAGAAAAATGTATACTTACCAAAGAAAAGTATATGTCCCATCCAACCTCTTATAATCCCTTCATTTTTCATGCTCTCATAGCTAAGTTTTTGCAGTTGTTTCATGATAACTGAAAGCCGTTATAACTAAGATTAGGTCGTGTCTTATTATAACCGATCGACACGTTCATTTTGGTCCAACGAACCCGAACGCGTAGTCGGTTATTAGGACACAGGGTTAGACACATAAACCTGTCATCACACGAATGTAGGCAAAGATGCTTATTTAACCCTCATTTCGCCCGTTATGTTTATGTCCCGTGTAATAATGACAAATTCCTAACCGGAAAACCCCATAACATTTTGGTTCCTGACTTGGGAATTAAAGCTTGAACCCCATGCTGATTGCTGGGTCTTTGTGTTCCTCATACAGGTGGTTCCCGCAATACTAACGTAATCAAAATGAAAAGTCAAAGGTTTATAACAACACCCAGAGGTGTTGTTATAAACCGAACCTGACCTAACCTAACCTTTTTTTTTTTGTTCCCTGGGTAGAAAATCCACACGGATGTCCTCCGTCCTGGGGCGGGCGGAGGGGTTGTCGGACTCTAACCGACTAAAAACCACCCCGGTGTTCCTTTCCCACACTTGCACCGGGGATCATGGGAACTAGTGCGCCTTCCACGATCCCCGGCTAGTGCCGGCCCGCGTCTGCGGGCCTCCTCAAGTCTGCGGGGGGAGTGAGGTGTTCTGGTCTGCCGTCCCTCTGGACCCGTTTAGGGGGGCTGGAAGAGGGCGTTGTCCGCCCTCCGCCGACGCCCGGTACGTCTGCTGCGGATCGGGAGAGTGGTCTCGACCTCCCTTAACCTCTCCGCAGCCTCCTTCCGTGAGATGACCGTTTCACAGAAGGAGAAACCTGACCTAACCTAACCCTTCGGGGATTACAGACGTGGTGTTATGTTAAACATTTTGAATCTCCGTTGAAATTGACCGAGTGACCGAAATTCGGTCGGGATTCATATACTTAGGTACAATATATTAATAACATTATTTTAAATTATTATTTTCATTGGATAAAATGTACTTGCATATTTGATTATAATCTTAACATAGCTGACAAGACGAAACCCTTTGTCATCACGTCACATCTAAACCTAGGCACTAATTGATACTTACCCTCAGTATTCCCGACCAGCGTATGCCCAACTCCAATCAAAGGCAGCTCTTCTTCCGGCGGAGGTAAAGCCGAGGCCAGCTTATTCATGTGCCTCCGTCTATACCAAAACCTCACCGACCACAACACCATAACCAGAAGCAATAACCACAGAAACATTTTGTCACTTAATAAATATTTCACTTGTAACAACAGTACGTGTAGAAAAACAATAAGTTAGCAAAGTAACATGGTGTGCGCGCGCGCCTCCTCGCGTGTCAGCCTGCAGAAAATGTGCGACGATTTATATGGACATTTTCCTCAGGTCGGCCGTAGCTGCCCGCACTAATTCTACTCTGGTAAACGGCGGGGTCGGTAAGTTCATGGCGTGGTTAACGTACAACCTTCAGACACGAGGAAGCGACAATTATTATTATTTAAGAGTTTAATGTGTAACAACTATCGCTAATGCAATGGAGTGGGAAATACCATCTCATGTATATTATAAGTATAGGTATTTGTTTAATCAGGTGCTGTTTACTCTATTGCGTAATGTTTATCCGTAAGCGGCTATACATACAGTTCTGGTTTAGGATCTTCCGGCCCCCGGTGCCCCGTGCAATTCAAGCTTTTTAACCGACTTCAAAAAGGAGGAGGTTATCAATTCGGATGTTTATATATTTTTTTTTTTATGTATGTTATATGGGCATAACTCCGTCATATATGGACGGATCTGCAAAATTCTTTTTTTGTTCGAAAGGGGTTTATTACGAAGTGGTCCCATTTAAATTTGGTGAAGATCTGATGCTGATCTTCGGAGATATACAATGGAACTCTTCAATAATAGACAGCAAATCTGCCGTGATTGGTGCCATGAAATGTATTGTTAATTAACAATGTAAAATAAAAGCATAGAATATATTTGTATAAGATATTGCAACTAAAAATGAAAAAATAAAAAAACTTTTTGCAAAAAAATAAAACCGACTTCAAAAACACAAAAAAAAAGTGAAAAATAATTTTAGCTTCAGAAGTCGGTGACAAAAAACTGAATCAAACAAATCACCGACTTCTGAAGCTAAAATTATTTTTCACTTTTTTTTTGTGTTTTTGAAGTCGGTTTTATTTTTTTGCAAAAAGTTTTTTTTTAGGTATCATACTTACCGCAGTATCTCTTTTAGGCTACAGAGAGCGCCCGCACGGCCCGCATTTCTGAACGGACCTAACCTGCATGTGTGTCACAGTACAGACACTAGGATCAATCTATCACGCTCTCTAAAATCTAAAACACAGGTTAGCTGGTTTCTAAAAATACCTAAATAGAACATAGTAAAGAGTAGCATGTCGTTGCCTACCCTGTATATTACAGAATACGACTCTAGCAAGAAAGTATGCTCGTTCAGAAACTATACACTTACGCCAGTGAATAATCCAACCATCAAAACATTTTTTGAACGCTTTTTCTAGAAATGAATTCAGTTCTCGCTGTCTTCTACCGAATGAAAACGGTTGCCACGAAGTGGTTATTTGAGTATAGGGAAAAGAAAAAATAAAACTAAATATCAGATGCAATTCAAACTCCGCGCCAAAATTGAAAACAAAAATCTAACAACACAAAAAATATAAAAATTGAATTTGAAACCTTAAACAAATCATCCATTCCCGAAACTTTTTTGACTGAATGTACATCTCACTCTAACATAGAGTGAGATGGCATGAGTTGGACAATGAACGCGGCGGGCAGTGACGTAGTCACGTGCGCCTGCACATCTTGTAGTATGGATGTGTTTATGCATTGGTAAGTATATAATGCGTTTTTCCTATTATTTTTGTAAACCTTGCCCTTATTGCGGTGGTCTGAAAGATTTCTAAAAGTTTGTCCATCTATTTTAATAGGACCATATACACCTACTAAGATGTAGTAATCAAGTAGTTAACAATTAACATCATCATCTTACTGCCCTTGTCTCATGTTACTTTGTCCTTCCGTTCTACCCTGTCAACCATTACTAGTACTACTGTACCATCATTTACTTCTTTTTCTTGAATATCCTCTTTTCTTTGGTCTTTCACAACTTCCTCTCCATCCATCAAGTCATCATTTCTTTAGTCTTCTTCAACCTTTGGCCACCCAATGCTGAGTGTAGGTCTCTTCCAAATCTCTCCACTTTTGGCGGTTTTGTGTCATGGCTATTCAGTTTCTTCCGGCCACTTTAATGAGATCGACTGTCCACCTTGTTGGTTGTCTTCCCACATTCCTCCGTCCCATCCGTGGTCTCCACTCCAGCACTTTCTTACCCCATCTTCCATCCAGTCTACGGCATATATGGCCCGCCCACTTCCACTTTCTTTTTGCTATCGCTTCTAGGTACTATGTCCGTTAGTCTCGTTCGTCTCCGTATTTCGGTATTTTTCACCCGGTCGTAGGGGGAGATGCCCAGCATGGCTCGTTCCATAGCTCTCTGAGTGACTTATAAGAGGTGGATAGTGATAATCACATGCTGATAAAGCTATCGGCCCACACAACTGTACATTTGAGAGAAATATTATGAGTTGTACCAAAATGCATATGGCGACGAAGACGGGCACATAACCAAATTACCGTCATCGTCGCGTGCCTTTCGTGCGTGCATTCATATTATGATCTAAGTGTCTACACTTGTTTAAGTTGGTAAGCCTACATGCTATGTTCCTTGAAATATGTATATAGTTTTCGTAGACATAGCGTTATACAGGGTGGAAGGGACATCGACGCATTAACTGTTATTCAGTGGATCTATCCGAGCCCTCCCCGCTCCCCACATAGAAAATCTTCCATACATTTTGACCATGTAGGTATTTTTGTAGGAAACATCAGATCTTTTTTTTTAATTAGGTACTCTTGAATATTTTCTATCTGGGTGTGAATTCGGAATGATGACTGAATACTTGCTAATCGTTTGTGCGTCATGTCTATTCCACGCCGTATACAAATAATAGTGCAGATGAGAACTTCTAGAATTGGACAAGAGCTCGTTAAGGTCTCAGGACACAAGAGAAAAGCGAAAAGCGTAAGGAGGAATAAATAATACACCTGTTTGCAAAGACATACATTTATTACCTAATCTTTAATAATTTAATGACAGTGAACATACAAGAACATTAATACAGGTTTTTTTTCTTTTACTTAGGTCAAAGCTGCGAGTAGGCGTTGTTTTACATTTAATTGTTCAGCTATGCAATTTTAAATACTTAATATATGGTTGCGTAGAAGTAATTATTTAAGTAATACCAACCACAAGACTACCAGGAAGTTTAAGTGCCTTTGAACATCGTAAATGTCAATCTAGCAATTATACGATAACGGGTACATTAGAAGTGGTCCCTAGTAGTTATCGTAACTTTGTCCTTAATAACGTCTTGGTAGTCATTAATGGCTCGTTTTTAGGGTTCCGTACACAAAGGGTAAAACTGGACCCTATTACTAAGACTTCGTTGTCTGTCTGTCCGTCTGTCACCAGGCTGTATCTCATGAACCGTGATAGTTAGACAGTTGAAATTTTCACAGATGATGTATTTCTGTTGCCGCTATAACAACAAATACTAAAAAACAGAATAAAAAAATATTTAATTGGGGCTCCCATACAATAGACATGATTTTTTTTTGCCGTTTTTATAGATAATGGTACGGAACCCTTCGTGCGCGTGTGTTTTTTTATAGTTTCTTCAATGAACGAGGTTGGATGGAATACATTTTTGTAAAACACTTTTACGATTCAATTTATAAATCCGTAGAGACAACTTTAAACATTATTAATTAAAAATTTAAATAAAGTAAAAAGTAAAAGTAAAAAAAGTAAAATCATTTTATTAGGACCAAACATTTTTTCCATTTTTTACACCCACCAAACTGCGTAACAGTTTGTCGGTGGGATTAGCGCTCGTCTTAATACATTTTGGTTCAAAAAGTAATAGTACAGTAGGTAAAAGTAAAAAAAAAGTAAAAGTAAAACAGTAAAAGCAGGAAATATTGTGGCGGCGCGAGCCGCCGCCGGCAGACGCGCCGCCGCGACCGGTCGGCGCGGTGCCGGCAGCGGGCCGGGCCGTTACAATTATTCAGAAATACAAAATATTGAATTAATAGATTAACAAATTAGTGGGTATTTTCACACCTTGCGACAACTTCATTTAGAAAAACAGTTTTTAATTTATGTTTTAGTGCTTGTTTACTAATTTTATTATTATCTCTTCTCAGCCAATCGAGATTATTGAAAAGTGTAGGGGTCAAGTACTTGTTGGTTCTTTTGCCATAGTAATTTTTTGCTGGTGGTCGCACAACTTTACGCTCTTATTGTACCTATTTTGCACATGTACTTTGAATTGGTCGTTATAGAACTGTTCTAGCACCAGCAGGTACCTGACATTCTCATGTACAGGAAGCACCTTACACACAACAAAAAGCCTTTCATAGTTTTCTTTACAAGCAAGTTTCGTTTGTGGGTTAACTATGTAGGTATTTCATGAAACGAATTTGCAGTGATTTAATACTGTTAAGGTAAGTTTTAAATGTACGGCCATACATATTTAATCCATAAGATAACAATGACTCGGCGAGAGCAAAATAAATGACACGCAGCGTTTTCCTACTCAACGGCGCCTTCAGGATATAAAACTGACTCAACACTGCCCTTTTTTTTTTTTTTTTTTTTGGAGGGTGGGAAATCATCAAATGACTCCTCCCGCTCTGGGCGGAGCGGAAGGGAGTGTCAGACTCTTACTGACTAAAAACCACCCATGTTCCTTCATTGGCCCTTTATGTTCCAGGGCCGCGGTATCTCTTTCGAACAGTCCCGCAGCCCTGGCAGGCTCGCAACACTGCCCTAAGCTTTGTACACACTGTGTCAACCTGTGTTTTCCAATTCTTATTGCGGTCCACCCACAGACCTAAATACTTAAATTTACTAACAAACTCAAGCTGTTCACAGACACAATTAAGATTTTCGTGCATGCACTCATACGTGTGACCCACGACACCTATATCCACGCTCTTGACACTCTTCGCTACCAAGTTGTGCGGTGAGTGCAGATGCATTACTTTCGTTTTATTAAGGTTAAGTATGATACCATTATCGTGCGCCCAGCGTGTAATATTATCGAAGTCAGCTTGCAGCACAGCCCTGATCTCTTGTACATCCTTAGAGGAGTACATAAGGCACATGTCGTCCGCGTACATATACACCCGACATTTCTTTACTACATTACTGACGCTATTGACATGCATGACATAGCCAACCGGACCATAGACTGAACCAGATGTACCGCCGCTTCTTTACCAGCAACCCCAGAAATGCAGGTCTGTAAGGTCCTGCCACTCAGATAACTCCGGAACCACCTGTTAGTGGGGCCCCTGATTCCACACTCATCCATGGCCTGCAACAGCACCTCGTGATCCAAGGTATCGAACGCTTTTTTATAGTCAATGAACAGCGCCAGTACCTGATGGCCTTGGTCGAGACTGTTCATATCTTCTGAAAACTGTGATAGTGCTGTTACGGTGCTACGACCCTGCCTAAAACCGTGCTGTGCATCCGCTAATATATTATTTTTCTCTAAGAATTCACTAACCTGGCCAACTACTATCTTTTCCACTATTTTATTAATAACTGATAAGATAGCAATCGGTCTATAGTTAGTGTAATCTGAATGCGCTCCCTGCTTGTAGATTGGCCTAATTAAAGCCTTTTTGAGTGGGCTAGGATATTCCCCTTTCAGCAAACACAGGTTGACAAAGTGCGATAAGACCGGTGAGATCTTATTCTTGATTAATTTTAGGTCCATAACTCGAATACAGTCAATGCCTGGCGCCTTATCACTGCTCAGCTGATTAATAACTTTACACGCTATATCACAGGTTGCAGGCTTAAAGCGAAACGTTACACCACTGGCCCTAACATATTTGCTTCTGTCTCAAACTCAAACTCAAACTCAAAGCATTTATTTCAATTAGACCATTACAGGCACTTTTGAAAGTCAAAAACAAAAAAGCTAAGCTACAGTCACATTCACAAGGCATAATAACTTGCGAAAGTACTGTAGTTGCACATTCCAAATCGTAGATCTCTATGGAGAAGAATGGGCAAGAAACTCCATGGACACTCTTTTTAATCAAAATATTGTTACAAAATCTTGGTTACATCATTCATGTTGAGATTATACATATAAGTATGTGAGAACGATGTACAAAGACGTGCACATTAAGAGCGTCCAGAGTAAAAGACTAAACTAACAATTTAAAAATAAAGTAATTAAAATATACCGTGACAGCTAAGAGATGACCAGTCCCAACTGACAGCGCCCGTTCACGAACATGACGCATGGATCAGCGCCATTCAACTCAACCACATTGAAGGGAACTAAATGACCCGACACACCCGCCACCATCAGCGAGACATTTGTGTGAGCATGACATTCTCTCAGCCACCAGGGCACATTCAAGTCAATGAAGATAACTAAATGTAAATGGTAGCTTTACCGTACATAGTACTCACACATGTGCTATGCGATTATATAATACTAAGAGATTGAATCTATACAATTCAAAGATATTTTTACAATCTTCTGCAGCTTTCACAATAACTTCACATGGCAATCAATTAGTTTGCCCCTATGGTTGTGGAGCAGGACCAGCATTGAGCCAAGCATTTTTATCATCAACTAGCTGCCCAGCGCAACTTCGTTCGCGTGGTGTCCTACCCCTTACCCTACCCTACTCCTAACCTACTCCTACACTACTCTTATCCTACTCCTACCCTACTCCTACCCTACTCCTACCCTACTCCTACACTACTCCTACCCTACTCCTACACTACTCCTACCCTACTCCTACACTACTCCTACCCTACTCCTACATTACTCCTACCCTACTCCTACCCTACTCCTACACTACTCCTACCCTACTCCTACGCTACTCCTACCCTACTCCTACCCTACTCCTACACTACTCCTACCCTACTCCTAACCTACTCCTGCACTACTCCTACCCTACTCCTACACTACTCCTACCCTACTCCTACACTACTCCTACCCTACTCCTACCCTACTCCTACCCTACTCCTACACTACTCCTACCCTACTCCTACACTACTCCTACAGTACTCCTACCCTAATCCTACACTACTCCTACCCTACTCCTACACTACTCCTACCCTACTCCTAACCTACTCCTGCACTACTCCTACCCTACTCCTACCCTACTCCTACACTACTCCTACCCTACTCCTAACCTACTCCTGCACTACTCCTACCCTACTCCTACACTACCCCTACCCTACTCCTACACTACTCCTACCCTACTCCTACCCTACTCCTACCCTACTCCTACACTACTCCTACCCTACTCCTACACTACTCCTACAGTACTCCTACCCTACTCCTACACTACTCCTACCCTACTCCTACACTACTCCTACCCTACTCCTAACCTACTCCTGCACTACTCCTACCCTACTCCTAACCTACTCCTACACTACTCCTACCCTACTCCTACCCTACTCCTACCCTACTCCTACCCTACTCCTACCCTACTCCTACCCTACTCCTACCCTACTCCTACCCTACTCCTACCCTACTCCTACACTACTCCTACCCTACTCTTAACCTACTCCTACACTACTACTACCCTAATCCTACCAAAAAAAAAGTATCCTAGTGTTGTTTTTAGACTTATCCAGGCAATTTTTAAAATTTTTCTCGTTGCAAAATGCTGTATTGATTTTCGGAATTTTCAGTATTATTCGGTCGTTTCTTTGTCCTTTTAGCTATCGGAAAATGAGTATATAAAGCAGTAAATTTCATATTTTGAGTATATACCCGGTAATTTTACATCATTCTGGAGCCGAAACACAGTAAGTCCAGTCGAGTAATAGTTACCATTGGCATTGTTATTGTTTTTTAAGATATCAAATAAAGAAGTTAGAAATTTATCACTTTTAATCTGTCATTCGAGTTAAATCTTAGTAGCGCTTCCACTATTTAATTCATAGCTTTTATTACTACCCACCAACAAACTTGCTTTGTGTATGAAGTTGGCGAGTCTACGTTTAAGCAGATGTCATGTTGTAAATTGCCGGTGATTATTCATCAATCCATTAGGTATTCTTTTAAATAATATCAACCTTAGTATATCTTTTGGATCGTGGTCAAAAGTGGAAAAGCCGCCATAAGGCTGCAATCTTTTTATTTGAAAATAAGTTCTACTGACTGATTCGTTGGTCTAGGGCACACAAGCGCTTCCCAGGTTAGATTCCCAGGTGGGCAAAGTATTCTTAGGTTTTTCCATCAGGAATTTCTCAGCAGCCAGCCATTGGAGTATATATTTGTGCCCGGTTGATGGCAATAGGCTCGCCGCCTAATACATGGTGTTCCATTAGATACCTACACCTCTGCCTAACCCTTCAGGGATAACTGGCGTGATGTGAGGTTATGTTTATTACACGAAGTAATTACTCAAACAAACTATTGTCCATGTCATATCCTTTTATGTGTATTACCTGAGAGATGACGAGTAACAGAGAAGTATGGAAGTAAAAGACATACTGCGCCGAACCCAAATATATTGGAATAAGGGCAAGAGAACGATGAAGATGATGATGTGTGTAATATATAAAGTACTGAACTCATGATACATTTTAGACTAGCTGGATTCTGGTTTTCAGTTAACCTGATCAAGTGAAATTCCCGTGCAACCATCTCCACACATACCTAAAGCCAACTAACGAAGATTTTCCCCTAACGTAGGGTTAAACATTTCAAACTTGCAGAAAGTAAACATGAGGACACATTTAAACCGCCAAGGCCAGGGGTAAGAGAAGGCGAAGGCTCTCCGCCACCACCACCACCGTCGCCACCGCCGCAGCCGCCGCTGCCGCCACCACCGCCGCCGCTGCTGCAACTCCTGCAGCGGGGCCCTCACAGGGGGCCCGGGAGGGGGCTGAAATGGAGTGCCACCAATGGCCTCATTACGCCTCCTCCAGGCGAACATCAACCACTGCGCCTGCGCTCAGGATCTGTTGCTCCAGAGCATGGCACAGTGGTCGATTAACGTCGCCGTGGTCGCTGAGCCGTACTTTGTCCCTCCCAGGGAAGACTGGGTGGAGGATCTTAGCGGCTCAGTGACCATCATTTCGTCGGCCGCCGCCGGTACCCCGACCCTTGAGAGTGTCGGGAAGGGTCAGGGGTGCGTAGCAGCACGGTTCGGGGAGATAGTTGTAGCGGGAGTCTACTTCTCCCCGAGCCGAACTCTCACCGAGTTCCACAACTCCCTCACGGAGTTGAGTGTCGTCATCGGAATCCATTCCCTCCCCGTGCTTGTGCTCGGGGACTTCAATGCCAAGAACTTGGCTTGGGGTTCTCGTTACACAGACGCACGGGGAAGGATGGTGGAGGACTGGGCTCTGGAGTCAGGCCTGGTCTTCCTAAATCGGGGTTCTGTCCCAACATGTGTGCGGATGCGGGGCGAGTCGGTGGTGGACATCTCGTTCGCTAGCCCCGCGCTGTCACCGCGTGTCTTTGACTGGCGCGTAATGGAGGGGGTGGAGACCTATTCCGACCACCGATACATCCGATTCGATGTCTCTGCCCCCTCAAGCGCGCCGTTCCAACAGGCCCCGAGTGGTCCGCGATGGGCGCTGAAGCAGCTGGACCGGGAGCTCCTACTGGAAGCCTCGATCATGCAGGCCTGAGTGACATCACCGAGCAGGCCTGCCGATGTCAACAGCGAGGCGGGTATGTTCCAGGAGGCCATGTCCGAGATCTTCGACCTGGCAATGCCCCGAGTTCGGCCAGGAAGCTCCCGGCTTCAGGTGTACTGGTGGTCGCGAGAGCTGACGTCTCTGCGTGAGGCGTGTGTTGCCGTGAGGCACCTGTACGCCAGGCATCGCAGGCTCCACATCCGTCCTCCGGATGCGGCAGCCATTGAGGCGGAGCTGTACGACGGATACAGAGCGGTGAAGACCGCCCTCCAAGAGGCTGTCCAGCGGGCCAAGGATCTGGCCCGCGAGGAGATGCTGGAGAATCTCGACAGAGATCCGTGGGGGCGCCCTTACAAGATGGTGCGGGACAAACTCCGCACCTGGGCCCCCCACTGACGCAGAGTCTCAGGCCGCAGCTTGTGGAGGACGTGGTGAGCGCTCAGTTCCCTTCGCGAGGGGAACATCCTCCCCGGCCTATGGCTCCGCCGCTTGCGGACCACTCAGACGACGATGACGACACTCCGGAGGTGACCGGGGAAGACCTGAGAGTGGCGGTAGGCCGGCTTAAGGCCAAAAATATCGCCCCGGGACCCGATGGCTTACCTGGCAAAACTTGGGTCCTGGCCTTGGAGGCTCTCGGGCCCCGACTGGAGGGGCTCCTAAGCGCATGCTTGGAGAGAGACCAGTTCCCGCTTCGTTGGAAGACAGGGAAGCTGGTCCTCACCCGGAAGCCGGGGCGCTCTGCGGACTCTCCGTCCGCATACCGGCCCATTGTGTTGCTCGACGAGGTGGGCAAGCTCTTTGAAAGAGTAATTGCGAACCACCTCGCCGGGCACCTTACGGGGATGGGGCCGGATCTTGCAGATAACCAGTTTGGTTTCCGCAAGGGGCGCTCTACGATGGACGCCATCATGCGCGTGAGAGCCCTCACGACGGGGGATGCGGTGTCCAGGGGTGGGGTCGTCTTGGCGGTGTCTCTCGACATTGCCAACGCCTTCAACTCCATGCCCTGGAGCTGCATTAGGGAGGCACTCCGGTATCACCGGGTGCCGACCTACCTTCGTCGTGTGGTCAGGGACTACCTGACAGACAGGGCCGTCATCTACCCTGGTCACAGCGGAGAATGGAACCGACGAGAGATGTCGTGCGGTATTCCACAGGGATCGGTTCTGGGGCCGCCCTTGTGGAACATCGGTTACGACTGGGTGCTGCGCGCCGACCTCCCTAGCGGCGTCAGCGTAGTTTGCTGGTGCTGGCGCAGGGGAGGTCGCACGAGGCGGTGGCCGAACTAATGACACGCGGGGTTGCGATAGTCGCGGAGAGGATCCGGCAATTGGGTCTCGAGGTGGCATTGCACAAGTCCGAGGCCATGTGCTTTCATGGGCCTCGGAATGCGCCACTGTCGGGATCCATACTGACGGTAGGAGGGGTTGCCATCGGCGTCGAGTTGATGTTGAAGTACTTAGGACTCGTCCTCGACAGCCGGTGGAACTTCGTGGAGCACTTCCGACGTTTGGCTCCCAAACTGGAACGGGCCGGGGCTGCCTTCAAGCGGCTCTTGCCCAACCTGAGGGGTCCAAACGCCTCCTGCCGGAGGCTCTACGCGGGGATCGTGCGGTCCATGGCCCTTCACGGGGCCGCGGTGTGGGCGCGTTCGTTGAGGCTGCGAGCCGCGCACTACCTGAACGCGCCCCAAAAGGTGGTAGCCGTAAGGCTGGTCCGTGGGTACCGCACGATCTCCCGCGAGGCGGCGAGCCTCCTTGCCGGATTGCCGCCATGGGATCTCACCTTCCGCCTGACGCAGGTCCTCACCGGACACGGTTATTTCGGGAGGTGCCTGCACCGAATCGGGCGGAAGGAAACACCCGGGTGTTATCATTGTGAGGATCGGTGGAGCACACCGTGGAGGTCTGATCCGCTTAGGCGGAGCACCACCGTGTCCTCGTAGCGGCGATTGGCGGCGGCGACCTCTCGCGTCGGGCCCTGGTTCAAGCCATGGTCTGGGGCGAGAGGGAATGGGAAGCCGTCACCTCCTTCTGCGAAGCAGTCATGCTAGTGAAGGAGGTGGCGGAACGTGAGAGGGAGAGAACCTCACGTCCCAGCCGCCGCGGGAGAAGCCCCGGGCGTCGGGGGCCACGTCGTGATGGCTCTCGGCCACCGTAGGCGCGGGCCTGTGGACGGTGAGTAATGGGCTATGAGTAATGGGCCGTCGTATGACGACAGGCCGTGTCGACGGCGCGTTCGTGTTCCACGCGTGCCTCAAAGAGATGTCAGCAATCATGAGGGACCCGCAAGGGCCGATGCCTGCCAGGGCTGCGGGACTGTTCGAAAGAGATACCGCGGCCCTGGAACATAATGGGCAAAAGAAGGAACATGGGTGGTTTTTAGTCAGTAAAAGTCTGACACTCCCTTCCGCTCCGCCCAGAGCGGGAGGAGTCATTTGATGATTTCCCATCCGAAAAAAAAAGGACACATTTAAACACGTGTACATTTATAAAATCTTAGTTAGCCGTCGTAGTTGACCGTGCATTTAAATAAGCATTCGTGAGTTCAACCTGTTTCGCGCCATCGACGAACTGCAGAAGTATAATCAGGGACGTACACACTGCTTGTGACAACTGAAACAAGGAATATTACATTACACACATCGACAAGTTTACGGTACCTTAATGAAATAAAATTATTAATTAAAAAACTGTATTCAAAACGAGCTTTTATTTAAATGCGCTAAAACGAATAAAATTAACTTCTCATTTAAAACTTTTACTATCAACTTATAACGTCATTACACAATTTATATGATGCAAAAGCTTGTCGCGAGAATTACCAAAGGTGTGTGCAAAGTTTGAGCTCCACCCGCACAAACATACATTGCAAGCTATTTAAAAGTTAAAAATATACACGCATGGGCGTCGCCAAAGGGTGGTGGGTGTTTTTCTGTGCCTCACAATTTGTAACTTACATTAATTTAGGAGCATAACCTATCCTAATTTAATGTTAAAAATGTGTAAATAAGTTTATTTGTTTGCTACCTTTTCACGCCTAAACCACTGAACCTAACAACCTGAAATTTTGCATATACGTTGTCAGGTGTACAGAAACGGACATAAGGTACCTTTCATCCCGAAAAAAGTACTGTTTCTGAGGAAATCAACAATAACGTTCTTATGATAATTTATGGTGCCACGTGTCTTTCGAATCATGATTGAATTATTACAAGCAGAGTACAAACCCAAATAGATTGTCAAATTCCAATTTAACGCGAGCAAAGCCGCGGTTAAAAGCTAGTTTAGAATAAAAGGTTTTTAAACTTCATTTTTCTGTCATCGTCGGTTTAATATTTTGTTAAAAACTTTTTCCAAATAAGTCGAAAAAATGAGTAACTTCTTCTTCATTTTGAACAACGCAAAGAAAATCTAACCAATTTGAGGTGCTGACTTTTTTGAGATCTTGCATATTAGATTCTTTGAAAAACTACAGTTGCATTCGTAAATGGTAAACCAAACCCTTACAAATCTGTGATTTTCTAATCTTCCTGCCTCCTCTCCGCCCTCTGGGAGAGGGGGGCCCTCTCCCTAGTTCAAAAGCTGGCGACGCCCGTACATACACACAACCAGTAAACTCACACCTCGCACCTGGCGTGCGTGTATAGATTTGTATGAACGTAGACGAAGCAAAACAAGTTCATTCGCTAACTCTCTATCGTACGTACCGGACCGGTGTGAAATTATTGTTATTTGTGCGCTAACTACCGCCTACTCTAACGAAAATGACCAACCCAGCTAGCAAAAAATAATCTTACAAATATCCCAAGACCATATTTTTTTCAGTCTTATATCACACCTATAGGCACTTATAAGTGTGGATTTGGGCACACTTTATAAGTATATTCACCCTTGCAATTGCCTTGTAAAGGTCTCGCGAAGTGTATTTTCAAACTTATAAAACTCTTGCTGATACCTTTATAAAAACAAATAAACTTACTAGTCACTTACTATGGCGCGCTGTAAGGGTAAATAACCTTAAAGTCCTCTTACTAATAAAATAAAATACTATTTGAAGTGTAATATCGCTTATATTTCTCTTTGTGATCTCCTAATAAGAGTGTTATCACAAACCGCCGTGGGTTGCGAGTCTTTGGAACTTTGGTGAAAAAATAAAGAGTACGCGCGCATAAAAACGTAAGTATTATATTTAAATTTATTGTACTTTCCTACAAAACGCTAGTGTGTATCTTACTCATGTATTTGTCACGCACTCTATGCGATTATTAGGTTGCGAAGTAGATTTTCTCGATTACTTTGAAATTTTAATAACAATATTTTCACGGGCCTTTTTAAAAATATGTCGTTTACTGTATTATTTTTTAATTATTTGTAAAATAATATCAAAACGTCGCCATTACGACTAACCACGATTCATAAGTGCTTTGTTAGAGCAATATGAGTCTAGTACTCTTATGTAAGGTTTATATCGCACTCGTAAAAGTCAAATTAAACCTAAACCTACTGTCTACACGGCCATGTTGCTCATAATTTTAGGGTTCCTTAAGAAGTAAAAGCAAGCCAAACGACGATGTCATTATAGGTATTAAAATTAAAATTAATCCACAACGTTAATTTAATGTTAACACGCTAATATACATATTATGTTTTAGGACAAATATATTCAGTATGGTTGCAGTTATGGATGTCGACTGTTTCATAACTAAAAAAAAGATCCAAATGCTTAAGAATGAACAATGGCCATGGAACATAACGCACTTTGTATCGTGTGAAAAATGTATCGCCTGTGGATATCCTACTTCAAAGTTTCTGCCCCAACATTTTACAATGGCCCAAAATGATATTATTACTTTATTTTATTTGAAGTTCTTCTGGTGCGCAGGCTGCCATAAATATGCAATTTACGACTACTACCCAAGTGATGAATGTGAAGTGTGTAACTAATTTACCAAGAAACTTATATTGATTACATAATAATATTTAAATAAAATTATAAATAATATATAGATAGTAGAAATGATTGCGAAAATAAATAACCCCTAATAGGAAATTGTTTAAGACACTTGTAGGACTTTTTAAAGAGCTATTACTCTTTAATATGTCTTAGGTGAGATAAATCACAATTTTAAAATACTAGTTTTACAGAAGTCTAATAAAACACTTAGTATAGTCACTTCTAAGGTGGACTGTACTTATAAAATGTATTTATAAGTATTAATTAAGAATCAAAGGCAATTAGATTTGTAAAAGGTGCTTATAATACCACTGCTCTTATTAATATTGTATAACGTTTTCTTATACAGTAAGTAACAAAAACCCTGTTGTTCCTGTTAGGGACGTATACATTTACCTACAAGCACAACATTGATGAAGTTATAATTAAAAAAAATTAAGCATTGGCCAGTCGAGAGGCCAAAATCAAATAACTATTAAAATCGACACATTCAAAAAAATGTTTCGAGTATCTGATTTTACAAGTACATCTTTATTTCGCTAAATAGCCGAGCTCGGCGGCTTCCTTTGACGCGACAGAAGATGCCTAGAAATCAGTTAAACCTTACAAATATTAATAATTTTTTTTTTTTTTTAATTATTTTTGTTGACCGTTTTTTATAAATGACTTCCTTTATTACGTGTGTATACCGATTCTTAAAACGTAGGTAGAAGGAACAACAGGGTTTTTGTTACTTACTGTATACGTCTATAAGACTATGTTACAAGTGTGAATGCTCTTAAAATTTAAACAGACTTATAAAATACCACTACTAGAGTTCCTGCCTTAATCAGAACATATATAAACCTTATATGAAACCATAGCTCTTACAAGCTTCTGTTTTTAAGGGTATTAAGAGTTTCTGACTTAATCAGAACACGTATAAACCTTGTATAAAACCATCGCTCTTAAAGTTTTTGTTTGTAAGGGTATTTTGCTAGCTGGGAAGTGCAATAATTGCAATAAAGGAATAACCAACAGATCGCCAGGACTGGAATGCAGGTCATGTGCTAAGACTGTTCATGCTAATAAAGCCTGCTCTGGTCTTACCGCGAAACAACTATCTGCACTTCATAATGCGGACAGCCAGGACTGGATATGTGATGAATGCAACCATAACTCGCCTAACAGAAAATCATCCTTCTTTATCCCGGACAAGGAAGACGAAGAAGAAGTCGCGAGCTCCAATAGAAACCTAGGTAACTGCAACATAGACAGTGACAAATTTCTGAAGGACGTCACAGCCGAACTAAACAAAGTCTTAAAGAAAGAATTACAACCAATCGAAGTTTCAGGTTTCAGTAAGCCTCTGCAGCAAAAAAGTAGACGAACTAACAAACACTGTGGAAAACCAAAATAAGCACATTCAGGAGTTGGAGAAGAAGTACACCCACCTCAGCAACGAAAAAACTCATCTTGAACTAGAAATCAGCTCACTAAAACAATACGTGCGTAATGTAGAACAACAGCGTCTGGATAACGTGCTAGAAGTGATAGGAATCCCATAAAGCTCAAAACGAAGACCTTCAATTGACATCTGACAAGCTGGCTGAAACACTCAACGTGGATAAATCATCATCTGCCTAGCCTTTTCCCAACTATGTTGGGGTCGGCTTCCAGTCTAACCGGATGCAGCTGAATACCAGTATTTTACATGGAGCGACTGCCTATCTGACCTCCACAACCCAGTTAGCACTAGGTAATACGATACCCCTTGGTAAGACTGGTTGTCAGAATTTCGGGTCACTGACTACCTGTAACGACTGTCAAAGATCTACAAATGACAGCCGGGACCAACGGCTTAACGTGCTTTCCGAGGCACGGAGGAAACTCGGTATGTAATGGGTGGTCACCCATCCACGGACCAACCAACGTGGATAAATCACAAATATTAAATGTTAAACGTGTGGAAGATCGAAATGAACGTAAAGGAAACATCCAGATAGAGTTGAAACAAGCAGAACAGGCACAGTCATGGGTGCGTGCATCCAAAAAGGTAGAAGTACTGCTAGAACAAGTTGTGTCGGAAGCTCCTATAGAAATGTCCAAGTCAAAAGTGATCCTGCGTCGAGTCCTTACAAAATCGAATAAATCGCTATTGTGGCTGGCCCAACAAAAATTGCGTCCAGCATATAAATATGTTTGGTTCCAGGATGGAAAGGTGCTGCTACGTAAAGAAGAACAAGATAAGCCCACAGTCGTACGGAGCGAAATTGACATCGATCGGCTTTCGACCACAACGCAGGCAGGACGTCAAAAAACATATCGGTAATAGTTTTTAAAATAAGTTATCCCGGATCTCTCTCCCGATCATCAAGAACTATTCGACTGTGCAAATATTAATGTGTTTAGTTAGCTTATACCCTTCCATAGTAAAAGTAATCTGAATATTGTTCACATAAATATTCGATCAATAATTAAAAATTTTGGTTGTGTAACACAATTAATTAGCTCATCCAACGAAACTATTGATGTCTTAATCTTCACAGAAGTTAATATAAATGAAAACACTGTTCATATGTACAACATCGATGGCTATGAAATGCACAGAAAGTTGCGTAAAACCAAAAAAGGTGGCGGAATAATAATTTATGTCAGAGATGGCTACTTATACACACCAATGAATCAGTCGTTAATACACTGTGAATGTATTATTGGTCAAATTTTTACACCTTACAACTACTCGTATCACGCATACATCTGTGCAATTTATAGACCACCAAGCGAAAGTAAACATATATTCGTAAAAGAAATAAGCAGTGTCCTATCTAATTCTTCTATTAAATCAGACGACACTTATTTGCTAGGAGACGTAAACATAGACCTAAAGACATACGACAACATCCGAGAATACTATGTAAATAGCATGTCCGAGTGTGGTCTAACGAGCGCGACATCTGACTACACGAGAATTGAAACACGCGGAAATAACACTACACGTAGCTGTATAGATCACATCTTTGTAAGAACGCGTTCGTTAGATCTGTACTCGGCCGCACTCGGAACTGTAATGGCTGATCACCGCATGTTAATACTGTCGTGCGTAGGACTTGACCCAACACGAATACAGGTTGATAACAAAACAATACAACAATATGATAACGTTAAAATTAAATCTTTACTTAACAACTTAAAATGGAGCGAAAGAAATTAGACGATTACATAAAAAATAAATTTCATAAATGTTACGAGGAATCAAAGTATACCAGAAAAATTTATAAAAATAGTAAAAGAAATAAACAACCTTGGATAAATAATAAAATTAATAACATGTGTAAAAAAAAGGACCAATTATTTTTAAAATGGAAAAATGATTCAACGAATAAAATACTGCGATTGAAATATAATAATATTTATAAGAAACAAAACTCATAAAATTATTGAAAAATCTAGAAATAATCATTATTTAGAAGAAATAAATAATTACAAAACGAACCCTAAAAAGCTATGGCAAATACTAAATAATATGTCAGGCTGCAATAAAAAGTCGGTCGACGAAACCATCCTGAGAGCCTTCAAAACAATAACTTGGAAGCAAAATCAATAGCTGACAAGTTTGCCATAGAATTTAGAAATAGTGTCAAAAAGATATTGCCCAAGTGTAACCGACGTCTATTGAACAAAATCAAAATCAAAATCAAAATATTTTTATTTCACATAGGCCTACATGGGCACTTATGAAACGTCGACAAAAAGGTGCACGGTTCGGGTTGGTCGTTTCCTATGGAGAAGAACCGGCAAGAAACTCCATGGTTACTCTTTTAAAATGATTAGTTTTACAATATTATCATGTTACAGCATTAGTACTCAAGTATGGGGGGACAGCATAGGCCCGACAATAAGTCGTTGCTTACTACACAAGAAAAACGGAAAACAAGATAAGAGGTTAACAAAAGTTAACACACATCTAGGAATCTACAAGGCCTACACTGTTCACACATTCACAAACAATCGTTAAAAAGAATCTATACAAAGGCAAGAAAATATTATAAAAGACTAAATTAAACAAGTGACAAAAATATTGTCATCAGTGCTGCAACTATTAGAACGAATCAGAAAATACGTTTCCTCATAACACATCCATGTACTTAAGGAAAGCTACAAATAACAGTGTGAGTAAAATAATTAGAAACCTTAATACAAATAAAGCCCCTGGAGTAGATAACATTAGGTGTATTGACATAAAATCCATCTGTGACAAGATGACAGGCGTTATTGTCAAATTGATCAATACTAGTGTCAGACAAGGAAAATATCCGGATGTACTAAAAACTTGTGTAGTCCGCCCAATACATAAAAAGGCAGTTTTCCTGACTATGGAAATTATAGACCGATCACTATTCTACCCGTTATCGACAAAATAGTAGAAAAATATGTCTGTAACCAGATACAAGACTTCTATGTAAAAAATGACGTGATATCCAGCACACAATACGGTTTTCAACTCAATAAGTCTACCTCACAGTTATTATCTAAATTCACGGATGAAGTCTACGAATCTCTTAATGATAAAAATAATGTAATTTTACTATATATCGACTTCAGCAAGGCGTTCGATACGCTTAGACACGTCACGTTGCTGACAAAATTAGATAATTCTGGAATTCGAGGACCAATACTCAAATGGTGTGAGGACTACCTTAATAACCGTAAATACAATGTCAAGATCTGTAGTGAAACCAGTGACACCATTGAAGTCACCGAAGGAACCGCCCAAGGTTCAGTACTGGGACCCTTGCACTATCTGACTTATGTTAACGACATGGAACATGTGGTCAATCACTGTTCTGTTTATCAATATGCAGACGACACATGCCGTGAGCTACCCACAGAGACGTAAAAGTAGCAGCTCAATGGTTACAGGAAGATTTTACTCGAGTTTCCAAGTGCCCACATGATGCTGGACTGGTTCTCAACGCAAGTAAGACCAAAATCATCCATGTCCACTCTAGCCACCTAAAGCACATTACTCCTTTTAATATAATCGCACACAATCACAGTTGTCTTCACTCCACTCTGCTGGGTGCTTCTTGCCGATGTGAGGCAATAGACCAAGTAACGCATCACACCTACCGTGGATTAATCGTGGACAATCGTTTTAGCTGGACCTTCCACGTAGGCTCAGTCTATCAAAAGTTGCAGGCTGTACTGGCGAATTTCTACATTTTGAAACCTAAAGTCCCGTTCAAAATACAGCTCAAAATGTACGTTGCCTTAGCCGAATTAATTATAGCTTACGGAATTACGAGATAAGGGCGAACATTTAAATCATGCATCGAAAGAATTTCCAATCTGCAAGATAGACTTTTAAAACTCATCGTACCCAGAAAAATAAAGCACCAATGTAAAGATAATGTCGTTGAATTATTTAAATATTGTAAAATTTTGCCAGTACAGACTAGATTCGACATGGCCCTCTTAATTGAGCAATTTAATAACCAAAGCATTCAAATACCCAAAACACATAAAATATTAACAAGAAGTATCACCAAAAATAAACTATAGTACCTCAGGCTAGAAATTACTATGGTAGGCCAACAGTAAAATTTCTACTTCCCACAATAATCAATGAAATACCAAAATCCATAAAAGACGAAATAAACGCGAAAACTTTTAAGCAAAATACAACAAAATACTATCACAACTGCTTACACAACTTCTAAATCTAAGAAAATACTTTGTAAAACACTAATACAAACAATATATAAAAACGGAGCAACCTGTATAGGATACGTTGACTAGAACCGGCTTTCTACTGATAGATGTTTACGGCTAAAATAGTTACGTACGAAATATATATCATGTACCTTCATTTTTACCTATATTTGTTAAATAGTTATTAAACAGTGTTGTTTTAGCGAATGTGAGTACCAATACAAACCATCTCTAGTTTAATGGTACAAAACAAACATGAACCTGTATTAAAACTTTGTTTAAATAAATAAATAAATAAGTATGTGAGGATCGCAGGTGACGACTGTCTTCTTATAATTTCTGACTTCCCCATAGAGAAAAAGGCGTGAGTATATGAATGTACAAATTTCAAAAGTATCCATGAATATGTCTCTACAAGACTGGTTTTATTCTTACAAAAGTTTCAAAGTCGTGAAAAGCGACACATATTTAAAGATCTAAATATTTCTATTAAATTAGTCGATAGGATTAGATGCTTCGCATCGGTGACAAACTGCAGAAGTATGATCAGGTAAGTAGTCACTGAACGCGTCAGCTGAAACAAAAAATGCCTACTTTAAAGTTGTAACTTTACTAGATACTTTGCTTCGTGAATTCAAACCCTTTATCCACCAACGGTGTGGTCAAAACATATAGTTATATGTATATCAAACTCGGATGCGAGTAGCATACCACCGCGGCAAAGGCTACCAGAAACGCTGAGATTTAGAGGTTCAAAATGACCGAGTGTTACTTCACAAAGGTGATTCAACATGTTTAAACCAGATAACCCACCACATTTGTGGAGTTTCGCTTCTTCATTTAATTTGACCTGTAATAAGTGATGACTTGATGAGTGATGGTCATAATGTGTGGAGTTACAACACAATCTTATTTTTAGGCACTACCGCGCTCACTGACGGTCGATTACTTTTCAACCTTATCACTCAGAGCATTAGGGTGAAAAGTGAGCGCGGTAGTACATCGTGGAGTTTTGCACCTCTTGGTTCTATACCAAAAAGACACCTCTAAAAGACAGACTTACCTGGTGCAATAAAGGATAGTTGAGTTCATAGAGTCCATGCGCCGTAAATATTGGTTTCTGATGTAGAGTTTGTATCGAAAGCTGCATCGCCTGAAAAAGAGCACCTTGTAGCATTTCGATGAATAGAAAGGTAGGTAAGTATAAAAAGAAAAGAAAATATAAGAAAAGAAAGAAGTTTCCTTCGGAAAGAAAAGAATTCTGGTAAAAACTCATTTAACGAGACGACGATGAAGAAAAGAGAATGTTGGCAGAATTACAATTTAGAGCATTTTAACAATTTTGCCGTGTACGTTGCTACAGCTTATAAACAGCTGGAACATAAGACATAGGTCAACTCAATTTATTTTACCTCTGCATTAACTGCTGGATTAAAATCGCTGTTCATGATTTCATGTAAAATAAACGATGTACTTTGGGCCTGCAATATAAATGTAATATTATTTTTAAAATTCATGTACATTTTAGATATAATTATCTAAAATTAGGTTTTACGAAGTAATGCACTTACTGCGTACATGGCGCGTTCAGAAACGAACACTATCAAAAATATTATGACAACACCATAGCCAATTTCCCATCCAACATAAATGACAAATACAATGTATTTCTCTACATCGTGGAACAAGCCAGCTGCTGTCGCCTCCATGAAGTAAAACATGTAGATGATAATGTAACTATGACTCACAAATATGGTCAACATCAATATGGCCCCGAACATTCTGTTGTTAGCGTCACACACTTTGTACAGCATACCGTACATCTTCGCACACGCCTTAATTTTCTCGATAACATACTTGTCTTGAAGACCAACTGGCTTTTGAACGTTACCCACCATGTTTCCTCGAGAAAACAATTTATATTCCCAAGATTTTTGACTTTTTATCTCCTCAAGCACTTTATTTATGTGCTCATATCTGCCTCTCACGACTTTGAGGAAGAAGCAGTAATGTGCTGTTAAAATGAACGCGATAGCATCGGAGTAAATGACTTGATACAGTCTCTCTGCTGGTATTGCCACGTTCAAACGGGTAAGCGACGTCCAAATGCTTATCACCCGAAATAAGTAGACTATCAGCTGACAAATCGACATATTGAGTGCTAGATGTGCGTCTTTAGTATAATCTACATGTTCGCCGAGGTCCTCCAAAGTCTTATCTACGCTTACTATGATCTCCATAAAGTGGTTGTTGGTATTTAGACTGAATGGTATCTTCCACAAGGAGATCATTACGTACACTGTTGAAGATATCCTCTCATAGTCATCGCCATATCGTTGCACTTTTGTATTGTATAAAATGCGCAGCACAGTCTGGTCTTCAACGTGAGCTATGTAAGTGCAGTAAAGATAAAAAGCGTACCATAGCAGAAAAGACGTCAATCCGAACCAGCTAAACTTTCTGGTGATGCGGTTCTCTGGGCTAACTTTTAAAACAAATATTGAAATCCCGCTTAGCTTCCTTATAACATTCGATAGATCTAATGCTTCTATGATGTTTTTGTATTGACGAGGTTTCATATTCGTCTTGAAATATTTGTTCCTGTTCATTGGTCTCACTTTCATTTTGTGGTCGTTTTCGGCAATGTATCCTCCAAACATTTGAATTGTCACTCTAACGTCTGGCTCGAGTGGAACCGCCTAAGAGCCTAACAAAATTCATTTAGTTTTAATCAACTTAGGTAGGCACACCAATTACAGTTTATTGCCAGTCGTCGAAATAAGTAAATATTATTTATTTGAAGGCTTAAATTTTACACGCTGTCGTTACGTTGATGTAAGTACAGGCTGAGGCGCGGGAACTTCCTTATTTAAAAAATCATAAAACAAAAAGTATTAGATATCATTTTATGTATTTTAGTTAACTTGCACACCGCGCGCTCGTGCTAGGGCTGGTATATTTAAGGTTTTTTTTATTATTTCCTGAAAACGATATCTTGAAAGACGCTTACTGTTCTGGTCAATACATTGGGAAAATCATTTTTGATCAGTCTACTTTGTCCAGCATTTCTGCGTCGATGTTGGCAATAGCAGCACGAATATTGCTCTACAGCTTCATCCAGGGTTTTTGGACGATCGGTATATACCAAGGATTTAAGTTATCCCCTTAACAAATAACTACAAGTTGCTAAATCTGGCTCACACGGCACTTCCCCGAACGTCTTATCGCTTTGAGGGGTGATCTTGAGTGGTCGCACGCTCGCCAGATTGAGTACCCTGTGTGTGACCAGAAAGGAGGCTACTTTCAATATCGTAATTACAAGAATTAATTTTAAAAACTTTTAGTATCAACAACTAATATGATCTACGCCCACACCTAATAACATTAAGTGGTATGAAATTGGTAAGTAAATATAACGAAATGTTTCGTAGTACATATCTCCACCAGATATAAATTAGTATCTAATTTATTTGACGTTATTTAACGTATTTGTCGTTAGTGACGAGTTTGACGTTGAGCTCCTTGAGTTATAAGTCGAACTCCACGATAACTGACAAGTGCTTGCATTGACTGGACGTTTGTGAATGTGTGAACAGTGTAGGCCTTGTAGATTCCTAGAGGTGTGATAACTTTTGTTAACCTCTTATCTTGTTTTCCGATTTTTTGTGTAGTAAGCAACGACTTATTGTCGGGCCTATGCTGTCCCCCCATACTTGAGTACTAATGCTGTAACATGATAATATTGTGAAATCTAATAATTTTAAAAGAGTAACCATGGAGTTTCTTGCCGGTTCGTCTCCATAGGAAACGATCAACCCAAACCGTGCACCTTTTTGTCGATGTTTCATAAGTGCCCATGTAGGCCTATGTGAAATAAAAACATTTTGATTTTGATTATTTCTCCTGAACGTTCACATACGACGTGAACTTGTCAGTGATTTCCGCAGTGAGTGGTTCTCGTCTGCCGAAGACGTAACGTAACCAAATGAGAATGTAACCGCGGTTCGAATTACACAATCTTATTCCCCCATCCCCATTCTATCTTCGGACGAGCAGAGATTCAGCAAAGCGTCATCGCTATATGGGGGTCGAGCGGTCCATGGCCCTTTACGGGGCTGCGGCTTTTCTTATCCAGCTGCTGCCAGCCACCTTGTGAATAATATCTTTTCTCGTATTTTGAATCACAATGACAATGGCCATGACATCACATGGTGGTGTGTGGTGCGCGGGGTAAATGTAATTAACAGAGAGACCTTTTTCTTGCGGCTCATTTTCATTGGTCGATAACTCGGTCGTTAAACAGCATGAGGACTTTCCGTTTTACTGATTCACAGATGCTAAAACGTATCGGCCCTATGGCATGCGTTACAAAAATGTCCCGCAACACAAAATGAGCCTTTGACTATTGTTATTGTCAGCCTGTGTCATCCCACTGCTGGGGAAAGGCCTCTCCCCATGTCTACCAACTGTATCGATCTAGGGTTAATGTGGATCACTGGTGGTTAAACTTTCCATTATTCGCCGTCGATTTATGGGTCGGGGAGGGGGGGAGAGGGGGGCGTGGAAGGGGCTACCCGCAGTTTCATCCCCACCCCGCGGAGCCTCATGGTTATGGAGATATCAATGGTTAAAGTTTTGAGGTTAGGTTAGGTTAAAACACAAATTTCCATCAATTTGACTCTAATTTCCAAAGATTTATGGGGTGGGGAGGGCGAGGGTGGGAGGTGCCTACCCTCCTGTACCAACCCCACCCCGCGGAACCTCATGGTTAAGGAAATATTCATGGTTAAAGTTTTGAGGTTAGGTTAGGTTAAGATATGAATCAATATATATGGTCAAGAAAGCTCGACGGAGCACCGCTCCGCGGGGCTCCTACTTCTGGGTGGTTTAAAAAAAAATTGTGGGGGGTAAATACGGGGTGCCCTAAAGTCCAACACTTGCACATCACTCGACTCTTCAGACACAGAAGCATGGGGCTTCGGAGACGCCATGGTAATCATACGAACGCAACTCGCTAAAGTAACAAACGATGACTGACACTGACGAACGTCGACACAACAAAACGTCGCTTCACGTTACGTTCCAGTGTAAAAAAAATATTCGTTATTTTTTATGTAAAAAAGTCAATGTAATTGCATAGTACAGCGCGTTTTTAGTGCACATTAAGGCTGATTTTATAGTCACGCGTTTCAGCAGCGCCGTCGGAGCACGCGCGCTCGGATATGTATTGGGGTAGTAGTAGCGTTTCAAATTCGCGCGCTTGAGCAGCGCCGTTCGGTGTTCCTGTTCAACAGCGCGCTGCCCAACGGCGCGTCTAGCGGCGTGACTATAAAACCAGCCTTATTACGTATCAAATTTACATTTTTTTTTTATTTAATTTTAATTTACTATGTGAAAATATAATTATATTTAAAGACATAATATGATAAAATTGAAAGAAACACACCTCCACCGTCAACGGAACGTAAAACGTCAAATTTGTGTGTTATTTTTCAATTTATATGGAAAATTTAAAAAATTATATCTCGTAAACCGTGAGTTTCCGCAACTTAAAAATTTGTAGAAAAGCATCTGTTTATGAGTGCTATCTACAAAAAAAAAATGAACTCCCAACTCGACGGCCCATAATGGAAAGTTTATCCGGACTCTACATCGTGGTTATTTTAGCCAACAGCTCCATTACTAAAAATTACAATTGCCACTGGTTTTAAACTTTTATCTGTGAAATTTACGAAACTACGCCTCTAGCCCTTTAAACAGGTCCAGAATGAAAACACCTTTCTTTGCTTTTAAAAATAACGAACCACATAATTTAACATGGCAATAGCTATGGTAGTAGATGCTAGGGACGCACGATCATCGGGAAAGTGCAAGGCCGTACTAGCGTAGGTAATTGTTCAAGTATATCACAATGAAACAAATTCAGCTTACCTTACCAGTAATGATTCAAGTATCTTGTAAAATCCACGTACATTTGTAGACGTTTGGAGGCGAAAATCTTTGTTTTAAAATATATTTTGAAATATATGCCAATTTGCTTTTTGTCGTCTTGAGCAATCTTCTGTCTGTGTAAAAAAATGTTACGAATTTACTTTATGGATAGTAAAAGACTGCATCAGTCTGCATACAAGGAACTTCTTGCATAAAATTATTGTTTATGATTCGCGTAGTCGCCTTGGCATTAAAATACTTGTAGCAGGTATCAAGTCATGGAAACTATAAAATAGTTTCCAAAACTTTCTTCATGAATAGTTTTGCATTAGTTAATAAAAAAAAAAAACAACTAAAATATTAAAATTATTTTAATCTAAAATAACACTTCCGTTGGTAGCTTACAGATATTTACTGTCTGTGGTACCTACCAGTGTTGTAGCAGAACGTGCTTTTTCATCAGTAGGCTATTTATGTAACAGGCTGAGAAGTTCGCTGTCTGATTCAACATTGAATATGCTATCTTTTTTGCGATCACTAAGCTATACTTAACTTACTTACATTTCTACAAATAATGATACCTATGTTGATTCTTGATTTATTTTGTTACTTGTTTAGTTTTAGATTTTTTGATTGTTTTTTGATTACATAACTAGCTGTGCCCGGCATGCGTTGCAATGCATCTTTTCCTACGTACTACCACCTACCACCCACCTACCACCGACCTACCACCTACCTACCACCTACCTACCACCCACCTACCACCTACCTACCACTCACCTACCTACCACCTACCTACCACCCACCTACCACCTACCTACCACCTGCCTACCACCTGCCTACAACCTGCCTACCACCTACCTACCTACCACCTACTTACCACCTACCTACCACCAACTACCTACCACCTGCCTACCACCCACCTACACCCACCTACCACTTACCTATTTCAGATTTGTTAAAAGTACCAGGCTGGCATGCATTCAAGGTGGTATTTTAACAGTTCTGGATCTTAATCATAATTTTCTGTATAAAGTACCAAGCTGTCATGAATTCAAGGTGTTAAAATACCAGTTCTAGAACTTTATCATAATTTTCCGCGCAATTATTCTGATATTTTAATAGTTATTCTGCTATTCGTGGTGGAGACGAATCCAAAAAATCAGAGATCTTTAAAATCGGTCCAGCAGATCTCGAGTTATAAGTGTTGTAACAAACCCGTCTTTGTTTTATTTATATAGATTATTAATATTGTTACTAAAATGATTGCTAGCTACTTAGCTAGTTAAGCTATACTTAACTTACTTACATTTCTACAAATAATGATACCTATGTTGATTCTTGATTTATTTTCTTACTTGTTTAGTTTTAGATTTTTGATTGTTTTTTTATAACTTAAATAGTTAGTATGTTGCTATTGTACAAACAAAGTCTATGTGAAATGCCTTCCTGCAAAAAGAATAGATTAAGTTTAAGTTTTCTTTCATTATGTTCCTAATTCCTAGTTCTACCTAAATAATCAACCAATTCCAAATTATTATATAAGAAAGCTATGTATGAAACGTATTTATTTTATTATTTTCAATAAATAAGAACAATAAAGACTGATTTGAAAATATAAAAAGGCGTATTTTATTGGTTTTATTAATGTCCTAATTGAACTTGCGTTCAATACCGGACTACCGGTATTGATACCGGGATCACGGTATTGACTTTTCCAATACCGGTTTTGAAACCAGTATTGAAAAAATCCGGTATTTGAAAGCCCTACAGCCAGCTATCTAGGAAATATTTATTGACCTTTTTGATTTGTATTGCGTTCTAGTATATACAGTGTATATATATATGTGTGTGAGTGTAGTGTGTGTGTGTGTGTGTGTGCTCGCAGGTACAAAAAAAATCAAATAAAAAAGTCAAGCTGTAATTTTCCCCGCGCTTTTAGTGACGTCACGTTGAAACTTTGTCTCTTCTTTCCAATGTCACTTTATATCCGTCCACAGCCTTCATCATTATATCGATTTTGACCCTAATTTTAGGCACAGGACCATATTCTCTGTCTTCTACCACTTTATAATACCGCAGTATCGCTGACAGCGCTGTTTTGACTGACATCAACGCGTATTGGTAGCCTGTGGACAAGAGAATTAAAATTAAGACTACGTACTAGATAATTAGAGAATTAGGCTTCTCATAAGGAATGTTTTCCTCTTCCATTTTCCTATCGTTAACAGTCATCTCGCTATCATTCACTTCCCTATCATTCATATCGTCCCCACCATAATTTATTCTGGTCCACTTTCCCTCTTCTCATCTTCTAACATTTTGGTATATTCACTTTGGGTCTACCAAGTACCTCATCATCTGCCTAGCCTTTTCCAATCTGTTTTGGGGTCAGCTTCTAGTCCAACCGGATGCAGCTGAATACCAGCATTTTACATGGAGCGATTGCCTGTCTGACCTCCACAACCCAATTAGTACAGGGTAATATGATACCCCTTGGTAAGACAGGTTGTCAGACTTTCGACCCACTGACTACCAGTAAAGACTGTCAAAGGTTCTACAAATGACAGCCGCGACCAACGGCTTAATGTGCTTTCCGCGGCACGGACGAAACTCGGTTTTTAATGGGTGGTCACCCATCCACGATCCAACCTAGGCAAGCACGGCTTAACCTAAAGATGGACACGAGCGGCTGTTACTATTTAGCTACCAACTACCTAACCAACTTATGTCAATTTATATTTTATAGTGTGACATAAATATACATGACTAATTAACTTTATTTACTCCGAAATCACTTTTCCGTGTCATCAATGCTAAATCAATGTACAACAGATTACAGGCACGTATTTCCGGATCTATCCAAACGGTGCAATACTGCGGACATAAAGCAGGGTAATCCCTTTTACGATTGATAAAATGCAGGCACGTGCAGTTATCTATACATATAATAAATCTGTAGACGTGGCGTTTCTGTACATTGAAAATATTTAGAAAAAAAGTAGTAGGGGTGTTAAAGGAGCACTAACAGAACCCATTTCTACCATTTTTTGAATTTTTGTCTGTTTGTCGGTTTGTCTGTATGTTTGTGCGCGCATCACGTAAAAACCCCTCATTATATTCAAAATCGAAATATTGAAACATAAGAAGCATTGTTCCGAATAACATTTAGCGTTTATTTCATCAAAATCGACCAACAGACGCTAAAGATATTAATGTTTAAAATTTAGTTAGTAACCTCATACGCGATTTCTATGATAAATTTAATTATTTACGTAAATAGGTTTTAGTCGAAGTGTAGTCAGAATGGCTGAAAATGAATTTGGTTTTATTTTTCCTTTTGTGTTTACTCTTTGCATGGAAGTAATAAGTACTACGTACAACCCATTACGAAATAAAATCTCTAAAAAGTTTAAAAATGAAAACAAAATTAAAATTTGATATAATCCACGACGTTGTGTGTGTGCAGCGCCGCAGTCACTGCGCAAACCGTGCCGTCACATAACTGTGGTTGTGACTTCGTCGGGCATTGATGCAACTTTGCTTAAGGGTGGCCGGACTGCACATTCCATTTTCAAATTGCTGCTGAATCTTGCCAGCGAATATACCCCAACATGCAACATCACAAAAACGGGAGAGTCCTTTTTCAGCGGTGGCGTCGTTCGGTGACTTCAGACCCTGTGGACGGTGAGTAATGGGGTAGCTCGCCGTCCGACCGTCTTATGACGACAGGCCGTGTCGACGGCGCGTTCGTGTTCCACGCGCGTCTCAAAGAGATCAAACCTTCGAATCAAACTCAGCAAAACGAAAGGGGTCCAAAAGGTCCGATGCCTGCCGTGGCTGCGAGACTGTTCGGAAGAGATAAGTACCACGGCCCTGGATCACAAAGGACTAAGAAGAAACATGGCATGCACGTTTTTCTCAATTTGTAGGTTAATATAAAAAATAAAGAGTGGTTGTGTGAGTGGGCAGTCCTGTCGGCACAGAACGGAGTGGGTTAGTAAAATAAACAAACTAAAAATTTACATTGTTGGCGGCGATTCAAAAGTATACACATCCATAGACACTGTGATGACTAATGACGATAGTACTGCCTACCCCGTTGAATTTCTCAACTCCGTGGAGTTAAAAGGCGAGGCGTCCCATCAGATGGAGCTTAAAGTTGGCGTTCCAGTTCTGGTGATGCGAAACCTTGATGCAACCAGACTGTGCAACGGTACCAGGCTTCGTATCACAGAGCTGGGCAGTAACATTATAAAAACGGAGCTGGTAAAGGATAGAGCGTTTTAATTCTCCGCATGCCCACTATTTCAAATAACATGCCGTTTCAATTTAAGAGGTTACAATTTCCATTAGTTTGTTCAGTGCCCAAAACTTGCACGTGCTTGCGGAAAATAATAAGTCATTTAATGTTGTATACAAAACGGTATTCGAATAAATAGTGCCCAACAAGGCGTATGATGGTTTACTTTGAAAATAAAGTTGTATAGCGCTAAAATAAACGATTTTTAAGCCTTATCGTCGCCATTTAATTTTGTTTGGGACTTCTTTTTGTAGTCATCACCCACATTATCACATTTTGATCAGCCAGTCAGTTCTCACACATCACGCCATATAATCCCCAAAGGTTTAGGCAGAAGTGTACCTAATCGTACACCCACATTTCGCCAGTTATGTTGAACTCCCATGTGATAGGGGCCGAGCATATTCCACCAACTGGGTACAAATCCAGATTCCGTGGCTGCTATTGAGAAATTCCTGATGGAATAACCCAATAACACTATTATTTACAGTATTTTTTTCAATTGCTTACATTGTTTAATGTTAAGTGGAAGAGCGGAGTCACAGAAGCATCGCCTCATTGCTCAAAAGGTGATTTCTAAATCATGTGCGTTATAGTTTTATGTAATTAAAGTAAACATTTTTTTTAACCTTGCTCGACCGGGGTATCGATCCCAGAACCTCATGCTTAGTAGTCGCACTTGCGACCACTCGATCAACGAGACAGTCTCTCACATACATGCCAAAATTTCCACGCGAACGAAGTCGCGGGCAACAGCTAGTAGGTACATAAATACATAACAAACAACCATTAGTACTTAGTTACTGGAAGTAATTATCATTATGATTGAGAGCTATTTAAATCAGTGATGCTCAACATTCAAGACGGCCAGTGGCAACCAGTCTGCTTTACGGATGGCCATAGGAGTTGGACCGGTACAATTTGTGACTGACAGACAGACAACACACAATATGCGCAGTGAAGTTTAAAAAAATAGGCTGTTTTTTAATTAAAACTGCCTCGGACACTATGGCCTTTCTTGCAGTAAAAGTGCAGGTAGGATTGTGCGGCAGACTAGCATTATAACCCTTTTCTACTTGTACTTACTAATAGTTTCGTAGTTCTACCCTTTAAATCCCCTTTTTTAAGAAGTATGTATATGTACTACCGGCTCATTGACGGTAGACCACGTTTCATTCTTATTAGTCAGGGCATAACGATGAAAGTGTTCGACCGTCACTGAGCGTGGTGACATGCAGTTGTCCAGTAGCTTCAGTCACCGTTATGTTTTCAGATGACCAAAAAGGTTGGCGATCTCTGACAAATACATACCAAGCATTATGCCACTTTTTACGTCAATCAGTTCAATAAAAAGATGCACACGCGCAAAAGTTTCTCGGCACTAACTTAATTAAATGTTTTTTTTTTTTTATGATATGATTTTAATTTGCAGATAAAACAATAAAAAAAGAAGGAGCTCGTAGCTAGTTATTAACAGCCGCTCCGGTCGATCTTTCGGTTAAGCTGAGTTTGTCTAGGTTGGTCCATGGGTGGGTGACCACCCATTACATACCGAGTCTCCTTCGTGCCTCGGAAGGCACGTTAAGCCGTTGGTCCCGGCTGTCATTTGTAGATCTTTGACCTCATTACAGGTAGTCAGTGGCGCGAAAGTATGTCAATCAGGCTTACCAAGGGGTATCGTATTATCCAGTACTAAGTGGTTGTTGAGGAGTTGAGTTGCGGAGGTCGAGTATTTTACTGATATTTCAGCTGCATCTGGTTAGACTGGAAGCCGACCCCAACATAGTTGGGAAAAGGCTAGGCAGACGATCAGAGTAAAACATAATATGTAAAAGAATAACCGCAACCTCAGATCATCATCATCATCATCATCTCAAGGTAAGGCCCGAACCTTTAAATGTTTCGAAATTCTCTTAATTATTGTTATCCTTACCTATCTATCTAACTTTAGAAAGAAACAAAACAGCGATGTTTACTGAATATTAAAGTTGTCTTCACCGCAAAAAGTCCCCGTGTTCAAATTTCTATTTCCTAATTATATGAATTACTCTAAGCAAATTCTGGCAAATTTTCAGGCATTTCTTTTCCTACATCTAGCATATTACTATAGAAGGACATGTGTTTATAGAAAAAGTAATCTATAGAATGATAAGGAGCACACACAGTGTTCAAATTATTTCTAATTAGCTTATCCACACCACGAATTTATCCTGAAGGGTGCCTATACTTGATCTAAGTTTCTTACCGAGGCAGTTCCTAGGTCCATTACTAAAAGGCATGTAACTGCAAGGATGTTTCAGGTTAAATCTTTCGGGCAAGAATCTGTCAGGGTCGAATTCCTCAGCGTCTGGACCCCAGTACTTAGGGTCTCGGTGGACCCCCCATATTGAGCAGGACACGCCCGAACCAGCGGGCAGCACGCGACCGGATGCTGTAGAAAATGTTTGATGTTAGTACCAGCACAATCTGTTTGTTTTGTTAACTTCTTCTTCGCCTTGGATGGCTTCCTCACAAATTGGCGCGAAGAGGCACAGCACCGAGAGAAGTGTAAGGAATGGAGGAGGCCTTTGCCCAGGAGTGCGACAGTACGTACGGGCAGGCACGTCAACCGTCCAATGGTTAAAGAGAAAAATACAATTGTCGATTCAAGTAAGTTTCCCAACTTTCCAGGTTAACTGTAGACGAAAAGTAACTTCAGCGAAAGCTGGTGACTTTTATTCCAAGACGCTTTTTTGGTATTAAACTGTTAGGAAGAACTGAGGTTTTACGTAGTATTAGGAAGAAATGAGGTTTTACGTAGCACATATTAGTTCTATGGCAAGGGGTGACAACTGACAATTGTCGCTGGTCGTGAGAGTCTCTTGTTGGGAATGTCGCTCAAAGGGCTGTAAGATTTGTAATTTCCTATTTTTAACCGACTTCAAAAAGGAGGAGGTTATCAAGTCGGATGTTTATATTTTTTTTTTTTTTTTTTTTTTTTTATGTATGTTCGGGCATAACTCCGTCATATATGGACGGATCTGCAAAATTCTTCTTTTGTTCGAAAGGGGTTTATTACGAAGTGGTCCCATTTAAATTTGGTGAAGATCTGATGCTGATCTTCGGAGATATACAATGGAACTCTTCAATAATAGACAACAAATCTGCCGTGATTGGTGCCATGAAATGTATTGTTAACAATGTAAAATAAAAGCATAGAATATATTTGTATAAGATATTGCAACTAAAAATGAAAAAATAACAAAAACTTTTTGCAAAAAATAAAACCGACTTCAAAAACACAAAAAAAAGTGAAAAATAATTTTAACTTCAGAAGTCGGTGACAAAAAACTGAATCAAACAAATCACCGACTTCTGAAGTCACCGACTTCTGAAGCTAAAATTATTTTTCACTTTTTTTTTGTGTTTTTGAAGTCGGTTTTATTTTTTGCAAAAAGTTTTTGTTATGTGTACTTACTCTCTATTTTTCTAAACAATTACGTGTTAATTGAATCCGTTATGATGTGTGGCAGTTTAGGCTAGTTTCAGTGATTGATATTTTGTTCCAAGTTAGAATAAACGGTTGTATTCATTATTTTGTGTACCTTATTGTCTGTTTTAAACATTTCCGCTTCTGTTTGCTAAATTCAGAAGTGGGATCAAGGACTTAGATTGCCCACTAACGTATAAAACATTCATGGAACAAAATAACAATTATCCTTCAACCGATAGTCAAAATGTCGATTTTTGACGTTTTCGCTTTATCCACATCGTTGTTGTTATTGTATGTGTGTTTGGTTGAATATCAAACTTTGTGCTAAATAGGCGTGACCTCCGTCGTTCACGAGATTGACCTGGAGGTGGTTCGCGAGACAGGTCTGCTAGTAGTGAAGATCTAACCCTGAGAACCCTATTCGTGAGGTCACTTCGCGTTCGCTTAGCCCCGCGAGCGATGTTCTGCAACGAGTTCAAGAAACAACTCCGACTTTCAAAAATCGTTCATACAAACGATCCAATTACTTACAGTTCCAAAGCCTGGTCCTCTGTAACCATTCTCGTGGAAGCTTTAAGATTTTTATACCCCGCGAAGTCGCGTAGCTACTGCGTATCTAATTTCGATCCAAACATTCACGCGTGTGGTTTGACAAAGTGGACCGTGCGGTAGTCATGCGGTAGTCAACGGTTAGAACGACTTCGAGTGATTTTTGTTAGTAGCTTTCTGTCTCACGGGTGACGCTAAAGTTTGACTTAATGAATGGGTCACCAATAACTAAACTTGGTCAAACTTTTAGCTTGAATTCAAACACCTTTGACCGCTGAAGTTGGAGCCAATATTTTATTTCAAACTGAACATGACATCCGACAAATTCACAACGTGTGCCGAATACGCCTAGTTACGTTTTTAAGAAAAGTTAACGGTCATACCGACGAACTGCGAACTCCTTAAGTTATACGCGGTATTGATAACCACAAATTAAGGCAGCCGCGATAAATGAGAACTTGACAACTTCGGACATAATTTCTTTTTTTTTCGATTTATGTAAAACCAAATCGCACTAAACTCGGGTCTCACGGTGAGTTGAATACGCACTCTCGAACTCATCGTCCGACCGCGGACGATTTCACTAAAAAGCATCGTAGGGAACCGATTGATACTTCCGTTGTCAAATCCGAGATACAGGCCCATGATAGTACTGCTGTCAAATCCGCAGCGCAGTGCTCATTTTGCAAGAAAAAGGGAAATGCCCTCGTTTATAATAATGATGTCCTTCTTTTAAGCAATACCGTAGACGACGGTAACGCTTTACTCTGAAAAGTCCTGCAAAAACTCACAAAATTAGACTTTTCAATAAATTTGAAGAGATGCTTGTTCTTGACTACCGAGGTCGAATATTTAGGCCGAATATTAAGCTTTGGTCAGGTGCGGCCGAGCCCACGGAATTTATCACTTGTATGGACACTCACTAATCATGTCCACTTCGAATAAGTTTTTTTTTTTTTTTAAGAGCTACCAAAGCTGTAGCAGCACGGGACGCATAGACCTTGTGTATAGAGTTCGGTGGTGGTCGTGAGGACAGCGTTTGGAGGAAGCGCTTGTCCGGTCCACATGTTTCAGTCGAAATGACACTGTAGTCCGGTTCATGTTTGCGGATGATCGAAGGGTCGCAGTAGCCAGGTTCATTATGTGTTTACGAGTTAGATGACGAGATGAGATTTTGACGAGTTATGACGTTGGTCGAAGAGACTCAGTAGTCCGGTTCGTACGCTGGTATGGTCGAAAGGACGGTGACGTGTTCGAAGAGACGCTACAATCCGGTCCGTACAGTGGTATGGTCGAAGGGACGTAGTTGTCCGGGTATGTATGGGATTGGTTTGAAACATGCTTGTATGTGAACCGATTCACACACGCAAAGTTATGGAGATGCCCATCGGCATTTCACCTGCAAGCAGTGAAGAGTCGGCATGCCAACACTTGACACAGGTCTTCAAAGCTAGAAGACGAAGGAGTCCGAGGACGGACTCCTGTCAGGAAAAGCTGAGATAATGAGACTGTCTGACTGTTGGTCGAACATGACATGATGAGTTTCTTGATTGTTGTTGCTGCTGTTGGTTGTTGGTTGTTGATTGTTGTTACTGTTGATCGTTGTTGTTGATGATGCTATATGTCAGGCTGGACGAGCATCTAGTATTAATAATAACGTGTCTTCCTTTTATGATTTTAGAGTGTCTGCATTAATTGTGCGCCCGAGGACGGTCGATTGTCAGTCTGGCCGTGACGTGACGGCGCCCCTGCAAGGCGTCGCCGTCGTCTGTGGTTAACATTGCAAACTACACAGACGAGAGTAATGCTGGCTGGTATTCGCTCTGGCGGAACGTTGTGGCGTTTTGAGCAGCCATATGGCCACTGGTGCTTGACCTAGCCGCAAGCACTCCAGAAACCAATAGAGAAGCTTTACGGGATGTTTCTCGAAGTCGCGTTAGTGAAGTCCTGAAGAGGAATCAAGGTCAGCAGGATGTCTTGGCTAATCGGTCCAGACGCTTGCCACGTGAATATAAGGTTGATGACCTTACTTTTGTAATAAAGTACTCGCAGTCCACGGGCAAATTAGACCCTGGGATGCGAGGACCGTACAGGGTAATCAAAGTTCTGCTTAACGGTCGGTATGAACTTAAACTGCTTAGTGGAAACTGTGGAAAACCACTCAAGCAGCCTCCCAATACATGGTGCCATGGAAAAGACAATGGTGCCCAGAAACTTGTGGTATATTTTTTGGAAGTGAGTGCTGTTTCTTAACGATTTATGGTTTCAGAGACAACGAGTGGGTGTGTTCCCAGAAGCGTATACCGCCCAGCGGGTGGGTGTGTTCCCAGAAGCGTGTGCCGCCCAGCGGATGGGTGTGTTCCCAGAAGCGTGTGCCGCCCAGCGAGTGGTTGTGTTCCCAGCAGCGTGTGCCGCCCAGCGAGTGGGTGTGTTCCCAGAAGCATGTGCCACCCAGCGAGTGGGTGTGTTCCCAGAAGCGTGTGCCGCCCAGCGAGTGGGTGTGTTCCCAGAAGCGTGTGACGCCAAGCGAGCGGGTGTGTCCCAAGGAGTGTCTCGCTGAGCGCGTGGGTGTGTTCCCAAGCCGTGTGTCGGCAGCGTACGGGTGTGTCCCAAGGCGCGTGTGACGCCAAGCGAGCGGGTGTGTCCCAATGTTTGTCTCGCTGAGTGCGTGGGTGTGTTCCCAAGCCGTGTGTCGGCAGCGTACGGGTGTGTCCCAAGGCGTGTGTGACGCCAAGCGAGCGGGTGTGTCCCAATGTTTGTCTCGCTGAGTGCGTGGGTGTGTTCCCAAGCCGTGTGTCGGCAGCGTACGGGTGTGTCCCAAGGCGCGTGTGACGCCAAGCGAGCGGGTGTGTCCCAATGTTTGTCTCGCTGAGTGCGTGGGTGTGTTCCCAAGCCGTGTGTCGGCAGCGTACGGGTGTGTCCCAAGGCGCGTGTGACGCCAAGCGAGCGGGTGTGTCCCAAAGTTTGTCTCGCTGAGTGCGTGGGTGTGTTCCCAAGCCGTGTGTCGGCAGCGTACGGGTGTGTCCCAAGGCGCATGTGATGCCAAGCGAGCGGGTGTGTCCCAAAGTTTGTCTCGCTGAGTGCGTGGGTGTGTTCCCAAGCCGTGTGTCGGCAGCGTACGGGTGTGTCCCAAGGCGCATGTGATGCCAAGCGAGCGGGTGTGTCCCAAGGCGTGTCTCGCTGAGTGCATGGGTGTGTTCCCAAGCCGTGTGACGCCAAGCAAGCGGGTGTGTCCCAAGGCATGTTTTGCTGAGCGCGTGGGCGTGTTCCGAAGCCGTGTGATGCCAGGCGTGCGGATGTGCCGCCAAGCGTGCGGGTGCGTCGCTGAGCATGCGGGTGTGTTCCCAAGACGTGCTCCCAGAGGTGTATGTCGCCCAACGTTGGTATTTATCACCCGGATAGCGTGAGTCGTTGTGGTAAAGTATTTGACAATAATATAGGACGGTTGGGACGCTGACCATCTCATATTTTTGTCATTAGTCACGTTGATAAAGTTTTCGGCAATAATATAGGACGGTTGGGACGCTGACCATCTTATATTTTTGTCATTAATCACTGTGGTACAGTTGTCGGCGATAATATAGGACGGTTGGGACGCTGACCATCTTATATTTTTGCCACTCTGAACTTCGAATTTCTACGTGATCTGCATGCGTTGTTTACACGAATAATCAACGTAAAGTCTTTCAGATGACAAAACCGATGATGACCTGGACCGTTCTGAAAGTAACGAGCCTGTGCCCGTGGTGGTAGGGCTATCAACACCTGATCTCGATGCTGGCATAGGAGCAGTGCAGTACCAAGATCATCGCCTTGCAGATGCAACCTACAACTTTCAAGTCGAGGGCGACTTGGAGTCAGGAGAAGCCGTGTTAGGAAGAACTGAGGTTTTACGTAGTATTAGGAAGAATGAGGTTTTACGTAGCACATATTAGTTCTATGGCAAGGGGTGACAACTGACAATTGTCGCTGGTCGTGAGAGTCTCTTGTTGGGAATGTCGCTCAAAGGACTGTAAGATTTGTAATTTCCTATTTTGTGTACTTACTCTCTATTTTTCTAAACAATTACGTGTTAATTGAATCCGTTATGATTTGTGGCAGTTTAGGCTAGTTTCAGTGATTGATATTTTGTTCCAAGTTAGAATAAACGGTTGTATTCATTATTTTGTGTACCTTATTGTCTGTTTTAAACATTTCCGCTTCTGTTTGCTAAATGAAAAAATGTTTGATGTTAGTACCAGCACAATCTGTTTGTTTTGTTAACTTCTTCTTTGCCTTGGATGGCTTCCTCACAAATTGGCGCGAAGAGGCACAGCACCGAGAGAAGTGTAAGGAATGGAGGAGGCCTTTGCCCAGGAGTGCGACAGTACGTACGGGCAGGCACGTCAACCGTCCAATGGTTAAAGAGAAAAATACAATTGTCGATTCAAGTGTTAGGGTTTGTGAATTTTGATTTTGCTAATCGATTATTTTAATCGACATTCAGCTTTCATCTTAATATTTTACGCTGGCAACTTCACACTTTTATTATAGTCGCTCTGATTGGTAGACGCAAAATGGCGGGGACCAATCAGAACTCGCTTCCTTCCCGCTCAAAGTGGCGGGGTTAACATCGGTTAACGGGACGTTTGGCCGGTTGCGCAGCTCTCTTGGGTTTTGGGAATTCGAAGCGATTGCTTTAAAATTTAATAAGTACCTAGTATTAAGGATTGATTTTTGTATGTGCAGTTTAAGTGAAATATAATACGGTCTCGATATCACTGTGTCGTTATTCAACTACGTCCTGTTCCTGTAGCCATTTCTACATTTCAGAAGTGTGATAGCAACGTAAGTACACGCCCATTAATGTGCAATTATCTTTATTTCTTTGTCAATAGCCACTGTTTGGTAGCATGACTTTTTACTTTTAATAGTTGTAAATAGATCTTTAGAGTCAGTTTATTAAACTATTACATAGCAGAGATAAAGAATTCAACGGTTTCATAATTATTTTATATAATCACGATTGTGTATCACGATCGGTTACCAAGTAGAAGGCTTTGATATTTTATGATTGATTACGTTGTGTTACCGTTTTTCTTGCATTAATCTCAGTTAAGGTAGTGTCAATCGTTTTTACGATTTACGTTCAAACATTTTGGTAAGATTGCTCGTTACATTTGCTAAATAATATCGTAGTTTTATGAACAGTAATGCTTTGATATTTATCACGAATATCCGAATATTTTATGTTTTTATCTCCTGGAAACTTAAATGATATAAGGCAAACTTTAATTTGATTCACACATATGTTGAGACACATTACAAAGGGAGCAACATATTACTGCTCCATTTTCGACATACGATAACTAGTTAATGGAATGCAGTCATAATTTAGCAATAGTCGGTGTTATGTCCAATGCCAGCTTTGAATTGCATACGCATACAGAGTACATAGTTTCACTGTAGAAATAGACATCACGGATATTAAATCATTTAGACCAAAGCTTAGGTTGTTTTTCTGTTTTTATTTTGAGCTCTCGCATCATGGATGGGACATCTAGACGCCCAAGCATTGAATCCAGTCGTCGACGGCTTGAGACCCCCTACGTGATGGAGCATCGAAGTAGGAGCCGGGTGAGAGACCACAGCCGTAGTCGGTTGCGAACTCGCAGCTCATGTCGCAACCGGGGTCAAGAACTTAGTCCGAGCCACGAACGAATCAAGCTCCTGGAGAGGCAGCTGCTACAAGAACGGGAGCGTCTTCTAAATGCCAAGACCTGCAACCGGAGTCGCAGCCGACGCAGCGAGCGGCGTCCATCATCGCGGCACTCCACCCAGCGTAGCAACCGCAGTCGCAGCCATCGCAGTAGGACACACGACCATCAACGGCGACGAGCGGAAGCCGATCGGCACGACGGTGACGGCCCACATGCAGAGCATCGTAACGTCGCGGGACAATTTGAAAGGTCACGTAGCCCATCTATATCAAAAAAATATATTGTTGATGTTTTCAAATGTTTGAAGGATAGTTTGGCATCTCAACCCGCCCGAGACACACGGTCTTTTCAAAAAATTGATCACATGAATATACTGCCTAATTTTGATCCTTCCACAAAAAACCAACGAATTGACGTATGGCTCAAAAAGGTTAATGAGTGTGCTAGTGTGTACGGTTGGGATGACAAAACTATCGTTCACTTTGCTATGCAGAAGCTTCAAGGCCTCGCCAAAACATGGTATGAAGGTTTAAACTCTGTTTTGTTTAACTGGCAAGAATGGCAAGAGAAACTAATAAACGCCTTCCCTTGCGAACAAAATTACGGTCAGGCCTTGGAGGACATGCTTAAAAGAAGGAGTAGGTATAATGAACCTATAGAGGTATATTTTTATGAAAAACTTGCTTTACTTAATCAATGTGACATTATTGAGAAACGTGCGGTAGATTGTATCATTCATGGGATCAGTGATAGGACCCTCAAATCAGGTGCTCTAGCTTTACGGTCCTCTCACCCAGATCAGCTCTTGCAATTTTTGATGAGCAGCAGAGATTCTTATCAGCATTTCGATCGAAACCATAACAAGAACAAAATCGATCACTCTAGTACCCCTAATGGTCAGCCCAGTCAAAGGTCGGGTGCTAAGTCTGGTTCATTCCCTGGATGTTACAACTGTAGAGAAAGGGGTCACAGCTTCTTACATTGTCCTAAACCGCTTATAAAATGCACAAAATGCAACAAATTAGGGCATACAGTAGATAACTGTAACACGCAGACACAAAATAACATCGTAAAACCCAGCGGCAATACTGCCAATATTCAAAAGGCCATGTGTATAGATGTAGCTAGTCAAAGACGCGACTCGCACCCGAACTCGAAATTTATGAAGGATGTACAAATTAACGGTAAATTACAGCAAGCCTTTGTAGATTTTGGGAGCGAAGTCACGCTTATAAAGGAGTCTGTAGTTAATGAGTTAGGCTTGACTCACGATCACACACCATCATTATTGAAAGGGTTTGGAAACGGTATAGTAGAGTCACTAGGAGGGTTGTTACTTAATTTTGAGGTGGATGGCGTCAACGCTCAGGTTCCATGCAAGGTTGTGTGTGATAATTTGTTAGAGAAATCCGCGCTCATAGGGCAGTCCTTCACCGAACAACCTCACATCATAGTTTATAAGGACGTTACTAGGCTACAATTTATCGATATTGGCAACGAAATGCCACACCCAGATCCGGATCTAACGGAGGCCTCTCTTAAGATTAGGGCAGCAGGATTGGTAGAGCTCTACGGTGCAGCATCAGTGAAGGCATGGATTGAACCTTCTACATGCGGCAGCATTCTCTTGAAAAATGTTGTCGCTGGGAAACCAAATAATCAGTACTTTGTTTGTGGAGGTCTCTATTGCTCTGAAAGTAGTCGTGTCTATATAACCGTGTTCCCCTGTTCGAGTTCTTGCTGGATCACAAATAATTCGGTTTTATGTCGTGCGAAACGAGTAGAGTTTGTTAATAGGGTAGTTGTCGAACCACCAGAAATCCCTATGGCAATCGAGGGCGACTTCGATGAAAATCTTATTCGTGTCGGTGATAAGGTGCCAGAAGACGTGAAACAGAGGTTGTTCGAGTTGCTCAGAAAATATCATCGTTGCTTCGCATCTTCTCTTAGGGACCTAGGTTGTACCAATGCGACCGAAATGAATATAGAGCTAAACAGTGATCGCCCTGTCGTCTATCGCCCATACAGGTTATCGCATTATGAACGTGAGAAGGTACGGGCAATGGTGAAGGAGATGCTGGATGCAGGGATAGTAAGGGAATCTATCTCGGGGTACGCTAGCCCAATTCTACTCGTACGCAAAAAGGATGGATCGTTTCGAATGTGTATCGATTACCGTATGCTTAATTCCATTACGGTGAAAGAGCGCTATCCTATGCCCATTATCGAAGACGAAATAGCACGTCTTACTGGCCAGGCTTGTTTTATTTCGCTCGATCTTACATCAGGTTATTACCAGGTGCCAATTTCGGAACAGAGCAGGCACCTTACCTCGTTTGTCACGCCGGACGGACAGTACGAGTTTACTCGCATGCCGTTTGGTTTGGCTAACGCACCAGCCGTTTTCCAACGGATGATGAATTCGATATTAGGGTCGGCTCGGTTCAACAAAGCAACCGCTTACTTAGATGACGTCCTTATTTTTGGTAAGGACTTCAGTGAATGTCTGATACGGCTTGAGGAGGTATTGCAAGTTTTGGAGAGAGCAAATCTCACCTTGAACCTTTCCAAATGCGACTTCTTACGAGACAAAATTGATTACCTGGGTTACGAAATCAGTGAAGCTGGGGTTAGGCCAGGTGATAAAAAAATCATTAGTGTCATGAATTTTCCACGACCTGAGAATGTCCACAATGTACGTCAGTTCCTTGGTCTGGCTAGTTACTTCCGTAAATTCATCCAAGATTTTGCCCGTATTGCCTTGCCTCTCAGTAAGTTGCTAAAAAAGGACACCTCATGGACATGGGGTGATAGTCAAGAGGAAGCTTTTGAAGTCTTGAAATCTAAGTTGGTTGATAGGCCCATTCTTGCAATATATGATCCTGCAGCAGAAACAGAGCTTCACACCGACGCAAGCAAATTAGGTGTTGGAGGTATATTATTGCAGCGCTCCGAAGGAAATGATGCTTTTCGTCCAGTAGCTTACTACAGTCGACAAACCTCTCCTGAGGAAAAGAATTTTCATTCGTATGAACTCGAAACTCTAGCAGTAATATGTTCTTTGCGAAAGTTTAGGGTCTATCTGCTAGGGAAATCGTTTAGGATCATTACAGATTGTAGTGCTCTACGATCTACGTTCTCAAAACGAGACCTAATCCCGAGGATAGCACGCTGGTGGCTCTTACTGCAGGAGTTCCAGTGTTCAGTAGAGTATAGAGCAGGCGTAAAGATGGGCCATGTAGATGCGCTGTCCCGCAATCCTATCGAGAGCTCGGGAGAGAATCCCATCGATCAATTTTCAGTTATGACGATCAGTAGTGAGGATTGGTTACATACGCTTCAGCTTGGAGACACCGAACTCTGTAGGATTAAAAACATTTTAAATAATAGTCTTAAGGAGAAGGAACTCCGATACTTAAAAGATAATTTTGTGGTCAAGGATAATAAATTGTTTCGTTGTATTGGTAATGATAAAAATAACGTTCGTTGGGTGGTGCCAAAAGGTGCGAGGTGGCAGGTGTGCCGGGTGAACCATGACGATATTGGCCATTTTGGGGTGGAAAAGACCCTCGAAAGAATAAAGAAACACTATTGGTTTAGTAAAATGTCCAAGTTTGTAAAAAAATATGTTAGTTCATGCATTGAATGTGCATATGCAAAGAATAAGACAAAAACACACGAGGGTCTGCTCCATCCAATCACCAAGATAGAAGTACCATTTCATACGGTGCACGTGGACCACCTCGGGCCTTTTGTCAAGTCAAAGAGAGGCTATACTTACTTACTTGTAGTTGTAGAAGCCTTCACCAAATTCTGCTTTATCAAGCCCGTTAGGAATACAAATAGTTTAAACGCAATTAGAGTTCTTGAAGATATATTTTTTACATTTAGGGTCCCTGATCGTCTTATAAGCGATCGTGGTACCTGCTTTACATCTCATGCTTTTAATCGATTCTGCCTAGACAAGGGAATTAAGCATATTCTTAATGCAGTAGCCAGTCCAAGGTCAAATGGCCAGGTTGAACGTTATAACCGTACAATTCTCGACTCTTTGAAAGCGATGACTGTTAAATACGGTGAAAAGGATTGGGATAGTCATTTAGGGAAAATTCAGTGGGGTCTAAACAATACTGTTCAGAAAACCACTGGTAGGATGCCCTCAGAGGTACTATTTGGAACTAGTATGAGTAGTGAAATAAATCCCATTCTTAACGAAGTTACCAAAGACTCTCGCGAAAACTGCGAAACTACCGCTATTCGAGAGGAGGTCAAGAAAAGGATTGATAACGAGCAGGTTAAGCAAAAGCAGGATTATGATAGAAATAGGGTGCCAGCCCGGATCTATGCCGAAGGTGAACTAGTCAAAATAACCAAGACTTGTTTCAATAATGACGGACAAAGTAAAAAGCTCATGCCCTCGTTTATAGGGCCCTATCGTGTTACCAGAGTCTTAGGTAGGGACAGGTATAAGGTAGCACCGGTTCCGGGTTTGGCCAGCATGCAAAACAAACGGCCTACAACCGTGGCAGCAGACCGTATGATGCCATGGATACACATTGCGGCCCTAGAGCTAAATAATTCGGATACCAGTGGCACTGACGATGAAGACCATACTGAACCGTAATTTGACCATTGAAATTAAATTGTATTTTTCCCAAGCTCTATAGTATATTTCACTAAGTTTAAGAGACACTTTAACTACAGATGCGTGTCATTCATTGTTTCAGATCAGGCACGAGAATCGATCGGATCGTGACTTGATTCAACAAATGTCCTACTGGCTGCCACAAGTAAATCGATCGTCTTGTAGGCATCAGCTAGGCCCCCGAAAAATTGATCGTTCGGGTTAGTAGTTTGATGATGGGTAAACCGATTAATCGATCGTTCGGACCCTAAGGCAAAGTTTAATTGTAAGTGACAGGAGAACATAAATCGATCGCTGTTTTCTGATCAAATTCTAAGAGAAATTTAATAATAGAAATTATACATGATATTACTGATCCGATGGATGTTATTCAATAACTAGACATAGAAGTCGTTACATAAATCTATCGAGTTGATTTGTACTTTACGTTCCTTGACAGTTGAATTAATCTTATTTGCATAGTTGATGTATACATCAGATATTTACCTCAACGTAATGAACTGTTAGCTATTATTACATTTTTATATACTTTATTGAGCTTATACCTAATGTTAATAAAATATTTATATTACTTAGCATAGTAAATTCGTATGAGAAGTATTATTAATTTGTAAAGTGGTATTGCACACTTAGCCGTAGGTTACCTACTATTGTAATTTGATACTCAAACAATAAATGTGTAAAAACTGAGCAACCTGCCAGCGTTCCGATTGTTAGGGTTCCACCTGGTATCGTGTGCGGGGACGCACACGTTGTCAGGACGGTCGATTGTTAGGGTTTGTGAATTTTGATTTTGCTAATCGATTATTTTAATCGACATTCAGCTTTCATCTTAATATTTTACGCTGGCAACTTCACACTTTTATTATAGTCGCTCTGATTGGTAGACGCAAAATGGCGGGGACCAATCAGAACTCGCTTCCTTCCCGCTCAAAGTGGCGGGGTTAACATCGGTTAACGGGACGTTTGGCCGGTTGCGCAGCTCTCTTGGGTTTTGGGAATTCGAAGCGATTGCTTTAAAATTTAATAAGTACCTAGTATTAAGGATTGATTTTTGTATGTGCAGTTTAAGTGAAATATAATACGGTCTCGATATCACTGTGTCGTTATTCAACTACGTCCTGTTCCTGTAGCCATTTCTACACAAGTAAGTTTCCCAACCTTCCAGGTTAACTGTAGACGAAAAGTAACTTCAGCGAAAGCTGGTGACTTTTATTCCAAGACGCTTTTTTGGTATTAAACCTATTCCCTCCTAAGAAAACTAAGCTGTTTTGCCAAAAGGCTCTGAAGAGTACTCCAGCATTCATTTAGTCCAAAAATCTTCATTGAATTTTTATATCATAATTTTTGCAATTGTTATAAGGTGTGTCTATACAAAATACTTACGCAGTGTAATATCTTCTAAGACTTTCCGAATAATTAGCGGCACAGGCGGGAACAATCGTATCGTCTCCTTGATTACTCTCTCCAAATACTTTAACTTATTAAATCTTCTTTTACTAACATACGATCGTCGTCGAATACTTCGCAGAGTCTGTAAAAAAGAACAAGTGAGCAATCAAAAAGTCACTCATTTATTTAAAATAGGTTGAGAATTAGTACTCTTTGAACGTCCAAGAGAGCTAACTCTAATACCAATTAAGTATCTACATGAAACTGTCTCTTAAAACTTTTCCGCCTTTCACCAATTCTTTGTGTTTCAAACACAAACGGCGCCACAAACTCCCCAGCTCATCATAGCCATTATCCCTTATTATCACTAGTATAGATACTAGTTTAAACTGGGTATTTTTTAAACGTTGGCAATACTTTGGCGAAATTCAAATTTTCTTACGTTTTTTACAATTTGCATGTTAGTGTCAGGTTGTATGTTAATGAAAAATGAGTCACGCAAGTAACACTATTGTAATCATTGTAATGTTACAGAATGGTAATCATTAAAATCTCTTATACATGTAAGATGTACTACATGCACCCCATTCAATAACTGGTTCACTATCCATTTGCATAAAATGTTAAGACCTAATATAACTTAGCATAATTTTGTTTGGCATAATTATATTTTCGCATAATATAATTACGCATAACAGCTTACGCATAATTTTTTAAGCATAATTTCTCTAACCATAATAATGATGAAGCATAATATTCTAAAGCATAACTTTTTTATACGCCCTAGCTTTTTTGCCCGAAGAGGATAATTACCCTCTTCGGGCAAAAAAGCTAGGGCGATCCAATTTATTTCGACGATTGGAAAAAAGCCATATCTCCTGAATCAGGTAATAAATAACATATTAATATAATATACCGTATTGAACAATTTTGTGGGTTTTTTTTCGCTGTAGGAAGCATGAAGCAAGCAAGCATACAGCATGCAAGCAAGCATACAGCATGCAAGCAAGCATGCAGCAAACAAGCAAGCATGCAGCATGCAAGCAAGCATGCAGCATGCAGCATTCAAGCGGGCATGCAACAAGCAGCAGGCAGGGTTTCTGTCACGGCTCCGGCGCTGCGGCCCTCCGGCGGCCCCACGCGTGCTAATCGTCGCAGACGGCTTTCGCTCACCACCGCAGCTTCGGCTTGTTGGCCGGCTTCGCCGGCCAGCCTCAGCCGCGCCGCCTCGCCCCTACGCGCCTACGCGATTTTAAATTACACTCTAGGGGTAGGACAAACAAGACTACGTGGAGTCGGTTTTGCAGCAATTCGGTTCTGTCACTAACTTTTGTTGCACAGCATATTAAATTTTTAACCAACAACATTTTGTATGCCTAAATATTATTATGCTAATAGTCATTAGGCCTACTAACGTTATGCGAATCAAATTTATGCCAAAACAAATTAGTCTATAGGATGATTATGCCAACATAAAATGTATGCCTAAAAAAATTATGCCGAAGTATTATTATGCCAAAACAAATTGTGCCAAAATCGTTATGCCGAAGTATATTAGGACAAAGAACATTATGCGAAAAGAAGGGATCCCAGTAAATGTTGATGGTTCTTGTCCATACATATTTTTTTAATTGCACGACGTTGATTGTATTATCTTATCTTGTACTTAATCGAGCTTACAATAAATCTAAGTTAGGTACCTACAAGAAAAACGTGAACAATAAGTCTAAGATTATTCATACACGTCAATCTATGAATCAAGTTGTTATATACCACCAGTTAATGAACAAAGAGGTCAACATAATAAAATACCCGATTGTGGAAGAAATTTTTATGTCGGTTTGTAAACATAACATCACGCCGGTAATCCCCGAAGGGTTAGGCAGTGGTGTACACCCATATAACGCCAGTTATGTTTTTTAACTCATATAATGCAATAGGGGGCGAGCCTATTACCATCAACCGGGCACATATCCAGACTCCGTGGCTGCCAATGAGAAATTCGTAATGGAAAAACCTAATAACACTCTGCCCCACCCGGGAATCGATCCTAGGACCTCATGCTCAGCAATCGCATTTGTGACCACTCGACCAACGAGGTGAACGAGGCAAGTCGGTTTATATTACGCAAATAAATAATCTGATATTATAATAATTAATGGGTAATATTATTATTAAGAATCATCAAAATCGGCCCACGCGTGTTATAGTGTGTGTCGGTAGTGCATATATGTGTAAGTGTGTGCGCGTACGTAGGCGTCGTTCCGGTCGCGTAGTATGTAAGATAGTTTTTAAGACAGACTCTCCTACCATGTTCATTCGTCAACACATGTAAAAGTTCATTATATTTTTATCTTCCGAAAAGTTGTTTCTCTAAGAAAGCTCGCCGATTGCCCAATAACCATAATTGGCGCAGTCGTCGGATAAAGTTGAAGAAAAACCGCGTTTTTCAAAAATCAAAAACAAAGACTTTTCTCAACATTTGCAACCGTGTTCCTACTGTGGTTTTCGGCGAGGAGAAGAACGGAAGTGGCTTCAATCATGAAGTTGTGGACCTGGGCCTTCATCACATCGTAAGTCCAGATTCTTTAGATTGTTGGTGGAATTAATATATTATTATATTTTTTGGAGAACTTCAGAAAAAGTAATATTTATGTTCTGTTTATTTTTATATTGAAACGGAGAGATCTCAATTGTTAATTTTGATTGAATTTTGTTGTTTATACTGTGTGTGTTGTCGTTGTTTATAAAATATCGCAAAGCGAATAATATATTTTGCAAAATGGATTTCGATAAGTTATCTGCTATTAAAACCGCTTTAATGATTATCCCTAAATATGATGGGAACCCGAATCAATTGCACAGATTTATAGAAACATCCGAAACTATATTAACACAATTTTATGACAGAACTACTCCAAATTGTTTTAATAATTCCATTATTTTACACAATATTTTAAACAAATTGGAAGGCAAAGCCGAGGAAATAGTAAATATTAACGGTGTTTCATCATGGGAACTTATCAAAACCGTATTATTAAAAAATTTTGGGGACCAAAGGGATGAAAATTCGCTGAACCGAGATTTAGTTAATATGAAGCAGGAAAACGAATCTGCTCAGGAATATTATAACCGCTGCATGAACATTTTAAACACTATTATTAATTACGTAAACCTCCACGAAACAGTTGAGGCTGTAAAAGATTGCAAAAGGAGCTTTTTTCAAGCTCAAACCCTTAAAACTTTTCTAGCAGGGCTTAAAGAACCTTTTGGCACAACTATAAGAGCCATGCGTCCTGTAGATTTGCCCACAGCTCTTAATTATATTAAAGAGGAAGAAAATATTAGGTATGTACAGAAAAATAACAATTGTTCAATGGTTAATAACAACAAGCCTTTCCAGAATAATAATTCTAGAAATTTGCCTTTTCCAAATTTAAACAAACCCTTACAAACTCATCAAAATTTCAAGTTCAATAACTCGCAACCTTTCAAACCGTTTACACCTTATTTTAACAGGAGTAATAATAATATTGTCGCATCAAAACCTTATCTTAATAGGCCAAACTCTAACAATAATTCCTTTAATAGACCGCAGAACCCATACCGAGCGTTGCAGCAAAACTTCAATAACTCTAATACGCCTGGTAACAATAAACCGAATACCCAATCTAAACCTGTACCCATGAGTGGAATATCCTATAATTCCGCAAATATTCCATTAAGACCATCAGTTCCCAATTATCATAGTACACAGCATTCCGAGGCAGCAATGTGCAATCAGTTCGAGGAATTGCACATGCTCGAGACTAACCCAAACAACTCCCACGTCGAGCACAGTTGCGCTTGCGACGTACCTTGTACTGATAAGGATGATCCGTATGCAACTTATTCCAATGAGAATAATAATGAATACAATGAACACAATAATTATGACGATACACAATATTGGTCTACACAGAACGATCCAAATTTTCAACAGGCTTCGTATGCCAACCCCGAAACTTAACGGAAATAAATATTCATACTAAAAGACAATTGCCCCTTATCGAAATTAATGAGCCGCCCCTTAAGTTATTAATCGATACTGGTGCCAATCAGTCATTTTTGTCTCCGGATGTAATTGAAAAACATTTTCAAAATACACCCTTAATTTATGAACCATTTTCTGTCACAAATTTAAATTGTACCACTGACAATAACTACTCCATAGAAATACCGAGCTTTCCTGAATTCAATGAAAAATGCCCCTCAAAGTTTTATATCTATAAATTTCATAATGTGTTTGATGGTTTAATTGGCTATAGAATGCTGGAAAAATTGAAAGCAAACGTTGACCTCCACAATAAAAAGTTAATTACGCCGAACGCGGAAATACCTATTAAAGTTCTGAATTCCGGAATTAATAATCTTTTTGAAGCTTTAGTTAGGTCAAATTCGACGAAATGTGTAAAGGTACCCGTTAACATTCAGCGTGATAATATATTCATACCCGAGACTTATATAAACAATTGTTATATTCCCGCAACAATAACAAAGTCGGAGTCAGGTTACGCATTCCTTGAGATAGTGAATCCCACTAAGAATGATATCATCGTAAGCTTAGTTGCACCACTTAAGGCGCAGACACTTCAAAATAATTTTGATATATTTAATTTTGAATCGATAAATGAAAATGAACAAGACATTGAGTCTTTGGTTCGCACTGATCATTTAAATTTGGAAGAAAAGTTCAATTTACTAAAATTATGCCGCAGTTACAATGACATATTTTACACCGAAAATAGTCCTTTAACCTTCACTAACCAGATTAAACATCAGATAAATACTAAAGATGACATTCCTATTTTTACACGATCCTACAGGTATCCTCATGTTCACAAACAGGAAGTAGAAAAACAAATAACTGAAATGTTACGTCAAAAAATTATAAGACCTTCAAATAGCCCTTGGTCTTCACCTATTTGGATTGTATCGAAAAAACAAGACGCCTCCGGGAAAACAAAATGGCGATTGGTGATTGATTTTAGGAAGCTTAACGAGAAAACTGTGAGTGATAGGTATCCAATTCCTAATATCAGTGATATTTTAGATAAATTAGGTAAAAGTCAGTATTTCACTGTTTTAGATCTAAAATCAGGGTTTCATCAGATCGAATTACATCCCAAGGACATCCCAAAAACCGCTTTTAGTATTGATGACGGTTATCGTGGTCATTACGAATTTTTACGCATGCCTTTTGGCTTAAAAAACGCTCCATCAACTTTTCAACGGGTTATGGATAATGTTTTGCGTGGGCTCAAAAATGTGACAGTTTATATGGATGACATAATAGTATACAGTTCATCATTACAAGAGCATATCCTTAATTTAGAAGCCGTTTTCCAACGTCTTAGAGAATCTAATTTTAAAATACAGCTTGACAAAACTGAATTTTTAAAAAGGGAAACTCCTTTCCTAGGTCATATTGTAACAGCTGACGGCGTAAAACCGGATCCTAATAAAATTAAAGTCATACAACAATTTCCTATACCACAAACTACCAAAGAAATTAAGTCCTTTCTTGGCTTAGTTGGTTACTATCGGAAGTTCATACCGAATTTTGCCCATCTTGTTAAACCACTAACAACTTGTTTAAAAAAAGGAGCTAAAATTCAACTTACCCCTGAATATGTTAATTGTTTTAAACATTGTCAAAATTTACTTATTAATGATCCTATTCTTCAATATCCCAACTTTGAAAAAGATTTTAATTTGCGTACAGACGCCTCAAACGTTGCCCTGGATGCCATATTATCGCAAGGGCCTATAGGAGCTGATAAACCGATTGCGTATGCATCGCGGACACTAAACGATAGCGAAACAAAATACAGCACCATAGAAAAAGAACTTCTGGCTATTGTATGGGCCACCAAATATTTCCGACCGTATTTATACGGAAGGAAGTTTCACATTATCACGGATCACAAACCTCTACAGTATTTGATGAATATAAAAGAACCCAATAGTCGATTAACGAGGTGGAGATTACGTTTAGAGGAATTTGATTATAACATCATGTATCAAAAAGGAAAAAGTAATACCAATGCCGACGCTCTATCTAGAGTTGAAATACATAATAATGAAATTGAATCTACGTCTTACAGTCATGAAGATGACTTACCGTTATCAATGTATGTGAATCAGTCAAAAAAGGCACCTAACATTCAAATCGATGGCCAGAGTACCATCCATACTGCATTAGAAAACCCTGTCTTAGAAATTCCTATCTCTGATAAAAATGTAAACACCTTTGATAATCAGCTATTTTTAGATTTCGTACATCACTCGCCCATAAATACTAAAGCCGTTAATATCTTTCCCGGAAAGAAAAGAATATTACTCGTAGCTCAAATAAATGAAAATGATTTAGAAAAATGTATTGTTTCATTATTCAAAGAACACATAACACCAAATATTAAATATGGTATATATCTATCAGATGTTAAGTTTATTCCGTTGATTACAAGTACACTGCAAAAAGTATTTCAAAATTCCGCTTATAAATTGTTTTTTTGTAAGTCTAAAACCGAAGATATAACCTGTCCAGATAAACAATACTTAATAATTAAGAACTACCATGAAGGTAAAAGTAATCACCGTGGAATTCAAGAAGTTGAACAAAGAATTAAATTACAATATTATTGGCCTAATATAAAAAATCAAGTCACAGAATTCATAAATAATTGTAACATTTGTCAAACTTGTAAATACGAGAGAAATCCAATTAAACAAAACTTTCAGATAGTTCCTATACCTGAAAAACCTTTTGAGGTATTGCATATTGATACTCTTACCGTAAATCGACAAAAATTCTTAACAATTATCGATGTATTTTCTAAATATGCCCAAGCATATCCTCTAGAGTCAGTAACAGGAATAAATGTGATAAATGCGTTGTCTATTTTTATTTCACACCACGGAGTACCAATTAGCATTACCGCAGATCAAGGAACCGAATTTAAAAATTTACCCGTACAAGAGTTTGCAAGTCTACATAAAATTAAGTTACATTTTATCAGTGTAAACAATCCTCAGTCAAATGGAGCTATTGAAAGATTCCATTCTACTGTATTAGAACACATCCGTGTGTTATCCGTTACTCAATCTACCTTATCCACTAACCAGCTAATGCTATATGCTGTTATAGGATATAATAATAGTATTCACTCAGTAATTACACAAAAACCTATTGATGTCATTAATGGGCATTTAAATAGTCGTGACCCATTTGATATAAATTTAGAAGCTACTTATCTCCAAAACTATGTAGTTAGGCACAAGGAAATTACAAAACAATTATACAATGAAATAAACAAAAAAATACTCTGTAACCGGATTAAAACTATACAGAACGCTAATAAAGATCGGGAAGAACCCATTCCTTACGAAGAAGGAAAGGCGTTATATATAAAAAACCCGCTAGCCGTTAGGCATAAGACAAAACCTCGTTACTTAGGTCGTAGAGTTAAGAAAAATTTAGGTTTAAAGGTCATAGACGATAAGAACATTGTCCACCACAAACGTATCGTGAAGAAGCCTCTGAGATATCAAAATGTCTTGTTGCAGGATCCCGATATTAATCCGGGCTGAACAAATAGTGACTACGAAGTTAGTGGACAATCCTGGGATACTCCCTTTTAAGTTAGGTAGTGCTAAGTTTATTAAAACTGAACATGCGTTCATACATTATTACGAGTTAGATAGGATTAAAGATAGTATTAGAAATATAGAAGGCTATTTAGATACTTTTATGGAGTACATAAAATCAGCCGATCCAATTTACTTTAGCGATACTTCATTAGTTATTAATCAGATCCTTATTAGCATGTTAGAAACAATTTATGATAAGTTCAACACTATGTATAAATACCCGAGAAATAAACGTGGGCTTATCAATGGTTTGGGTTCCATCATAAAAGGTATCACCGGTAATCTCGATCACGAAGACGCATTATTTTATAGTAAAGCCATAAACATTTTGCAAAATAATCAGAATAGTTTGAAAGATAAATATAATGCTGGCATTACCTTGAATAAACAAATTTTGCAAACTTTCAATATGACCTTGTCTACTATTGTATCAAATGAGTTCAAAATACATATTAAACTAAATGAGATCATGTCTACTGTTAATATGACTAATTTTAGGTTAAGTGATTTTATTAAAATTAACAGTTTGTTTAATTTGTTAAAAATCAATTTACAAAATATTCTGAATTGTATTACATCACTAGAAAATGCTTTGAGAAAAATTATCAGTAACTCATCACAGTGTAATCAGTTCACAAAATATTAACTTCATGTTTAATATTCTAAGAAACCAATATGAACCTTCTGAGTTGCTTGTACATGAGAACACTGAGATAAGAGACTATTATGATATTATTGAGTGTGGTTCCTACTATGTAGACAATGTAATTGTATTTGTTCTGAAGTTCCCTATTATGCACTTAGATACTTTCACTTATTATCATCTATTTTCTACTCCAACATTTAACAATACAATATTAATTCCACCTAAACCATATCTGGCAATGAATAGTGATAATTATCACTATATGGATGGACAATGTAAAAGGTTCCAAGAAATATATTATTGCCCAGAAGTCGACCTTATAGCCACTTCGAAGCCAATCGATTGCATTTACCAACTGATATTGAAACAAGAAATATGCAGCAGCTGCAGCTTGGTACAATTTAAAGCCGGAACAGAAATAATTCAAAAGCTGGACGATTTTCATTATATTCTGTCATTTATAAAAGAAACAAGGATCGAGTATAGGTGTGATCAAGAAGAGTACCAATCTTTACTCGGCACCTACTTATTTGAGGTGCCTGAGGGATGCACTGTCTCTACGAAGTTAAACCACATAAAGAATTACAAAAATCTGATAAAAGGTACACCTATAAAGCTTTTGTCATTCCCGGTATTTCAAATCAATATTGAAAACAAAGATAAGCCGTTGTTATTGGAGAATGTCCCACTGGAACAAATCAATCAATTACAGAATTTAATTGAAAAGGAGAATATTCTAAACCTAGATGCCCTGCAAGATAAAAGTTATCACTATTGGACAGTACCTATATATATGGTACTATGTATTATTGGATTGGTTGCTGGAATATTATATTTAATAAAAAGACATAAGAGGAACCAGGAAATGCCAGTAGCCCAAGAAACAGACGGAGGCCGCACTCAGCCCTTTTTCTTGGGAGAAGAAAGGGCTTCGAACTAGTGCGGGGGGTGTTATAGTGTGTGTCGGTAGTGCATATATGTGTAAGTGTGTGCGCGTACGTAGGTGTCGTTCCGGTCGCGTAGTATGTAAGATAGTTTTTAAGACAGACTCTCCTACCATGTTCATTCGTCAACACATGTAAAAGTTCATTATATTTTTATCTTCCGAAAAGTTGTTTCTCTAAGAAAGCTCGCCGATTGCCCAATAACCATAATTCGCGTTTAGTGTCTAGAGCGCCACAACGGAACAACCATATATAGGCCACTTACTCTTCATACACTTTCTCCTGGATTTCCGGGTATTTAGCCATCAGCTGTAGCGTATACCCCAGGGCTACGGCAGAGGTGTCCGTGCCAGCTACAGTCAGGGTCAGCACTTCTTCTCTTAACTCCACATTGGTAAACCCATTCTCACCTCCAGATAAATGGATTAATAAGTCAAGGAAGGACTGGTTCTTGTACGATCCCAAATCTGCAATTGCAAATACAAGTTGGTTATAAACCAATTTTGTGTGGAAGTTCATAATAATTAGTAGAGTCTCTCTTACCAAATTCATGATCAACCTCTGTTCTAGATAGTTTTTCAAGTTTTAAGTCTTCTCTCTTCTTTTCAATAACCTGTACATTAATGAAATCGTTAACATAGGGGTGGTGGTACCTAAAAAAATTTATCTGAAGAAGGCCTTTGTCCAGCAGTCTAGCCTGATGATCAACCTAAATCCTATATTATAACAACCACTGCGGAGATGTGGGTGTTCTATTTTTGGGTACACCTCTGTCTACCCGTTTTTTTCTAAAATTGGAGCTATATAAACGTCTACGTACTGTACGATATAATTACCTTATCAGTAAAGCCATGCATGAGTGCTATGCACTCCTGATGTTGCTTATACTGCGGAAACCACTGGTACAGCCAGTCGGGTTGCAGCCACAGGTGGAAGATCCTCTGACACACCAGGTTGAGGACACGGCACATCGCGTTCAAGAAAGGTTGGTCTGGATTCTCTTGTGAGTTGATTTTTACTCCCATTGTTGTTTCTGTTAATGAACAGGGAGAGGTAAGGACTAGTTTCTAGTAAAGAATACTCAGGAGTATTCTACCTTTTTATTAGATTGGTAGTACTTTTCCAGAAGGTTTTTAAGAAGCCACTCGGGTCGATCTTTAGGTTAAGCCGTGCCGTGCCGTTACGTAGGTTGCCCCGTGGATAGGTGACCACCCATTATATACCGAGTTTACTCCGTGCCTCGGCAAGCACATCAAGCCATTGGTCCCGGCTGTCATTTGAAGATATGTATTACAGGTAGTAGTGGCCCGCGGGAAAGTCTGACAACCAGTCTTACCGAGGGTTATCGTATTACCTAGTGCCAACTAGGTAGTGGAGGTCAGATAGGCAGTCGCTCCATGTAAAATACGGGTACTCAGCTGCATCCTGTTAAGGGCGCGTTTGCAAATCAGGCAAAATTATGGTGTTTTTTGTTACATTTTATGGCATAACTAAACAAAATTCAATATAACAAATAACTACCTCGTATAGACTGGTTCTTCATCTTCAAATGGTAGTGACTTTATTACTGAAAATTTTAGTTTTTTATTATGTAAAATCGATCTTTCGTTGCCATTTTCCACAAAATTAACGATACCGGGTTGAGTTTAGGTACATTTTTAGTGCTGTTATTAACATATTTTACTATTTCTAAAAATACTGTATGTAGGCAAACATATTCAACTCTTAATAATAGTGTTTTTATTTATCTAAATGCTATAAATAGTCGCAGAAAAAATGAAAACGGAAACTTAGTTTTTCACATTTTTTGCTGTTCCGGATGAATCTTAATGGATTGCAATAAGGTCTCAACATAACTAACAAAGCGAGCCAAAACTCGACACACCTAGCTCTACTCGTCTATTAGTTCCAGTAGCAGTCTTCGAAGTACACCTGCAGGTCTCTCCATCAAGTCCGGAGGTAAGATCTCAACATAACTAACAAAACGAGCCCAAACTCGGCACACCTAGATCTACTCGTCTATTAGTTCCAGTAGCAGTCTTCGAAGTACACCTGCAGGTCTCTCCATCAAGTCCGGAGGTAAGATCTCAACATAACTAACAAAACGAGCCCAAACTCGGCACACCTAGCTCTACTCGTCTATTAGTTCCAGTAGCAGTCTTCGAAGTACATTTCAGGTCACTCCATCAAGTCCGGAGGTAAGGTCTCAACATAACTAACAAAAAGAGCCCAAACTCGGCACACCTAGCTCTACTCGTATAATAGTTCAAGTAGCAGTCTTCGAAGTACACTTTGGCAAGTACTTGCTTACCAATCAATCACTGTCCAATGAAATTAGGTAAAAGGTATCTACTTTTGTGACCATTTCACGTTACAAACTTTTTAAAAACAAATCAAAGTAAACTTAAAAAAAAAACTTTTATAAAAATAAGCTCAATTATCAAGTCGTGCGAGTTTACTCATAATTTCGCCGCTTCGCGCATTTCGCTGTGTGTGTGAGCCGTGCACATGTAGTAGTAAGACTCAATACCTAAAATTGCTGGAAACCGACCCCAACGTAGTTGGGAAAATGATGAGTAGTTTTCCTAAGCAATAAAAGTATGTCATGTACATTGTTACTATTTTCAGTGTTCATTTGTTACTATTTTTGAACATGAAAGGAGATGGTGGCATTTTTAACCCAGTAATCGATACAAACAAGCTATAACCAATAGTTTTCTTGTAATGGCATTTTTTATCAATCGCAATATTCCTTAGTTTCGAGTTAATTCAATCACGCAGTAAGATTTTTCATTACAAACTTCAACCCTTAACTTCTTTTTACAACCCTTTGAGGGGTTCTTTTGAAAAACCTATTATTATTTCCTTGGATTAGAATTCTTGCGAAGTTTTTAGGTTTTTCACACAAACTGCGTAGATTTGGGGGTTGTAACATAGACAAAACACAAAATCAATTGGTATCTAGTCTGTTCGTATCGATTACTGGGTTTTCGGTCCATACAAAGTGGACCTTCTCCTTTTCTATGATAAAACCTGAACAAATAAGCGACCAACGAACGCAACGACCGCTTATAACATGGCCTTTCTAGTTTTACAAAAGTATGAATGATCCTGAAAACATCATCTAATGCTTTAGCCGCGTGTGGTAAATAAGGATGTTGCCACAGAATTATCACTCGATTCCTTCTAAACAAAATTAGGCACAGAGCTCGTGTGTAGGCACTTTCTCCTATCAGAAAAACATTATAGTCTTTACAACAAACTATAAATAGATTAACAGATAATTTAATTCACAAATTTCGCATAAACGAAGTTAAAATTGCCTAAACAATGGCCATGTTTGCGTGTAGAAATAATTATCATGACAAATGGATCTAGACTAAGCCGTAGTATGATAAACTACGGTAATTGAAACTATCATCAATCTTAATCACGTAGGCACGAAGTTCAACGATTTATTTGCTAAAATTAGCAAATAACGAACGATATATTTGCCTTCGGTTTTGACCTTTAGGGTTAAAAATAGATAAATGTTAGTTTTATATAAGCAGAATCTGAAATACGACCACACTAAACGTTTAGCAATCCTTTTAGCAATTTGGCAAAAAAAATTACATTTTAAAGCAGAGATGGTATGACAAAAAAAGAGGTGTCTGATGAGATGACGAGTAATAGAGAAGTATGGAAGAAGAAGATATGCTGCGCCGACCCCAAATAAATTGGAATTAGGGCAGGAGAATGATGAATGATTATGACGAGACACCTATTTAAATAGATCCAGACCTTGTCAATGGAAAACTAGTGTCATTTAATTTCGATTTAAATTTTACTATAGAGAAGTGTAATAAGTACGGTTAATGTATCAACTCTAGCTATACAATTTAACACCGAATTCACTTTTGATATTATCCTGGGAATTAAACTTTCAAGTTGATAAAGCTCTTACTGCTTCTGAATGCATGACTTTGTAAAAGTTAACGGTCAGTGCAATCGTTAAAATTATTTCGTGCTTTAAGGAATTTTACTAACCACACACAGAATCCAGGGTGTAAGTGCTAAGAAACGGCCAGATGCTGAACTTTCCTTTGCCGGCAGACTTCGCCAGTTGGTTCACCAGTTTTTGGCTCTGTTCAGCGAAGACGTGGACAAAGTTCTCGACTATCCTAGGACTGAAGGCGGGCACTAGGATCTTCCGTCGACGTCGCCAGATTGCAACTGTTTAAGAAAGAAGATATTATTACACTGTCTTCTTTCTTCTTTTTCGTGTGGTTAATGCCTAACCTGGTTTCAGAGTTTTTATGTCGCCCATAGGTCGGGACTTGGCTTTACATGTCGTCGAGAAATTTCTCACTGTAACCAACGATACGTGTCAGGTACTTTGTTTAATTTATTTTATCACCCTGCTCTCAAAATACGGTAAAAGAAAGCATCGTGATCCTTCACCATCATGTCCATGACACATGGGATCTACTGATCTGGAATTAGCCCACTGGATGGATTACTGCCCGTTCCCTTTAAGAAAGGGGCCTATGTCCCACGGCTGCTTATGCTTATTCATCATTTCAGACGAAAGACGTCCTCTGCTGGTTATAGGCCTTCCCCAAGTGTCGTCACATTGACCGGTCCCGTGCGTCTCGCATTCAGCGGATCCCCCCAACCTTCACCAGGTCATCGGTTCACCTAGTGGGAGGCCTTCCAACGCAACTTCTTCCTGTTGGCGGTCGCCACACCTTTATGCTAATTAACAAAATAATTTTACATCTAAAAGAATTAGATCATTTGTCAAGGGTATACAGCAAAGCATATAAACACATACAGTGTTGCAAGCACCATGATCACGGATAAACTGAAGTTCGAATATAGTTCATTGAAGCAAATACATACATACATAGACTGATAAACACATTACCCTCCTTTGCGTCGCGCAGTCGGGTAATAATAGTAAACATGGTAAATATCCCGTTTTTAGTGTCGATGATTATGCAAAATCAGCCTAAAAAATTATCATGGCTGAGACGAAGGTCACTCCTCTTTGGGAAAGATAGTGGGCCGAGAGAATACACCAAGAGGGCTCAGAGCGGGTCTGCCAGGGCTGCGGGACTGTTCGAAAGAGATACCGCGGCCCTGGAACACAAACGGCAAAAGAAGGAACATGGGTGGGTTTTAGTCAGTAAAAGTCTGACACTCCCTTCCGCTCCGTCCAGAGCGGGAGGGGTCACTTGATGATTTCCCATCCCAAAAAAAAGGGCTCAGAGCGGGTTCGTAAATAAAAGTCATGTCTTTGAAGATACGTCAACCTTACATCTCACACTTACGCGTCCACATGTCTAATCAAGTGAGGTATTGCATTAGTGGTATAGAGATGTAGGAAGGGAGAATGAACATAATGCCTACACCTATGTTACTTGCAAACATATTGCCAAGCCAGTTAGAAAAGCAATACGTGCCTAACAACATCATCATCGAGTCGAAAGCTCAGACCGCAGCTAAGAAGCTGGGCATCCTGAATAAGGTGAGGCGATACTTCACATCTGGACAGCTTTTAAGTTTATATAAAGCACAGGTCCGTTCCTGTATGGAGTATTGCAGTCACTTGTGGGATGGTGCAGCAAAATACCAGCTCGCTGCACTTGATGCTGCATTGGAACGCAGAGCTAAAAGACTCATAGGCGACGAGACTTTGATAGCTTCGCTTCACAGCCTAGCTCATAGGCGTAATGTCGCCTGCTTGTCGGTCTTCTACAGACTGTACTTCGGAGAGTGTGCACAGGAGCTCCACGATTTGATTCCACCATCACCCTTTTACCACCGGACTAGCAGACGTACTGCCGCGTACCATCCACACTTGGTTGATATCCCGACTAGTCGTACTCGGCGCTTCTCCTCCACGTTTATCATGCGCACAGCCAAGGTGTGGAACTCTCTGCTGGCTTCTGTGTTCCCTCCCACATATAACCCGTCTGCCTTCAGAGCAAGAGTGAACAGGCATCTTCTGGGCATGCTCGTTTCATCATAGACCTCATCCATCGCTTTCCACCAGGCGTGATCGAGGTCAAGAGCAGGACCATTTTGTTTAAAAAAAAAAAAAAAAAAAAAACAAACTTTTGCCCGTATACTTCATACCCATTAAACATTTTGAAGGATAAGGTCAATGATAGGCTGATAACTTGCACAGCATAGTGTTGCAACACAATTTATGATTCATCGTGCCGATTCTATTTCAGGTGGGTTCGTGTTTATCTGACATAACTTGCTTTTTTGAATGAAAAAATTTAGTGAATAGAGATATTTTAATTTTTGAATTTTCCCACGAGTACCATCATCTGCTTAGCCTTTTCCATTGTTCGAGTACCATTGAGTGTTAATTAATGTTGAGCTGTTCCAAAGATAACCAGGATAATTGGTTGAATAAAATGAACACGAAGCCGTCAGCCAAGCATTGTGTACTCCTACATCAGCCTAAGCAACTTTGCGCAAAAATTATTGCTAGGAAACGACTTTTTTTTACTGTTTTAATAATCACGTTTTACGGTAGAAGTCAATGTAACGCACTCGACACATTGTGCCGATGGATGCATTGAACAGTAAGGAGGCAATGTAGGTATTTAAAGTAAAGTTACTACATTAGACACACTTGTGATAAAGTTGGAACTTTGACCCCCAATATCTCCGTAACTAGAAGATTTCCAGGAATCCCAGGCATGGTCTAGAACAAAAAAAAATCCCAATGACGGGGTGAACAAGTGACATCGGCTTCGTTAAGAGTACTTTTACACCCATTATAATTAGATAGTTAGTCTTCTTCTTCTTAGCGTGTCCGTAAATTGTATCAGCCCAGAACTGAGCTACTAGTTTGGCGCTTTCAGTAGCGTCCATCAGTTCCTGTAGCGAACAAACAACAGGACACGCAGGACACGATATTAAGTGCCCCATCGATTGTAGAACATAGTTAGTATTAAGCTAGTATGTAGCAAAGTTCTAGATTATCAAGCTAAAGAAAAGAAGCTTTGCCACAGTGCCCACAGTTGTGTCACCAACATCTGCGATTTTTCCAGATAATCGTCATGAGTTCATGACACATCACACGTTTACAACACAACCCGATTTACCTTGTTGTTGGCATTTTTTATGTCCTGCTTGGCTCAGTTACGAAATATTCTGTTGTTACTGCATGCGTGTCACTGCTAATATTATTTACCTTACCCAATAAGGGTGTCCCTCATGATCGAACCTAAACAATGTCTTGAATTGTATAATATCGTGTATTCTGTTCTAGACTTTAACAGAGACTGTGACATCTGAGTTTGTTATCAATGTTTCTTTGCAAATACTCAGATAGGAAACACCGATCGTCATCTTGTTCAAACAAAACGAATTTTGAAGTTTAAAAGTGATTGTACAAACTTACAGATATAATAGCACCAAGGGGATAATGCAGTGTCTTACGTCACAGGTGCTATTTTGAATTCCGCAGCGAGGGATTCTAAGGCACCCGAGTGGAGCGAGGGAGCTGCAAGTTTACTCCCGTGCAAAGCGAGGGAGTTAAGACTAGAATCCTGAGAGCTGCGAGGGATTTAAACCCGCCCAAAACGAAGACAGTTTTGTCCCCGAGGAGCGTACTCTACTTTTCACACCTACTGCGAGGAAATAAAAACCAATTAGATTTTTGTTTTGATCTCGGCAAAGAGATATGCGTCTTTACGAAGTTAAAACTTGTTTTAGTATTTAAATTGTGTTTATAAATAGAATATCATAGATAAACCAGATTATTTAAAACAAATATTTACTTTTATGAACAAATAAACATTTGTTGTGTTCAAAATTCAAAAATATTTGAATTTTCTATTTTTCATATTAGGCTGTTTAGCGGCATCATACCTTTGCTTCTTCTTCAACCTTGCGAAAGCAAAGCGCGGAAAAAAATCAAATTAAATCATAGTTTCCCAATCATTCCTGACAAAAATACTTTCCGTTCTAATATTTTATTTGTTAGAAAGTGTATAAAAAACGCCGTTTGATACGCGTGGGGATTTGTTACTGCAGTTCTCGGCACCGTAACAATTCTGCCTCGAAGGCAATAACAAAGTTTCCCCACTTATATCAAAATGTACTATATCGTTTTAATTCCGCACGTTTTGTTTTTTCGCGCAAAAGAAAAAAGAGTTTTCATACTAATTTTTAATTCAAATCACTTATAGAACAGCGGGCAGTTAGTAATGAAATTCAGTACAATATCACTGCCTGTGCCTGGCTAGACCCTAGGACATTAATGACTTGCTATAAGTTAAGTTTGCTTGACATATAATTTGACATTTACGAGTAGGTGAGGTGATGTGAAATTATAATTCTCTGCAAAGGCGACGTTTTGTCTTTCTGCTGATATCTGTCTCATCGTCATCACTATTCGCCTAGAGTTCCCAAGATTTCACTTCTCTCAAAGTCTTGCTATTTGGGACCAGTTTTTATTGAAGGAAAAATACAATGTACTCACCTGGAGCAAATATTCCACCATTTCCTATAATTTTTCTGATGAACCTGTGGAGGTCGTCTTTTTCCAAGCACGTCTTCAAAACCATCTCGAGATCGGCGGGGTCCACTACGACTGCACAAAGATGACATTTTAATTAGTTATGTAGCGTGTCTACTTATCCTCTGATTTGTAGATATCTTTCAAGCACATAAGGAAGATAGACAAAGTGGGATTTTTAGGTCCATAGAAAAGGGAAAGTTTTATTTTTATAAAATCTGCATTTTGCAAAAGGTAACGCCAGAGAAATAAATTGTTAAGCTAATTGACACCCGACGTGTCATAGCCATTTAAAATAACTCTCAGAGAATAGCAGTTCTGATTGGTACACACGGCAGCTCCTCAAGCTATCCGATTCCAGTATAACATGGCCTCGCTTTGTATGAGCCTTCCGTACAATGAGAGGTCAGCTTAATTTGGTCAGCATAGGTTGATTAGCCGTCGTGCGTACATTTAAGTTAATTAAAAATAAAAATATGTACAGTATCAGAGGGGAAAAGATTGACAGGGCGTCGAAAAATTCGTAGTCAATTTGCTTAATAATTAACTTCCCTGACTAACAAGTAGAAAAATGTATACTTACGAAAGAAAAGTATATGTCCCATCCAAAGTCTTATAATCCCTTCATTTTTCATGCTCTCATAGCTAAGTTTTTGCAGTTGTTTCATGATAACTGAAAGCCGTTATATCTAAGATTAGGTCGTGTCTTATTATAACCGATCGACACGTTCATTTTGTTCCAACGAACGCGTAGTCGGTTATTAGGACACGGGGTTAACACATAAACCTGTCATCACGCCAATATAGGCAAAGATGCTTATTTAACCCTCATTTCGCCCGTTATGTTTATGTCCCGTGTAATAATGACAAATTCCTAACCGGAAAACCCCATAACATTTTGGTTCCTGACTTGGGAATTAAACCTTAAACCCCATGGTCAGTAAGTACTTGCAACCTCAAGATCAATGGAGCAGTCGTAACAGAGAACGGGACATACTTGTTGGTTTCATAGTCGCCAGCGCGAACTGCTGATTGCTGGGTTCCTCATACAGGTGGTTCCCGCAATACTAACGTAATCAAAATGAAAAGTCTTTTTTTATCTAATCAAAAATCGTCCAAATTACCAAGAGATGGTCCCCAAAACGCTCGCCCTGGTGACAATAGACTCTCTCCCTATTAGATGGAAAAGTGGGTGTTTTATAACAACACCCAGAGGTGTTGTCATAAACCGAACCTGACCTAACCTAACCTTTTTTTTTTGTTCCCTGGGTAGAAAATCCACACGAATGTCCTCCGTCCTGGGGCGGGCGAAGGGGTCTGTCGGACTCTAACCGACTAAAAACCACCCCGGTGTTCCTTTCCCACACTTGCACCGGGGATCATGGGAACTAGTGCGCCGTCCACGATCCCCGGTTAGTGCCCGCCCGCGTCTACGGGCCTCCGCAAGTCTGCGGGGGGAGTGAGGTGTACTGGTCCGCCGTTCCTCTGGACGCGTTTAGGGGGGCTGGAAGAGGGCGTTGTCCGCCCTCCGCCGACGCCCGGTACGTCTGCTGCGGATCGGGAGAGTGGTCTCGACCTCCCTTAACCTCTCCGCAGCCTCCTTCTGTGAGATGACCGTTTCACAGAAGGAGAAACCTGACCTAACCTAACCCTTCGGGGATTACAGACGTGGTGTTATGTTAAACATTTTGAATCTCCGTTGAAATTGACCGAGTGACCGAAATTCGGTCGGGATTCATATACTTAGGTAAAATATATTAATAACATTATTTTAAATTATTATTTTCATTGGATAAAATGTACTTGCATACTTGATTACAATCTTAACATAGCGGACAAGACGAAACCCTTTGTCATCACGTCACATCTAAACCTAGGCACTAATTGATACTTACCCTCAGTATTCCCGACCAGCGTATGCCCAACTCCAATCAAAGGCAGCTCTTCTTCCGGCGGAGGTAAAACCGAGGCCAGCTTATTCATGTGCCTCCGTCTATACCAAAACCTGACCGACCACAACACCATAACCAGAAGCAATAACCACAGAAACATTTTGTCACTTAATAAATATTAAACTTGTTTATAATAAAAGTACGTGTAGAAAAACAATAAGTTAGCAAAGGAACATAGCGTGCGCGCGCGCCTCCTCGCGTGTCAGCCTGCAGAAAATGTGCAACGATTTATATGGACATTTTCCTCAGGTCGGCCGTCGCTGCCCGCACTAATTCTACTCTTGTTAACCGCGGGGTCGATAACTTCAGACACGAGGAAGCGACAATTGAAGGGTACAGGGACAAAACAAGAAATGTCACAAAAACAAAATGTTGTGTAATTAGCATTTTAATATTTAAAAGTTGATCAACTTTTAAATATTAAAATGCTAATTACACAACTTTTTGTTTTTGTTTTATAAAAGTTGATCAACTTTTAAATATTAAAATACTAATTACACAACTTTTTGTTGTGTCCTTCGGCCTCATTCGGGGTCATTTAAACATTATTCGAGTCAAGCATCTTCCGTTTCCGTGTCACATCTATACAGGTATATGCAACTATCGCCTTTTTGACAACATGATGATGACGTATTTCCGCCTTCGTTCACCAGGTGGCTGCAGCGCGCCAAAACGTTCATTGGCGTCCTGTTTTTCGGACAGTTCACATCTTTAAAAGTTAACGTTGTTAGCGTTCGATATTTGAGAAATTATTTTATAATATCGACAGTTACTTTATGTTTGGTAACGCTGTAAGCGTTCGGTATATGCATAGTTAAGAACAAAATAGTGATCAATTTCGTTTTTCTTAAAAAATGGCGGATAGAATACAGACGCGTAGTCGTAAAGATTCCGTTTCGTCATCGGGTTCGTCGAGTTCCTCAAGTTCCTCTGAGTCATCACCGTCGGCTTCAGAGGTTGAACAGGTTGATAAATCCCGTAAGAGGAAGAAGGTGAGTAAGAAGAAGAGAAGTAAGCGTCTTCGAAGGCAAAGCAAGGTAATCAAAAAGCTTGCAAAACAGGTCAGTGATTTGAAAAAATTATATTGCTACCCTCATAATATTATGTTTTCTGAAAATGGAAATTATGATTGGGATAACCCGGTATATTATGGTGATAAGTTCGACATGACCCAGGAGCAACCAGATACGGAAAGGTTGTCAGAACCAGTAGCAGATCCTGCACCGGTTCACTCGTTTTATTTTGATTTGGCAACGCAATTAAAGGAGCCAGCTGTCACTGCGACCCCTTCTAATCAGTTAGAACTGTTAAATTCCATTCAATATTTTAAAAATGACCACTGGAATAATGTTAGATTTATGTGGAAACACAAAAATTATATAATGCTCGTCCAGGATATATTGACCATGAAGTTAATGATGAAATCAAGTCTTTAGAAAAAGTTAGTCATCTACCCTCTTCGGATAAATTTCTTGGCTCTGTAGCTCGGGCATTGATAATGCAAAGCGAGGCTATGCAACAGGGTTTCCGAAACATAGTGGACTGGGCAAAGGATACTAGTAGTATTGATCCAGAGCAGTTAACGTTAAAATTAAAAGAGGTTTTTTCTGCTGATTATCAAAAAGTTTCACGAGATTGTTTACAACTAGTTTGTGGTCGTAGGGCAGATATAATTGAACAAAGACGTGAAGTGTTCATTAAGCAATTAAGGGATAAATCATTTAAGCCATGTTTAAAGAAAATACCGCCATGTAGTGAATTTTTGTTTGATAAATTACCTTTTAGTGAATTTATTAAGAATAATGGTGGTGTTAACAAAATGTTTTACCCGAATAAAAATATGTTTTCTGGGCATGAAAAGAAAACCCCTAGACTCCAGGCGGCGTACCCTGGACCTAGTGGATATCAATCGTCCAGTCGCACTCCTGCACTGACGATGAACCAAAGATTTCTTCCTCCTCAGAGTGTAGAAACTTTTTATAATTATCGGGCAATGCACCCGTTTAATAATAATAGATTTTTTCGTCCTAATTCAAGGGGACAGCACGCTGGCCAACGCTTTCACCAGCCCTATAGTTTTCGGAGAAATGAACCGCAAAACAATGTACCACGGGGTAAAGGCTCGGGTAAATTCAATAAAAATTTCTGACTCGGATCAGGAATTTTCGGGGGGTTGTCTACAAAATTATGTTACGGAGTGGAAGAGATTGGGGGCACCAGAACCATTAATAAAAATAGTGAAGGGTTATTGTATTCCATTTCAAAAGAAACCGCCTCTGGTCCCGCCAAGGCAGGTGACACGTTGCAATCTCACTCTACCATCTCCAGAGATGGACACGGTCATTCAAAATTTGTTGAAACAAGGAATTTTAGAGTATGCCCCCCTCACTCCGAGTTTCGTATCAAATTTCTTTCTGATTCTCAAAAGCGACGGAACCTACCGTCCCATTTTCAATTTAAAAAGTTTAAACAATTATTTGATTATAAGCAAGTTTCGTTTGATTTCGGTAAATCGGGTCCCCGACTTTATTCAGGACAGGGATTGGATGGTCAAAATAGACCTCAGGCAGGCGTACAACCACGTATATGTTGCACCAGTACATCGGTGTTTTCTCCGCCTATTGTATCGAAATCGGTTACTGCAAATGACTTGTTTGCCATTTGGCCTAGCGACAGCGCCCAAAGTGTTTGCATCACTGACCAACTGGACAGCCGAGATTTTCAGGAATCTAGGCATACGAGTAGTGGTTTTTCTCGACGATTATCTCTTAGTAGCACAAGACAGAACGACACTTATAAAACACGTGGACATTGTTCTTCGAACTCTCAGCCAGTTGGGTTGGCAGGTAAACAGGGAGAAGTCGACTCTGGTCCCTCAGAAAATAATAGAGTATCTGGGTTTGATGTGGGATCCGTGGCAAAATCAAAAAAATTACCAGAAACCAAAATTCAGAGCATGCAAATAGTTTTGTCGAAGTTGCTCCGACGGCGGAAGGCGTCTCTTCGAGAAATACTGAGTATCATAGGGGTTCTGAATTTTGCTCGTCTGGTAGTTCCAATGGGTCGTTTGAATTTTCGCCACCTACTGGCTTATTGCAACCTGGTCCTGAAGATGCCATATCAGTCGACTTACCTCTTGCCTGCGGAAGTGCTGGAAGAATTGAATTGGTGGAAAGTTCACTGTCTAGAAAAATCCAGGCTTCATCCACCACCAGTGAAAAACTTTTTGACCACGGATGCAGCCGATTCAGGTTGGGGGGCGGAGTTCAATGGTCTTCATTTATCGGGCAAGTGGACAAACGAAGAAGAGCGGCTTCATTCGAATCACAAAGAAATGCTAACTATTCTAAAATGTTTGTTAGGGTTCGCTCCGTCTCTGAGTCATACATCTCTTTTACTGCAGTGCGACAACAAGGCGGTGGTGGCGTTCTTGAGGAAGGAAGGGGGAAACAAGTCGAAGATCCTGATGGAGTTAATATATCAGATATTTCATTTACTTCAAAAGTACGACATTCATGTAATCCCCCATCACATACCAGGCAGGTACAACAATGTCGCAGACGGTCTATCGCGTCATTCGACGTTACAGGAATGGCATCTGCTCCCCGAATTCACCAGTGTTGTCTTTGCAAAGTGGGGTGTTCCCCAGACACATCTTTTTGCTTCCAGCACAGCTCACGTTGTGCCCTGCTATGTCACTCTAGATCAACGAGACCAGCGAGCATGGAGACACAACGCGTTCGCATTCAAATGGGATTTTCGTCTGGCTTGGGTCTTTCCTCCTCCGAGTTTGTTACCCCGGGTCCTGATGCATCTCAATCAGGCTCGAGGTGTATTCCTGATAGTTGCACCGAGGTGGTCCCGAGCATTCTGGAGAGCAGATTTGAAGACCAGAGCGACCGCGCCTCCGTTCACAATTCACCGATTATCGAAGGTGCTAGTGGACACGAGGACCGGGCAGCCACCACCTCGAGTGAAGGAGCTGGTCTTAGAAGTATGGAAATGTGGGGGTGGTCTGAATCTTTAGGTGACTGGTCTGCAGAACAAAAGTGTCTGCTCAAACAAAGTTGGAGGTCATCAACTTTGAAGACCTATAGGCCAGCATGGCAGAGATGGTTAAATTGGTGTTCCAAGTTTGGTGTAAATTTTTCAGACCCGTCAGGTAGTGAATTGGCTCGATATTTAGCCGATTTACACATAAAAGAAAAATTATCGTATCGTACAATTTTACTTCATAAATCGGTGGTGTCTACTTTATGCAATACAAAGGTCGAGGCCCGTTTAAGTTCAAACATTTTAGTTAAGCAAATGATTAAAGTTATAGCGTTGCAGCAACCTAAGAAGTGTCCACCCACTGTCTGGGATCCTCAGTCTCTGGTAGGTTGGTTGGGCAGTAGACCTCTTCAAAATCAAAGCCTATTCGACATTTCAAGAGTTAGTGCAGTCCTTTTGTTGTTATGTTCAGGGCGTAGGATACACGACTTAACATTGCTAAGTGTATCTCCGGACAGATGTATAGTGGGTGAGAATAGCATAATGTTTTGGCCGCATTTTGGGTCAAAAACCGATTCCGAAACTCACGTATAATCTGGTTGGAGATTATTAGGTAATGTTGAAAATGAGGCGCTTAACCCGGTGGTTTGGCTTAAAAAGCTCATTGAATAGAAATTGGAAAACCGCGTCGTTTGCTTTGTTCTAGTGATAGATTATTTATTACAGTTTGTGGAAAAGCTAGGCCAGCTACTAAAACTATATTAGCTGGTTAGGTTAAGTCGATTTTGAAGGAGGCAGGAATTCAGGCTGCTCCGGGTAGTTTTCGTTCTGCGGTTGCTTCCCGAAGTTGGTTGGATAACGAACCTCTTGATGAGATAATGGCACGAGCTAATTTGAGATCCGGTAATACTTTCAAAAAACATTACAGGAGGGAAGTGGTTCCAGCTCAGGGAAGCTCCTTGATTCATCTTTTTCAGCCAATTAATTAACTATCTCCGATTCAATACAATAAGTTATTTTTATATATATTAAATGAATGATGTTACATGATTTGGTAAGTTTTTGGAAAAGATGATTTATTGTAGGTACTAGCTGTTGCCCGCGACTTCGTTCGCGTGGAAATTTTGTATGTATGTAAGAGACGGCCTCGTTGGTCGAGTGGTCGCAAGTACGACTATTAAGCATGTGGTCCTGTGTTAAAAAAATGTTTATTTTAATTACATACATAAAGCTATATCGCACATGATTTAGAAATCACCTTTTGAGCAAGGCGATGCTTGTGTGACTCCGCTCTTCCACTTAACATTAAACAATGTATGCAATTGAAAAAATAACTATAAATAATAGTGTTATTGGGTTATTCCATCAGGAATTTTGCAATAGCAGCCACGGAATCAGGATTTGGACCCAGTTGGTGGAAATAGGCTCGGCCCCTATCACATGGGAGTTCAACATAACTGGCGAAATGTGAGTGTACGATTAGGTACACTTCTGCCTAAATCTTTGGGGATTACATGGCGTGATGTGTGAGAACTGACTGGCTGATCAAAATGTGATAATGTGGGTGATGACTACCAAAAGAAGTCCCAAACAAAATTAAAAACCGTTTATTTTAGCGCCATACAACTTTATTTTCAAAGTGAACCATCACACGCCTTGTTGGGCACTATTTATTCTAGTACCGTTTTGTATACAACATTAAATGACTTATTATTTTTCGCAAGCACGTGCAAATTTTGGGCCCTGAACAACCAACACATAATTGACCGTCTGAAAAGCATGGAGTGCACAATTGAATGCCGGTCACTTTTTCACGGTTTTTTGGTTTGGCCCTGGGATCTGTTGATCGGTTGCATCAAGGTTTCGCATCACCAGAACTGGAACAACTTTAAGCTCCAGCTGATGGGACGCCTCGCCTTTTAACTCCACGGAGTTGAGAAATTCAACGGGGTAGGCAGTACTATCGTCATTAGCCATCACAGTGTCTAGTGTGTTAGTGTTCTGTCGTCATAAGACGGTCGGACGGCGAGCTAACCCATTACTCACCGTCCACAGGGTCTAAAGCGGCCAAACGACGCCACCCATCAGCGCCTGGTTACCGCGGATGTCCTGCAAGCTGCGGTTCAACGCCTCTAATGCATGCTTCTGCGACATTGTGCACTCGTCCTATAGGCTTAACTTCCACTGCTGCAAAAAGACTCCCCCGTTTTTGGTGATGTTGCATGTTGGAGTATCTTCGCTTGCAAGATTCAGCGGCAATTTGAAAATTGAATGTGCAGTCCGGCCACCCTTAAGCAAAGTTGCATCAATTCCCGGCGAAGTCACAACCACAGTTATGTGACGGCACGGTTTGCGCAGTGGCTGAGCAATTGACTGTGGCGCTGCACACACACAACGTCGTGGATTTTATCAAATTTTAATTTTGTTTTAATTTCGTAATGGGTTGTACGTAGTACTTATTACTTCCATGCAAAGAGTAAACACAAAAGGAAAAATAAAACCAAATTCATTATCAGCCATTCCGACTACACTTCGACTAAAACCTATTTACATAAATAATTAAAATTATCATAGAAATCGCGTGTTGAGATTACTAACTAAATTTTAAACATTAATATCTTTTGCGTCTGTTGATCGATTTTGATGAAATAAACACTAAATGTTACTCGGAACAATGCTTCTTATGTTTCAATATTTCGATTTTAAATATAATGAGGGATTTTTACGTGATGCGCGCACAAACATACAGACAAACCGACAAACCGACAAACAGACAAACCGACAAACAGACAAAAATTCAAAAAATGGTAGAAATGGGTTCTGTTAGTGCTCCTTTAACACCCCTACTACTTTTTTTCTAAATATTTTCAATGTACAGAAAAGCCAAGTCTACAGATTTATTATATGTATAGATTAATGTTCAGTTTATTTTGTGATAGTTGTTAGTCATTCGTGTCAGTTTTTTTTTTTTTTTTTGTTAAAAACGTTATGTTATTGCAATTTAATTAGTAAATATAATAATTTTTAAACTCATTGGTCTTATTATTTCCTTGATCTAATTTATCTAATTTCTTTTATAACACATTGGCGTCCCGTTCACCAGGCGATAACAAACAAAGCCTCAAATAATGTTTATATGACCCCGAATGAGGCCGAAGGACACAATAGTAGCGTTTTACCTTCAAATAAAACGCTTGTTGTGTCCGGAGACTCATTCGGGGTCATAATTTTAAAGTCTGCCTGGTTTAATTGGTTCTCAAGTTTTTGGGTTTTTTGAGGCCACAATGAACGTTTTGGCGCGCTGCAGCCACCTGGTGAACGAAGGCGGAAATACGTCATCATCGTGTTGTCAAAAAGGCGATAGTTGCATATACCTGTATAAGTAGATGTGACACGGAAACGGAAGATGCTTGACTCAAATAATGTTTATATGACCCCGAATGAGTCTCCGGACACAACAAGCGTTTTATTTGAAGGTAAAACGCTACTATTTTTGTGACATTTCTGGTTTTGCCCCTGTACCCTTCAATTATTATGATATTTAAGAGTTATAGTTGTTAGCAACTATAGTTAGTTATCGTAGTTGTCTAACTACAAATGCAATGGAGTGGGAAATACCTAATAATAATTTATTTAATCGGGTGTCGTATATCACCCAGTCAGTCAGTTAGTTTACCATTTAATATAAATAGATGACTCTGAATTCTCTGTATTTCTTCTATATTTTTATTTTCTGGGCCGCAAGCTTTTGTGCCGACGTCATCACACATTAACTTGCATCCCCTTTTTTACCCCCTTTAGAGTAAAATTTTTACAAACTTTGAATGTCGTATTTATTTATTTCTAACAAAAGCCAAAAAAATCAGATTCAAGTTTTTAGCTTTAAAAATGTCGTAATATCCCTACAAAATTTCATTCCCTGTATCAACCCCTTATAGCCCTTTTTTTTTAAGTCAGTCTACATAAAATAATTATAATATATACGAAACCTCGAATTTTATATGTATAGATAAGCCTATTACCATGAAATGTATGGTTAACAATTTAAAATAAACGCATAAAAATATTTTTATGGAATATTGCAACTAAAAATAAAAAAATAAAAAACCTTTTTTGCAAAAAATAAAATCGTCTTTTGACATTTTTTGTGTTTTTGGAGTCGGTTTAATTTTTTGCAAAAAAGTTTTTTTTTTGTTAATATTGTGTCGACAGTGGTCAATAACAACTCAGATACTAGAACTATCTCAAGTAAAAAAAGGATTATAAAACCCTGGATCACACCAGGGCTTTTGAGGTGCATACGAAACAGGGAAAACCTTAGCCTTCAATCAAGAGACCCTAATAATAGTACATTCCAGGTGACATTTAGACGTTACAGAAACTTCTGAAATAATTTACTAAAAAAATTAAACGGGAATATGAACGAACTGAATTTGAGAGACATCCTAGGAATCCTAAGGGTACATGGAATGGAATCTTATTAAATCCATATCTTATCTTCAAAACAACAAATCTTCGGCTATTGAATTTTTGTCCGTTACTCCCGATCCTTCGGATTCAGTGGATAATGTAAACGACTTCTTTGCAAATGTGGGAAATGTTTGTGATGCCGGTCGTATTTTTATTGCAGGTTCTTCTAATTTTACATACTTAATTATATAAAAGTGCCGGTTTTCAGTTTCACCATTAAGCATAGAGTCACGTTTTTTTTTTTTTTTAGAATAATGTTGGAGCATGGTCCATAGACAAAATCACATTCTATAAATGTAGGTCTACATTCACAGATTAGTAAATCACACATTCAATTTGCAACAGATGTTGTGTTGACGGAAGATAGAAGACACGTCGAACCGAAGACTAGAAGAGTGGCCTCACAGCTCCCGACACTCCTATTTCTTTACGGAATCGTCCAAAACGTTAAAATAGTTCTTCTCAAAACTGCTTGCTTCAATGTTTCATAGCAGAGCGTCAGAAACGTGATACATAGTTCTTATCAGAACTGTTTGGTTCAATGTTTCTTATCAGAGCGTCAGAAACGTGGTAATGTGCTGTGACCGGTGGTGCCTACAGGTACATATTATTTCAAGAAAACTTGTTCTTTATTTTTTTTCACATCAACATTTATTGAGAGATCTAAACCCTTGTACATGTACACTATTGTAAATGTTAATCAGCTTTCGTTGTTGACTGTACCTACATTTAAAATAAGCGTTCGTGAGATCACCCTGCTTGGCGCTATCGTATACAACTACACACTGCTAGTGACAAGGGAAACAAGGAATATTACATTGCACACATCGAACATTTTACGGTACCTTATTTAAAATACATAAACTCACGCCTCGCACCTGGCGGGCGTGTATGACCAGATACATTGTATCGACGACGTGGACGAAGGATACTAGTTCGTAAGGATCGTAGCAGCCGGCGTCCTTTAATTTTTACATGAATGTTTATGGATAAAATTTAAAATTTGAATATATCACTACAAGACCGGGTTTAATCTTACAGAAGTTTCAAACTTGTGAAAAGCGACACGTATTTAAAGATCTAAACATGTCTGTTATAGTCGATGGAATCAGGCTGCTTCGCATCGGTGACAAACTGCAGCAGTATGATCAGGTAAGTAGACACCGAACGCGACAGCTGAAACAAAAATACGTATTTAATAATACCTACGTTTACTTTATAAGTACCTATCCCACGTGGTAGTTTTATGAATTCAAACCCTTGTGTCCCATGTACCCATATGTCCACCAGCGGGACCGCACCAAAGCAAAGACAAAAAAACACTGAGATATGCAGGTTCAAATTAAATTAGCTAGCTCACCCACGTAATGAATATCAAATTGTCATAAAAACACAGACAAAATAAAACTGATTTCGTAAGCTAACTAACTGCAGTAACTGACCCCAAAAAATCATCACATCATTTTTTTGTTTCTTTTATCATACCTACATATTTATTTAAATACCGATCACGTGTAGTTTTGCTTAATTTATTCAAAATAATCAACAACAAATTAAATTAGATAAGTATTTTGGCAAAAAGTCATTCAAAAACCAGTTTGCTAAGTTTTGGAAGTCGACTAACAAATTAAATGCCAAGCTAAGTCTCCCTGCAAGTGTGGCGGGTCTGAGTGAACCGAAAGATATTGCCAAACTTTTTCAAGGACATTTTAGAGTTCACCCTCTCTTGCAAAAGGACCGGCGGGTGCTCGATGAGGGGGAATTGTCGGGGTCTGGTGAGCTTGCCGTAATGTTTACAGCTAAAGAGGTGGCTACTGTTATTAAGAAAATTACAAGAGGTAAATCGCCTGGTATGCGGGGCCACACCTTTATAGGGTTCTTGCTCTTCTTTTCAATTTATGTCTCAGTCACCGTTATTTACCGCAGGACCTTATGCGTACAGTGATAGTTCCGATTATTAAAGACAGAACAGGGGACGCTTCTGACGTGTCCAATTACAGGCCTATTTCGTTGGCTACGATAGTCGCCAAGGTCTTGGACAGTTTGCTTGATCAAGAGTTGACTAAACACGTTGAACTCCATGACGCGCAGTTTGGCTTTAAATCTGGTTTATCCACGGAAAGTGCCATTCTGTGCCTCAAGTAAACTGTTCAGTATTATACTTCCCGAAAAACATCTGTGTTTGCCTGTTTTTTGGACCTGTGAAGGGCGTTCGACCTGGTTTCATACGAGGTAATATGGGATAAGTTGCGGAGTGATACTACAATCATCATCTGCCTAGCCTTTTCCCAACTATGTTGGGGTCGGCTTCCAGTCTAACCGGATGCAGCGGAATACCAGTATTTTACATGGAGCGACTGCCTGTCGGACCTCCACAACCCAGTTAGTGCTAGGTAATACGATACCCCTTGGTAAGACTGGATGTCAGACTTTCGGGCCACTGACTACCTGTAACGACTGTCAAAGATCTACAAATGACAGCCGGGACCAACGGCTTAACGTGCTTTCCGAGGCACGGAGGAAACTCGGTATGTAATGGGTGGTCACCCATCCACGGACCAACCTAGGTAAGCACGGCTTAACCTAAAGATCGATCCGAGCGGCTGTTCTTATTTAGCCACGAGCTCCTCAGAGTGATACTACAATACCGAATGAAATTACATCATTGTTTCGTTACTGGCACTACCATCAGAGGAATAGTGTCAGATGGGCGGAGGCTCAGTCGGATGTGTACGGACTGGAGTGCGGGGTGAGGCAGGGGGGGTTAAGTTCACCACGCCTCTTCAATTTGTACATAAACCGGCTAGTCGGTGAGCTTAGCAGTACCAAAGTAGGATGTCATATTGACGACGTCTGTTTGAATAATATTAGTTATGCGGATGACATGGTGCTGCTAAGCCCATAGATTGGCGCTCTGAGGAAACTGGTGGCTATTTGTGAGTCCTATGCAGTGTTCCATGGGCTCAAGTACAATGTTAAGAAGAGCGAACTGTTAGCATGGGTGACTAAGTTTAAGTACTTGGGTCATTGGGTCACTGATGATCTTAAGGACAATATAGATATAGAGAGGGAGCGCAGGTCGTTGGCTGTTCGATGTAACATGCTGGTTCGAAGATTTGCACGCTGTACAAATCTAGTTATAGTGACTCTTTTCAGAGCTTTCTGTCAGTCTTTCTACACGTACAGTCTTTGGACCCGTTTTACGCAGAGGACATTCAGCGATCTGCGTGTCCAATATAATAATGCGTTTAGGATACTGTTGGGGCTGTCGTGGCGTTGTAGTACGTCCACTGTGTTTGCGGAGGCGCGCACAGGCGATTTTTACGCCATTATAAGAAAAAGGACCGCCTCCATAGCCTGAGTGTGTTCTCAGATCGGTGGGACTCCCCATTGCTGCGCCACTGGGTAAAGATCCATACCGAATTTAGAAATTAATATTTTTTTTCCTTTTTACTAACACCAGTTATTAAGTTATTTTGTTGAAACTAACACTATAGACTCGTGTCTTTTTTTTTTTTTGGTGGGTGGGAAATCATCAAATGACCCCCCCCCCCCCACCCTGGGCGGAGCGGAAGGGAGTGTCAGACTCTTACTGACTAAAAACCACCCATGTTCCTTCATTGGCCCTTTATGTTCCAGGGCCGCGGTATCTCTTTCGAACAGTCCCGCAGCCCTGGCAGGCACCGGCCCTTGCGGGCCCCTCCCGTTTGCTGACAACTATTTGAGGCGCGCGTGGAACACGAACACGCCGTCGACACGGCCTGCCCGTCGTCATACGACGGACGGACGGCGAGCTAGCCCATTACTCACCGTCCACAGGCCCGCGCCTACGGTGACCGAGAGCCATCACAGCGTGGCCCCCGACGCCCGGTGCTTCTCCTCCCGCGGCGGCTGGGACGTGAGGCTATCTCCCTCTCACGTTCCGCCGCCTCCTTCGCTAGCATGACTGCTTCGCAGAAGGAGGCGACGGCTTCCCATTCCCTCTCGCCCCGGACCATGGCTTGAACCAGGGCCGGACGCGAGAGGTCGCCGCCGCCAATCGCCGCTACGAGGACACGGCGGTGCTCCGCCCAAGCGGAGCAGACCTCCACGGTGTGCTCCACCGTGTCCTCCGGGCGATCCTCGCAATGAAAGCACCATAGACTCGTGTCTGAAATAAAGAATTTGAGTTTGAATGCATTTGAATTTGCTAGCCAATTCAATTTTACCTTTAATAGGTGATATGGAATGTCAACTCGGTCTCAATACCTTTTTGGGAGTGGAAATCTTCAGGCGGTTATCCATGAGGAATTTCCCGTTTTTCCGTCTGGGGCGAGCGGAGGGTTTTGTCGAACTCTAACCAACCGACTAAAATCCCACTGTTCCTACTTCTACCATTTGTCGAGGGCATCAGCCCGCCATTCCCGGCGGACCCCATCACCAAGTGCGGTCAATCCACACCAGAACCACTGCGCGCCACCTTCTTGGGCGATCTCGATACCTACGTTACGAAGTTAAGTTCTGTGAGATCCTATAGCTAAAATAAACTCCTGGGAGACAGACTCACCTGGTACAATAAAGGATAGTCTAGTGTGTAGAGTCCATGCGCCGTAAATATTGGTTTCTGATGTAGGGTTTGTATCGAAAGCTGCATTGCCTGAAAAAGAAGTACCTCGTAAAATCATCGATACATAAAAGTTAGGTCATTCAGTAGAGACTGTCTCATTGGTGCTCCCTGCGTGGTTGATCTAGTGGTTGCAAGCACTACTCCTGTGCAAGAGGTCCTGGGTTCGACTGCTAGGTCGGACAGTGTTATATGTAGGTATACAGGGTGGAAGGGACATCGACACACAAACGGTGGCTACGTATTCAATACATCATTCCACACCGCTCCACATAGAAATTCTTCAACGGCAATTTAACAAAAGATCTGCTGTTTCAAACATTTTGACCGTGGAGATATTGCACTTTTGTAGAAAACAGCTGTTTTTTTTTAATTACCAATGAAACATTTCTATGTGGGGGGGTCGGAATGCTGTACTGAACATATAGTACCAGTTTATACGTCGATGTCACTTTAACCCTGTATTTTCATTAGGTACCTACGAATTCGTCAGTAGCAGCTCGGAGCCGGGATTTGTTCCTGGTTGACACTTGACTGCAATAATCGCTGGTTCGCTCTATATTTATTACCTACTTGGAAATTACTTGTTAACATAACAAGCAAAAGATGGGTTTTAAGAATTACAGGCATGATGCTGTTTATGTTTTATATAAGTGAGTATTCCGTCATAGATTGCAATGTAGACAGAAGACTGCAATAAGGACCATTACCCATAACACCCGAGAGTTTGTATAAGATTGGTGATTTACCTCTGCATTAACTGCCGGGCTAAAATCGCTGTTCATGATTTCATGTAAAATAAACGATGTATTTTGGGCCTGCAACAATGAGTAATATTATTTTAATATGTTATACCATGTAAAATATACATTTGTGAATTTTAGATATCAAAAAGTATACGTTTAAAACTCACCGCGTACACGGCGCGTTCAGAAACGAAAACTATCAAAAATATTATGACGACTCCATAGCCGATTTGCCATCCAATATAAATGAGAAATACCATGTACTTCTCTACATCGTGAAACAAGCCAGCTGCCGTCGCCTCCATGAAGTAAAACATGTAGATGGTAATGTAACTTAGGCTCGCAAATATAGTCAACATCAATATGGACCCGAACATTCTGTTAGTAGAGTCACACACTTTGTACAGCATACCGTATATTTTCGCACACGCCTTTATTTTTTCGCATATATACTTGTCTTTAAGACCAACTGGCTTTTGAACGTTACCCACCATGTTTCCTCGAGAAAACAATTTATATTCCCAAGATTTTTTAATTTTTATCTCCTCAAGCACTTTATTTATGTGCTCATATCTGCCTCTCATGACTTTGAGGACGAAGCAATAATGCGCTGTTAAAATGAACGCGAGAGCATCGGAGTAAATGACTTGATACAGTCTCTCTGCTGGTATTGCCACGTTCAAATGGGTAAGCGACGTCCAAATGCTTAGCACCCGAAATAAGTAGACTACCAGTTGACAAATCGACATATTGAGTGCCAGATGTGCGTCTTTAGTATAATCTACATGTTCGCCGAGGTCCTCCAAAGTCTTATCCACGCTTACTATGATCTCCATAAAGTGGTTGTTGGTATTTAGACTGAATGGTATTTTCCACAAGGAGATGATTACGTACACTGTTGAAGATATTCTCTCATAGTCATCGCCATATCGTTGCACTTTTGTATTGTATAAAATTCGCAGCACAGTCTGGTCTTCAACGTGTGCTATGTAAGTGCAGTAAAGATAAAAAGCGTACCATAGCAAAAAAGACGTCAATCCGAACCAGCTAAACTTTCTGGTGATGTGGTTCTCTGGGCTGACTTTTAAAACAAATATTGAAATCCCGCTTAGCTTCCTTATGACATTCGATAGATCTAATGCTTCTATGATGTTTTTATATTGACGGAGTTTCATGTTCGTCTTGAAATATTTGTTCATGTTCAGGGGTCCCACTTTCATTTTGTGGTCGTTTTCGGCAATGTATCCTCCAAACATTTATATTATCACTCTAACGTCTGGCTCGAGTGGAACCGCCTAAGAGCCTAACGAAATTCATTTAGTTTTAATCAACCTAGGTAGACACCAATTACAGTTTATTACCAGTCGTCGAAATAAGTAAATTGTATTTATTTGAAGGCTTAAAGTTTACACGCTGTCGTTACGTTGATGTACAGGGTGAGGCGCGGGAACTTCCTTATTTAAAAAATCATAAAACAAAAAGTATTAGATATATATATATTTTTTTTATTTAACTTGCACACCGCGCGCTCGTGCTAATGCTGGTATATTTAAGGTTTTTTTTTTTATTATTTCCTGAAAACGATATTCTGGAAGTCGCCTCTGTTCTGGTCAATACATTGGGGAAGTCAGTTTTGATCAGTATACTTTGTCCAGCATTTCTGCGTCGATGTTGGCAATAGCAGCACGAATATTGCTCTACAGCTTCATCCAGGGTTTTTGGACGATCGGTATACACCAAGAATTTAAGTTATCCCCTTAACAAATAACTACAAGTTGCTAAATCTGGCTCACACGGCACTTCCCCGAACGTCTTATCTCTTTGAGGGGTCATCTTGAGTGGCCGCACGCTCGCCAGATTGAGCAGCCTGTGTGTGACCAGAAAGGAGGCTACTTTGAATATCGTAATTACAAGAACTCATTTTAAAAACTTTTAGTGTCAACAACTAATATGATCCACGCCCACACCTAATAACATTAAGTGTTATGAAATTGGAAAGCAAATAAAACGAAATGTTGTGATTCGCAGTAGATATAACCACCAGATATTAATTAGTATCTAATTTATTTCTCCTGAACGTTCACATTTACAGTGTGCTTTGGAATTACACAATCTTATTCCCCCATCCCCATTCTATCTTCGGACGAGCAGAGATACGGCAAAGCGTCATCGTTATATGGTTGAAGTTCCACGGACCCAAACAAACCAAAACAAAGCGCTATATTTCCACATTTATTATGCGAACAGCCAATCTGTGGAATACAAAGTCGGGTTCTCTTTCCGATTCCGATTTAGTGAATCGGTTTCTTCTTATGTACCTATTAAGACAGTCGTTCCATGCAGCAGATACCCTCTCTGATTCAAGCAGCCTCTGATAAAAAATCTTAAAGAAAAGGCAATCCGAAGGGAAACTGGTCTGATCATGAATCTTTTGTTTTGCTCCAACAGCGTGCCAAAGAAGTTGAAAGTGAAATGTTTAGCTACTATATTATAAAAATTGAAGGAGCCATTTAAAACTCCCAAAGCGTTTCAGTCGTACCTATGTCAAATCAAATAATTCGTATCCTTTCTTGCTAAAATATAGAACTCATCAAATAAAGGAGAGGATATCTTCAACAGGCGACTATTTTAATTCGATTTTTCTCAATTCTGCTAGAAGTACAGTCACGAGCACCAATATGTAAACACTTAAGGCCAGAAATTCCAGGTATTCCTAATTTTACATCACTTTGTTTCAATATTAAACAAACAAATAGTGATTGTTTAAAGTCAAAAAATATATACATATAGTTTACTATATGTACTTTGATAATTTGTGGTTCAAATCATGATATCGAATAATAATAATATCCCTGGACATTTCACACAGCACCATCTAGTCCCAAGCTAAGCAACCTAATGCTTGTGTTATGGTAGCTAGATGGCTGATAAACTACATATATACATTTTTTTTTTTTGTAAATACATACATATTATAGATAGAAAAACACCCAGACCCGTAACAACTACTTGTAGGTCATACAAATATTTGTTCCATACGGGAATCGAACCCGTGACATGCAGCGCAGCAGTCAATCGCTTGACCACTGCGCCAATCGTGCCGTCTAATAAATACTTCGCTCGATCAAAAAAAAATCCGAAGAGGAGGCTAATTTGATTATTTTTTTACGTTTTTCTTATTGTTCTTGAAGTATATGAAAGTTTTACTTTCAAAAACCTTATCTAAACAAAGTTAATAACATATAGAACAATTATTTGTGGTTACATTTTGCAAAATAGTATAATTATTTTAATAATAAATTATTATATAACACAGTGGCTTGCGTACGTGGCTTCAGTCGCCCGCCAGGCCTTGACGAGGTACGGCCTATGTCCTTTTTGCTGGCGCACGGCTGTCCCGCTGATTTATCGAACGATTCACATAGAACTTAGTGTAAAATCAGTTTGTTTTACACTAAGTTTTAACCGCAAAGAAAAAGGGTCGGTTAGAAAATTTTCAATATCTTCAAAAGTACTCGACCTAGCTTTATGAAATAAAGACTAAATTAAAGAATATTTTAATGTGCTTAAATGAAAAAAAAATGAATACAAGCTTTATGATTTTTATTATATGTAAAATAAATAAAAATGCTTAGTTTTGCCAGTATTTTCATAAATGTAGACAGGTTACAGATGTGAAGTTTTCACGCAGTTTAGTATTTTGTGTTGCCTCCGCGAGCTCGCAATACTGCTGCTATGCGATTTGGCATACTTTCTACTAGGTTTTTGAGGCGATGCTGTGGCATATTCTGCCATTCCTCTATTAGAGCTTCCTTCATTTCAAGTAGCGTGATTGGCGGCGGATTCCGCTGACGTACACGTCGTCCCAGTTTGTCCCATGCATGCTCAATGGGGTTCAAGTCGGGGCTGCGTGCTGGCCACTCCATGTGTGTGATACCGACTTCTTGAATATTGGCAAACATTATCTGAGCTGTATGCGGTAGATATAAGCGCCGCGCTGGCGCGCCGCCGTTGCCGTGAATTCATGTCGACGCGCCGCCGCCGACTGCAGCGCGCGGCGCGCCGTCACGACGAGTCTGTGACTTTAAGGCTAAGTTCAGATGAACGCGCGTCGACGCGCGCTGCCGCGCGATTCACCTGTTCAGATGGTGGTGACTTGCACGCGACGGTCTAGCGTGAACATTCAGTGAGAATGGACGTGGAGGAGGCACATCAACTTCGACTACTATTGATAAAACGAAAATAAAGAACATTCCTTTCATTTTCATTTCAACCTACAAATAGTTTTTGCGATAAAAAAAAACTAAGGCCCACGGTGGGCAGCGGAGAATGGAACCGGCGAGATATGTCGTGCGGTGTTCCACAGGGATCGGTTCTAGGGCCGCCCTTGTGAAACATCGGTTACGACTGGGTGCTGCGCGCCGACCTCCCTAGCGGCGTCAGCGTAGTTTGCTACGCTGACGGCTGTCGGCCACCGTAGGTGCGGGCCTGTGGACGGTGAGTAATGGGCTAGCTCGCCGTCCGTCCGTCGTATGACGACCGTGTCGACGGCGCGTTCGTGATCCTCGCGCGCCTCAAAGACATGTCAGCAAACAGGAGGGGCCCGCAAGGGTCGATGCCTGCCAGGGCTGCGGGACTGTTCAAAAGAGATACCGCGGCCCTGGAACATAAAGGGCAAAAGAAGGAACATGGATGGTTTTTAGTCAGTAAAAGTCTGACACTCCCTTCCGCTCCGCCAAGAGCGGGAAGAGTCATTTGATGATTTCCCATACCAAAAAAAAAAAAGACCCACGGCCGGACGCGACGCGCCGCCGCGACGCCGCCGCCGCCATGAAAATTTTCAGGCCACGCCGCCGCCGTGGAATTGGCCATCGGCGCTCATATCTAGTATGCGGGCGGACATTGTCTTGCATAAAAACGGCATTCTCGTCCATGTCCACTAAAAATGGACCAACGTAGTCATTCAAAGCCCACACATGAACAGAGCCTCCGCCGTAAAGTACTTTTTCTTCTATAGGTTTAGTTATAGCGCTGTCCCGGTCTTCTGTACCTCCTTCTCTTCCTCCCGTCGTGCTTGTATAAGGGTGAATTTCAACAAATGCCATTTTTTTATCATATCGGTGAACTTTTTCATTTATATTTTTTTTGTATATTTTTCAGGTTTTATGAAATCTTTAGGACATCAAATATCCCCAAATTTAATATCATCAACGTATCATTTAAGACTAAGGAGAAAATTCAGTTTGAATTCTGGTTTCCACCGATATGACAAACCGGCACCGATTATTTTTCTGTACACCGATATGATAAGTTTATCCACCGTAATGATGTACATATCCAGCGATATGATAATCTATCCACCTTTGAACATCAAAAATAAAATAGTTAGTAGGTACCTATATATTTTTACAAGGGTGACTTAAAACTGAAGACCTGAACTGAGGGTATGCAAGTAGATCACATCCAAAGAGAACAGAGTTCTTGGAAATCCAATTAAAATATATTTTTTTAAATTATGTATATGCTAAGGCAACATTTGTCCTTAGCTTTTTTCCTCTGATAATATGCACGGGCACTGATTCGGTTTTTTTTTTGTGCAATGCGACGTGCATGTGCAGTCATTTGGCTTCGGGTTGGGATAAGTCCGGCTGCCTTTCGTCTAGCTAAACGTTCTCTATCTTTTCTTAAATGTTCCTCTCTTAACACGGGATCGCTTTTGATTTCAGTTTTTTTTTTTAATCTTTCCAGCAACCTCTTTCTCTCTTTTTTCTCCTCCTCTTTTAGTTTTGACCTCGGCATTCTTAAACAAAATTAGACTATATGTATATGTTTTCTAGATATATGTATGTGTTATTTATATGTTTTCTTTTTGTCTATTATTATCTCTTTATTCATTTTTCTAACACATTATTTACATTTTTAATTTTTTTTTAGTAACAAAAATTATAAAATTATCTATTATTGTTAGTTATTATTATGAACTTACTATTTTTTGACTAGAAAATATTTTCTAGAGAAACCTTTAATGCGTTCAATTGCTCCACCTCACCACCATCATCTCAGCCTATAGACTTGCATTACCGAATACAGACCTCCCCTAATGATACATTTATACATCTTGCCTACCCAGTGGTGTAGTGGTAATGATTTTGGCAGTCTATGTAGGTAAGAATGTATGTATAAATGTTTGTATGTAGGTTATGTATATAATATATTTTTTACTATATGTCTATACGTGAGGATTTGTAATTGGCTATCTGGTGACTGTTATTCCCTTTTTGTTTGTTTTTATTAGCTGTAAGTCCTCCATGTACTTAAATAAATAAATAAATAAATAATGTATGTGTTTGTATGTTTCATTGTTTACTTAACGAAATGACACGGGATCTTCCGATATGATAAAAAGGACTCACCGAGATGATAAAATGATCTACCGATATGATAAAGCAATCCACCGATGTGACAAAACTGTGCATTGATCATGAATCAAAACAACGATATTAGATATAAGACACCGATTGATTTTTTCTTATCATTTCGGTGTAAATTATCACATCGGTGGTAATAAAGACCACCGATTACAGCGATATGAGAACAGCGACGTGAGAAATAACACACTTTTTAGAAAATTAGAAAAAATGCATAATATCTAGGTTAAATTCAATAACAGTCAATGAAGCTAATTCACTTACTACCTCTATTAGAACCAAACAACAATAGTAAAACTACTCATAACACTAGAAAAGTGCAATCACCGATAATATAAAATAATTGTCCGGAAGCAACTGAAATGGCGTACTTTCGTTATTGGCGGGAATATGCAGCGATTTGACACACGTCCATCCTGACTGCAACCTAGCACACACTAAGGAGGGAAATAAAATTGGGGTGGGGACACTGTCGGACTCGTTGATGAAAAGTTATGTTTAAATTACTTTTGTCCAGCGATATGAGAACATTTTGCAGGACAAGTACGTTTGTGCCTCTCAGTAATAACCAGCGTTAATTATGTAATAAAATATGCTATATAATAATAACAAAACTAATATTCTATTAAACAGAATAAGTTATATACTTAACTTACTTATTTTTATTAGTGTATAAGCTTTTTTGATTGTAAAAAAAGTAGAGGGACAGCACCGATTTGAAAAAAATAGAGGTTAATGTATTTATTTCTACCTATAATAATAGACTTAGGCAAATTATTTTTTTGCCACAACCCAGTAACTACCTATTGAATACTAAAAAAAAAAATTCAGAACAATATTCCTTTTTTCAAATACTAATTTCACCGAAGACAAAAAAATAAGTCATTTGGGAAATTCACCCATAAACAGAATCTAGACTGGTCTGAAAACATAACTCATGACCAGACATTCAGAGTTCAATTCTCGAATTCTCTATCTTAACTCAACCTTGAGTTTCTGTGATGTCTTTCTTGTTTTGAGCCATTTGCAGGTCTTAATGGCTTTAAATTTGCTTCAGCCAGACGCCGCCTTTCTGTATTCGTACTCAGATTGTTTCATCCAGCTCGTAAATGCTGATACTTTACTTCAACAGCCGTAAGAAAGTGCTTGTTCGGCCTGTTCCTGGTCTTCGAAGATAGGATCCAGTTTCATGGAAACGCTGGAGTACTCGCTGAACTGTAGAAAGAGTCACACCAACAGTTCTCGCTGTATTTCGCTGACTGTGCCCATTTTCAAGCATTGTCAGGATCCTGGTACATTCTTCAGGGGTTAACGATATGATGACTTCAGAATAATAAAATTTATAAGGCAGAGACACCATATTTATAATTTTTTAATTGAAAAACTAAAACAAACGCAAAACAATTGATTTGAGAGAATAAAGACTAGACTAGATTGTCTTGTGTATTGTATTGTAATGAGTTTTATCCAAATTTATTCTTCTAAACTATATACTTAAGTAATAATAAATAACTAGATTATGTTCGCGACTTCGTACGCGTGGGGTGCGTTTACAAACTACTGAAACTCCCATCAAAATCTCTCCAGTAGTTTACTGACAAAAAATCCAAAAACCAGATCGTAAGCGTAGTGCAGAAGCGCTGTAACAATCATGAAAGAAAAGGAGATTATGTGAATAAAAACAATTGTAGGTAGTAATAAAATAAAATAAGTTGCTTCTACTTATACGAGGGCGGCACTGAAAATTTCGGGAATCAAGGAAGTGACACAACATTACTATTTAAAAATGTATTTATTGCTTTTCGAAGTATTTTCCGCGAAATTTGGCACAATTTTCCATACGATGGAACCAATCATTGAAGCAACCATTCCATTCGGAAGTTGGGGTCTCCAAAATGGCCGTTTTGTAGGCGTCCACAGCTTCTTCAGGTGATGAAAATCTCTGACCACACAATTTATTCCTTATTTTAGGGAAAGTATAGAAATCATTAGGGCTTAGGTCGGGGCTGTACGGCGGATGGTCTAATAATTCTATGTTTTCTTGCTCTAAAAACTCTTTTGTTCTGTGCGCGGTGTGAGAACTCGCATTGTCGTGATGGAGGATGATGCGGCGGTTGCAGTTCTCTTTACGGAGTTCAGAAACGACCTGTGGCAAACAAATGCTAGCATACGATTCTGCATTAACCGTTCTTTGTCCCTCGAGAGGAATAGTCGCAACATGGCCGGTTTTGGAGACAAACGTGGCCACTATTTTTTTTGCAACACTCCGTGAACGAACAATTTTTGTTGACTTTAACTCATTTTCGAACACCCAAACTCGTGACTGGTTTTTTGTTTCGGGTTCGTACGCGTATATCCAGGATTCGTCACCTGATACGATGTTGTATACAGCATTTGAGGATCCTGCGTGGAATCTTTCGAGAGTTCTGACGCACCAAGTAACGCGAGCCGCTTTTTGCTCTTCGCAGAGCGAATGCGGTATCCATCGGGAAAACAACTTTTTTACACCTAATTGTTCATGCAAGATTATTTGTATTTGACTCATGCCAATGTCTAAAGTTGCCTGAATTTCGCGGTATGTCACATGTCGATCTTCCTCAATCAGCTTACGCACAGCATTAACGTTTTCTTGGGTGACTGCAGTTTTTGGACGACCTTGACGGGGATCATCACTGAGCTTGACACAAGCTTGACACGTCCACGTTGAAATTCAGCAAACCAGTGATAAATTGTGGTTTTGGATGGGGCTTCATCACCAAATGCAGAAATCATCCGGTCAACACACTGTTTTTGTGTTAAACCACTTCGAAAGTCATAATAAATCATCGCTCTTGAATTTTCTCGAGTCAATTCCATTTTCTCAACGACTAAACAAGTTTGACAAAACCTTGTGACAAGACCGAGAATCTTTTTTTAAATAAATAAATGGTATTCGATTTTTAAAACCAAGGAGTTTTCAATTAATAAGATTTTAATATGACAGGAACAGTGGAAATATTCCATTCCCGATACTTTTAGTGCAGACTGCGTATTTCCCTAAATACTAAATAAACCCCTGAAAATTAACATGAATTGCGTAAAACGAAGTTGACTGTACACGCTGTTACAATTTTATACTGTGACACAAAGTTTTGCACAGCGCGGTCACCCAGTTCATTTGAAATGTCTATTCGTGCGACTTGCCACGCGTGTAGGTAAGTAACGCTAAATGCCTACTGCGCTCGAATATCCTGGCCTTAATAACTTTTAAAAGTGTTTTTCTCCTACTGTTCTGATTAAAATTTCATGTTGTTACGAACATAGTATTTAGGAACTTATATTTTTTTATGAAAAAGATCCTATCTCCAAGTTACAATCGTTATTTCTCGCTTAAATTTTAGTAAAGTGTATACATATTGGTGCTCGTGACTGTACCTATCGAAGGTGACGGCGCGCGGCGATCATGCCCTGGTAACTCAGAACATTTTTTTTTATTGTGAAAGTGCCATCTATCTGCCAGTCCTGGAACTTATTATAGCAGTGTTACCACTTTTTTTGCTTGAGATATTTGATACTTTCACTAACTGTTAATTTTGCTATTATTCGTTAATCAGTGTCCAGTTGCACCAAATGTATGATTTAAGAACTTAGTAGAATTTATTTATAAAATATTTTGTTAAAAGTTTGTATTTTAAGTGATATTTTTACAATGATAGAAACTTAGGAGTGGTTTTCTAATACCAAAGTTAGCAACACTAACTCTGAACGTCACAAGATTTTTTCCACTGGTGTGATTACATGCTCGTGCGCATTTTTCTTGTAATTTTTGGTTATTTTGTGTTATCACGTTGAGTTATAGACTAAGATATGTGTGAGTTGAGCTTTACTTCCTCCGTATATTCCAGAAATACCGAAATTCCAGTATAGACTACTTTGTAAAAGTGTTGTGTTCTTCATTATCAATTGGTGCAGAGAAGTCAGCAATGTTCTCACTGGCAAGAGCTTTTATAATTTTACTGAAGCAGATTGTAATGATATGGACTGCATTATCCTACAGGCTCAAGAGCATTTTAATAAAAGAAAGTGTAGGAAACGAGATAGGCAAACTGAAGTATTATTGAATGTTTATGAAAATAAATTAATTAAATATCATAATTTTGTATTATTTCCTGACTGTTTATCTCTTTTTATTCCTAATTAAATATTAATTTGACGAATAGTTCTGGAAATGTCAAACACTCGACCGATTTCAAAAATTAAATACTTTATCACAGAAAATAAAGTATTTAATATTTTATTGTAAATCGGTCGAATCAGTACATTTGACATTTCGAGAACTAGCTGAGAACCTTTCTATACGTAGGCATTGATATATTTTATTTAGTTCTCGGGTCTAGCGTCCAGATGTCGCTCAATGGCAAGAAATAATCAAACTAACAGTTGCCAGTCTATCTCAATAGCAACCACTCACAGGCGTGTGACATTGTCACACGCCAACAAGCCGTGCCCAACGGGCAACCCAATGACGGGCCCAGGTATTGCCTCCGCGGCCAGGGAGCCAAGCTCGCCCGTGACCGCCAGACGCGCCCCCTAGCGGGGGCGCAGCGATTGTATTCAGAGTCTATCTCATATTATAATATATTAGTCTATGGCGGCTGTAGCATGCGCATCAGCCGAAATGGGTTTGATGGCTTTCTGCTACTCTGGGGAGACCGTTTAAGCGGTCTTACGAATACGTTAAGATGAGGCTCACAATAGTTCTGTGCAGACAGCAGTAAAGATATGTGCAGCGTACGTACCTTAGACTGCGACCTGCACTCGTTGACCTTCCAGCTGCCGTTCCTGATGATGATGATGACGATGGTGTTGGATGACGATGAATCTAATGGCTTAATCAAACTTCACTCGAGATGCGCGTTGGTCGGAGGCAGTGCCGGATTTAGGGCAGGGCAACAGGGGCACTTGCCCCGGGCCTCCACAAGGAAGGGGCCTCCACAACTTGGTTAAGAAAAAATTACATCCTTTGCGTCCAAGAGTCCATCAAAGAGTGTTCACCCCCCGAAATGTCGGATATCTACTTAATTATCCCAGGCGGAATACTACAATTTTCGAGCTCGCTAATACATCTTAATCCTGTTTCAAATCAATATTTTAGTTGACAGATTTACTCCTTTTCTCACAACTGAATGAATGCGGAAAAAGAACGTAATTTATTCGAAGAGGGTTGTACGGTTATTATGTTACACCTTCTTTAAATATTTTTTTTTTTGTCTGTCCCAAAACAAATTTCGGTGCCTCCAATTCTAGATTGCCCCAGGGCCTCCACACCCATAAATCCGGCCCTGGTCGGAGGTAGGACACGAAGTGATAGAACAATGTTCTCACGATGGCGGATTCGGTCGTTCTAACGGTCGCGCGCTCCGTACCAATTTTGACTTTTGAAAATTGGCCAGTCAGGGCGGCCAGAGACAAGTCACTCTAGGTTTTGATCAGTACGTACGCGCGTGACAGCCGGAAATATCGGCGTCTCGTTATTTCTATGTGCACAGGCGTACTTAAACCTCGATTCTGTATAACACGTTTCGTTATGGTAACGGAACATCCCGGCCACCAAAATACCTATGGTATTTTCCGATTAGATGATTGAATAAATAATGATAGATAAGGTGCGATTTGATACTTTGACTTAGCTAAGTATCAAATCGTACCTTATCTATCCTTATCTTTAACTATGATAAACTTGCTTGATTTTGATAAACTACTAATTGCAGAAGTGAAATCAGTCGTCTATAGGTAGACGACAAAGTTTCACTAGTGGTCGATTGAAAGTATGATTGGTTGTAGTTTTTACCGGTGCACTCCGAGCTATCCCGACACTACCAGAGTGGAGGTCTACAACTTTAGCAAGAGGCCATTGTAATGGCGCACGATTGTCGTTCTTAATTATCACCATCGAACCTATTGGTAACGGTTTTGAATCCTTGGTCCATTTGGCGCGTTGGGTTAAGGGATTTAGGTACTCTGTTTTCCATCTGGACCAAAGATGTTGCTGAAACGTTTTTAACATTTGCCACCGATGAAGCCGGTTTACGTTGATGTTAGATAGATCTTCATCGGGGACAGCCGTTAGTGGCTCTACAGTGAAAAAGTGACCAGGTGTTGGGCAGGAGAAGTCGTTCGGGTCAGTGCTAATAGGATAAGAAAGAGGCCTTGAGTTCAATGTCGCTTCGATTTGGAGAAAGGGTGGCGCGAGTTCTTCGAACGTCGAGACCTGATCACCTACAACTAATGCTACCGGTTTGCGTTCTTTTGCTTTCACGATAGTTTCGTCGGCATTTGATGTCCGAACTACACTGATAGGCCATGACTCATGATCTTCGGGTGGCCAGCGCGGCCCCGCCCACCATAGAGGATTGTCAAGCAGGTCAGTCGGTAGGTGACCGCGTACACGAGCGTCTGCAGGGTTATCACCTGAAGATACGTGGTGCCAACATTCAGTAGGTGTAAGCTCATGAATGTGACTAGTTCGGTTCGCAACGAAGTTGTTCCAACGCGATGAGGGAGAGCGTAACCGAGAGAACACAATCGTCGAGCCTGACAACAGGTAAACGGTGTCAATGTGGATACGGGCGAGATAGGTATCTCGGAAGAATTTGTAAAGATCCGCAAGATAAACTGCTGTGCTGAGCTCCAGTCGAGGCAATAAGATACGTTTAACAGGGGCTACACGAACTTTTAAACAGACCTGAGAGATATGGACTGTACCGTACGTGTCAGTGGCGCGTGAATAAATTAAAGCACCATACGCTGTTTTGGAGCCGTCACACCAGCCAAGCAGTTCGCAGGGCTTCGATTCAGAGCACGTTAACTTTCGGGGTGTGCGAAATTGAATTAATTTAGGTAGTTGGTTGTTGTGCCTGGTCCATGCTTTGATAACCTCATCAGGCGGCGGTTGATCCCATCCAATACCGTTGATCCAAAGCTTTTGGATGTAAGATGTGATTTGTAGTGTGATAGGCGATAGGAAGCCCAATGGGTCGAAGACTTTAGCGAGTTCACTGAGTGTTGATCGTTTCGTACATGGACGATCGAGAGGTTTGATTTTCAACGAGAAAGCATCTAGCGAAGAATCCTGTTCGAGGCCCCTTAACGTTACGAATTCAGAATTGTCAAAGGATTTGGAACCGGTGAGGCAATCCTGTGATCCGGGAAGATCAGAGAGAAATTGTAGATTGTTACTTGCAGAGTCTGGACGTAGAACACAATGAACGGGAGAATGCTCAGACAGAGACTTCCGCTCACAGAGCGCTTCATCTGGAGTCAACAGTGTCACCATCGGTGCAGAATCGAGTTCCCGAGAATGTTGAAGTACAGAGTTTAGATTGTTATCTATGTTTAAATGAGTATGCGTCAACGTGTTGGAAGCTAATCTGGTTTTCCCTAGAAGTAGCCAACCAAAGGCAGAGTTAAACGCAATAGGTTGGTGGGAGTTCCCTTTGACATGTTGATTTAGAAGTGACTCCGCGAAAACATCAGCCGCGAGCAATAAGTCGATAGATCCTGGAGTATCAAAACCGGGGTCTGCTAATGTTAATGAATCTATATGTGACCATCCAGACGTGTTAAGTTTCGCAGTAGGTTGATCGCCACATATTACTGGTATAACGTGCATATTTAAATTAAACAAAATTTCATTGTTGTTCCCTATTGCACAAGAAACGTCGCCGATGATGGAAGCTTATGCTTCTCCGAGACCGCTTACGTTGACGTTTGTTCGAGTAGGCTGTAAGTTCAAGCATTGTACAGCTGACGTTGTTATAAAATTGCTTCGACTTCCAGTGTCGAATAAAGCTCGGAACGATTGCATTACTCCGGCGCTATCTCTAACCTGTACAATTGCAGTCGCCAACAAGACAGTAGTGTGTGGTCAGTGTGGTGCAGAACTAGTGATCAGAGACGATACGGTTTGGTTCGATTCTTTAGGTGTCTCGCGATGGAGAATTATGCAGTTTCTTTACATGGTGTTAGAACTTAAGCGACGCTATATTATTTTTTATGTATGTTGTTTTATTTTTTAAAGTTGATTTAAGTCTCTTCTTGCTTATATATTGACACAGATCATTATAGAAGGACACAGCGGGATAAAATAAAACTCCTGTATATTATATTGGTGGTATTTTACCGTTTATTAAAGAAATAAACCTAGTAAAAAAATGAATAGTCAGTTTTTATCGATATAATTCTGAACTCACTACTATTTTGTAGGCATTTAAGTATGAATTCTTAGCTTGGCGCTGAGGGCACGTCTTTGTGTTTTTGACGTGGCGGTCAAAAGGTTAACTAGCTGTTGACCGCGATTTCGTTCGTGTGGAAATTTTGAGGTGTAGGTACAAGTGAGAAAAAAAAGCGCCTGTGTGCTATTCCAGTCTATAATCTATCTCTGTGCCAAATTTCATCCAGATCCGTTTAGCCATTCGTAGCGAGATTAAGTAACAAACATCCATCCAAATTTTCACATTTATAGTAAGTATAGATAATGCTTCCAGACGAAGGTAGAAGTAGGTCTCAAGAAAATATACTGGGACATTTTATTTTATCTACTTTAGCAATTGTGAAATTACAAAACAGTGTCCACAGGAAGCGAAAGACCAATGTTATTATTTACTTAAACCTACATTTGGGTGAACCAATTCTAACCTAATTTTGATGACACTATATTACTCATAACTGTACGCCACAATACACACATAGTAACATGAATTGTTATGAAATTGGAAAGTAAATAAAACAAAATATTGGTATTCGCAGTATATCCACCGGATATTTAGTATTTATTTCTCCTGAACGTTCACATTTACAGTGATAATCTACATTATGAACATCATAGGCATTATATATTGTCATAATAAACAATAAAGGAATATAGGCATTGTTATGTACAAAGGAATATTTAAGGTTGACGAAAATTATTTGTTGGAACTATTTAAAAGCACTATACAATTTTACATGAGAAATTACAAGCACATTGGTATACTAATAAAGTAGTAATATAGTATAGTAGCTTCGCTGCATCGGCGATAATAGAACTATGTAATAGCTATATTTGATAAATAGCTAACTAATAATGTACACAAAAAATAAATTGTGCTCTATCGTAACCCTTAGAACGTATATAATATAATATAGGGAATATTGAGAGCTTACTTTAACCTCCGTTCCTATCCTACAAAACCGTTGATCTTCGATAGCCGTTTCTTGAGAAGCATTCTAAAACAAATCTTCATATCTAGCAACTGAACTATCGTAGGAGATATTCAAAAAGTAACAATACAGACGCAATACCTCTTGGGTGGTGATGAACATGGGTCGAAAAAAAAAGACTTTCCATATAAAATATCGCATCGGCTGACGCAGTATTAGGACGCACTCCACCTAAGCGGAGAGGAGAGTACATGTACAAGATTCGTCCAATCACATGAGAGACTACAGACGCGAAGTAGATTTCAACTAATTTGATTGGTCGGTTTCCACACGTCTCCTCTCCGCTTTGGTGGAGTCCGGACGTTAGTATAAAGAGCATTTTTTTTCGACCCATGTTGTTTAGTGAAAGTTGTCCAGTTCTGAAATACCAACTAAGAGGTATTGCGTTTTTTCTGTTACGCCCTGTAGATAGAGTGTACAACAAGGTCACTGTTTCAGTACCTAGTTATTGTTAGGCATAGTTATGTTTATTATATGGCACTAATATAGGTCTCTTTACGGTAACATTGATGTACAAATATATTTATATAATTTGCGTCCCGTTATAATTGAAAGCTTATTTTCTGGTACATTAAAATTCTTTGTTTTTGGGGTACTTTGTAGACACGATGCGGTGGTTTTATAATTATTTTAGTTCAGTTCACAAAATCACTGAACTGTTTGAAGCTTAGATTTGATCGTCAGTACCGCCAAATGTAAGCCGACATATTATTTTGCTCTTACTTGTATGATTATGCCAATATTCCATAATACACACACAGATTTCATATAAGGAGAACATTTTCGTTTTCAGACATTCGCACTTCAGAAAGGAATACCAATAAAATAGAAACTTTGATTTTGAGATCAAGAGATAAGTTAGTAATGTTAGTCAGAAGGTACCACTCGCGGCCTGAATGCATGCTTAAAAATAGTAAATTATTGTAAAAAAAAACATCGTAACAAAATATAAAGCTGCCTCTGTTAACTAAACTGTAATTTAATACTTATTATACATTGTGACCCTCGAGGAAGTCCAAAATACTCTCTCTACATTAACCTTGGCCAGGCCTGAACACTGCACATTCAACATCTAAAGTAATATAATTCTTATAAAACACATTTACACACAAAAGAGTAGCATGTTCCAGATCATCTGGACAAGGTCTCTGGATATTGCTACATTGGCATTGAAGACTGCTGCCAGCACTCTTAATAGTTTACAAAAATAATATCCTACGGAATTTACGCTTGCTATTATTTAAATGTCTATATAAATCTTTATATTTATTGCAACTTTGTACCTACTCCATACGCAAAAGAGACTGGCATTTTCACGGTCACCACATCATACAAACTATAAATTAAAAAAAAAGTCTAATAGTCGATATCATTTAAAATAGGAACGCATCAGCTTGATTTCATGTCCCGAGCTGAAAAACGAAGCTTGGGTGATAGGCCACGCCCACTTTACTCTTGCGCACGATTGGTCTACGAAAACGCTAGGGTTAATTGGATGTATGGAGTCAGATATAGATTGACTGTGGTAAAAGTATTAGTAGTCTTTATCATAGAGTAGTCTTTGCATTAAAAGTTTTAATTAAAATTTCTCTTACGACAAAAGTAGGCATAAAGCTATAAGAATTAACTTTCTACGAACTGGGATTGGACTAACTATTCTTGCGTAGCAGATTATGAAACTTTAGGTAGGTTTAATTTTTTTTTAAATTCAATTATTTTAAAACTACGGACAATCTATTAAAATGTCTAGGCATTTTAAACATTATAATGTATTGGTAACAATAAAATTGCGGTGACATAACTCTTAAAACAGGATTAATAGTGAAGAATGGGTTTCTGTTTTCAATCGATTTTTAGATATCCAGACATTCCAGACAAACATTCGTGACGTGAAAAAGTAAAAGTGATGACGTCGATGACGAACTTTTATATTATTTCATCAATAAAAAATGCAAGGTTTTTCATAAAGTTTGGATAAAAATAATAGCGATAATCACAAACCGTGCCATTAGGAATCTTTTATAATATACTTCCTTTAAGCTGTTCTAATTTAAAGCTGCCCTTTAAATTGACCTATACTATAATAGTAACTCTTTACTTGACATATTCTTTCATGAGAGAAGGAAAGTAACTCTACTACCTAGGTGGATATACTGCACAATTCTTCACTCATGGTATTTTAGGTAACGGTTAAGCAAAGACCTATTTAATTGCTCTGCCTAGGTCAGTAGAGTACCTCCAGTAAGTAATATTTGAGACTCTGTACCAACTTATTCTACATTTCAAACTTACATAGTGAAAAATAAATGCGTATTGTGGTCTTAATTTGGTAATGTAAATTATACTTCAACAAATGTTTATTAACTTAAAATAGACAGACGGTGATGTTTGTGATGATTGAAGTCTATTCGCCTAATAATACCACTAAAATATTTCATAATAAAGTATTAATATTGATGTTATATAATCGAACTGGTATTACACTAGTTGCGTGATGTTATGTTTAATAAATAACGTGTCCAAGCGTTCATGCGAAGTGCTTTCTGAATCATTTATTTTAAACTATTCTATTTGATTAATTGAGATGTGTTAGTTTCTTTTCACAAACCCTGTGTTCACTACCTCGCTTTATAAATATTTCCCTCTAATATATTTTAATTATTTAGTTGCGTAATATATCTAATATATTTTTTTATTATTGTAAAATGTTTCGAGTAAATATCACTTTTGGTTATACTTTTATTTCTTAAAATTTCCATTACACCGAATAAAGCACACATCTAAACGGACACTGTCCAGTCAGTAGGCAGTGTAATATCTGAGGGTAGTGAACACACGGTTTTATTTTTAGAGGCTCTTCTCCTAGCTTGCAGAGCACCATATATTATTTAGATACACTTCAAAGTAGTTCATCAACATCTTGCAAATGATACAAACTGCTCACTCTCCCGCGCTAAACAATACTCCTAATTCGTAACTAATAAAAACAATCACGCAGGCGCACCAACAACAAATTCTTTCAAAACACATTGCAAATACATTTTTGTAAAGCTCAAGTCTAATATAATTAAAATCACATCTCAGTAAATATCTTTGGGTACAACCAAATAAAATTATTCATTTATAGCGTACAAAAATACAAAAAATATACAAGAATGTCAAATATACGTAATTATAAGGGGAGTTTGGGGAGCATACCACATACGAGTCCACCGATGGGTCGATGACTCGATAGAACGCACAGACTAGACACATTGTAATGAAGGGATATGGTACACAAAGAGGTCCTTTGATATGGGGACGTCACATTCATCAGCTGCCTGGGAATTTCTCGTCCCCTAGAAGTCCGTCAGCCTCTCGGAAGCGACGTTATTGTTGCAGTAGCTGAGATTCATAGGTCACAGAAGATCTTGGACGTGAGATGTGTCGAGGTTGGTGATGAGGGTCTTGAGAAAGGTCATTTCTTTGCGCGCGTTCTCGAGTATGACGCGCGGGTCCTGTGACGTGCAGCGCAGGCAGTTGGGCGCGAACACCATGGCGAGGTTCGCAGAGTCCATTTTGGTTTGACTTACCACTTCCGGCGCCGTGAATTGTTGGAGGAAACTTATGAGATAGGTGAGTACCTGTAAAGACAGAAAAATATAGGGTGTTGTATTTTAACATTTTGTTCATCAATTACTATCTGGTATTAAGTTGGTAATTCAAGTTTGAATACGAACAAACATTGCGAATATGTTTCGGTTGGATATATTGCCACTAGCTACATATATTTATGTTCGTACAGACCATCCAAAGGTTGTCCGGATCGGTATTAGCGATAAACCCGCCACTGTCACCATAGAATTAGCAATATTGTAAAACAGTTGTTTCAATTTTGGTGTACAATGAAGTATATTCTATTCTTTTTGACAACAAAGTAAAGGAATTTCAGAACAATCACACAAAGCGAGTATACATATAGACCAACATTGAGTCACAAGACATTTAATGGACATCGTCGTGAATGGGCTCTTCCGTAGTATTTTTGCCGAAACACAGTTTTTGCTTACTTATCTCCCATATAGGCTTGGTAGGTCACTCCAGTCCATATCGCGGAATCGGCTTCAATGTAGTAAAAGCGAATAGTTCGACGCAGTGTCGAACGCCTCGTCCAAACCGCAACGAGGCGAATTATGTCTTGTTCGCTTTTGTACGATGTCGATAAATTCTTTCTGATCTGCTCAAGCTGATTCTGCGTCGATAACTGTGGTCAGTTCATGAATGTGGTGCATACTGACCAGTCTGTTGATGGGCGGCAGTCGGTGCAGCGCGCGCGTGCAGGCGGCGAAGTCCGCGCCGGCCGCCACGCAGGCCGCGTACAGCGCGTCCGGGATCAGCGGCTCGTACAGCTCGCGGTACCACAGCTTCAGCAGGCTGGCCGGCGCGTGGGCGTCTGACGTAACAACAAAAAAATTATTGTAGTTGGTTGGAAAGTCACAATTTTATTTTAAAATTGAAGTATAATCGCCTTAAATTTCGAAAACCGGCTTCGCTGAACAGCAACTAGTTATTATGGACTGTTATTCTTAAAAAGATTAGTCCTAAAGATAAACAGATTTTCATTTTTTTAGAACTTTTTTAAAATCACATAGTGAAAGGAACCAAAAAGACACCGATTTCAAGATGTTTCGAATTTTCAGTATTAAAAAGTATACAAATTCATAAAATTTTTGTAAAGTCAGGGAGTTATGCAAATTGACTACAAGAAATAGGCATAACTATCGTACTTTGACAGTCGTATGGAATGACTATAATATGGTAAATAGACGTAGGGTGTCACTTTGCAGACACTTAATTTCCCTAAGGATACATTAACAAGTTGACAATCGACTATTCAAGAAAACTTACCGGTTAAAGTAGAAGCATCTGGCAGTTCCCAATTATCAATCTTTGCCTTCAGCGCATTAACCTCATCTACATCGGCGGAGACGCGGAAGATGCCCTCGGTGTCGCGGCCGCTGAGCGCCAGCACCTGCTGCGACAGCGCCACCTGCACCCACGGCAGCTGGCGCGCCGGGAAGCGCTCCTTCTGCAGCGTCATCACCTCCGACAGCGTGTTGCCGAACATCGACTGACGGAATATTTGTATCTGTGAAATAAATGTGATTTGCGTCATTTGTGGGTCAATACTCGTATGTGCTGAGAACTTGACCGAGTTTTAATAGTTCTAAGGTTAGCGAAGTCTTAGGGGATAAAGTGAGGTTAAAAATTGGCACTTCAGGCATTCAGTCAGTGTTTTAACTTTCCTCGTGCCACTTTCTCAACAGCCAATCGGAAACATTTGACATTACATCTGCTTGTAATTGAATGTTCATTATATTCAACAAGTAATGAAACCTAAATCGAGGAGCTCGTGGCTAAATATGAGCAGCCGCTCGGGTCGATCTTTAGGTTAAGCCGTGCTTACCTAGGTTGGTCCGTGGATGGGTGACCGCCCATTACATACCGAGTTTCGTTTTCGTTTTGTTAGTGAAACGAGTTGCATTTGTATGACTCACCCGGGCCTGATCGATGTCATCAGTGGTTGGTTTCCTGGGCTGCCTCTTGCCTCCGAAGCCGATCCTCTCCAGCCGCTTGCACGCCACGCCCGCGTAGTGTGATACTTGCACATGAATAGGCCACTTGCCAACCTGTAAATTAGCATATAAGCTGCAATAGAAGGTTCTAGAGGACCTACGAAATTATCAAGTATATATTTGAGGAGTCTTCAGTTTCTAACACAAAAACGCACAATAATAAAAGACTACCAAATGACGGATCGGAAGGAAAGCCTCGAAAACATTTGAATTCCTGTCTTTGTAAGACTAAGCTTGCCAAAATGGGACGTTATTTTAGTCTTTTGATCCCACCATTTTTTCTTGTACATAGTTCTAGCAAATAACATTAATCTCTCATGATGTAACATGGCTAAGAATAGTGTTCACCTCAGGAAAAGCATCAGCGAACGCAGGGTCTCGATGCCTGTTCACATAGTTCGTCAGTGCCGGCTGGAACGCAGATGAAGGCGGCACGAAGGCTAAGCACACGGCTAGGAGCTCCCACCCGCGGAGCAATGAGTCGCGCAGTGGGTTCTCTGTCGTTTGTCTGCATAGCTGCACGTACAGCTCATCACGTAGTCTGGAAATAAAACAATAGTTAATAATAATAATAGTACAATCCGAAACGTCGTAATAGTAGAAAAAATAAATAGATATCACGGACAGTAACATATCCGGATAGTAATATAACACATTGAGTATTAGAGAAAAAAAAATTGGTATGTATGGTCAACAGGGAAAAGCCGAAATATTTCGTCCACTTTTCATACCATAAATTCATGACCTCCTAAAAATTCCTTTCACAGCAGAAAGTATAAAAATTATTTCTTCGGTGGGATAGTTAGGTATTTCAAATTCATATTCACATAGCTTACACATCTAACTCATCATTTAAATATTTAAGGTCAATAGTAAAGCACGTCGTAAGACCGCATAACATAACATAACATAACATCACGCCTGTAATCCCCGAAGGGTTAGGCAGAGGTTTACCTAATAGTATACCCACATTTCGCCAGTTATGTTTTAAGTCCCATGTAATAGGGGGCGAGCCTATTTATTTATTATTAGGCTTCTAAACAATCATTACACTATTACATTATAATTTGTACATTGCAAACTTAAGTCTAAGCACCTCATCACTTACAGAAAACCACTGCATGCCATCAACCCGGCACAAATCCAGACTCCGTGACTGCTACTGAGAAATTCCTGATGGAATTACCCAAAAACACTTTGCCCGACCTGGGAATCGAACCCAGGACCTACTCAACAGTCGCACTTGGGAACACTAGACCAACGAGGTAGTTAAGGAGTGAGGACTGAGGGGCGTAAGACTCATAAATTTATGAATAAGCAGTGATTGGTTTAACGTTGTTTAATAAAGAGTTCCATACTCACTTCTCGTTAGAAAAAGTAGCGTGCAAGATATCCTGCGCGACGGAGTTGAGCGTCATGCCAGGCCTAGCCTTGCGGTCGCCCATGTAGATCTGCACCAACCGGAACAGGTCTATGGCCGCCTTCTTGTGCGCCTTGTCCCACTCCGCACCCACCATTGGTGCGCTGATCGATGAGGATGTCCACGAGAGTAAGTCGCGGACTGATGCCTGGAAGAAATCAAATGCTCTTTGTTTATTAGTTGTTTCATACTTTAAGCACACAAATGTACAGAAGTGGACTTAATGCTATTGGCATTTTCTACCAGTCAACCTGTCAGGTTATGAAGAGCTTAACTTTTTGTCAACTGTTGGGCTTGGGGTTGGCATTGACATTATTTATAACAACCGCCAATTTGATCTGAACACCTCATTTACTAGCTTACACCGTACCAAGGAAACCGCGCAACGGACAATCAAGCTATACAAAACCAGTTTATGCGAATCTCTTATTGTATAGGAAATCTATACAAAGCGAGGCCAAGTTATACTGGAAATGTTCAGCTTCATGTGCAACGTAAAAGTAAATGTCAACGACAGCTGTAATTCGTCGATCATTGACAAATTGACAATTTAGGAATGTGGCAACAAGAGTGTGCTGCGTAGGTTGTGCTATCGATGGCTCAATGTTCTGTTCGAGATTCTGTCATGAGGTCATCATCTGCAGTGGCGTGCCCGCAATGAAAGGGAGGCTAAGCCCAATTAAACAACTGATGACATTTGGGGAAAAAAAAAAGTTTCGCTCTCTGTTCTGAGTTCTGACATTGGTTTTTAATAACGCCGGTTTCATTGTCCTATTATTTAAATATGCCTAAATATAAAAATACAAATAGTGGTGATTAACATTCCCCCCACAAACGAAGTAAATGATATAAGAGCCATCTACTGACATAAATGTAACAACAGAACTCTTCAAATCAATTCGTAATTATTTGCTTTGGCGAGAGATGGCGCTCAAATAAAAAAATAGTTTTTACGACTGCAAATTGTTGAAAATGTATGAATGTGTTATTCTTATTACTCACAGTGTGAACAGCCATAACTCTCCATTCTTCGCTTCTTTACCACGGACAGATGACAAAGCACACAGTATGCATGGTATTACTAGATAGATTTACAGATGCTTACATAATAATATCAACAATGACATACCTCCAGTGGCTTTAACAAAAACCGTTTATTGACAATTCGTTTGAGTAAATGACAATTAAATGTATAGTCAAATTACTTTAATTACTTTCTGTATTCTAAATCAAAAACTCTATCATTATGTAAAAATAATTTAATTACATCAGCATAAAATTTTGGTGAAGGTTTTAATTCTACCAACAGCTGTTTTTCTATAGCAATTGTCGTAACGTATGTATACAACGTGTCGCGAGAATTTTCACAATTAAATGTGATCAGGGGTAGGTTTAGGTGAAGTAACGAGATTATATTTTTCTGTAAAATCCGAAGTATTTACCTTGCCCAGTATCGACTTCACACACTAATCCTTCACAAGGAACAGTTGCTTGCGTTTCCGAATTCATTTTAGTGTTAAAAACTATAATCACTTCTAAACAACGTTAATTACAGCAAAAACCAATAACAAGAAATTGAAAAAATAAAATCACAACAGAAAATGCACCAGTAATCACTAATCACTCAAAACACAACGAACATACCTCTTGGCGCGAACCGCGAACACACATTCTCTCTCAAACTACACTGACTTACACACACACATTAAAAAAAACCCAGCTTTAAATTCAATACAAAATGTCCAAATAAGTACCTACGAAAACAGACACAACTTGCTAGGAGCAAGCGAGAGGTCAGAAGCCAAATGCAAGCCAATGGGTGTGAAAGAGAAAGCGTTAGCAATGGCTGTTTTATATATTTTTTATTTGTTGAGTTTTTGAGATTGTAAGGCAAGCCGGGCTTTTCGGCTTGTATGATAGTTCCGATCCATCTGCCTAGCCTTTTCGCATCTATGTTGGTGTCGGCTTCCAGTCTAACCGGATTCAGCTGAGTACCAGTATTTTACATGGAGTGACTATCTACCTGACCTCCACAACCCAGTTAATACGATACCCCTTCGTAAGACAGGTTGTCAGAATTTCGGATCAGTGACTTCCGATAGCGACTGTCAAAGATCTACAAAAGACATCCGGGACCAACGGCTTAACATGCTTGCCGAGGCGCGGAGGAAACTCGGTATGTAATGATTAGTCACCCACCCACGGACCAGCCTAGGCAAGCGCGGTTTAACCTGAAGATCAACACGAGCGGCTGTTGTTTTTAAGCTACGAGTTCCACGAGATTCTGTCGAGAGGTATCGGTATGAATCTACTGACCTTTCTTCGGAAGATGCCCTTGTTAAAGTTGAGATTGTCCTTAGCGAAGATCTCGATGTCCTGCTCCACGGGCGGGCGCGGCGCGTGCGAGCGCACGGGACTGTACAGCGCGCCCGCGCCGGGCCCGTGCAGCGCGCCCGCGCCGGGCCCGTACAGCGCGCCCGCGCCGTCCGGCTCCGTGCCCGCGCCGCCGGCTGCAGCACCGCCGCCGCCCAGGGACGATGTCTGGGTGGGAGAGCAGTTGCATCAATAATGTTAAACTAAAAGCAGCATGAAACAGATCCAAGCATGATCAGCTTCTTCATTAGCTAGGGTTTTTTTAAAGTCAGTATGAATTAAATCGCCTTTACATGCTTTTAATTATAATCCACATTTCTTACGTTTTGTATTGCAGACCAGTTAGAGGTTTCAAAAACATTTACATTTGAAGAAAACATTGTAAAACCTTAGTCGTGAAACTCCTAGTACACCAGATTATTGTGCGTTAGTTTTTTCGCAAAAGTTTCTCTTGTACAATTTATTAAAAGGGTTTTATAAGGGCGATTTGCCCCATAGGTGGCGTCCATTAATTTAATGGATGTCTCCTAACGAATAATATTGTATACTCACTCTATGAATCCCAGGCGACGGCTGCCTATCCCGGTCGAATCCAACAAACGTATTATAATACGACACTCCATGGTTCATATACTCCACATCGACAGGCCTATGCGCGTACGCATGCGGCAAGTACACGCCGGAACCGTCGTCATCGTCCGGAGTGCGGGCGCCTCCGTCCGACGACTCGTTGTCCGGCTCGTGTCCAGATAATGAACGGGATTCGGAACCGGATCGGGAGTGGGATCGCGATGATCCTGACTCGCCGTCAGAGCCCGAACCGCCGCCGTAACGGCCACGACCTGGTGATAAGGCGGACTTACAAGCTATCGTCAATGCAAACACGGTGCTCCTAACCACACCATCATCATCTGCCTAGCGTTTTCCCAACTATGTTGAGGTCGGTTTCCAGCCTTAACGGATTCAGGTGATTACCAGTATTTTACATGGAGCTACTTCCATCAGACCTCCATAACACAGTTAGAACTGGTTAATACAATACAAGGGGTAAGACTGGTTGTCAGACTTCCGGCCTACTACCTGTAACGACTGACATAGATTTATAAATGACAACCGGGACCAACAGCTTAACGTGCTTTCCGAGGCACGAAGGAAACTCGGTATGTAATTGGTGTTCACCCATCCACCGACCAACCTAGGTTTGTCCTACATAATAACCCTCACCAGACCAAAGGCCCACTTCTATTCATACCATGTCCCATAATATGTAAGTATCCAATTTGTACTTCTGCTCTTCTGAGTATGTATATTTACCATCAACTGGAAAATAATCGGCATTGGCAATTTATCATAAGCATAGAAATTGAATAGAACGGGAAAAAAACAAGCAAGGGACCGACATTATTGCCACAAACGTAAGCTGTATTGCTACAAATGGGAACGATTAACGAATATGTCATCGCATCAAGCTTAAATCTTTTCTCTTTTTTACATCTCTCGTCTATTAAAATAAGTAAGGAGTGGACCAACTTACTGGATAATTTAGCCTGTTGTATGATATAGTCCTGCAGAGGCAGTAGATGCTGCATGCCGCGTAGATCCCAGTTGCAGTACAGTGGTGAGCTTCCACCTTCGTCCTCCTCTTCTTCGCCATCGATAGGACAGTCTTCTGGTTCCACGGGCCTCTTGTGTCCTACAAAATACATACGCAATAAGAAAGATGTAAGCAGGTGTGCAGTGTTCAGTTTTCATTAAATCTGTTCAAAGATGTCCTTGTAAAGAAATTCAAAAGGCAACCTTATTAGGACAATACTTATAATACAATTACGTACTTTTAACTTCACACAAAGCTAGTAAAAATATATAACTTACGTCTAGATTTGGTACGATCTCGTGGTGCAGTTGACCTTTCTAATCTCTGGTTGTGTTTCTGTACATTGGGTTCAGTTAGGGGTGGCTCCACCAAGTTCACGCATTTTAACTTGTAGTTAACTGTAAAACAAGAGGTAAGTCGATTGTTTTTTATTCTGTATGGAGGGAAACTATTTGTAAGAAAACCAATAAAACAAAATGGCGTGAAGTACGTTCATGTAAGTAGATTGCTTAGGAACAGAGCCCATATAGAAAGTGTTAAAATTCAGTATTGTTCAAGAAAGAGACAGTTCAACCTCTGCAAGGACAAATACCGCCTAACCCTATTTCCGACAGATTCATGATACAGGAAATTTTCCTTATACCGCCCAGGAATTTAAAAGAGAAAGAAGTAAGAGGGATAGCTGTTGTAGTTTTTTATCGGTTCTCCTACATAACGAACGACCAATTCGAACGGTGCAATTAGTTTCTGACATTTCATAGGTGAAATATGAAATAAAATAATTTGAAAGATTAACTTAGTGAAAGAAACTTACCAGCTGCTATATTGTCCTGTTCATTAGCTGAAGAAAGCCTCATAAAGTTATGGTGTGGTTCATGTGGCGGTGTCCGATGCTTGCTACTACCTGAAGACACAGATGTCTTGCTTGAAGTATAGCGTTCTGGTTCTGCTTGTTGACGTCTGCAAAAATATTTAGCATTCTTGTGACTGGTAGCAGTTTATATTGGGTTCATACAAGTTTACCCTGTGCATTACATATTGCAAAAAAAGTTGTGAAAAGTTTTCTTTCCATTCTCATGCTGGGCGCCAATAGCAAATTTATTCTAAAATTGAATTTTAAACTGCTTTATCTGCAAGAATTTAATAACGTACACGGGAGTAGGAGGAGGTTTCTATTTATACTAACGTGCATAAGGTTTTAGGCTATATTTACGAAGTAAAGTCCCACGGTGGGCGCCAAACTCTAACAGTCAGCTTTTATAGTTAGTTAGAGCGTTAATCGGGACTGGTTTATTTACAAAGATCTTCGACCCTAAGTGTCACAAATACTCGGACTTATTATTATTATAATCTAAGTTTTGAGTCCCATGCTGGGCGCCAAATCGCTTATATCGTTAATCGTTTTATCACTTATAACGTCAGATCCCTCACGTTCAAAATTTGTTAATCCGATTATAAATTCATTGCAAATAGGCTTCCATTACCATTTTTTTACGTCTAAAATCTTACCTAGTGAAGTCCCGTGCTGGGTGCCAATTAGCAGAAACAGCGTTGTGACGTAGGTCGAGGCTAGTCTGTCTGAAGGGCTTGTCGACGCTGTACACGGCTTGCTTCTCCGGATACCTGTCCATGCGCTCCAGTTCCGCTAACCTATCTTTGTCTAAATGCCTGAAAATAAAGAGATTTATTCTTGTATGTAAACCGTAATTGCTCCTTTTAACTTTTCTCATTTTTAATCAGCAATAAAAAGGTTTTCTTTTTGTTTTAAAGGATTTGTAACTGATACTGGGAATAACCCTTTGCCCAGCACTGCGACAATGTGGCTAGCAATAATAATAATAAACTGGGAATACACGGCCGCGGCCATCAGTGGCAGGGCGGGTCGGTTTAGTTTAGGGTGTGCGGCCTTCGAAATGGGTTTTAAGGCCCGGACTCCACCGAAGCGGAGACGAGACAAGAGGACGTTTTGCAAACCACCAGCATTTGGTTATTCATACTTCCCGTCGTGAGTAGTCTGTTCACACATCTTTGCTCAGATTTAGCTAGTACAAATCTCAGCACAACTTCGGTGGATACACCTTAGCTTCTACGCATCTCCTCTCCGCTTCTCTCATTCTCGCTTTGGTGGAGTCCGGTCCTTACCTGCTGTGGTAGAAAGCAAACTTCGCAAACAGTTAGCTCGCGCGAAACAAATACCCAGATATTAGGACACCCGGTCAGATCTGCAGTATATCGTTCCAAGTATCCAAAGACATTCATAGCTTACCTATCAGAGAATCGTTCCCTCGCATGCCTGGACAGCTGGTGTGGTCTCTCCAAGCTATGCATGACCCGCGACGCGACACCCGCCGCCGCATCCGTTGCTAGCGATATGGAAGATACTAGCGACGGACGGGCTGCTGTTGTCTGTTGAAATAAATTGTTTATTGATTACATAACATAATATTAGGCCTTTACCACATCCCCAAAATGTTAGGCAGAGTAGAGGTGTACCTAATAGTACACCCACATTTCTTCTGTTTTGTTTTATTCCTATGAAATAGGTGGGCGTGATTGGCATATTTATTACATAACACCAGCCTATAAGTTTCTACAGCTGCGACACAAGCCTTCGCTCAGCGAGAGGGAGTCGGCAGTAACATAATTCACCACGCGGACTCAGAAAAGTTAGCGGATGTCACATATATTCGAAGTTTTGGTTCCAGGACATGCCGGTTTCCTCACGATGTTTTCCTTCACCGTTTGAAGAGCAGTGGTGATGAAATAAATTCCGCAAAGTAAAGTGCCTGCCTCGATTCAATCCTACGACCACAATCAGGGCCATTAATGAATCCTAATCAAATATGCACAGGGGGATGTCAGTATCAAAGGTCGTTTATTTTTAAACAAAGGGTTCGGTTTTAGGTCGCAACTAAATCCAACGACCTATTTATAGACCGGTTTATTTCTGGTGGATTCCGAGCAGTTTCTAGTCCGATGAATCATGATTGTAACATGACTCATGGCATTTAAACTGTTGTTTGTTTCGACCACATTGTTAAATTTCTTACTGGAATGGTGTCAATAAGTTAAGCAGATTGTGAAAATAATCCTGAATAACATCAATAAGATAACGTAACATCACTCCTGTGATCCGCGAAGGGTTACTTAATAGTACACCCACATTTCGCCAGTTATGTTTAAGGGCAAGCCTACCAATAAGGTTAATAATTAATAAAATAAATATTTTTGGACTGCCGTAGGTCTAATGGTCGCAAGCGCAACTGCTGAGCATGAGGTCCTGGGTTTGGATTACCAGGTCGGATAAAGTGCTATTGGGTTTTTCGATCAGAAATATCCCAGTAGCAGTTACGGAATATGGATGTCTACCCGATTGATGGCAATAGGCTCGCCCCCTATTACATGGAACTAAAAACATAACTGGTGAAATATAGAAGCACTATTAGGTACACCTCTGCCTAACTCCTCGGGGATTACAGAGGTGACGTTATATGTAAAATAAATATTTTATAGTACTGCTACAAAATAAATACGACCTTTAAGTACCTAAACAACATTGCAAATAAAAACACAAGGGCATCACAGTTCAGTGACAATCCCAACTGCGTCAAACGCTCAATGCTCCCAATCGTGTCAAGGTTACCATCACAATAGCCCAGGAGCCCAGAACCTCTGTTAAATTGGGTCGCGGCCGTTACGCTAATAAACGTTAGCATTCAACGTTTGACTGAAGTATTACAAACAAGTCATTTACACTCTTACTCAGTCCCTTTAAAATCAGTTAAAATGTTTACTCTGGAGAATATTTGTAAGCGATGTCCCAAGGTCAAAACATTTTTGCAAATGCTCGGAATTCACAATTGAAGTTAGTCGGTATTAATAGATGTTAGTGCACAATTTTCATCCCGCACTATAATAAAATTAATTGAGAACGTAGATCAGTCAAAACCAGGGCTAGAAAGAGTTCCGAAGTTATTTTTCGATGACATCGACCGGACTTTCCTAATGGCATAATCTTAGAATAGCTCATGCCGCGGTAAAAATAATAGGCAGTCGGCACGATGGCCTTATTTAAGCATCGGCTGAACTGGTGGCTTAATATCTAGCGACAACTTTTAACAGTCGTTTTCCAGTGATATACGAAGTAACACAAGGTAGGGGTATCGTATTACCCAGTCTTAACTGGGTTGTGGAGGTCAGATAGATAGTTGCTCCTTGTAAAATACTGGTATTCAGCTGAATCCGGTGAAACTGGAAGCCATCCCCAACATAGTTGGGAAAAGGCTGGGCAGATGGTGATGATAATGACGAAACTAACACTTTGCCAGTGGATTCGTCCGACCGCTGATTTCGTTTCTCGTGGCAATTTCGAAAGTTTGCTATTTCTTGTCTTCTACACACAGGGAGTGTGTTCTAGGTCCAAGAATACATATAGATTGATGGGTCAAGGACTCATGGATCAAGGACCAAGGGTCAAGGACAAAATTTTACTTTTTAGGCTGATTTTATAGTCACGCGTTTCAGCAGCGCCGTCGGGCCTGCGCGCGCTCGGATATGTATTGGGGTAGTAGTAGCGTTTCAAATTCGCGCGCTTGAGCAGCGCCGTTCGGTGTTCCTGTTCAACAGCGCGCTGCCCAACGGCGCGTCTAGCGGCGTGACTATAAAACCAGCCTTAAAGAGGTAAAATTTGGTCCTTGACCTTGAGGGTTTTGGCTAGGCGTTGATGAGTCAGTCATTAAGATTTTAGAGTTAACCAAAATAAAACAAACCTGTAAGAACGGAGTAGGCTGTGGCTTCTGTAAGGGGCTGCTGGGACTTTGCGGCGATGCCGAGTCACAGGACGATCCTCCCACCGATTGCTGTTTTAACTGAAAGCATTAGTATCAATCTATACGACCTACTGCTAATACTACCAAAACCTTACTATATAGTTGGTAAAGTGCTGAAACTAATTTAGTTTGACTAACTCATCATAAATTATGTCAATTTCAAAGTCGTTCTCATTTCATTGTTTACATTGCCAAACAGTTAAAAATTTTCAAGGTTACATACACGGCTGTGTACAAGAAATGTCATCTCCCAAACAATTAAGTATAAATATAGCAGTAGCGTATATAATTACCTTTCTTCTCGTCAAAGGGGTGCTCTCAACAGATTTGAAATACTTTTCGTGCATCGAATCATCAGACGCGTCTTTCCTGGGAGATATAAAGCTGCCACTACGGTTCAAACCTGCAAGGATAATATAGAAATACATAACCACAACAAAATACCCCAAAGGGGTAGTCCGAGGTGTACAAAGGAACCCACATTTCACCAGTTTTCTAATTGTAACATCATAACATAGCCTGTAATCCCCGAAGGGTTTAGGCAGAGGTGTACAAAATAGTACTCCCAAAAGAGAATGCTCATGGAAGTATGGAATCCCGTACCATGCTGCATCAAAATCAAACCTTGTTTTTTATAGACTACACTGATCGTATTAACTCCTACAAAAATTATTTTTGAAAAAAAAACCCGCGTTTCAGAGTTATTTTATAAAATCGAAACTAACCTAAAAAGTAGGTCTATTTTTTCGACGCTACCAACGACGTATTTTAACACACATACATTACATTATTGCTCTAAAAACAGCGTAATACACTAATATTAGTAAGAATTACGAGTTAAAGTAACATCCACAGTATGCTTGACTGAAACTCGATTTTATTTTAAACCTTTACATTGCCAATAGTCAGTCATACAGTACAAATGTCAGATGCCACAGATAAGATAACTATAAACCATAGAGTATAGTAAGTGCTATAAACTAGTCGGGATTTAGGGATGTAATCGATAAATCAAAATCTTTAGGCTGAGAAAATCTATTTTGTTGCAAATAGCAATAAACCAAACTAAATCGATTTGGTGTACTGATCTTACTTAATTGTAATTAATTTTAGAGTCCGCTCGACAGACAAGGGTTTGTTCAATTGAAACGGAACGTCATTTATATTCAGTTGAAACGGAACGTCATATAAAGGGAGTAAAACAATATTCGTACTTTTAAACTCGAAAAGTATATTTCCAGTTCAAAAATCAAATCCCCGACGCGTAATGCCGTAAAAAAATATGAAACTAATTACTATAATATTTTGGTTTTGAGGCGCGAGACTTTTTGGTACCAACTTTGGTCATTGTCCTTTCGCCAGTTTTGTTTTTAGGCCCATGTAATAGTGGGCGAGCCTATTGCCACCAACCGGGCACAAATCCAGGTTCCGTGGCTGCTACTGAGAAATTCCTTTTGTAAAAACCTAAAAAAGAACCCAAGACCTCTTGCTTAGCAGTAGCGCTTGCGACCACTAGACCAATGAGGTTATTTTTGTAATTCAATGGATTTAATGCACTGCTCTATGCTCTGCTGCCCTATGCGCTTTTTTGACGCACTAGAATGTGCTCTGTTGAATTCTCAACGCTTAACTCAATACAGAGAGTTGATAATCCAGTGCGTAGTTAAATATCGTCGCGTTAAAACATCGCCAATGCGATAGAAGGCTAACAGAGTGAACTTTTTTCATAATCCGGCAAATTTTGCTACAAAGACAGCATCGTAAGAAGTAGCGATGTAACTTATAATTAGGCTTGCAAGTCTCACGTTCTTTTTATGTGACGTCATTACGTCATACTAATCCGAAACTAACAAATGATAATTCGCCACGCTTTCATTTTTTTGTCTGCGAGACAGAATACTTTTTACCTGACTGGTAAGAGGTATTAGAGTCTTGGTCCGTGGAAAGAGACCAGAGTAAAGATCCAATCCTTGGGGCTATCTTCGTAAGAAGCCACAAGAATAACCCAGAACGAAGCCCTGGACTCATAATATATCGGGTGCCAAGCCAGATCGGGAGACAAGAAAACAACAAGATTGGTCACGATCGACAGTATGCAGAGGAAGGATTTCGTTTACCTGTATGGGGAGACCATTTCTCAGTTTCATGCGCTTGTGCCGCACTGCTCCGTTTTCTAAGTTGCGGAGTACATACAGGGGGATTACATACTACAGCTGCACTAAGTTCCTGAAACAAAGAACAATGTTTAATGTAATGTTACAATGGTTGATAGTGTTACGTCCATAACATATTTTTATTAAAATGGAAACAGGTCATCTTTAAACAGAAATGATCATGACCTATAGCATTTTTTTTTTTTAGTTTTAGTTTATATCATAGAAAAAAATCTCATTATTTAATTTAAGTTCGATTGTCACTTGTTTTTGTACCTGTTTCCTCCTCTGCTGGGCGCTACTGATGCTGCTATCTGAAGACCGGCCGGAGTCTGTGTGTCGACATAGCTGGGTGGAGCCATCTTCGCTCAGTCTCCCGCGTCTACTATCGCCGCTGTTCCTGTATTTATCATTAACTTAATTTAATACAGGCGAATTAGCGGCAAAGTTGGTGTGACGATCTGATCTTGTTTGCGGGGCGAACATGGCCAGGTATCGCTAGAGAGGTTTGGACGGAGAAAGGGGAGGTTTATTCCCAGTAGGCCGTTAGAGAGGCTAACAAAAAAAAAATGCTTTATTATATTTTCTCAACCTTAACTTAGTGATAAATGTAGCGATTGCAGTTTAAGATGTCTGTCGTAATAAAATTCGCCTCCTGTTTGCGTCACCTTAACTACGCAAAAGCTTAAATTGTAAGGGACGTCTAGTAGGTAATTTCTTCGCGTCGGCGACGCCGTTCAAAAAATACCGATCTGAATGTATCGACCCTGAATGTATCGAACCTAATATAAGTTTGAATAGTCTCACAATTATACACAACCAAATCTAAATTCAAACAATAAAGAAACATAATCCGTTTCCATAAATTATCTCTAAAACAGACACAAATTATAATTTCATTCACATTATCATCAACACATAATCATCCTCAATTAACAACACACCTTTATCAGTACAAACAATGAAAGCATTCATGAGCTTGTACAGGCAACAAAAGTGTTAAATGCCTGTTAACACTTACGCTAACTGAACCTAAATGGATGCCTAAATAAAATCTCACTGAAGGATTTTCAACAAGCGGCGAAAGTTGAAATTCCAACAGCGAAACAATATTTAAGCAATTATATAAGAATTGCTTAGTGTATGAACACTAAACGATTGTCCATTTTGTTGAGAAAATGAGCATAATGACATACATTGTTTACAGGCAAAACTAATCATCTTTCCACTACACTGTCATTTAACACACTATCAGTATTATAACTTTTAAAACTAAAAACACACTGTTGTCTTGACTACTCAGAACACAAACAGCAAAACGTTGCAACTTGCGAGTTAAATTCCTAAATACATACTGATCTATTTTGTGAACCATACAACAACCGAAAAGCAATACAGTGTGAATTGACACCTTACACATTACCGATGAATATTCACACATAATTCACAATACAATAGTGAAAATATTTGATTGTTTTCTCACCTGTGATGGTAATGCGACCTCCTCGTTCGCACGGGACTTGTTTGCGTGAGAGTAACTGTTTTTGCGTTGCCTGGCGACAACTTGCTGACGCTTGCGACTGTGCTGTTGCCATTGCTACTTACTGGATCTAGTATTGGTGGCACCTGATGACAGAGTTTATTTTAAAATCTCTTACTTTGTTGTAACTATGATAGAGGAAATATTAAGGCTCCTTAGTAGTCAGGGGATAGTTAAATATATTCGGGGTGGAAGAGACACCGACGCGAAAACTTTATACACACATCCAGTACATCATTCTGGAACACTGACACGAAAACATACATACATAGAAATTTTTCGTAGGTTATTAAAAAAAAACAGCTGTTCCATACATTTGATCGTGTAATTAGGTATTGCGCTTTTGTAGGAATCAGGAGTTCTTTTTAATAACCTATGAGAAATTTATAATGTGTCAGTGTTCCTTTCACCCCGTATAGTCATTTCTATGGCAGTTAATGTTCACGCAATTGACTTCCTGCTCTAGCTGAATATCTTATTTCTTATCAAACTACTACATACGTACAAAAGTTTTTGAGGATGTATAGATGTTTGTTCCTCTTTCACGCTAAAACGGTTGAACAGATTTGGGTGAAATATGGCACACAGATACTGTATAACCTGGATTAAGACATAGGATACTTTTATCCCGGTTGTACGATCCCGCGGAATAATTACCGAGATCTGCGCGGGCATAAACTAGTTAATTTTAATTTTAATTAAAAACCAATATTATATTCAATACATAAGGAGCAAGAGACAATCAACGAGCATGAATTAATGAAGTGGGCATGTACATCAGTTATTTAAAAAAAATCAGGTGTTCCATACATTTTGTCCATGTAGGTATTGCAATTCAGTATGGGACTGCATTTTTTTTAACACAATGTATTTCAGATTCTGTATTTTATGCAACAGTTAACATGCATACTAACAGCATTTTAACACATAATACAAATATCATTCTTTCTTCCGAGACGTAGTTATAAAGAAAAATAAAAGATAATGAGCATACATTATAAATAACCTCGTTTTAATGTCAATGACTGTCTCTTGCACAATATGTATAACATGATCATTGTTGTAACCGCTACCTTCTAACTATATGTGTCAAAGCAGATAAAACATTACTATACATGTACTCTAAAGTTATTACAAATGGTTTATAAACAGTATAATTATAATATAATGGTCGCCCGCTTATGCTTTGCATGACTGTCATCAACTGATGTGGCGACATCACACTACTCTCACTACATCGCGATTTTTATTAAGAAAAAAAAAAAATTTTACATATAAATCTTCTGGGATAAATTCTCTTTACTGCAAACCAAATCAAAATGCATTGGGTATATTGATCACACAGACAGGTGCAAGAGTCACTTGAATTTGTACTATTTATAGGTAACTTGTTGGTAGATGTCACATGTCTTCGAATTTTTTGGTTCTAGGACATGCCGGTTTCCTCACGATGTTTTCCTTCACCGTTTTTGAGAGCAGTGGTGATGAAATAATTTACACAAAGTAATGCGACTGCCTGGGTTCGAACCCACGACTAACTGTTCATAAGTCGGGGCCGCTACCACTGGGCCACCACCGCTCTCTCACTAAATGATAACTTGTAAACTGTGTGACAGGTTTTTCTTTTAACCTTTTGAACGCCATTGTGACATACGTTACAAGCAAGCGCGTTCCCTGTACGCCTAACGACACAAACAAGTGACAAAATGGTAGGTTAAATTGTGGCTTGGCGTGGAGCGCACGCGCGTGCGTGTTTGCTCTGGCGTTCAAAAGGTTAATGTTTCAGTAACATTTTACACTGCAATATTGAAGGTATAATTTTCCAAGACTAAGAAAGTACTAAGTACTAATTTAGTTCTAATACAAAAAGCCTAAACCTTCCTAATGTCATGTATAGGGACTGGAGAACGGTCCTTCGCTATCCAGGATGTCGACAGATCCAAGGAAACAGCGAACCGATAAGGATCGAGCGCGGCATATTCTAGGGTGATAGTCCGAGTCCAGTTGTGGTTTAGTCTAGCCTTGAACCCACTCAGCACGCTGCTGGAGGGTTCGGATTTAGGCTTTCGGTTGAGGACAGGTGCTCAGGTCATATCTCACCTTCTTTACATGGATGATCTGAAACTCTGTGCCCCCAACAATTTGCAACTGATGAAGCTACTGAAGGTAACAGAAACCTTCAGTAGCGCCATCAGGATGGAATTTGGTGTGGACAAATGTGCAGTCATGCATGTGAAGCGAGGGGAGATTATGGAATCCGTGGGAACTCTCAACTCTCGGATTTCATACACTTTAGATCTCTCTCCTCAACAGAAACCTACAACTACAAGTATTTGGGTATGTCGGAAGTATTAGGTATCAATACTGTCGACATGAAATAATGGTTGAGAGAGCGATTATTTGGCCGCCAAAATAAAGTGCTTGGCTGTTTTCTGTCAGGCGGAAACAAGGTGCGCGCCTTCAACAGTTGGGTCATGCCGGTTTTGATGTATTCTTTCGGCATACTCAAATGGACTCAGACGGAACTTGATTCTCAAGATAGATGGGTTCGCGCACTGGTGACCGCAAATGGGATGCATCACCCACGGTCTTCAGTGATGAGACTGTATATCCACGTAAGTGCGGGGGTCGTGGCTTCTTAAATATTAAGACCCTGCACAACCGTGAGGTATGCAGTCTCAGGGAATACTTCCTAGAAGCAGACGTGGGGGTGCACCGAGATGTGGTCTCAGTGGATAAGGGCCTTACCCCGCTCTCCCTGGATAACGAGAACTGGCGCAAGCCTACAGTATTAAACACTAATGACCGCTTGGAGGTATGGCAGAACAAGGAGCTGCACGGGCGCTTTTACCGGGCCCTGCATGGGCCCGATGTAGACTTCTTAGCGGCCGTATCTTGGCTGCGTTTCGATGAATTCTTCGGGGAAACCGAAAGTTTTGTCCGTGCAATAAAGGACGAAGTTATGATGACGAATAACTATCGGAAAATTCGGAAATACATTGTGAAGGATGGCACGGTTGACATATATCGGGCATGCCACCGTCCAGGAGAATCGATTCGAGACATTATTTCTGGGCGTTCTAGTCTCGCTTACGGAGAGTACTTGCATACACAACCTCGTTGTCAGGATTATCCACCAGCAACTTGCTTTGAAGTACAACCTTGTGGAATCAGAAGTGCCATACTATAAGTATGCGCCCAACCCAGTTCTCGATGATGGTTGTACTGGAATCGACCTATCGTCACTGAAAGGACTATTGTTGCCAATAAGCCTGACATTGTGGTGATAGATCGATAGGAGCGTCGCGCTATGATTGTTGATATAACGTTCCCGCATGAAAAGAATCTCGTGAAAGCAGAGAAAGATAAACAATTCAAATATCTAGATCTGGTTCGCGAGGTTGTCGACATGTGGGACGTGAGTACAGCAGTCATTGTGCCGATAGTCATGTCGGCCAATGGCTTAATAGCCAATAGCCTCGACCAACATCTGAGGAGGCTCTCGCTTGGCAGCTGGATCAAGGCCTTGATTCAGAAAGCAGTACTTCTGGACACGGCGCGTATAGTTAGGAGGTTTCTCTCTCAAGAGCAACCGGTAGTTCGGACCCTGTTCCCGATGCTAGTGATATTTTATATTTTTAAATGTTTTTTTTTTTATATTGTTTTATAATGGAATATTTAAAAATGTAATGAATATGTGTAAAAACAAATAATCGAGATAAGAACTTAAAATTTAAGAAAAAATATCGCCCAGAAAACATGAATGTGATAATACTGGTTTAATACTGGTATCCAGCTGCATCAAGTTAGACTTTGGACTGGAAGCCGACCCCAACATAGTTGGGAAAAGGCAAGGCAGATGATAATAAGTTGGCTAACCTGAGGAAATTCAAAAAAAATTGTTCAGGTAATCATTCAAATCCCAAGTTAGCCAACATAATAGCTACCCTTAATTAAACTTAGAAAGGACTGTACTAACTACATGGTTCCTATCTAAAAAAAATTTAATAAAACCACAGAATACTGAACTGACAATGTTAAAACGAAACATTAGAGAATGCAGTACAATAAAACACAATGTAACCTAGTTCTCTTAATAATAAAACTGGAATTCTTAAGATAAGCTTTCCTAGCATTGCTAGGAGAGATAAAAATAGATTTGACCCCAATTTCAAGTTGGTTACTCCCACAAAAATCAATTGGGATTCCTTAATGTAGATGTTTTATAGTATGCTCTGATTAAATATACTATGTGATAAAATATATATTGAGGTTAATAGCTTTTTTAGTTCTGGTATCATGTTCAATGACAATTTATTATTTTTAATATTGATTATATGTTGATAGGTAAGGAAAAGACATCATACATGACAAAAAAACGTTGTTTTACAGTTTAATATTAAATTGCCCATTGTTCAGCAGTAATTTTGATTTTATATAATATAGATGATCCTTACTTAATATGAACTCTCTGGTATTAAGAATTTGTTTAAAAAAAAACAGCTTAGATTATGACTCACCTGAGGTATAGGTTGATTAGTTTGTGTAGAAGTCTCTCTCCTTTTCTGTGGGTCTGTATTTTGTTTCAATGTTTGTAATTTAGCTAGTGGTATGATGTCACAGTCCGTAGGCCTATGCCATACAGTTGTCTAAAACAATAAAGCAATTATAAGGTATTGTTCATTGAGTATGTCATGTTTGTTTCTTATTATGTCATAATAATTACCTGTGTGGAAGCATTGTAATAGTAAAACCTATGTGTGTTGATGTCAAAAAGTTCCCACCATTGCGATGAGTCTGTGCGTTTGACTTTAACACCCTATAATAAGAAACACAACATTAAAAAGTAGCAAGGCTTTGTGGCTGTCATTAAATTCAATTATAAAATTGAATGACTGATTTCTGATCCAATTAACACACAATAAAGGAAGTTATTTTAGCAGGAATTGATGAAATAACCTCAATATGTTTGATATTAAGAAGGAACTGAGCCTTTATACAGTAGAATACATAAGATACTGTGTGTCAAAATGCAGTATTTAAGCAGGTCAAAAAGTATTTCCTTATTACTGAGAAAAACAAAGTATTTGAACTATTAATAACTTGAGAAAAGAGGAAATGTGAAAGTGAGTCATAAATCTGGAATACCCCTAGTACTTGTGAGATAAACACAATTTATAGCATTTAGGCTGTCCTGGATAGTGTTATAACTATGTTACAGCTATAGTCATTTATAACACCAATATACTTAACAGAATTAGGAAACCAAAAAAGTAATCACTTGCTGGAAAATTTTAACCGGCGCTTAAGTACGGAATTGAATGAAATTTTGGACATAGTATACCTCAGGTGGGTCCCAGACGCATTCGCCAGTTGTTAGGTTAGCATACATATGCTCCTTTGTCTTCGGCTCGATAATCTCCACCCATTCCACCCTAGAATAAAACATCACCAACGTCTCAACTTTACTACCACTATTCTACCACACACTAACAATTTGACTACGAATTCAGGGCGTGACATTAGCGATTTCCGCGTACTTTATTGATTTTGCAACTTTCAACTACGGATATCGGAAGCAATTTGTCAACAATAAGTAAAACTTAAATGTAACGTATTACCTTTCTGACGACATTTTCACTAAATAACAATAACTTTTCTAAACTTCACTTACACATCCTAAACAAATTATTTGACCTAAAATACAGATGAGAATAATCGGAAACCATCCATGTTGAATGTTTACTTCATTGATGGGTGCGTTTGTGGTAGGGCCGCAAACGTCAGTTTGACTTATCTTACGTGTAACGGAAAAATTTTAGCAAAACTTATCAAAAATATTAAAATAAAGTTTTATATGAAAAAAATTGGGTGTTTTATAAAAACGTAATAAATGATAAAGTTTATGAGAAATTGTAGAAAAATAATATTGTACTTTAAACAAATACAACAGACCTAGCAGAGAAACAGAATGATTATTAAAAATGAAACGAAATTAAAGCCAGAAACAGACTCGCCACAAGACACGCCACCTTTGTAAAGTTTGTAGCCCATAGCATGATTCAATAATTCCATTATTCAACAAACATATTAATGATTTACAATGTTTAGATAATGTCTGGCTGCCATCCATCTCACTTGGCATCTGTTTAATTGTTTCTTTAGAAAAGTGGGGTCTTGAGGTGTAATCCTGCCTTTATACATATTTTGATGACATCACCCAAGATGACACTAATTGAGCCTTTATGAAGATCGGTACGCTTTTCAAATTTAGGAAATTAAAATAAATCGTAGGATTGTAATCCAGCTTATTGTCTCAATAGATAAAAATATGTCTTATTTTTTGTATTTTCATTAACATTGTCGTTGTTTAGAAATTTTTTCAATAACTTATGAATGTTTTACTTATTTTAATCTGCTGTCGCTTTTAACGCTTTATTGATAGCTATCTTTAAAGCATCCAGTCGGAAACATCATTGAACATTGATTGATCTCATTGATAAAATTTTGTAAGAAGCTTTTGTGAATTTTCTAAAAGTAAAACTAAGTACATAAATCCCAGTAACTGAAGGTAAAATTAATCAATATTAAATACATTTTACGTTTTCAGTTTCGTTTAGTTTATAAGCAATGTTGCGGACTCTGACTATTAACCTTATAAAATGCCGGTGGCATAATACTGCTGATTCATTTATTAGTAAACAGTGCAGAGGCACGTCGAGTTTTGGTATTGACTCTGTATCCAAGAACCAGCCTAAAATAGTTAAGGGTCAGTAACTACATTAAAATTAATGTCTTTATTTATCTATTTATTTGTCTAAAAACCTGCTGTCATTTCTTAAAACAGGGTTTTCTTATTTTTCTTTTTAGCCATGGCTGAAGACAAATCTCAATTTCTGCTGCCTAACAACCAGAAATTTGTAGAACTAGACAGTTCACAGGCATTTGCTAAACTAACGGACAAAGAAAAGCTTTATGCACATTATTTGAGTCGGGTAAGTTCGTATTTTTCCTTATTTTATTACCTAAGCAGATGGTAATGAACATTCATTGTTTCTTATATATTGATTATTTTGCAAGAAAAGGTCATCTTTTTTCAAAATTCTTATATTCTTTTAAAAGGTCATCATTGTAGTGTTATTACTCCACTGCATTTTATTCTTGTTTCACATAATGGGTGATTTATAGGTGCATTATGTGTGGTACTGTGTTAAAAAAACCTTTATTTAATTTTTAGTGAAATATTCATTTTGAGATTTAACATTAGCAGAATAATCTAAAATTCATGCTTTATCCATAAGGGTTTTTTATGTGGGGCAGGCTTAGCAACTTCTTCTCTGTGGCTGTGATCATGCACAAAATAAACTATTTACGAACAGCACGTAGTTAATGAACTCGTAAAGTACTGAACATTATCTTTTAAACCTACAAACATAATACTTAATATAAAGTCATTTTATAATGCTCGTTCATTGTGACTTCATTATTTTATTTTTAGCATGCACTTTGTAGTGTAAATGTTGTATCTAAGCAGGTCTGTCACTTGTTTACCTATTGAGATAAGAGAACTACACAAAAATTTCTGAGAATATGTTAATTCACATTTATACTTCAGTTTTTCCTGAAAGACTGATGCATTGGTCTAGTGGTCGCAAGCGTAACTGCTGAACATAAGGTCTTGGGTTCAATTCCTGGGTCAAACAAAGTGTTCTTGGGTTTTTCCATGAGGAATTTCTGATTAGACAGCCACGTAGTCTGGGATTTGTGCCCGGTTGATGGCTGTAGGCTCGCCCCTATTACATGGAACTTAAACATAACTGGCTACTTCTGCATAACCCTTTGGAGATTACAGGCGTAATATGTTTTTTATTTTTTATTAGTCTTATTCTGTCCCACAGCTGGGCAAAGGCCTCATACATTCCTTTCCAACTCTGTGTTTAATGTGATATTATGTTATGTTTTTCCTGTAAATGTAAATGCAATGTAGCAGTCTATGCAGTCCTTAACCATAAGCAGCTCTATCCCTTGTTTACCTCTACTTTCAAGAAATACTGAAGTTTTACTATTTTCTTAGAAACTAGTGTCTATTGCATTAATTGCAAAAAGAACAATAATTATAAAAATTGATTAATTAAAAGAGTTCAACTATAGTAAACAACACATTGAAGTATGGTGATGATTTGAAATGTGTTGAACCAATTTTGAAAATTGGGGGATATGAAAGGGTTTTCATAGTTCTTTGAAGATACATACATGCTAGTGTTAATGGACACAAAATATTCTAATTATCAGATAGCTCAGCTGATCTTTCAAATACGATGCTAATATTTAATTGAGAAATAAAATTGTGTTAATTTCAGGCGGCATGGAATGGTGGACTCATCGTTCTGATGCAGACAAGTCCCGAGTCTCCAAAGATCTTTTCTCTGCTCCATAGGATCTTTGCCGCGGAATCCCTGGAGTCTCTTAAAGATGCTGCCATAGAACAGGGTGTTAGTAATGAAGATTTTCAGGTAAGGACTCTTTTATAAACATAATTATGTCTTCTCTATTATTGAATATGGAAGCCAGGGTGGCAAGTGACCCACCCCTGTTTCGCACACTTTTAATGACTTGAAAAAACAGACATTTATTATTATTTGGGATGAGTTATAATATAAATCTTTCAATTCTTGATATAATGGCGAAAATTGCATCAAAACTTTTTGTGGAGTATAGAAATATCAGACGAATTGAAAACGAAGTCGATTAAAACTCACGCAATCACACAGCCAGACATAGAAAAACGATTTCAATAAGTATAGATGTTATTTTAAAGACTTTTTAACCAAAATATTTTAAATTTGGTGTTCCCAATAATAAAATAGAACTGATAATTTCACCACATCCTATGAATAAAAAAAACACATTATCTATTTACTATTTTGCGGTCGAGAAACATCCTATTACTGTTCTTTTGTGGTTTTTAGGCATTTTTGGTATATGCTGGAGGTATTGTTGCCAACAGCGGAAACTACAAGGGTTTTGGCGATACAAAGTTTATTCCGAATTTACCTAGCATCTCATTCGAGCTTATTGTGAAGAGTTCCAAAGCTTACGCAGATGATCCTCAACACATTTTGAAACTTTGGCAACAAGTAGACAAGTTTGTGTATAGCATTTCACCGAGACTCACCCGACTTGGTCTAGCTCCACAGGTCAGTAAATAAGATTTCATTAATAAATTATTATTATTAAATTAAATTTCGTAATCTATGATCAGCTAAATAATACAGAAAATATTAAGCACCTTAAGCATTACTTTTACTTAATTATTAAGTATTACCAACATTTTAAATGAAAATGACAGTTTGAAGAGGGTGACCTGCACCCAAAATGTAGAAAAAGAAAATATTCATAATGTGCTTAATGTTTTTGCTCTTTAAAATTTTGACATTGCATTGCAAAGACATTAAGTCATTAAGTTACCTGCTTTTTATGAAAATAGTATTTATAAGGCAAACTAAACAAACTTTTAATGTAAATAACGAGAAACTCTAAGCAATCATTTTTAATTACAATATAAAAACTCCAGTGCATTCTTTCTAGGGTGTGACCACCTATTTCTCTAGTAACGTAACTGAAGAAGATTCAAACTTAGTTAATGACTGGATGAAGACTAAACTCCTTGAAGCATACATTTGTCGAACATTCAAAACTACTGCTGAGGATGGCTGTAAGTACGAAAGAACAAAAGAATTAAAACTGTTTTAATTTTTATTACAAACCTAATCAGGCTAAATACTACCATTTACAAGTTTACAATTAGAAATCAAGATAGTGACTGAGAGTAGGTCTGTGGTCCAGGAGTGGGGACATTATGCTATGCGGGAAAACAAGATGGATGTGCAAAAAACGTAACATAATATCACGCCTGTAATCCCCAGGGGTTATACAGAGCAGAGGTGTACTTAATAGTTCACCAGCATTTCGCCAGTTATGTTTAAGTCCCATGTATTGTATAACGGGCTAGTGTCCGCAACTCCACGTCCAAACCGCGTATTTTGCGTAAAGTCCTATGATTAGGGGCCGAACCTATTGCCATCAACAGGGCACATCCAGACTCCGTGGCTGCTACTGTGAAATTCCTGACGGAATAATCCAATTACACTTTGCCCGACCCGGGAATCGAACCCAGGAACTCATGTTCAGCAGTCCTGCTTGCGACTACTATACCAACGAGGCAGTTGTCCAAGAAAGTCCTCATTCATTCCTATGCACACAATAAGAATATCTCCTACCACGTCATCAAAAGTATTGAATTTTAATACTTTTGATGACTTGGTAGGAGATATTCCTCAAGTTTCTAGATCAATTATATTACAAACTTAATATTCCACAGTACCATTATACACCATCCACTTGGCCAGCGTTGAACAGGGACAAAGTCCAGGCCTGACCATGGCCATAGAGAAATACAAGGGGGCCTATTTTCAAGTCACCCGAGGAGACTACTCGCCACTCTTGAAACTCGTCAATGAGAACCTGACGATGGCGCGAGAGTACGCAGCCAATGACAACCAGAGGAACATGCTAGAACATTATGTGAAGAGTTTCAAGGACGGCAACTTGAATGAGCATAAGGAGGGCAGTCGGTTCTGGATCCAGGATAAGGGGCCGATTATTGAAACGTAAGTAACTATGAAATTTAGTTATTTCTTACTACCTAGGCCCGACGTTGTTAAACTAATGGCCGTAATGCATTGCTGCCTATTCCTTCGAAAATCGTCTATTTATTTTATTTTTAGATCGAAATGATTAGACAACAAAGTCTGTTTGTTATTTTCCACCTTGGTGAAGTTTCTTACTGGAAATTGTTACTACCACTGTTCCAGTTCAGTAACAATATGTCTTTTTAAGCCATCAACTCAATTCATGTGTTATGAAGCATTTCGTTTGATCATCCACAGATATCAAGGTTTCATTGAGACCTACCGTGACCCGAGCGGTCAGCGCGGCGAGTTCGAGGGCTTCGTAGCCATGGTAAACAAGGAAATGTCGAAGAAATTCGGCGCCCTTGTCGAAGGAGCCGAAAGGTTCATCAAATACCTGCCTTGGGGCGAAGACCTGGAGAAAGACACCTTCCTAAGACCTGACTTCACCAGTTTAGATGTCATGACTTTCTCGGGAAGCGGGATCCCTGCTGGCATCAACATTCCTAATTGTAAGTATATCTTTTTAGATGGCTTTAAAAGATAGCGAAGACCTGAGCAAGTAAATGTAATGTCATTTCAATGCCTAAACAAAAGCGCACCATTCGATTTTTATGAGTTAAAAACCGTGCATTTAGGCATTGTATTAAGTTTCGCCTAGTGTTAAAGAAAACTGGCATAAATGATTTATTATAAACGTTTACTTTGTGTTACAGATGACGAGATCCGTCAGAACTTCGGCTTCAAGAATGTGTCTCTAGGCAACGTGATCCCGGCTGCGTACAAGGAGGCCGTCATTCCATTCCTCAACGATAGCGACAAGGAGCTTCTGGAGAAATACAGGGTTGCTTCCTTTGAAGTAAGGATTATGAATATGTTACACTATTTAATATTTTAGGTTAATTTCCATTTCGTTTCTAAACATATGGAATATTTTATTGATTAAATTTTTAATCTTAAGTTAGTTTTAAAATATGGTGTTTATCATAAGTACCTTTTCTGAAAACAAAAACAACTTTTTCACAATAAGTTCCAATTAATTTACCAGTTATATAGTTACTGTCCCGAGCAATGAAAACTTTTAAGACTCGCAACTTTTAATTGGTCTGGCTTGTTTATGTGCCGCACGAGATACAACGGACACCCATCGGGTGTTAGAAGAAGCTTCATTTCATTAATTTATAGAGCATCGTCACTCTTTCCGCTTTTCTTTATCTTTCTCAACCTCCATGTGTCTTTACCCTATTTTCGTGTTCTTAACAGGTACAAGTAGGTCTACACGAACTGCTCGGCCACGGCAGCGGTAAGCTGTTACAGCAGAAAGCCGACGGCACCTTCAACTTTAACAGGGAGAAGGTCAAGAACCCGCTTACCGGTAATTCTCTGTTTTAATAACAACGCTGTTGTATAAGTTTTTAAACTGTCATGGTCACTAACATTATAATTAACACTAGATACGGGATATTTACCATGTCCACTGTTTGTTTTGAGTTCCCGATATTTCGGCGCTGTTGCAAGCACCATGATCACGGATAAACTGAAGTTACTGCGGGTGGGTGTTTATGAGCAGAAAAATCGGTCTACCCTCTTTCTTGTTCGTTTTTTGCACTCAGTACCGCTACCACTATCACTCGCAAACAAACAGTGGACATGGTAAATATCCCGTTTCTAGTGTTAATTATAAAGCTGTTATAACATTGTATTCGGTAGTTGCAAATATGTAGTTCAAGAGGGTAAATTACTGACCACTGGAACCAGTGGCGTAGCTAGTCCTAGTAGGGCCCTGTATAAAATTTTTTTGGGGGCCCTTTGAAGCCAATTGCGGCGAAGCCCAAAACAAGGAGAAAATTATCAGTATTAAACTAAAGATTTTTGTAAAACAAGGAAAATAGCATCCTGACATCGTTTTAACTATCATTCATTTTCAGAGAATGTGTGAGTGAGCAAGGTAAACAAAAAAATGTGTAACTACGATCATGACTAGCATAGGCAAGCGAAGTGAGCTCGAAAAATTGGTGCTTTTTAAATGGCGATTGGCAAAGCCTACAACAAAGAGCGAGCGAAGCGAGCTCGAAAAATGTAGAGCTTTTTGGGCCTTGATAAGTTATATTTTCATTTATAAAAGATAAATGAGAATCAAGAAGAATCTTTGAGGTTTTGAGAAGATATTGTAATTTTGTCCTCATCAGGGGCCCTTGTTACTTGGGGGCCCCGTATCATTGATACGGCTGATACGGCGGTAGCTACGCCCCTGACTGGAACAGATTACTGCTATATTTCTATAATAATTTAGCAAAGCCAAATATAATAGTCTGTGATGTTCCACTGGTGTATAGGTCTCCCTTTTCCCAGTCAACTAGATCTTGCGCTAAGATAGACAAATTCTTATAAGCGTCAAGCTCGTCACGTCTGGATTAGATACGATGTCGGTTTTAGCGCAACGATTAAAAAAGAAGCGCCTACCTACACAGTGTAAATGGACCCTCCACGAAGCCGTTAACCAAGCATTCTATACATATACACCAAACTAAAAAACTCTACGCAAAAATGATTGCTGGGAAAAAACTTTTTTACTTGGGGTGAAAAATCACGTTTTACGGTAGGACTCAATGTAACGCACTCAAAACATTGTGCTGATAGACGCATTGAATAGCACGGGGCTCGTGGAAATATTTAAAGTTTTATACTTATATCATTAAAAACTTTAATATACCGCACGCAAAATACGCGCATTGGACGTGGAGTTGCAGACACCAGCCCGTTATACAATACAAACTTTAATATAAAAAAAAAACTTGTGAAAAAGTAGGGACTTTGACCCCCAATATCTCCGTAACTAGAAGGTTCAAGGTATGGTCTAAAACAAAAAAAAAAATCGCAATGACGGAGAAAACAAGTGCCTTTCGGCTTCGTTAAAGGTAATTTTACGCCCATTATACAATATCTGCGCAACGGTTAACCAATTGCAAATTCTTTCGAAGTTAAAGCACTTATTTCAATTTAATCATTTACAGGCAAGTTATTTTCAAGCAATCGGTCAGTTAGTCAGAAAGTCGAAGCTAGTCCAAACCCGTTCCAATGCATAGATGAACGGGCAAGAAACTCCACGGACATTTCCATAAGTACGCATAGTCATCACAAGTACTCTTCACACATGTTTTAAGATAAAACAAGAAAAAATATGATTTGATGATTTTTTTCTGCGATTTCTTGAAATATCCGTTGTAACCTTGTGAACGCCAGAGCATAAATAAACGCAAGTACGCGTGCCCTCCACGTCAAGCCACAGTTTCTGCGGGACTGTTCGAAAGAGATACCGCGACCCTGGAACATAAAGGGCAAAAGAAGGAACATGGGTGGTTTTTAGTCAGTAAAAGTCTGACACTCCCTTCCGCTTCGCCCAGAGCGGGAGGAGTCATTTGATGATTACCCACCCGAAAAAAAAAAAAAAAAAGGCACAGTTTCACCTATCATTTTGTCACAAATTTGGGTCGTTTGGCGTACAGGGCACCCGCTTGTTTGTCACGTATTTGTGACAATGGCTTTCAATAGGTTAAACAGATTTTTGAGTTAACTTTGCAGACGTGATTGATATACAAGGTGTAAACGGACCCTTCTCGAAGCCGTCTGCCAAGCATTCTGTACCTCTTTAAGTAACTGGGCCCAAAAATGATTGCTGGAAAACGATTTTTTATGTAACGCACTCGAAACACTATGCTGATGGCTGCATTGAATACTCGTAGTACAGGGTATTTAAAGTAAAGTAAAACTTAACAAAACTTACTAAAACTAAACTACTACACTTACTACTAAACTTAGTAAATCTTTTATTTTTTTAAACCATGGAAAAATTTGAACTTCGAACATTGATATCTCCGTAACTAAAAGGTTCCCAGGTATGGTGCACAACAAAAAAAAATATCACAATGACTGGAAGAACAATTACAAAATATAAAAGTAATTGTGTTGTTCGTTTTTGATAAACACGAAAAAAAACGGATACGGAAACGGAACGGCGAAAAAATGCGGATTCTCTGAACTCCAGTAATTGTGGTCCCGAAAATAACTTATCAAATCATTTTTTTTTTTTGTTCATCATGTTTAGAAGTCCATCACGTCTGTGGAGTTTCGCTAGCTATTTAAATGCGACCTATGTAATGTTATTCATTTAAGCAGCAGGTAACGGCTCAGTATTCAAAATCAGACAGAGATCAAAAATGCTTCAATATACACCATGTACCAGCCATAAAAAAATTTCAATACCTACTCGGTCGACCCAAATGTATGGTAAAACTAATTTTTTCGATTTAATATGATGGTTTATACGGATACCACATCCCTAAATATGACCACATCACCGCTCCTATCTGATACATGCTGTATAGCGATAAGACCGCCATTGTACCCATAGATTTAAAAACATTGTAAAAGAGCTATGTATCATTTTTGGTGTACAATAAAATAGACTCTCTATTTCTGTTTCCCAGGTAAGGAGATCGAGTCGTGGTACAAACCGGGCGAGACGTATGACGGCACGTTCACGACGCTAGGCTCTGCTTTCGAAGAGTGCCGCGCTGAAGCTGTCGGGTTATATCTGTCGTTGGTGCCCGAGATACTGAAGTGAGTAAAAATACTGCTTATTTGCAGAATTTCGAAAATTCTGCAAAAAAGCAGTACTGCCTAGCTCCTGTAATGATGATAAACTATAACCGTATGGATGGTGAGAAACATCAAACTTAACAAACAGTTTCTCGGTTGTGTGGTTTTCACAGATTTGCAATACAAAATATGCCATAAACAGACCACCGAACCCTTTGATATTAGGGGAGTCGGGAAAAGTATAAGCGTTGAAGTATTTTTTCCATTATCAAATAAATTATAAGCTAAATTGTGATGTTCAGAATCTTCGGCTACGAGGGTCAACAGGCGGAGGACGTGACCTACGTGAACTGGCTGAGTCTGCTGTGGAACGGAGCTGCCAAGGCTACCGAGATGTACCAGCCCGCCACCAAGACTTGGCTGCAGGTACTGTAACTATAAATATTAAACAATTTTTTTTTTTTCTTTTTTTTTTATCTTTGTGGAGAAATCTATAACACGGACGTCTCAGAAATTCTAAATCAAGGAACATTCATGCAATAAACACATAAGAATGTGGAATTTTCTCTTATATCTGTAAAAACTTTTTTTTTCTTTATTTAGAGGGCTTTAATTGCTGAGCAATAACGTCGCTCTATGATTAACATTAAAACTAACAATTAACTATTTTAAAACACAAGCTGCTAATTTGTATAAAATCCGAGCTTGTTCCGATAAAGGACAAGCCAGGATTGCATTACACTCTCCAACATCATACATTTTGGTTCTCATGGCCTCATTCCGTACACTTTCCATCAAAATGACGAGTATGTCGGACATCTTTGACATACTCGTATTTGGCACCTTTTTCATAAGAACGCCAAACTTTTTTGATGGAATATGTCCGGAACGTAGTCTTAGAGCCAAAAATAGACCACTCTCTAAAAACTTGTAAGTTACAGACGCTTGAGCACCCTTGGAATGTTCAAACGCCTTTATACGGCAATGCGGAGTCACAATTTTGTCCTCTGGACATTCGTGGTATGGTCTTCAGTGATACATATGTGTAGGTAAATTTGGGTCGTTGGGTAATCCCCTACTATCTTGCTAATCAGGTCATCCCAAAATAGTTCTAAGAAAAAAAATATGTATTACAAATGGCTATTCATTTTATCCCAGGCGCACGCCCGTGCTCGTTTCGTGCTGATGCGCCTGTTGGAGCTGGAAGGCGAAGGCATGCTCACCATTACAGAGTCCGAACCTGGCAAGAACCTGCTTCTCACGCTACAGAGGGAACACCTCGCTACACGGGGGAAGAAGATTATTGGTACGTAGGAAAACGATGGATCTGAACAGGCAGAAAGTTCTCGATGCGGTAACCTTGAAGTCGCATATTTTGATAAATGACTTGCTTTATGAATATATTTTCCAAGGCCTCCGGGAGACCATTTTCTTATAATCGTAACTAGCATAATTAAGGTGAAATTAAGTTAGCTAGCGATCGATATCTAAGCATGATAAAACGAAAAAGGTTTCATTACCGTTGGGTCAACGATCGCAGGTCGAATAATTCTAGTTACTTTAAATATCACTTTCTTTTTTTTGTGTAAATTTCACACTCTTCAACGTTCAAGGTTCGTCTTCGAACGTTTGAGTATCAATCTAAACAATTGATAAAATAAAAACCTTAACTTGACGCATATCGCATCAATTTCAGGTGATTTCCTGGTGAAACTGCAAACAATAAAGGCTACGGCTGACTTCGAAGCCGGAGAGAAGCTGTTCGAGAAGTACAGCCGCCTGGACGAGCCCTGGAGCCGCTGGCGCGAGATCGTGATGATGCACAAACAGCCGCGCAACATTTTTGTACAGCCCAACACCTTCCTTATGAACAGCAACAAAGGTAAGTGCGCATTACAATGGGTGTAAAAACATTGTATTTTAAGGCTTTTGATATACATGTTGAACTGCACTAATACTCGTTAACCCTTTCAATTCCTACCTTTTTACCTGGCTGGAGGAGGGTGTTCTAATTTTACTTCTGTCTACAGCCACCTAATAGCAATAATTATTAGGACGTAGCTCGCCACCCACTTTCTAGGTATTACCAAAAAGTTTTCATTAACCTTCGGTGACACCGACAATACTAAAATCATTGTCATTTCAGGTGAGGAAATAGACCTGAAGCGCTACCCAGCGTCGGCCGAAGGTATGATCAAATCCTGGGTGGAAAGGTTCCCGAACACAGATATCGATGATATCCTCGAACTTCTAGCAGATAAAGACAGCAAGTACTACCAAGAGCTACAAACTATCGCCGCATAAAAACCACACACAATTTCTACAGTTTGTAGCATTTCACTAGCGCGCGTTATGCATACCAGTTTACCCCTTATGTCAATGACTTTTAAGTCATAGGGCTCGCGCTCGTGATTTGCAACCACTATACTATATATTAATAATATTCTCGTACTGGTACTAAATTTTAATATCAACGTAATATCATAATATATAAAAAAAAATTATACTGATTGTCCTTTTTTCATATACTCGTATTTACAAGTAAGTACCTAAAATGTCAATGTAATATCGTAATAAATACCAAATTCATACCGATATTCGAGTTTTTTTACAAACAGAGTTCTGGGGTTGAACCTCATCTATTAGCACGCAATCGTGGTTTTTCCATGCTCCTATCCTTTTCTGTCGCTAGAGCGAGAAACAGACTGAATGCTATATATGTATAGCAGGCGGCACGCTCTACTTCTGTTACTAACCAGCTGCGTTTACGTGCCTCCGTTACATAGAGGTAAGCAAAGATCCTATCAGCTGAAAACAAGTTAGCATCGGAGATCAGCACTAATTAAAAAAAAAGCTGCCTTCCACCCTAAAACTTGGCCACGCACTCTCATATCGTAATTACCATTTGTGACTGGGATAACGATATAAAAACAAAAACACATTTTTAACTATATAATTTATTCACATTCAATACAAAACGTGTGTGATAGCAAATTTAATATCAATCGTAAGAATCACAGTACCAATGTCACCGCGGTAACTATGACAAAAAGAGAAACATTAAAAATCACCACACACCAATAAATAATTTTCAATTCTAATAAAAATTAATAAATAGATTCGAAATTACGAAGATGAACGGATTTGCGTAAAATTATTGCTTTTTAACAGTTAACACCCACTGATACCTAGCTAGCCGCTCCCTCACTTGTACCTACAGCAAAAGACTAATGAGAAACGAGTATACAATACTAGTTGAGTGGAAAAACAGCAGTTTATAATAATACATTTAAAACTGAAAAACGCTATTGCTAAAAATATACACGTTTTGTGTGAGTCTATAACAAGTCCGGTCTATAAGTAGTTATCCCTAATGAAATCATCTAAGCACCATTCTATTCGATTACTGTTACGTCGTGACTTAGCATTCAATACTATAATGATTATGATAAATATTTAAACTTAAACTGACTTAGGGTCACATAAAAAAATGTAAATTGATAGTAACTAAGAAAAATTATAGTTAATAATGTTGAGTAAAACGTATTTGTGCAAACACACTCTAAAATTTGTGTCATTTTATATATTTCAATAAAATGGACTATATCAAATCCAGTCACTTATGTTTTATAAAGGCACATAAGAATCAATTTACAATAAACACTTAACAAAAAGTCCACTCTTTGCAAAATATATTATTACACTTCAATAGACAATAGTATATTTTAACAGTAACAAAATCTGTTCAGCATAACAAGCTGTATCAACTGTGCGGCATTCGAACACCGCGCTTTGGAGAAAGCCAACAAAGTTCATACAAAACAATTTATAAATACTATCTGTATATTGAATTTGATGAATCTGTGTGAAACTAGCTACACCCTATTCATAATTAATCTGATTTGATAATCCAAATGCCTAACATTCGGAATTGTTCAAGTAACATTTTAATTCTAATTTTTGCATGACTTTTAGGATACTTTGAATTCAGTGAGAGATTCTTTGCATTAAGTATTACCTAAATTTGCCACTAAAGACAGTCTTCTGTCGGTGATGAGATTCTTTTAATTTACATGAAATCTAAAAACACGTGAGTATATGCTACGTTTGGCAAGAGTATCGATACAGCCTCGATTAGATCAACACTAATAAAAGACTATAATGATATTGTAAATAAGTTATAACAAAAACAATGAAAGCATAAGTTCCGTCAGATACACCTACACCTAGTGTCCTCGCAATAAGTTCGCAAAGTTAATTGTCAAAAATGCTTATATAAATCACAAAATCAAGTTATATCCTGCACAATCAATAATTCCTCTCAGTCAACTTTCTCAGAGCATTCTGCACCGTCGCCTTCGCGGTCGCCTTTCGGTGAGATATTGGATCTGAAACATTACACTTACATTATGTTGCTGCTAAATACACTTCTTCTACGTGTTTCTTCTTCTTGTATTGCTCTGTGATGTGTCAATTATGAAGTGCATATTACATTTAAGATATTAATTATTCTACTGTCATATGATTTTGAACGTTAAAATGATGTTGGTAGCTGCTGTGATTCTGTATTCGAGTTCTCTACGAGCAATATCATTGTGGACTCATTAAAAGTGAATATTAGATCTACTATCTACATTCGGAGGCATTCTAGTATTTTACATATTTCACAAAACTTCTTCGTTTGCTTATTTATAGGATGTAAAACTTTTTAAAAGCATTAGTGCTATAAACTTTAATTCGGAAGCGTGAAGCGTGCACAGAATAAAATCGTATTATCTTTCACTTTGGGAAAGTTATTTTAAATTATTTACGTGACATGTAAGTACAAAATCATACACACCTTGGCAGTGTTTCCTTCTCAGCATCCGGTTTCCTGGTCACGCTGATTGATATCTTTTTTCTTTGCCTTATTTTTTCCAATATGTTTTCAGGGCTCGGTTCTTTTTCGCTCTCTTTCAAAATAATCGCAGAGTTGCGAGTAGTTCTTTTTGGTCTATAAGTAGCATAGTTACCAGGTGAATACATTGATATGGTTCTGTTGTATTTGTGCGGATCTCTCAACGAATTGACAAGACTATTATCCTCAGTTCCATCGGAGCTATCCAAGAGGGATTTCGTCCTGGAGTACCGGTTGGCACCGTACGAAGCCGGTTGGTCGTAGTCTAAATAACTTCTGCTTCCGGGATATTTTCTAAAGTCGTTGCGATCGAGAGATCTATATGTATCAATTTTATCATTCAGTCCATAGTTTTCAAACCTTAAGTTACTCCTAGTGCTACCAGGCAGGTCAGTTAAAAGAGATCTATAGCGTTCCATGGACGGCGACAAGTCAGACGAGACGGAGAGCCCTGGAGACAGTGGAGACAAGTCGTAGGTGAGCGGCGATGTCGGGGACACATCGTACTTCGTGTCCGTCGGTTGCGAGTGTATTCTAGCGACCGGGTCATACTCGGCCGCTCCAGGGCCCACTAAACTACTCTTTCGTCGTTGTTTCTTTTCGTTGAATCTTGAATAAAAGCTTTTCCTACGTATTCTATCGACAATGTCTTCTTTCTCAGGCGTGGTGGAATCGTGACTTCGGAGGTGTACTGTGGTATTCTCTGAAGGTGAAAGGGGATTTCTATCGGAAAATTTATTATCAGCACTAATATCAGACTTAAGCTCGGAGTTTGAAATAGTTGACCTACTTCTGGACCGACTGCGATTATGTGCTTCAGTGTTGTCAGTATGTATGCTACTGTCTACAAGCGCGGCATTCTTTTCTGGAATATCTTTCTTTTCAGTCTCACCGTCAACAGAGGAAATATTCATAATTTGAGGTTCTATCACAGGATTAGTAGGAACTATTTTCTTAACTCTTGGCAATCTAGAGAAATCTAATTTTAAACTGTTTCTAATGTTCTTTGATTCGTTTTCTTTTTTGGACGCAGGCTGGTCATCGTTTTCTACGGACAAATTGGACACGCTGTCACTAGAGGTTCTCCCGTATTTATTTTTGCGCCCAAGTCCATTCAACAGTAGCGACGTTGGTCTGCGAGGTTTATCTTTTTCAAGACTGTCCGCACTGGCTTCAGAATTAGATTCAGTTTTATAATTACTGTCATTAGGCTGTTCAACACTTTCGTTGTGTGATTTTTCAACAATAGGTTGTGGTTTTTCAACAATAGGTTTTGATCTTTCCTTGGGTTCGAATTTTTTAAAGAGTCCTAATACTTTTGAAACGGTGGTTTTGTTCTGTGGTGCTTGCTGAGTTTCCAAAGCGGCCACATCAGTCAGTGTGACAGCTCTCTTAATGAGATTTGATTCAGTTGTAGGCTCTACGTTGACGGGCACTGATTGCTCTCGTTGCAATCTGCTTAACTTAGAGCTATCTTTTTTCGTATCATTCCTTACACTATTTTCAGCTCCCTTTTCTGGGGAGCTCGATTTATTAGATGCAAACTTTTCTAACTTATGACCTATCGATTGCAAAACAGATTTCTTTTTTGTGACAGTTGTTGATTTCGTACCATCCTCATCGGCAACCTTATCCTTTACTTTCTTTGCAACTTTCTTCTTTTCAGTAGTTGTTTTAGCATCACTAGTTTCTTGGTTGCTTCCTAAATCAGTCTTAGATTTCGATGAAACTTTCCTAATAATCTTTTTCTTTACTGTACCTTTCTTTTCTGTTTGATCAGTATCACCGGTTTTTGTGACCGTTTCGTCTTTTTTCGACGGCTGATCAGTTGTATGTTTAGTGTCTCCGTTAGAAGTAACTTTCACAACATCAACCGATGGTCCGCCATTCGGAACTGTCATACTGTTTTCTGTTTTAACTTCTGTCGTTTCAGACTTATCATTGTCTCTGTTTTTGATTACACTATACTTTTTCAAAGATAAACTAGTGTCACTAGACTTTATTTCTGATTCCGATTTGGAATCGGTACTTTGTTCCAGCTTCGTATTATTTTTTACCGAATCGGATTTTGTCACTACTTCTGGCTTTTTCTTAGGCAAGGTAATACTGAAACTTACTTCTACATCCGATTTAATTTCGGGATTGATTACTTCATCTTTTGGTGAAGTATCTTTAGAATCTTCTTTTTTAACGTTACGACTAATATAAATTTTTTCTGGTGATGGACTACTTGCAGGGTAGCTCTTGGGTCTTATTAGTTTTGACTCTCTCGGCAAAGACCTTTCTTTATCAAATTCTCTACTAAACGAACTTTCAGGCAGCACATTTTCACTGGGCTCATCTATAGAATCTAAAGTCTTCACAGGGTAGCTTTTGGGCCGAATCAATCTGGAATCTTTACTAGAGGAGTTTTCATCCATAATTGTTTTATGTCTAGAGTTTTCCAAATTAATGTAACGTTTAGAGTTTGACGTCGATGCGGACGAATCCACCGCGGTTTCTTTGATGTTATCGAGGATCGGGAAAAATGGTGTGTTTGACCTGCTGCGCTCCTTGCTTCCGACGAGCCCAATCGGCGAGAGACATTTCTTGGGAGCGGTAACGTCATCCCTGAATGCCGGCGGAGCATCGGCTATGTCTATGGGACTCTTCGCAGCCGCCGCTTCTTGCGATTTGTTTCTCTTTTCTCTGATCTCTCGCAAAATTTTTTGGGTTTCCAACTCTCTTTCTTTCCGTTGGCGCTCGTAAAGGTTCTCGGCGGCGGTGTCTGGTGGAGAATCGAAAAAGTCTGATCGCAGGAACCTCGAGACGCGGCGACGCGCCTGGTCGCCGCTGCCCGCGCGCAGCGAGTGCCGCCGCAGCGCCGTGCCGCCGTACGACCCGTAGCTGGGCTCCGACGCGCCGCTGCCGCCGTCCGACCCGCACGTGTCATCCAGCGACAGTGCCCTCTCCGGGGTCAAGTATTTACTGAGCAGCGGTCGGTCCCGCGGCCGCGTCGCAAGCGGCTCTCGAATGAGCGAATTAGGAGACGGACACTCCACGTCGACTGCGGCCAGCAGAGGAGTAACCTCTCGGGAGCTGGACCTTCTTCGCGGCCTCGGTAGAGTTGAGTATTGAGGTGTCGCGGCATCAATAGGACTTTCTTCTTTAGTTTCTTTAGGGATCTCAGGGGCGGCAGCAGGCAGCGCGGGCTCGTCGGTTCGTGGAATAGGATCAACGGGCGCGGTAGGTGCAGTGGTCTTAGCGGGCGCGGTAGGCTCGGTGGGCGCAGTGGCCCTAGTGCGCACGATGGGCGCAGTGGCCTCAGTGCGCGCGATAGGCGCAGTGGCCTCAGAGCGCGCGATAGGCGCAGTGGCCTCAGAGGGCGCGGTGGGCGCAGTGGCCTCAGAGGGCGCGGTGGGCGCAGTGGCCTCAGAGGGCGCGGTGGCCTCAGTGCTCGCGGTGGGCGCAGTGGCCTCAGAGGGCGCGGTGGGCGCAGTGGCCTCAGTGGGCGCTGTGGGCGGCGCGGGATAGTCGGGCGCGGGCTCGTCCTGCTCGTGGTCGGCGGAGTGCGAGCGCGCGGGCGCGGGCGCGGGGGGGGCGGCGCCGTGCAGCGACAGCGTGCGGCGCAGCGTGCGCGCGGCGGCGGGCGGCAGGTGCGCGAGCAGCTGGCGCTGCAGGCGGCGCGACAGCGCGGGCGTGAGGCCCGACAGCGCGCGCATCTCGCGCTCCGAGAACTCGATCGAGCTGAGGTCGAGGTCCGACAGGTCTAGTCCGCTTTCGACGTTCGATTCAGTGTTTGGGGGCCCGGTACGGTGCTTACCGGTTTTCTTACTACTACCTGAAATTTAATCGAAAAACACACGTTTCGATCATGCAGAACGCTCGCTGTCATGGAGTATTTACAGTGCCGATATTGTAATCTGTTTTGTGTCCGCTCGTCGATCGAGAACGAAGGGGAACTACGAGCGGAACCTCCTTGTTTGATGTTTAGATAGAGAATCGAGTACAATAAGACTGTGAGGGCTCTGTGTGCCCGTAGTAAATCCACGAATGATGCAAACATCGATGCGATCAGTTAAAAGTTAATACATATCTACAAATACTACTAATAGTCAAATTAGGTCAAACATTAAGCTTTAAGTATGCGAAAACAAATCACAAAAGAATGCATTAAAATGTTGCTTCTGTAGGGATAGTAATTTATCAAATGCGTACTAAATTATGGCTTCAGCGATATATTTCACATAGTAGAGGCATCTCTATCTGATAACAGCCGCGGCGCACGGTGCGGAACACAAAAACACATAAATGAAGAAATAAATATAGTTTAGTACCTATTCTTGTGTGGCGTTTGTGGCAGATTTGTGGTTGGCGCTGGTGCCGCTGTGAAGTGAAGATTTGGTCGGAGCATGCAGTGTAACGCGCAACCCAACTGCAACCACACCAACACAAGCTCACTACCGCTTCTCACGCGCAACACCTGTCCCTGCCCCCCTCCCCCTCCCCCTCGCCGAGCGCTAGTCTGGCTGCAGTTGTCGCAGCCCCGCGGTAGCAAATGGACGCGTGACATGATCTCTATGTACCTGACATACGTCCCAACATCGAGTGCTACCACATCCACTATCTACACATGTATGCCATGATCACTTGACAAACAAATTAATTAACTGTCAGGCTGCATATTTTTAATACTCAATTATTACTTTTCACTGAAAATTATCGACGACAGATCAAAAAAAGAAAATAAATTGATTAATCTACTTTATACAAAAATAGTACTGCATTGGTACAGGAGATGCAACATGTGAAATGTCCTGTACGTACATTTCATGCAATGCAACTTAAATAACTGAATTTATGATAATTGAGAGCAACGCAACATTTTCCTGCTAGTGTTAGCGGGTAGGAGAAAGTCAACACCTGCACAAAGAATGCAATTTGAATACAATAATACACTACAATGCAAAAAAATGTTAACTTTATTAATAAAAACAATGTTAATGAACTCTAAGAACACAAGATATATAATAGACTGTAGGTATTGCTGCCATTACGGCTGTTATATCGATAGTCTATCATACACGACATTGATGTTAATTGAGAGAAAAAAAAAACGATTTCAACGGTGGAAAACGTCGCGAATATCGGAGGCAATGGTTACTGTAGTTCGTTGGTGGCGTATGGCGTATATTCGGGCTTCTTCATGGAATGGTTTGAGAGTTAATTTATTTGTTTTAGTGAAGCTAGCTTTGTTGTGAGTGTCGTTGACCGTGCGAGGCGGCGCTAACTACTGGCGAGTTGCAGTGCGACGGTGACGCGGCGCCCTTATTGCGAAAGATCAGAACCAAAGCATATTTATCAGCATCTATTAGCAAGCTACTCTAGAAAATATCATGTCTAATTCTTTATTTGAAATATAGTTGAAGGTGAAAGCGCCAGTGTAACCCGCGAAATTTACTTCCTTCTTTTGCAATTTGCAGGTCAGTGTCAGGTTGTGCGTTCCACCATAAATACAATTCTGGAAAATATATATTACAATAATACTATATATAGTAGTAGAATATCTGTTTTTTATTTAAATGACTAATTAATAATTGAACACAATGGATAAATTTGATGAGCAATGCTGACAAATATGGTTGGGCCCTTACGATTTTTTTAACATGTCAAGAATTATAAATAACACGAAACATGTTACAAAAATCACTTCGAAATAAGGAGTAACTGATGAACTGCTTTTCATGCTGCTATGCCAAACGTACTGTGGAATTTACATAACACCAAGTGTTTTATACAAATAATTTGGAATAATCTGAATAAAAAGTAAATACAATATGTGCAACAATTTAGAAATGTGTTTTTGTTGAGTTTTATTGTGATTTAATAAATTAATTCTATTATAATTTGTGAAGTGTGAATTGCTTAGAAAATTGTTTTAAAACTTAATAATCATATTTTTACATTTCGAATTTTATTTGTGTGTAAAATATAGCGATGTAGCTACAAAAACTGCAAAAAAAAGAACATCGACTTAAAAAGATTTATTTAATTTATAGACAAAGCTAGATTAAAATTCATCTATTTATGTAAAAAAGTAATGTAAAAAATACACCAACATAATAGAGAAAGTGTGTGTGTGTCGGTGCATGCCTCAGGCGTGAGCGTGATACTGGCAACGTTTTCCCCGTGCGCGGGTAGCAAGCGGATGCAAAGCGCGGGACTCACCTCGCGGCATGTGCTGTCGGGGCTTGAACATAGAGTCGAAGTCTGCGTGCATGTCGCGGGAGCCCCAGCCCTCGCGTCTATTGTCATAAGAGAAGATTAGAAACTCTGTTGTAATATTTATTAGGAATTCAGGTCATGTGTAGTGGTCAAATCGGCTTGAGCCGATCAGACGGAGCTTTATATCTATACAACAAAAGTGAATACACCGACGCAGTATCGAATTGCGTCGCCCGAACCGAAACGAAGCGAATGGTTTTTGCTTGTATTGCATGGACGTAAAGCCGACTCAAGTCGATTCCACGTCCATAAGTGTTGTAGTTCCCTAAATAGATGTGCTACACTAAATGTGACTGACAGAACTGCCTCTATTTATATAGATACTAATCCCTTTTGCCATGTGTTCACGAAACAGTGCTGAAGTGCGGTACAGAGAAATCGTAAGATAATAATATGCTTGGAATGAAACGAAAGATTTTATCAAAGAGGACCTTCATGTGTACAATTTAGCTGTCCAAAGGGATCTTAACTCATTCTTCTTTGAAAGTTACAAAGTTAAGTTTGAGGAAGAAAAAGAATTAGTTTCTTTATAGGTACAGCTTTATACTCTAGTCACATGATCGAATTTTGAAAAAAAAAAACAGTTTTTTAGCACGACTAACTGTGTGTCCGTGTTTCATGTAGTTCCTACAGTATTGTTAATTAATATAAACTTACGTTTCAGACACACTTCTTTTACTTTCCACATATCTATGTGTGCTGCATGTAATCATAACAAAACAGTGTTACAGTGTCATTGAAACATTAATTCATTATCACACCGCATTTACACCAACATTTAAAACATGTTGTATTAACGTTTACACCTAAAACAAGTTTAAAAAAACTAGTCATATGCTAATATTTGTACACAGTGTTAAAAAACTTGTATAGGTGTAAACACGAGGTGAAGATTATAATGTATGATAGTGATGTTATGTGTAGTTATAAAATGATGAAAGTATACTCACAATAAGTTTCTCCTTGGTAAGTGGGGGCTGCATGCATAAAATTAACATATTTTAGTCGGAAATAATCACGATAAATTACATGCGAATTCTTCACTTGTATTCATCAAAGTTATGATTATATTTGCGTAAAAGATGACGTTAAGCATGATTGTTAAATTATTAAATTGTATATGTTATAATCAAACTTTATGAATAGAAATGTTAACAATTTAAAGTATGATATAAGCTTTCTTGAAATAATGAAACTAGATTCCAATTCTCAAGATTGCATTATTTGGATCTTGTTAAAAATCATAAGAAATTGACTCACGACTTTTAACTCAAAACTTCAGTAATTACAAAATATATTTTTGTATGACTAGAGAAAATATTAAAATGCTGTCTGTGTGTAAAAAGATGAATTGTAAATGAACATTTTAATCAAGAGTTTTAATAGTAATCATTTAAAAGAACCCTGTTAATCAGGTTTTGATCTTCAATATTTAACTTTATGTATTTATTTGTTATAGATTTAACTTAGTTATTGTATGGCTAAGCTATACGTATAGAAAAGCGTAAGTTATACCTGTTGAAGAACGGCGATTGTAAGTTGTTGAAGAGTGAGTGCTGGCTGAAGCCAGGACCTTCCTCGCCATTCAGGCGGTTTGTCAATGCGCGTACCTAAAATTCACGAGAAAAAAAATAATGAAGCAAGGATGAGAAAACTGATAATAAAGTCGAGAGAATCACGCTACATTTGTGCAAAACTCGATGACAACCCTCGAGAAGACATACAAACAAATGAATCTAGTCATAATCGAGAAGTTTTAACAGACCTTGACCACCATTTAACAGTTTAACTTGTAAATACCGCTTCTTGCTGCTTGGACCAAACACGCCATATTCCAAGCATGTTGAAAGTTTGACTATACCACGCAAAAGCAACGTGGCACAACACGATGTTTATGAATAATGATGGATCATTAACAGATCTAGATCTAATCAAAAGGAATACTATCAAACGGTAGTCAAAACAAAAAAGAAATGGCCGCGAACTTGTTACGTTAGCTAATGCAACTTGACCCAGTATTCATCTTACCCGGTGCAGCAGCGTCGAGAAGAGATTCTCAGCAGTGAGCAGATGGAAGCCTTCATCCTCTTCGTCGTCCTCTCCGGAGCTAACAGATTCTGCGCGCGCGGCACGACTGGGCCGCAGTCGGTGCATGTGCGCGTCTTCTTCTTCCTCTGATTCTCCGCCGCTTACTAGGCTGCTGGTAGATAAGAAAGTCAGTATGCTAAAGTTAAGTGATGTTGAGATCATGTTTGTTTGCATTTTGTTACTTTAAAGTTTATGCAAGCGTTGTCAGTCTTGTGGCTTGATGGTAAAGCTGCGCAGTGGATCGTAAGTCGAAACGTGAGCTGTCAGCCTTGTTTGATATTTTGTTATATCAGAAAATAACAACTATTTTACTTGCTTGTCAATCATGGGAAACGACGTGGCTTGTAAATTTGCGGCCATGTGAACTTATTGTTTTCCATACATTTTGACCGTGTAGGTATATTGAATTTTTGTAGGAAACTGTTTTTTTTTTTTAAATTGCTTAAAAAAGTTCTATGTAGACTGGACCACACAGAAATTTTTGATAGGCAATTTTCGATTAGGAATGATGTACCGTTTGTGCGTCGATGTCCCTTCCACCCTGTATACACACTAGAAGTATAAGTACCTGATGCGCCTCGGCTTGGTAGTGCGATGGTGTCGCACGCTGGGCACGTGTGTGGAGGCCTCGGGCTCCAGGGAGCGTTGTCGCGGCGTGACGAAGCCCTTGCCCTCGACCGCGATGGGGATGATGAACTCGCGCGCTGACTTCTTGATGGGCTCGCCAGGACTACTGCAGGCTTCGCTCGCGCTGCCGGACTCGGTTGATGCCAGCCGTCTGCGATACGAAAACATGATAGTTTCATTAGTGGTCATCTAAATGGTTTTTGGACAGGTGTCACTGCGGTAGTCAGACTATGAGCATGTGCGGCGGGTTGTAATAAACCGCTAGTTCAATTAATCAATGAAAACAGAAAAATTATGACAGATGTTTTGGAGATTTGGCTGTGTGCACAATTCTAACAGTGCGTGGGGACTTCTAGAATTTACAAAGAGCGATTGTTGTGGGAAGTTAGAGAACTGACCTGAGCGGAGTAACCCTCGGCGCAGGCGCAGGCATAGCCTTGGGCGTGCCTGGCGTGAGGGGCGTGCCGGGCGTGACGGGCGTGAGGGGCGGGGGCGGCATGGCGGGCAGCGGGGGCGGGGAGGTGGGGGACTCCTCCGCCGCCACTGTGATGGGGATAATGCGCTCCACGGATACGCCGCGACCACTGGGGAAAAGACAAATCGACTTATTTATGTATCTCCACCTGATCTCAATCCGATCGTGTCGGATTACCGACCCTGAGGAATATTAGGCTACGCTCTAACGCGACCGTCGCTTATTTTGTTAAGAGATCCTGCAATCGTCGTCGCATCGATAGAGTGTCGTTTTTCGAACAACAAGAGCCATATGAACGCTACGATCGTTTATTCCCGCGACCAATTGCTGTTAGGGTGTGGGGTGAGAGTCACCGAACAGAGAGTGCATCTGTATGCACGCTTGCGCACTATGAGTAATGACGTCTCTGCATAGCTGGAATAGTCTTCGTTCAGATTGACTGCCGTGAACATAATTCGTAATGGAGTAAGGCTGAGACCGAGTAGCATCCATCATCATCTTCATCATCAGACAAGAAGTGCTGGTCGTTCGGAGGCAAGATGAACAGACGACATTGTTGCTATCGTGGGTAAAATCTGAATGAGGTTGGCGCTGGAATGTAGATATTTGCACAAGTAAAGAATCAAAGAGTTCCGAAATTAGGGACAGGATGATATTATTACCTGTTGGCATTCCGATGATCGTCGACTCTATGCATGGCCTCCGTGCGGAACACGCGCGGCGCGGCGTGCGCGGGCGGCGTGCCGGGCGGCGACGCCAGCGACGCCACGCCCGCCGACGACGAGCGCCCGTACGGCATGGGGGGCTTGCCTGCACCGAGGAAAGGGAATGGTGACTCACTCAAAGCTTATTGTAGAAAGCATGACCATAGTTAAGTCATAGTCTGACCAATGGTGACCAGTTATTTTGAAAAATCACTAACATTAACCGATTTTCAACCAATGACGATGAACTAGCTATGCTAGCGCCATATTAGTTTCACAGATACCGATTAGATAGTTTTTTATCACTGCGAGTCTGAGAAATATCATTAGTTGTAGCAGCGCAGAGACACTTTGCTTGATTCAGATATACTACAATGACTATGCACAAACAGAGTTACAAGTACCATTTTTATTACATCGCAATCTGAAACTCGAAGAACCGTAATGGAATTTACTTTAAACTTTAGCTGTTACAAAATTTAAACAACATAAGATTTCATTGCTAATTTATTATTTTTTTTACAGTTAAAATAATTAAGATGACGTGCGCTCAAATAAATGTCGTTCAAATTACCATTTTCTACTTTTCACTAACAAATTCGACATAAAACACACTTCAGATATATATTTAGAAATGCATAAGAATTAATGGACAGCTCGTAAAATTACGTATGTTTACATATTCACACACAGGGCATAAAAATATGACTCAATTTAGATCAAAGCATATTTATAACAATTTTATTACCTGTTCGTATAGCAGACGATATGATATCCCGTGCGGCGCGCCGGCGATTCTCTTCCCCGGCTTTCTCCTCGACCAGCTTCGCCATAGAGTTTTGTAGACTCCTACGAATTATGTTCTACATTAGTCATAGTAAAATAAATAGCTTGGCATCATCGCGGCTGCATTAATCAGAATGTATAAGAACACAGCATCCTTCATTGTCAGTAACGTTTCGCCTTATGTAAGGATGGAATGTGTGTAGTATGACGACGAATATTTGGTGTGACTGTAAACTCAAAACTGTATTTTTTCATCAAGTAGGCTAGAAACTACGTATGAAGTTATAGATTTTGGCCCTGTCATTTAAAACTACACTATTACAATGGGACCAACTTATGGAACAATCAGCTGTTTCATACATATCCCAGAATAGACATATTAAAGTTGATAAACATTTAACCCTGAAAGGATGCAAATGAGTTCTATATCAGCCAGTGTCATACCCCGTTACATAATTATGTATTTAAAAAAACATATTTGGCGCAGCCGTGAGGCACACAATGTTATATTTCTTGTCTGGATTTCAGTTTTATTTTGATTTTTTTATGTTAACTTGTCACATGTGCCAATAAGTGTTTTTTATTTTCTTTCTTTCTTACCAGGAATTAATTTCGCCAATGATTTTTTTCATTTTATTGCTACGGAATATTGATACTGACCGCTTTTAAAAGCGTTTTAGAATTCTGGTCATGTTTAGTTGTCATTGGTAAAATTCTCACTAAGAAGTGTATAAAAAGTGCAACGATACAAAATAACCAATTAACAAACCTCCGAGCATCTTGCAGCAGTACAGCAGGGTCTACAGAAGTAGAGCTGTGCGAAGGTTCGCTCTCCGTCTTCTTGACGCCACTGCGCAGGTTCGACTCTCGCTCCGCCTCAGTGTGGCTCTGCGACAAATACACGCACGATGTATAGAATATTACCTTACGGAATTTTCTCATTACGACCGGCATTTTAAAGTAAAATTTTTATTAATAAAGGGGTTATGGTTTCGTCACTAAAACTTCAGTATTTATACTTAATACTAAAGTTAGTGGTGGACTGTTTTCTAATATTAATTCTAATTATCAATATTCCCTATGGTTATAGCCACACACGACCACCCTAGTTCGAGTTCGATTTCTATATAAAATGGATGCAGGCGCCAAAGATACAATGATCGTAGGCGCATGCTGACGGCGACAGCACGCACGAGTTTTGTTTATATTTAAATGCGGTTTGGCACGTCATTATTGAAAAATAAAGGAGTGTCCAGAGACGGACTAGCAGTCTCGGCCACCCTTTGCTGTTCAGTAGCCAGCGGAATTGAAAAGTCAATTATATCATCATTCTCTAGCCCTTATCCCAATTCATTTGGGGTCGGCGCAGCATGTCTTCTTCTTCCATACTTCTCTACTACTCGTCATCTCATCAGACACCTCCTTTCTTGTCATATCATCCTTCACACAGTCCATCCATCGTTCGTACTCTTATACCCATCCACAATCATACTCAGAACTTTCCTCACGACAGTTTCCTCATTCCTCCGCATCACATGCCTATACCACGACAACCGATTACCACACAACTTTTCAGCCACCGGCGCCACTTTCAGACTTCCGGCCTCACTCGCGTTAATTTAGAATTTGACATCCATTTCGGGTTGTACTCTGCTTGTAATAATATAATTCAATCATGATTCGAAAGACACGTGGCGCCATCTATTATCATAAGAACGTTATTGTTGTTTTCCTCGGGAACAGTACTTTTCGGGATGAAAGGTACCCTATGTGCGTTTCAGTACACCTGACAACGTATATGCAAAATTTCAGGATTATCGGTTCAGTGGTTTAGGCGTTGAAAAGGTAACAAACAAACTTACTTTCGCATTTATAATATTAGGATTAGTATGGATATGGATTTCATATTTTATCCATTTGTGTAACAACACAACCCACCCCCCTAGCATTCTCCTCTCAGCCACATGAAAACGCTTTTCATTCATCACTTTTGTGGCCCATCATTCTGATCTATACAAGACAACAGGTCTAACCATTGTTTTATAAATCTTCCCCTTAACCTTAAAGGGAATGCGGGAGTCGCAGATTGTTCCCGTGAAACAATTATGCTGAGACACAGGTCATAGACCTCCACTCTGTGAGAGGCAATAGGAGGAAATAAAAGTTTTTAAACTGACATGGTATAGTGTTAGTCCACTATCATTACCACTAAAACGGGATATTTATGTTACGTTATTTACTATCCAGTACCTGAGCGACCGAGCTCTGCTTGGGTGAAAATAGAGAAAACGAATTTTCCCAGATGAGACCTAGCCAGATCGATTTTTCGCTCCGGTAAACCCCTATATTGCAACTTTCATCGAAACCGTTAGAGCCGTTTTCGAGAACGTGATTACAAATACTGCTCATTTAATAGTATGGAATACGATATTTACTATGTTGTGTAGTTTATCCGTGGAGCTTGCAACTATGCCGAAATATCGGGAACTCATAACAAATAGTAAACATTGTAAATGTCCCGTTTTTAGTGTTAATGATAAAAGGTCATAATTCACCATGCCCAGGCGGGTTTGTGGATGTCACATGTCCATATCTTCGAAGGTTCGAAGACTGAGGACATGCCGGTTTCCTCCACCACTTTGGTGTATCACTTATAGATTCTTGAAACTTATTGAATTTACTCATGAATGGCTATGAATTATGATTAAATTAATTCATATTTTATCTCATTCATAAAGTGACCGAATTTATTGCACCATACATCATTAGCTATAACTAGTTACCTAAAAATACACAATAAAACAAGATTAGTAGTACAATAAAAGGTGAATCATTCGTATCATGAACTCGCATCTGCCAATTTCCTGTTTTGATGAATCAATTAATGAATTATATTATTCTTCTGTTAGCCTAGGTTTGAAGGTAATTGGTACAATAATAGATTATAGCTAAATATAGACAGAAACAGTCACCACTTCCGCGTGTGGATCTATTAGTATAGAGATTTGCATTTTACGATCGCAGGTGAATCATATTAAATACAACTCATGTACCTATTCAATATGACCAACTAAAAATACATCCGTGGGGTTTAGGATAGAACCCGCAAACATAAAATAGCGATCGAATTTCGTTTCATTTCGTAAATTATTATGAACGAAATTAAGGTAGGGATATGACACCAATATAATTTTTCAAAAAAAAAAAAAAATGAGAATTCGTATAGAAGCCTAAACTACCAAACTCGTTCAGTATTACGATTACTCCCCAAAATGTGTTATTTCGTTTTCGATGCCTTGACTCTGCCTTAGGAGAATGAATTCCAGTAATACTTCAATCATGTTTTTACGTAAATCTGATGCAGTTTTAGTTTACCTGTGAAGGCTCAATGCCAATTTGTTGCAGCCGAACTGTGCCATTGTCAGGCGTCTTGGACTGCAACTCACGGTCTTCACTCTGTGCTTTGGGCTTGGCGATCTTTGACACAACTGTAAACAACAACATAGGTTTTATTAGCGTGTGTTTAAAGTTAATTTTGCATTGCCGTATTCATTACTGTATTCATTTCATGTTACAGATACATATATTTTTTATCATACCTGGTTTAGAGATATTGCGTTTAATTTCAGGTGCAGTTGTAAGAGAGGCTCTCCTCTCGAACTGATCCTTGAAACTGCCTACATTGCCACCTGGTGAAACAAAGAGTAAGTTTCAATCTTTTTTGTCCACTTCATCTAGTAGTCAAAAGAGCCACTTTCCCTGCACGTTGCAAGAACTCATGGAGGCTACTGAATTTGCCGAACTCGTCGCAAAATTCTGGGCTAATTCAATTTAGATTCCCATCGATACGCTAGGAAGAATAATAGCTAAAGCAGAGGTGCATTCGAAGGTCATTCTATTTTCTAAGACAGGGGTTACATGAGTGTACGTTTATTCGTTATGGGTTCGTAATTAGTGATTGATAGTAAGTTACCTGGTATGGACAGTTTCTTGGGTTTGGGCACCTGGTTGGCGGGCGGTTGTTGTGCAATGGATAGTGACGTCAGCTTGTCTGCCGCAGACGCTACGCCGCTCTGCTTTGTGTCTTCTTGTGGCTGTAAAATACAATGATTAATTTTCCAATTATGCATTCACTCATACATTGTTTATTTAAGCAGCCAATAAGAGAACACTCTAAGGGTGTAGTTATTTTTCAACATGCGGGCAGTCGTCCGCGACCAGCCACAAAGTTGAAATAGGTCATATAAGGGAACAAGTCAAGTCGAAATCATTGAACAACGTGATTTAACAGCAAAAAACTATGAAAAGCTTTTTCTACTTCAACTTATGAAAATGAGGAATCCTACCCTCATTTTCATAAGTTGCTAGTTATTATATTGGCATAGGTGACTTTCAATGAACGTGGCAAATTAGAGAACCAACATGAAATGTACTAGAATTGGATTTGACAGATGTTTCGACATCTAAAGGCGACGTGTTCGTTCTCAATGTAATATGAAAAAAGGATACCTCGCAATATTACCGCCACATAAGATTAAACCCCATACCTTAGACTCTTCTACTTTCTCGGCCGGTTTCTCCTCCACAGTCTTAGTAGGCGAAGTCTTCTTCTTGATAGCGACGCGCGGCTTGCTCGGCTTCTCAACCGGCTCCTCTTCTTTAGGTGGCTCCCTAACTATGTCCTTAGTTAAGTCTCTCACAAGCTCGACTGGTGCAGGCTGGATTGTGATCGTCGCTGATGATTTTAGGTTTGGTGTTATTGCCTGGGAAGAAAATGATAAATGTAGCAGGTGTTTGTAAGAATCCAGTTCAAAAAGGCTGAAAGTACTGACAGAGTTTAGTTTGGATTTACATAAGTCTTTGGTCTTTTTACTTGCGTTTTAGCACGATATACTTTGAATTTTACTGACTCAAAACATTGCCACGGCATCATCGGTGGTGGGGCAAATGTCTGTAGGACAGGGATGGGAGTTAATTATGGTGGATTTTTTTTATTGAATGAATACACATCGGTATCTACAATCATAGCACTCCAAATAAATTGCCATTAGGGCAGGAGGACGATCTACAATCATAGCATTTGAGAGACGATTGATATTTTAATAACATTTATTCCATTTTCTAATAAAAAATTGTAGTTCTTACTGATTATTTTCGGTTGGACTAATAAACTGAACTATTTAAGAGAAACTTACCGAATCATCAGCCAGAGTGGGTTCATCATTGGGCAGTATCTCCGGTGAACTCTCTTCAGGCAACACCGGCGCTTGAGGCGCAATGCTCGCACAACTAAAACAAAACAAAATTAGGGATACGTTTGTGGCTCTAGCACACTACATCAATCAAAGTACGACAACTATATTATCTGAAGGGCTTTCTCAGATTCTTGCGAAAGCTCAACCTCATTCACGTCATTTCTTCTTTGGTTTTACCTCCTCTATTCTCTTTTTTTCTCTTCTTACAAAAAAATAGAAAGTAGATTTGACAGCAACATGCATAGGTTTGTCAACAACTAACTTTATATCATCCAAAGAAAGAGGTACTACAGCCACCCAATAGCTGCTTACCTACAAATCAACAGCAAACTATCATAGGATTTCTAAGTTACAGACCTGGCCACTCGTTCCTTCTTCCTCTGCAACCCGCTAGCCGACATGGCGAGCTCCAGTTTCCGTTTGTTATCAGATGCCGACACGATCGTACGGGTCGGCGACGGTTTAATTGCGTCTTCACCACCCTCTGAGAATATAAGACTCGTGATATAGTAATATTTAAAATGATTACTAAAAAGCATTAAACTAAAAATTACTTCGGTTCAGATCAAAGGCTTTTTTGGTGACATGTATCTTAAGGTGCCAATTCATACAAATATTGATGAATAAAAGCGCATTTGCTCGAGTTCGATTGCACTTTAAAACATTGACATTAAGGTCTATTATTATATACTAATTGCAGAATAATTTACAAGAGAAATAGCATAAATGTATACCTGCAACTAGATCCAGGATCCTCTTCTCGGCAGAGTTGCTGGGCTCAATGTGAGCCATCGACGTTGAGCTTGTGAGGTCTGTGCCGCTCTCCTCCGGACCTAGTTCAGTCTGTTGACAAATAAATTAAATTTTCAAATCTTTTACAAGAATGCAAACTAACATAACACAGCACCATGGCTCGGACAATATAAGGATAAGAAAATTGAGATATTCTAAAGGCTGTAAGATCTTGGTTTGCTAGAACTAAACATCTGAAGACGTGCTTCGTTTATCTGTCTACCTGCACTGGGTCCACCGAGGCCACATGCTTAACTAATGTTCACTTAGGGGATTCACTACAGCAGTGGGATCACTTTTGCCTGTTTACTATCTACAAGCCGTGTGTTCGTAAGGATTTCCCATCGGCATTTTCTAAAATCCTTCCTTAGTGCTTACTTTGGGTACATAAAGAACTCTTGTGCCAAATTTTAAGGGTCTAACCCTAGTTTAGAATATATGTTTTCTGTCAGGAAGGAATGATTGAATTCAATAATTTTATTAAATACATGAATCTGTGTGTAAACTGTTAATCTGCGTTATTAGCTGTTCCAGTACCCACCTCATTGGGCACCATGACGGAGTTGGAGTTGGAGGGCTGTGCGGGCGCCAGCGACAGCAGCAGGTCCAGGCGCACGGGCGTCTGCGCCGCCAGCGCCTCCGCCTCCTCCAGGCACGACGTAGAGCAGCCCGTGTTCACCCAGCTGCCGAGTATACGTGCCTTATAGTTCAACAGCCTATTGTAGGAGATCCTTGCTTATCGATTCTTAAGAAGCTAAATGTTTTGGACAACACCAATGTTTCATTCAATTTCTCGAATAACAAAAGCGGCCAACTGCGAGTCGGACTCGCCCATGAAGGGTTCCGTAGCAGCAAGTAACATAATATAAAAGTTCTTGTAGTTCGTTGTAACTTTGATCGATGTTTTAATAATAGTGTATTTGTTTTTTATATTTGGGTTGATTGAATGGAAGGGAAATTGCGGTTTACGATTTAGGACGTATTAAAAAAAAACTACTTACTAGATCTCGTTCAAACCAATTTTCGGTGGAAGTTTACATGGTAATGTACATCATATATTGAGTTCCAGTTCTAAGTATGGGGAACCCCCAAAATTTATTGTTTTTTTTTTCTATTTTTGTGTGAAAATCTTAATGCGGTTCACAGAATACATCTACTTACCAAGTTTCAACAGTATAGTTCTTATAGTTTCGGAAAAAAGTGACTGTGACATACGGACGGACAGACAGACAGACATGACGAATCCATAAGGGTTCCATTTTTTGCCATTTGGCTACGGAACCCTAATAACGTTACGCCTGTAATCCCCGAAGGGTTAGACAGAGGTGTGTACCACCCACATTTCGCCAGTTATGTTTAAGTCCCATGCAATAGTGGCGAGCCTATTGCCATCAACTGGGTACAAATACAGTCTCCATGACTGCTACTGAGAAGTTCCTGATGGAAAAACCCAATAACATTTTGCCCGAGCCGGGAATCGAACCAAAGACCTCATGCTCAGCAATCGCGCTTGCGACCAATAAACCTACGAGGCAGTTCTTGAATAACTTTATTATTATTATTATAAACTTAACTGTTGAAGTCAGAAATACGAGACTTCTAGCTGTGCTGCCGACAGTCTTTTGTTTTTGCGCACGTCATAGTGTGCTCGGGGACAATAAAGGCCTTTTCTCGGTACTGATGGAACGCTGTCTCACCTGATCTTGATTAGTGGATAGACTTGGCACGGATTGTTTAAATTTTAGTAATTTGCTTAATACGTCATAACATAAAATCAGGCCTGAAATCCCCGAAGGGTTAGGCAGAGGTGTACTTAATCATACCCACAAATTGCGCTAGTTATGTTTAAGCCCCATGTAATAGGGCGGGCCTATTACCATCAACCGAGTACAAATCCAGACTCCGTGACTGCTAATGAGAAATTCTTGTAATAACAATCTGCCCGACCTGGGAATCGAACGCAGGACCTCATGCTCACCAGTCGCGCTTGCGACCACTAGACCAACGAATAATAAGGGTGTAATGGAAAACTCACGGATTGTCACAAATGTAGGCGATGTCAGCACGTTTCAATGGGTCCACTGTGAGCATGTCGCGAATCAGAGGTGATGCACCTGAAATAAACAACAGAATATTGTAGTATGTATACCTGACTGACGCAGACTATTTTAAAGGTACCATAAGAGTAGTTTTGAAAAGGCAAATAATAAACTTTGAAATAATAACGTTTGTAAACCGACTACGATAAATTTTAACCAGATTGAACGCACAGAAGAATGGCAGAAAATAAGGGACCCAACAGGGGTCATCGGCCAGGGGCCAGGGGTGATTTTGAAATTATGAATAATAGTAGTAGACCTGGGGGTCGTTTAATTAGATCATAATTCTCTGGTGTGCCATTATTTTGTGCAACATACACACACAATATCATGCCATCATAAAATTGACTTACATTTCGCCATATTTACATGAATTAAAAATGAGGAATAACACTTACTCGATGGGTTTCTAGGTTCATAGTAATCTCCATTACTGATCTGTCGGACTAGACGTTTGAAGTTGGAGCCATCGAATGGCATAGCTCCGTAGACTAGAGTATATAGAAGCACACCCAGTGACCAGCAGTCCACCTGAAGGTGCAACAAAACATTAGAATTGATGTTATCCAAACACACTATGAGTACAGATAATTATTAATCATGTCCAACCATAGGCCTCCCCAAATGCACACTAACAAAGCTCATCCTCTTCGCAGCATATATCTTATTCAAAAGAACTTAAGTCTACTGCCTGGGTCGCACCAAGCGTCCTTAGGGCATGCCAATAGTGAATGCTTTTCTAATTCATGAAATTAAATGCACCTCGCACTTGACAACCTCTTAACTACATCAGCGAGTGGTGTCCGTGTAGCTGAATTTTGCGCAAAACACGTTTACGGTTTGGCCATCGGTTTTCTAAAAAGAAGAATGTTCAGTCCCACATCTCTAGTCCACTACCAAGTCGAAGACTCGAACTAACTGCCACGACTCGAAGAGTCATACTGGATACAATACCTGGGGGTATTGTCAGTATAGCTTCAAGGTTCAAGCGCTTCCTTTATCGAAAAAAAATAACGATATGACCCTAGCAAAGATCATTGACTCGAAACTTATTATGTAAATAATATCAATAAATTATGCCGTACCTCTGGCCCTATGTATGGCGTTCCTTTAACGATTTCCGGAGACGCGTACAATGGTGAACCGCAAAACGTGGACAGTAATGATGTCTCTTTAAAAACATTTGATAGACCGAAGTCGGCAATCTGGAATCATTAAATTAACACTTGTAGCACATGTAACATCATAAACATTCTCCTGCCTTTATTCCATTGTATTTGGGGTCAGCGCATAGAGAATATAACCACTAGAGAGCTTGTAGGCCGATTCCTTCTAAGCACACGACTCACCATCGCGGGCCGGGGGACGGGGAAGAATGCAATTGGTCAATTTACGTAGGTATGCCTATAGTTAGGGTTGCTCTACTTGATAACGGGAAAATAGTCGATATCGATAAAATGGATTTTAACATAATGAAAACTACTCAAATTAAAATCGTTTAGATAAGTAATATTTAATCAAAATCAATCAATACTTATTCTTATTCTTTATTGGACATAAAATAATACAAAACTTTTTTACATCAAAGACCATCGCCCTCAAAAGTATAAAGTGAAAAATAGCTATACAAGACAAGAAATAGAACATTATCAAATTCAAGTTGGTTAAAAGTAGATAGGTATTTTATTGCAATATTGGAATTAAATAAATATTATTTTAATTTTATTATTTTCGATATCGACGTCAGCTATTAAAGGTAACAGCACAGATTTTTACGATAAACATACAAAGAGAAAGAAAGGAATAGACGTATTATAATTGTCTGATGAAAGAAGAAGACATTACCCACTCACTCAAATTGTGTGCTCTTCCACCCAGCCACCATTAACTAGACGCCTGAGGTGGCTCATAATCTGATTAAATCAAAAATAATTTTCGTACTGTTTACTTACCGATGAAAAGTTATACCATCCTTTTTGTAATTAGATGTCTTGGAATGTTTCCCACACCACTTCACCGCGCATGAAGGCATTTTGATGCGTTAAAATTGCATAAAAAGTTATACCTATTTGTAATAATTTAGCGTGCACACAGGTCTAACAATTGGACACAACTAAAATGGTTACTAGTACCGTAGCCTATACATAGGCGACAAAATACTAATAGTTTTCGAGCGCCGGGGCACTGTATGCGCAGTCAATATAGTCTTTGGGTCAGCGCAGCATATTTTCTTCTTCCATATCACACACACATAATATAGCATACGTAACTTGAAAATGGTAATAAGTAGATAGAAAGAATTTTCACAAACCTTAGCACTACCAGTATCATCTAATAAAACATTTTCCAATTTTAAATCTCTATGGCAGATTTTATGTATATGGCAATAATACACAGCAGTTGCGATCTGTCGGAATAACCTGAAATGGCACCAGTCACATTGTTAATATTAAACCACTACTACAAAAACAAACTTTCAGCAGTAAAATATCTACCGACCTCCTAGCTTCGTCCTCTTGTAATACTTTTTTCTGACTAAGATAATCGTAGAGCTCACCGCCCGAGCAATACTCCATAACAAGGATCATCTTTTCACTGTTTTCAAATACTGAAAGACATAAACGATATTTTAGACAACAATGCTCGCATATTTCACATTCAAATTCTAAAGGAAAATGAACATAACCTTAGATTGATAAAGAGTTCAGTTCTCAAGCTAAAGAATATTATTATAGTTCGGTCGCATGCCATGTTGTTTTCGACAGCGCTCTCAGACGAACGTTAGTCTATGAAATGTAACGACAAAAGGGCCAATACGAGATGATTTGGCACCGATTGATATTGTACTTTATAGTTGCCTTTGTCTTGTTACTGCGGCATTTAGATCGCAATAATACGATGAAGCATTGGAAATGTCAGAGAAAATGATGTTGGAATTTATAATGACTGTAGTTTTGTTAATGTTGTCTCATCAGTCATCTAGAAGTTTTGAATACCAGTTATGGCAAGATTAACCGGAGCAGAAACTATAACTGTCCCAACAATTTAATAGGGAGCGGGAAAATGAATTATCATAAACTGCATACCTTCATAAATATGTACAATATTGGGATGTCTAACTGAAGACATAATTTGCACTTCGCGGCGAATGCGTATAAGATCAGCCTCGGATTCGATCTTGCATTTCTTGATAGTTTTGATGGCCACCTCTTGGCCAGTCTTCTTGTTGATACCCAGCTGCACCTTTCCGTACGTGCCTTGACCTAGTTTTCTTACTATATCAAATCTGTAATGAATATAAATAAAAATATATAAATGGTAAGTAAACAGGTTGAATGTCAGGTTAATGGGATAGTGATTTAAAGCTAGTAGGAGCTTTAAATTAATAGCTTGATGATGCAAGGAGCGCTGCAATTGTAAATCGGGGATAAAGTTAGATCAAAGGCACTAATAACAGCTACAGTCAGAGCTCTAGATTTTTTTCCTACAAAATTAGGTTCTAATTTTAGTAATCATCTTTTGTGCAGCAATTCGTGTAGTCATTGTCCAAACAATAATCGTCAAATACGAAGTCATCACAGCTAAAACGGTTCAATTTACTCAAATGATTAGAGTCGAGGTTTAAATCGATAAAGCAAATCGATGCGTCACGGAAACGCACACATCAGTTCTTTGCAGACAGTACAATTTACATGAGCGAAAGCGTTTATCTTGGACTAAGTACATATTATAGGTACTTTCTTCACGTATGCAAATTGTGTGTGTTAACATTTTGACGCTAATAATAGAAATACCTTTAGTAAAGCGTAATGCGTAGAATTACTATTTTAAAAAGTGAATCCGGTCGCCTATTTAAAGAGTACTAAATGACTGTTTAAAATGCGGACGAAAACTATTTTTAGTTCCTTAACTGCTTATCCGACGAGGAACGGAAGAACTATCATACGTTTGGGAGGGAGAAACGTTTAAGTTGCAGGAAGTTAACATGCAGTCGAAATTATTCATTCTCAAATTAAATTGAACATCTGAGTGTAAAGTAACGCAAATAAAGCAAAATCGCATAATATCCTCAAAAGTCGGATATTTTTAGATGGCACACATACGACTTCGAACGGGATCATATTTTGAGTACAAATGTGGATGGTTATAAGAGTAGACACCAAAGAAACGATGCACGATGGAAGGATTGTGGATTGAAAGTCGATATAGCTAGAAAAGGGATAGTTCTAGGTTAATAGAGATGTATGGAAGAACACATGCTGCGCAATTTATTTGGGTTGCCAAATAAATTGGAATAGGATAAGGGCGAAGATGGCATGACTCCTTGGATGACTTTTTCATGAATTGATGTGAGGCACAACATCGAGAGAAGTGGAAGGAATGGAGGAGGCCTTTGCCTAGGAGAGGAACAGTGCAGGCTAACAAAAAAGAGGCAGAAGGATAATGACGACATCAAATGGGTTATGTTTTACCTAAATACGAGAGAAAACGTTGTAGAAACCAGCTATTCTCTTTTAACTTGAACCGAAAAGCATCGAACGCTACCCACGCGCCGACAATGCACGCAATACACACTTGTTTAGTATTAGTAAGTATAGTAATGCAGAAACATTCAAATGAATCGGCCTCGCCTCGAAGACATTCACCCGATATTAACATACATATACAGTACGTATTTTATTCATTATTGAGGAAGTGGCTTTGTTTTAATATGGTATTACAGAAAAGCTTTAAAAAATACTAGGAACTATGATTCACAGGAGATACGAGAAACTTCTAAGAAGAACGTAGTCATCTAACAAAATGGTTTATTAGAATTTTTCGAGATAATTAGAGCTGTGATCTTAATATCATTCTCATTTCTACCAAGCAGTACTTCATCAGTTCGAAATATTTCAAAAACTTGTGCAAAAACGAATATGGTCAGAATTAAAAGCTGTCTTTTACGATAGCGAAAATATTCATCAATGCATTATGTCTTGGAAGGTATGATGTAACAATCAACCTTTACGCCTACAAACTTCCGACGTTTCTTGTGTAGGACGTAGGTGAACAGTCTGACACCCTAAACTCCGGTCATTGGTTGGTGACGTGACGCCCAACGGTGCGTACACAAATGTTCCATGTTGAATGCGTTACGTTACTAAAATAATACCAGTGTAAGCATGCATTGACGTAAGGATGGCGTATGAACTTTACGTTCTTAGATCTCGGACAAACATGAGTTCCAGAACGGATTTGATATGGGCCACGCGGCTTTGCTTCAAAAGAAAAGGATCTTATTGTCAAAGCATAATCGATTTAGCCAATCTGCGAATTCCAGGAATTTATAAATACTATTTTTTATTGACCATTATTTTGCGTTTGTTATTCCCACTGTTTAAATGACAATGAGGTTTAAGTACCAGAGGAGAAGGCTTACCTTTGTTTGAGCCTCAGCCGGTGGTCGTGCATTCGCACGTCACCGGTGTTCTCAATGCCGTCCATGATGTTGGCGGTGCGCTTGCTCTCGCCCACCACCATTGTGACTGTAACAAACAAATAACTCACTATCACGACCTGTTTAAATACTGACATTAAAATATATCATGTATCAGACAAACTGAGATGCTGGTTTATGTAGTGTACCGCACTTGGCGCGTTATTCCGACACAGATTTGTGTGTAACGTAGGTACTAAATACTATAATTTTCAAGAAATAAAACCACTAAGCGTGCTAAGCTACAGCCCAGGAAATTTCACGCGAAACTAGTCTCTAAAATTAAATACTTAGGGCAAAATAAAAAAAGTTATTTTGGCGTGTTGTCTAGCTTTCTGACGAACCACAACAGGGCATTCTTTGGTATAATTTGGGGAAACACCACACAGTCATTTCGGAATTCGGAAGAAAGCTTCGGCCAATTAGCCGTTTGGCGAGTCGTCAGCGCGACTGTAGGTGTCGCCGTGTATCTGCCACGCTTGTTTATAAGCTGGCAAAGAGAGTAGTTTTCCCGTCAGCAGGGACCCCGGTGATTTATGCATACTGGCAGCCAGTGAATACTAATAAGCTGATCGAGTAGGGACGCTAGTAAAGGCAATGTTAGCAGACTTAATGTTCCATTGACCACTACCATCATTGTTCTCAAGAACGTGATTCACGCTACAATCGTTTGAGCAGTCCACACACGTGCGACGATGCCGCAGCTTTCCACTGGACCAAATGAGAAAGTATAGCACGTTACTTTCATTATAAAATTAAGGATTCAACCTTTTGTTACATACAAGAGAGCATATCGCAAAAAACGTAGACGAAACTTGACTCAATTAAATTGGTTGTGAAACACTTTCAAGACCATTTACGCCAGAAAATCTTGCTCATTTACCTAACGTGTATTATTAGTGATTTTTTCAAAAACCTACGCATATCTCCGACATCAAATAAAACCCGGATATTTTAAGTCTATGAGCAAGCATACATAGCCCATAAATTATTGAGGAGGAAGACTAGATTGAGTCTGTAAGTAGAGTTCGTCGCATAGATACAGATCTCGAGAAACGCAACAGTTGTTCATTAATTAAATTATTACTTTGTAAATATCGTTAATGATACGAACAGTATTATAAATATGAGAGTGTCGTAAAGCCACCTACATATGGGTTGGGCGACGGAAATATCCTGCCACGTACCTAGGTACTGTAGTAATACCAACTGGTGACTCGTACTTCTTATATTCCGAGGAAATGCCTCTGCTTCTGCGACTGCGTTTCTTGGAAGTTGGAACAATACTATGATATTTTGGATGTGCGTAACGTTTCGATGGTACCTAAGGTTTTATATTTGGCTTTCTTATACAACACTAGCTGTTCCCCGCGGTGTCACACGCTGCGCGGCTCCTAAGGATCGTAGCGTAATGTTATATAGCCTATAGCCATCCTCGATAAATGGACTATCCAACACAAAAAGAATTTTTCAATTCGAACCAGTAGTTCCTGAGATTAGCGCGTTCAAGCAAACAAACAAACAAACTCTTCAGCTTTATAATATTACTAGCTGTGCCACGCGACGTTCGTCCGCGTGGAATTATTGAAAAAACATATTGCTTCCCTATTTGAATCGGATTTTATTAACAACTACCTTCCACCCGCGACTTCATCCGCGTGTAATAGTTACTTTGGGCTAACATGACTGCCCGGCTTTGCACATTGTGCGCGCAGTACCTACCCGATCATTATTTTGCTGTCATTTTATTTTAAAACTGCGACAGCTCCTAATACATTCACTTAAATCGAATGATGTAAAGGGTAATTTTGTTTTAAATTAAATACTTGTGATGAATAACGTATTTATGTGGATAAGGATTAATATCAATAAGGTTTATAAAAACACCTTCGTAAATAATGCATTATTTTAGAACAAATTTGGTTAGCATAAAAAAGGTTATAGTGAGCTAACCTAAAAAGATAGACATAAACTGTCGCGGACGTTTTTTAGAACTTTTAAAGAGGAATAATTCTGTAATACATGATTTTTGCGAAACTTTAACCGTTTACGCAGCGCACGCAGCGGAAGCTCTCAATAGAAAAAAATATCCCTCGATTTTGAAACATTCTTCATTAGTGTTCCGCTCCTATTGGTCTTAGCGTGATGATATATAGCCTATAGCCTTCCTCAATAAATGGGCTATCTAACACTGAAAGAATTGTTCAAATCGGGACAGTAGTTCCTGAGATTAGCGCGTTCAAACAAACAAACAAACAAACAAACTCTTCAGCTTTATAATATTATATAGTATAGATTAATAATATAATATATTAGTATAGATTAAAACAATTTCTGCAAAATTACAGAAAGCCGTTTCACTCGTATTCAAATCATATTCTAGTATAAATTGTCTAGACTTCACATTTTCGTTAGAAGCGTGGCTACTTATTCTAACCTGAAAACTAAATTCAATAGAAGGAAGGTAGCAAGTAAAGAAAAAACTACAAATGAAGTAGGTAGGTACTTTACGAAAACAAATTAGACGACAACGCAACAAATTGGCTTGTAGTGTAAAAACGGCCGTGCTCACGTATTGAGGTAGGTGAATGACTTACAGACGATGGACTCCATGAATAACTATAGGAAACTACTTTGCATGCATATACAGTGATTCAAAAGAAAGTTTTAAACCAGGCGTTCTTTATTTAAAATTCAGAACCAGAACAACTGTAAACCTTGACCGAAAAGACCGTACTTACTATTATTGGTCTGAGTTAGAGCTTATTTGTAACTTGCACAGGGTCAACACAATTAACGTTGGCAGATGGCCCTACTTGTTCACGAAAGTCGAAAATTGACTTGGCTTTAACGAACGGATATGAAATTAATGTCAAGGTCTTTCATCGTTTTCGGTGCACAATCTGACAATACTGTTTCGTTAACTCGGATTCTTTGAGTAATACCTACATCCTGTATTTTTGTAGTTCCTACAAGGAAAACAGTTGAAAGCGGAATCGACACGGGATATTGATATCGAATGAAGCCATATTGCTTTAAGTATTGGATATACGTATAGATGAGGATTACAGCTCGCTATAAAGACTTTATAGTGACGGAAGCGGCTCTAATCAGTCATCTGACGACGTACCTTGGGTAGACAGCCATGCTAAGAACCTGCTGGGTGGCTTATCTTTTTACCGCGGCTTAAGCTTAATGCTCTCAAATTGCTCATTCAAACCACCCGCAAGACGGTGATAACACAGTCAGTTCAAGGAGCTTCGACCTTAAACTGGCCTAGCGTCGATAGTAACTGTTAGCCTCAGTCGTCCAACTGCTGGCCAAAAGCCCCATTAATTCATGTTCTTTCGACCCAGGGCTAATGTGGACCACTGGTTGTTAATTTTGTCATCCAAGAAATTAAAGAGGAACGCATCTCGAATATGACTGATAAGGTTCTGTCTAAACATAATGAAATAAAAAAAAACTTTTTTTCAAAAAATAAAACCCGACTTCAAAATCACAAAAAAGTGAAAAATAATTTTAGCTTCAGAAGTCGGTGACTTTAGTTTGTTTGATTCAGTTTTTTGGCACCGACTTCTGCAGCTAAAATTATTTTTCACTTTTTTGTGATTTTGAAGTCGGTTTTATTTTTTGCAAAAAAGTTTTTTTTATTTTTTCATTTTTAGTTGCAATATCCTATACAAATTTTTTCTATGCGTTCATTTTACATTGTAAACCATACATTTCATGGTAATAGGCTTATTCTTACTTCCTTACTAATATTATAAATGCGAAAGTAACTCCACAAAAACAAACAAGTAACAGACTTCAGAGTCAAATCGGTGTACATACATAAAAAAAAAAAAAAAAAAAATACCGGCCGAATTGAGAACCTCCTCCTTTTTTTGAAGTCGGTTAATAAAAGAGAGATGAAAGTTTTATTTTGAAAACTATTATGAATGAAGAGAATGTATGGATCGGTGTGCTCAAAGAGGTACAAGCTTTGGTGAGAGAAATTAGTATGGATGAAGTAAGGAAGGCAGTTCAAAGTATGAAAAATGAAAAGGCCATGAGGCCCGACGAAATACCAGTAGAAGTATGAAAGTGTTTAAAAGAAGACGGATGTATGTGGCTGATTTTATTATTCAATAAGTTGTTGTATGAAGGAGCATTCGTATAGTAATCGTAATAGTTCGGTAGTGCCCATTTTCAAGAATAAAGGTGAAAATAGTTTCGGTTTATGCCAGGTCGAGGAACAATAGACGCCACTTTTGCACTCCGCCAATTGTGCGAGAAGTACAGACGTGTACAAGAACTTGCACATGGTGTTCATAGATCTGGAGAAATCGTATGATAGGGTAGCTCGGGAAACTCGGGATGTATTGTGGTGGGCCTTGAAAGAGAAAGGTATACCTGGGTCGTATGTAGAGTTAATTCAGATTCAGATTCATTTATTTATTGTAATTAATCTCGTGCTCGTGCTATGTAATCACGTGCTATGTACAGTCAATCTTGCACCTACGTCCGGTCTGCTGCTGGCAATACCGACGAGTTCAGTGTGGTTGTAGGCTTGTATCAACGGTCGGCTTTAAGTCCTTACCTGTTCTTGTTGATTATGGACACTCTGACGACGTCGGACATACACTGGAGCATGCTATTTGCCGACGACATTGTTTTTGTCGGTAAAGATGGAACTGAAATCCAGAGCAGATTGGAGAAATGGCAACAGAAGCTGGAGAATGTTCTGCGATTTCGGCGGTCTCTCCAGTTCTGCAGCCTTAGCGCTAAATGGCGCGCTCCTTCCAGTCTGCTGCGACTTTCGGTATCTCGGTTCACTCGTGCAAATAGATAGCAAAATAGATCGTAGTGTTAAGCACAGAATTAACACTGGATGGATGAAATGGTGGCAGGTCACGGGAACAATATGCGACTCCCACATTCCCCTTAAACTCAAGGGCCAGATTTATAAAACCATGATTAGACCTGCTGTCTTGTATCGATCAGAATGATGACCACAAAAGGGATGAATGCAAGGCATTTGCATGTGGCTGAGATGAGAATACTAAGGGGGGTGTGTGGTGTAACGCGAATGGATAAAATAAGAAATGTGTACATAAGAGGAAGTCTGAAAGTGGCGCCGGTGACTGAAAAGTTGTGTGGTTATCGTGGTATGGACATGTGATGCGGAGGAATGTGGGAAATTTAGTGAGGAAAATGTTGAGTATGAATGTAGATGGCTATAAGAAACGATGGATGGACTATGTGAAGGATGATATGGCTAGAAAGGAGGTGACTGCTGAGAAGACGAGTAATTGAGAAGTATAGAAGAACAAGATATACTGCGCCGACCACAAATAAGTTGGGATAAGGGCAGGAGAATGATGATGGGATCTTTGTAGAGTGATAAACATATTCTGTGATCCTAAATTCCCGTTCGCTTATTACAATTGGGTTAAGAAGATATTAGTGTTGGCTAACGGACACTATTTGTGCGTTAGTACACACTAACTACGGACGGACTAAAATTATTTGAACTAGATAGTGCAAATTGCTACAATAAACGTAATTTACGTGAACTCGTTGCAGTTCTGTTAGAGAGAAAAACGCCCCGATGTCAGACTTACATCTAGATATTTTACATTTAAATCGAATGTACAATCTAAACCAGAACTGTTGTTTAACTAAATAGAGAGGGTCGCGGTAACTACATTTGTTTATAATGTTTGTCAGAGCGGTTCACCCCTCTGCGTGCTTGTTTTCATTAGATAATACTACAAGATCAGTCTACCCCTCTTCACCAGCCTGACACGTTACGAATTATCTACTTAAACCGAGGAATTCCAAAATTGTGGTTAAAAAGTTTAAGCACCAAAGACATTGAATGCGATCAGCACATCTGACGAGCTCAAGAGCCAATATTCCATTGCAATTATGACACTGACAGCTGTTAAACGCGATCTAGATGTTCTGATCGCGTTCACATTCATTGGCGAAATCCGCTCTGAACTATAAAACTTAAGAATTCTTGGACGAGTTCATTCCGACCGCGATAAAACAATTCAATCTGAAACTATTTGACATTGACTCATCGTTTACATCTCGGACATTTTTTTCTATTTCAGTCCACCTTGACAATTTTAAATTATTTTAGAGTCTCATCTTTTAATAGTCACCTGTTCATCTCATTATTTATTGCTCAAATCATACGGTCTACTAATCATTCTTCAAAAAATTATGTAGCACCGTAATAAAAATAATTGCCAAGTCTACTCGGAATTGGTGGAAATTCTAGCAAACCTCTGTGAACTCTCAGCTGTCTCTTGAAAAACTCTCGCGAAAAGGTCTTGAACTGTCATCGCTGTTTGTTTTCACGTGTTACAACGTCATCCTAGCGTTAAACTGTTGGCGTATCTAGGCCAGTTACATAGGTGTCAATGTTTCTCGGTCGGAAACGCCGCGGCCGTCGGGTGGCATTGGCGTTGTATGAGCGTGAACGGTGACGTCCAGAAAAAATGTGGCGCAAGTAGCCAATTAACATGTGGGATAGTGTGGGGCCGCCGTCTCGGCGCCTCTATAAATATCGCGATCCGCGTCCGCGCCCTCCCCGCGACCGGCAGCCGCAGCCGCGCCGCCGCCGTCTCCGCCCGGCACCGAGGACCACAATAATAAAGACAACATAAATCCCAATATTCAATCTTGACGTCACAACTTACTGATGCATCGACCCACGTTCAACTTTATTACTAAAACCTCGGTTTTGAAGTGTTTCTAACAAACACGAAACTGACGAAATCATGAAACGTGTCGGTGACTCATGGCATCGACCAGGTGCAAGAGAGAGTTTTGTAATTTCAATAAGACCCAAATTATACTGAAGTGCCGTATTCCTACTTTAAGCCTGCCTAAAAAGGTTTCAAAGGCGAAGAAATTAAAACATACGACGCATATCAAAAGCCGGCTGTAAATAATTAATAGCGGACACGACTGATGTCAAAGTTGATGAATACTTTACACGTTGGCGATCGAAGACTGGGCCAAACGACAGTGTGTATCCCGGAAGCATGGTTGTCAGTCCCGGGGCGACTTGCTCCGGAGTCGGCGTCATCAGGCGTGTGCCGAACGGACACAGAACGGCAAGCGCGGACGCAGCGATCGCGCTATTTTTGTTCACTCAACAGTTGAATAACCTCCAATCAACTATTCGCACTTGCCTATGAGTCCAACTAAAACATGGACAATCGCTCATCTAAATGTGATTTGACGACGTTCAATTTCAAGCTATTTTCAGCGTACTTTTTCATTAAGTAAGCAATTTTAAGTCTTATGTAAGTTTGGTACGAGTGGTCAAAAACTTTGCCGAATAAAAGGGAAGGGGTTTGAAACTATAAATTAAATTATTTTATCTTTTCAATATACTCCCTATTAAGCATAATACGATTGCACTTCTTTGTCATCAGTATTTTTTTCCACGAAACAATTTTGTCAGTTTTGGAAACCAATAATAATAAGGAGGGGTAAAATCTGGACTATAGGGAGTGTAATTCAAAGTTTCAAATCCGCATTTGTGTAAGGCAGCCATTGGAACAAGTCTCTTATTAACGGGTTGCGTTGTGTTGCGAGAGGAGCTTCTTTTAATTCCTCAATTGCTTCTTTTAATTTTTGAAGAAATGGGGGCGAAGTATTGTCCCGTGATATTAATATCATAATCATTGTAATCGATCAATAAAAACCCCTCTGAATCCCAAAAAACTGTAGCCATAATCTTTTCGCCCGTTTGTAACACCTTCAACTCCTTAGGTGGTTCTATTTTTTTTTGTCCATTGCATGGACTCTAGTTTCAACTCAGGTTCATAATGATGGACCCAAGTTTCGTACCCAGTCATTATTTGGTTCATAAATTCATCCTTGCTCTCACTACACAGCTCAAAAACTCGTGCCAATACCCGACACGCTACTGTTTCTGTTTTAGCCGTGTTTTTTTCCCGATTGACTTGTGAATCCAGCGATATCCCAAAGGTTAATGAATTGATCGGGCTGAATCTTAGTATTTATAGTTATATTGATTCACCGAGTAGAAGAGCTTAAAAAACATACTTTTTCCCCTCTCTAACCCCTCTATTCCGCGAACTTTTTGACCCGCCCTCGTAGTTCCACATTTTTATATCAGACCAAACTGTATTCATGTTACAACACATTCTGAATTTCTAAGCCAAACGGAAGAGAGCCCCACTTGTGCACGAACTTTCATGCATAAAGGAAAACTTCCGTACAATAAAACGTATTTTCAGTGCAACCTAGTTTCTGTTGCAAGCCTATCACAAAAGTCTACAAACAGCTATGTAGGTATGGTGCATCGTGCTGGCTTTAATATTAGAATGCCTTCGTTTTGAGAGTCAAAACGGAATTTGTTCTGAAGTCGAAGTATCTTAGATCAAATATGTGGTTGTTGTTAACTAAAATTGCGATAAATTAACCAATAGGAAGAGCCTTTACATGATAAATTGACTGTTGGTATACTGATAAAACATTCAGGACTTTAATATTGCTATCATTAGTATTCAATATCCCGGGATTGAGAAGTTTCTTTTCTATATATCTTATGACTACAAGATTCGACGAGACGAGAGGTGAAAAGGAGTATAAAACATGTATACTGTATGCCTCACGCATCATTGTTAGCAGTTATTGCAGAGGTCGCTTATTTTAGCATCAAATAAAAAAAAAACAACTCTGTATGTATAGTTGCATTCAAGTGTTCTGCGACGAAATTAGTCATAATGTGGCAACATAATGAAATTGAATATAATTACTATGTCCATAACTCATTTATTGTTTCAGCCAAATGCCAAATACTATGATATTATACTGACATTGGAATTAATTCGAAGGCTTATTAAATTATGTTTTGGAAAAGTACGAGGTATTTTAACGAACGTGGTAAGTAATTCAATTAAAATGTCGCTGATGAGGAATTAAATGCTAGTTACATGGGTCAGCTGACGAAATGAGGCGACGTTTCAAAATCGATGAAGGCCAGACGAAAAGCCAATTAAATGGTATTAAGATATTTATGTAGGGAGGTAATTACACAACCCATAAATAACGTCTTAAGCTATTAAGTTACTTGAGTAAAAGTCACAATTTCAGGCACAATCATTAATTTTGAAAGTGGGTTTAGTGGGTGACCGATGTAAATACAGGATGATGTTGATGGAAAGAGAGGGAGAGGAAGACCAAAGAAAAGAAGGATAGATTGCATTGTGTGAAAAAAAAGTGCTCGCCGACCCAAAGCCACAAGGGCAGAAAGATGATGAAATACAGGATGATAAAAGTACAGTGCACCCAGTGATCCTAAGTCACTGGTCAACGATTATTTAAAACTCTTTTTACTTGGGCACATGTTGAGCACTCATTCATTCTTTTTTCTGCCCAATTCATAAAAACGGAAGCATGAAGATTGTCTAGACAATTTGGAGCATAAACAACCTTTTAAGACCGATGTAAAATATAAACATGCAAATCAGACACAAACTTGGCCAATTTGTTGTATAAAACAGCAAAACTTCACGCCTATACGTTAATTTTATGTTCCAGATGAATAACTTTGTGGCCATTCGCTACTTCGCAGTAGTCGCGTAAGAATAAAGGAAGGTTTCTAACTGGCACTTAAAAGTGCTAATGTTTTCTCGAGGCGTCTAAACTTTTGGATAAGTTTAATGACTGTTACTCTAAACCCGCATGATCTCACTGCTGGGCATACGCCCCATGACTTCCAGTTCTTTCGAAGATGGTTAGCCGAGCTGGACCAAACCTACGATCATTGGACAACATTTACCCTGCATTAAAGTAGGTATACTATTTTGTCCATGGGTCTGTAACGCTTCCGATATTCCTATGGAGTCTTGTTCTGTAATGGCAATGTCTATAATTAATCCCTGCCACATGGCTGTATGATTGTTCTGACTATCCATAAGTCGTAAAAGATTGTATATGCCAAGATGAGACAGAATTGTTTTTTATTAAAACATGGTACTGGAACTGGAAGCTGCAGTTCTTGAATCCAACAGCGCGAACGAAGCTGTGTGCAAGGATAAGATCCATAGCTTCTGCATTGAATACAAATGCGTCTCTCCTAAGTAGATTGGGAATGCCGATTTGCAGTTTTGCAATAACAAAAGGCCAAGTATCCGGTTTCCTACCAGCTATCTCCTCCAAGGAGGATTTGCCACGAATGATTTGAGGACTAAGTTGCCAGATGCACCGCAAAAAGTGAGTTTGGGAGGAAATTGGATAGTTTCTACGACACAATGGACATTTCCTAAGATTATAAAATTAAATATATTGTTGGTTAAATTCATTTTATTGGTCGTTTCGTTTTCAGGGTATCGAGCCACAACAACGTGAAATGTGAACAGCAAAAATTCTGTAAGTATTTAGGGGCTTAGGGAATTTAAGTTGGGATACGCTTCGCATTTATTTAATATTTTGGGGCAGTTGATCGACACAGAATGCAGTAGCATGAACTAGGCAGATATATGACGTAGTAGTGCGAACATATTTTTGTCGTAACTTTATAATTTGGCAAGAGTCTAGAACTAGTACCAATGAATGTAGCAAAAATAGAACATAATTCCATGAGGCTGACTCAACGTTGTTTTGTCTAAAAACAAAGTTATTTTGTGGAGTTAAGTAAGTGATGTTTGTTCCAGGAATAAAGTAAACAACCATTCTTTTTTCTCCATTTATAGAGGGTTGTTGCACTTGCAGGCAGGCAGGCATATTCAGAATCCATTTCGGTATGTACTATTGTACTGATCAACAAACCGTTGTTAGCTTAGGACATTAATGCCTAAATTGAGACATGAGGTAGCCCACAAGCAGTCATGTTTATTTTGTCCAAAACTTAAAGTACCAAAGCCCATGGCTTGTTCAACCTCAGTTACTTACACCAGTGTAGTCAACATTAACGTAAATACGACCCAGAAACAACAGTTCCTCTAAATTCTACTTCGCGTTGGCGATTTCCCGGCCATTGCCCCTGGGTACACCCACTCCGGGTAAGAAAATTGTTCATGTGATTTTGAACATGTGCTGAATAACTGAATCAGGTCTCCCAAGATAGAGAGAGAGTTATATCTTTCCGAGGGTGACTGCAGGCCTTTTATTTAAAACTTTAATTAAAATAAGCATATGAAAGTTTGAAAGTGCCGGCGATTGAAAAGTTGTGTAATAATCGGTTGTCATGATATGGGTATGTGATGCGGGGAATGAAGAAAACGTCATGCTGCGCTGACCCCGAATAAATTGTGATGAGGGCAGGAAAAAGATGATATTTAAATTAGATGACGATCTTAGCTAAATGGAAGCAAATTCGCTAGAAAGTCGAATCATCATTCTCCTGCCCTTATCCCAATTTATTTGGGGTCGGCGCAGCAGGTTTTCTTCTTCCATACTTGTCTATTACTCGTTATCTCAGCAGTCACCTCCTTTCTAGCCATATCATCCTTCACACAGTCCATCCATCGTTTCATGAAAGAAAGCCGAATAACATACGAAATAACAAATGACTTATCAGAATCTGCGTGGTAAACCGGCAGAACGAAATCACGACCAGAAATAGTCTTCACGCTATTAAGCTTTGCGTCTGTTCTTCTAGTTAACAGCTTCACGCGTATTCGAGCGTACGAACCACGCACTTATACCTACTATTCGATCAGAATTCGAATCCAGTTATTATGTTTTCAGTTTGTTATATTCTCATAAAGCGATATTGTTGTCAATGCACGCTTGCTTAGGGCTAGGCTAGTCCTAGAAGTAATCTATCACTCAAGCCATGAAAACCCTTAGGTTGTAGCTATCGGAAAGCAAAACCCGGCAAGGTGCCCCATTCGGCATCGGTACGCAAAATGAATTTCAGATAGGGTTACCATTTCGAAACTTGCAAAGACCTGACAAAAAGCCACGACATTTGCAAAATAAAACCTACTAGGTACCTACTTACTTACCTATCTTTTGCTTTTCAATACTCATTTATGTTTTTCCACTTTCTCAAACATAATATCCTTTAGACGACAAGTCCAGAGAAATTTTCTGGCTAGAGAAACCACTGATCGAGGGCCAAAAAGGCGTACTCGTATGTCTCGATAAAACCGGAGACCGGACGGATGAAATCCTATCTTCAGATTGACGCTTTGTATCGGAAGTATTCGAGACAAGTGAACATGTTGGAAACCCAACACAGTGGTTGTTGAACACGAGAATAGAGTCAAGGTCAGACAGACGCACACGTCTCGATTGTCTGCCGTTGTTCCCATAGGTATTAGACGCATTTTAATTGTTTTTGCATTTGATAATTAAGTCATTAATGAAGACCTGAAGTGTCTTTAGAATCTTGTTAACTTGCTTGTTTGTCGACGACAGAGGTACAAGTCATTGTTTTAATAATTAGTTTAAAATTATTAAGAAGAATGTAAAAGCTGATGACGTGACCTTCAAGGAAACCTTAGGACGTGACCTTTTGTTTATTTATTTCTGAAAAGTTAGGTAAGCGTAATGCTCACCGAGGCAAGGATCAATGAAGGTTCAAGGTTCAGTGAACGCCAACAGAAAGGCTTCATTAACACCAGTTTAATTAGTAGGGTAATCGAAATACCTACCTCCCTGTGTCTTAGAGCTAGTGTAGGGTCTCTGCCTTTAGTTAGGCTAAGTACACGGGGGCACAACAGCGGGGCGCAGACTTAATACCTACATCGTCATTAACGGCATCGTCTTGATCTTGACTCTAAAATGCGCAGACCGTCACTCGCAGCTAACTTCCGAGTTGCCATAAAGTTTGAGAAACGAACTATACTTGCATAAATCGAATAATAATATTTAAGTACCTTTCATGAAATCTACCTATTGTAAAAACAGCAACTATATGAAAGACGAACAGAGGTCCGTGGTTAAGTGATCTAGGAAAAGGAGACCATTTAACAGTTACCATTAGACCATTTAGATTTAACGATGTAGGTACCTAGATATTTCTCCTGGACATCAAACACGATATTTCTTTGTAACACGTGTCTGACAAATTAATATTTTTTCAAATGCGATGCAGCAACGAATCCGAAGCCAAGAGTATTGTCTTGACATCCTACGACACTAGGTCACGACCCTGTCGCTCTTTTTTTCTATTGATACAGACCGTGTGGGTATATCTACAGCTGCTCAGTATTTTTGCAAATTGACCTTGTGGAGCCGGTACAGTCGCAATTTCATGAAATGCGTGACTGTGCTAGGTATTAATGTAATTGGGCAAAATTTAAAGCCGTCAAATGGGTCTTTGTAATAAATCACGACAATTCTTTGTACGTGACTGGGTATGAGCGTACCTAAGGAGCAGGAACCCTCGATCTGGACTGACGTTTATATATTTCCCCTTAGGTCAGTTGCTGGTTTGATCAGGGTTCATCTAATGTGAGTACTAGACAAATACTTTAGAAATGTAGCCAAATAATTTTGTCATCCATGCCGAAACATTTGCCAGACTTGTATTACCACTCCATCATTCAATCTTTTGCGCAGTACAGACATCCCTCAGAAGTAAGTTAATTAATCCAATCAATTGAATATGGTGTAGGGTCACTTCGCCTGTTCGCGTCCATTTAGTGCAGTTGGCAAGTTTGAAGGAGAAGATAAAAATGTTCCAGCACTAGTTTCAATGAAAAAGTTATCTAATGTGTTCATTATATAGTCTACTATAGGGTTCGCTTTCAGTTTTGTTCGAAACTACTTGTGTTTTTTTTATAAATAGACAAACTTCAAAAATACGCGTTTTACCCAGTTTGCGTCCAAAAAATCTAAATTGCGTCCACCCATAGACCATTTTGCGTCCACCACCTAAGAAAAGGAATGTAGGGGTGATATTTTTAAGATAATGTAAAGAAAAATTATATTTTTAACAGATTCTTTATTCAAGAATATAGTTATTTGGGAACTCAACTCTCGGATTCCATATTCCTTAGATCCCTCTCCTCAACCGAGACCTACAAGTATTTGGGTATGTCGGAAGCATTTGGCATCAATGCTGCTGACATGAAACAATCATAGAAGGAGCGCTTCTTTGGTCGCCTGAATAAAGTGTTAAACAGTCTTTTATCAGGCGGAAACAAAGTGCGCGCCTTTAATGGTTGGGTCATGCCGGTTTTGATGTATTCTTTCGGCATACTCAAATGGACTCAGACGGAACTTGACGCCCTGGATAGGAGGGTCCGCACACTATTGACAGCAAACCGGATGCATCACCCAAGATCATCGGTGATGAGACTGTATATCCCGCGGAAGTGCGGAGGTCGTGGCTTCTTAAATGCTAAGACCTTGCACAACCGTTAGGTATGCAGTCTCAGGGAATACTTTCTCGAAACCGAGGTGGGGATGCACCGAGATGTGGTCTCAGTGGACAAGGGCCTCACCCCGCTCTCCTTGGGTAACGAGAACTGGCGCAAACCTGTGATATTGAATACTAATGACCGTAGGGAGGTATGGCAGAGCAAGGAGCTACACGGACGCTTTTTCCGGGCCCTACATGGATCTGATGTAGACCACTTTGCGGTTGGTGCCTGAGGTGTTGGTCGAGGAGGAGCAGAAGGAGGCTCTCATTGCGCGGCACGGCACGCATTGTGAGACGGTTCCTTTCCCTGGAGCCCTGACCACCCTGCCTGGACCTTGTTCCTGATGCCGATGGGGCATCTATTTTTTATATTTTAAATGTTTTGTTTACTTTTGTTTTTTAAAATATTTAAAAATGTATTAAATAAGAGAAATAATGAATAAAATTAATACATATTAAATTATTTTTACAAATAAGTTAAAAAAATATATTTACGCTATTATTTGTATTTAATGAAAAAATGGACGCAATTTGGTACAATAGTATTTCCCTGTAGGTATAGTTTGCGTCCACAACTCCACATGTGATGAACGATATTTGTATCTTTTTCTACAATCATAATAATGTGGACGCAAATTGCTCATTACGATTGCATGATATTAGTACATAAATAAAAAATAAAAACAAATTCCCTGTCATAATTTAATCACATAAAAATAAACACTAACTAAATCATAAATAGACGAGTTCGCGTCCATTGTGGTCGCAAAGTGGTTGTTTTATAAATTCGGTGTAGTAATTCGCGTCCACCTTATTTTAACTGTTAACTTTAAAAAAAACAAGTAAATACATAATTAATATTACTCCTTTTTTCATGCTTTATGTCTAGAAACAGCTGTGTATTCTAAAATACGCATAAAACAATAAAATAATTACCGACGAACGCGCCCCTGCACACTATTTTTTTGCCGACATTCCGCTCGTCCGCGCTTCTTTGTTGAAGAACGGAGACTAACTATTTTTTTTACACATGATTGATTGGGCACACAGAACTTTTGTCTATGTGTATGCACCTCTTATACGATGAGGTATTGGCGGTAACGAGTTTTCGGTGATTTAGTGTGTTAATATACCTATTTTCGAGAATTGTTATAGGGAAGGTCCGAAAAATGGACGCGAATAGGGTGATGGACGCGAACAGGCGAAATGACCCTATATTCAATTGATACAACACACTATATCAAAAACAAATAAAATGTAGTGTCAGTAGTGTCAATTCTCCAACAAAAACACTTTAGCTTGGAAGTTGGCCAGACAAACACTATATGCAGCATGTGGCAATGCCATACATATCAAAAACATTCAATTCATAACAAATAACTGCTTCAGTCGTACACTTATTCATTAAATTCATATTAAGTGTGTTAGTTGATGTTCACACCTCACTGTTCCATTGATTGCATTCAATAAGATGCGTCTTTGTGTGTGCGCTCTATGCAGTATTAGTTTATAATATGGAAGCATGACTAGATACTTCAATATTCAAATGGATAACAAATAAACTACATTGTATTAACAGTGATAGTACTTCCAAAACAAATAAAACTTATAGGCATGACTGATTTGTTATCAGAGGCCTGTCTAGAGTCAAGTGCGTTATCAAACACAATACATAGATATTTAATCTCACTCTTCAGTGTGGCATTGAAAAGGCCTTATCAGCTGAACATGTAAATAAATAAACACTTGAACATTAAATCAACTTGTCAGATAAGAATGTAAATAATAACATTGAGAATGTCTTATCATCAGTAAGTTCAACTGAAGGAAATTCATTATGAATCACTGCAAAAGTTTATTTAAAGACTGAATTGTACTTTAGTTAGTCATTTGGAAGCCAGGTCATAGTTCTGTCTGATATAATATTCATTGCAGAAGTTGTGCTGGCATTGACTCTAATAGCCATGTGGAAAATATCTAACCATGTTAAATATTCGTAATATGTGTAAAATTAAAAAATAAATAAGTCATTAGGACATACAGTAAGTTTTCATTGCTTCTCATTATTCCACGTTTAATCACTGCAAAAAAAAGATTTAAAAGAAAGTACTGCCTACTTTTCTTTAAATCTCTTTACACATTGGTTTTCTTAAAAATAAGCAAACCAACTTGACCAATTGGTATCTGTGTCACAGCCATTCTGTAGGATGCATACTAAGAAAAAACTACAGACCTAGTTTTCTTGTTATTATTAGAATTGAGAAACTCAACTACAATCATCCAATGAAAAACACAAAGCATGTTTTTGTCACTTTGATTCTAATAAATAAAACTGACCAGATTATTGGATGGATACATTTTACTTGTGTTGAAATAAAATTGTGTGACATTTTGTACTTTTCTACTCATTTAAATCAAAGGTATTTTAGGTATTAGTTACATATTTATTTCTTATTTTCATTTATAAATATTACCTCATCATCAACATTAATTTAGATTGTAATTGAGGAAAATAGGTTGTTTGCATGATTTGTACATTGCATTTAAAGAGGATGCACTAAGCTAGCTCCTGGCGCTTCCACCTTAATAAGTTACATTATGAATCTAAGTTGCCAGATGGTTATGCAGTGCACAAGAATGCATAACAATCATAGTACTTAAATGCATGTAATCTGGCCAATGGACTGTCTGTAGACTAAATAAATAATTCATTCATTTCTGCTCTACATCACACATAGAATTCAAATTACATTTTTAATAATTTATTTAATAAATTACATAACACAATAGCACTTGAAATTAAAATATTTGCTGAGGTAAATAAAAGTGAATTATTAAAGAAACATAAAAGCTGGGATGAGAATTTTTAATGCAAAATAATTATTATAATTAAAATAGGAATTTATTGTTATTTAAACCAGCCAATAGATTCTACCATCAGTTTTCCTGTTATGTTTACAGGTAAATAAAATTATTAGTTAAAATGGTACATTGTTTCTAACAAAATGAAAGCAGCAGGAGTTGGGGAACTTATAATTAATGATGTGGGCAAAGATCTGTTTATAATATTTTACTTCACATTCACTGACCTATTTCTAAAACAATGTTTTTATAATAGATTCCAATAATTTGAACCTTAACACGTTTGTGATAAAGACTGTAGAACGGTCTGATGAATCATGCTGCTAAAGTTTACAGCAGTGGGTAATACCTGCTGATGTCATGCAAGCCCCCAATAACCAAAGTAACCAACTCTGTCCACACGGCTACCGACCGACGACTTGCACACCTACTAAACTTCCCAGAACTTTAAAATAACATATGCTACCGACGGAAGAAAGGAATGCTCCTACCACACGAAGAAATCACCAAGTAACTTTTTAGGTTCACATTCTTATGTAATATTCTCAGTTTGGACACGTTTCTATAAGGATCCTATTAGTTTAAATTCAAATATTAGTAGGACATCACATGGAAATCGAAGAATTATGCGTAGGAGGCATAAATACCTTTATTTTATGTGTAATCCAATATCCAGAAGGAAGTCGCAGTCCTATTTACACACGAGTACACTGTCATTCATGAAAAATAACACACCATCACTATGCAGCACTACACAAATTTTCACTTAAAATTATATTTTTATGTGAAAATATCACATAATGCGCCATTTTCGCAATAAATCCGAAGGACAGCAATCGGCAATCGCTGCCATCTTTTTTGTCAAATGTCTAAAAACTAAATATAGCGCTTGGAACGAACTCTGGCGTTATTTTTAGAAAATACAACGAAACTTTTTTACAAAACTACTAGCGACATCGTCTTGAAGCTAATGAAGGATTCTATTCACCACTAGATGTCGCCAAATTGTTCATAAACTTCAACAACAGATGGCAGCATACGTATGGTAAATCCACAAAAAATAGAGCTGGAAAGAGTTTAGCATGACAAAAACAAATTTTGAAAATAAATAAGAAACACTATATTGTATGTAGGATTATTTACATGCAATTTGTTGCGATGGTATGGATTTAATCTTACTTTTAGGAACGATTGGCTTTAATAGCTATAATAATCTCATTTGCATGATTATCTCTTCAATTGCATTTTCCTGAATTGCATTCATTCATGCCTAAACCATTTTTGGTGATCCATCCGTCCAATAAACTAATAGGTAATTTTCAAATTAAGTAGTTATTAAAAAGCAACAACATCGAACAACTTATACCTATTCAACAACAATACAGCTAATTTGTTTGATTCTTCGAATGACTTTATTAGGATATTTAAGTAGTTACCCCTTCTATTTACAACATGCAGCTGATGCAGCGTTTCGGATCTAGCGATTGATCACGCTCGTTTTCTCTATTCAAGTGAACTTGTTTCCCATTCTAGGTATATACCTTCGTATGCTCAGAGCGGTAGGTACCTACCTATTGTATTGTACTTATTATGGCGCCAAGTTATTTTCATAAAGCTAATTACATCGTGCAGTATTTTCGTTAAGCTATTGTATGGATATTAGGATACGATCATTTTTCAGGTCAAAACTAATATTAATACCCTAGTATCAGTTTTGATAGTTTTGTTATACATGTCATGAACCTCCTTTTATTTAAGCCTAAAATTGATCTTGTAGAATATAGTGATGGTTTACCATTAAACTGTACCTATCATCAGACAGACTACCTCGTTGCTGTAGTAGTCACAAGCACGACCACTAAGCATATGTGTTCGATTTCAAGGTTGGTCAAAGTGTTTTTATTTTTTTCCATCAAGATTTTCTCGGTAGCAGCCACAGAGTCTCAATTTGTGCCAGGTTGATGGCATAGTAAGCTCGCCGCATATTACATTGAACTTAGTCATAACTGGCGAAATGTGGGTATTCTATTAAATACACCTCTACCCAACACTTTAGGGATTGCAGGCGTGATGTCATGTTATGTTTTATCAATATAATCACCAGGCAACACTATTATAGGCCAGATGCTGAGTGCAGAGCACATAGCACTCTGTATAAATGAATACAGAGTTACAGATACCCTCAGCTACTTATCTTTCATCTGAAGAACGGGCAGTCACTTTCCAAATGTATCCTTGTTTAGTTCACAATGTAACCAAGTTTCTCTGATGACAAAAGAATGTATTTCAGTCAGACAAAACCACAACGCTTGACTTTCGGCCACTCCAGCGTTGATTGTTGAAGACGGAGATTGTAAAATTGTGTCTCGTTACGTTACGACCGACCGAAATCCGGGGTGACGTCAGTTAAGACACATCCTCTTACTTTTTAGTTCAACTGTGTTATGCATACCACTGAAGTCCGTTTACCTACTTTGGATCGAAGGATTACTTACCTATATTACTATATAAAGTTATGTAAGTATCAGATGTTGTGCAAAGTTTGCGCAGCCTTCCGCCTTCTTCTCTAACGTATCGAATTTACAATTTTGGGCTCAGTATGTGGCCATGGGCACTCTGCCATTGTCTCTGAAATGGAAGTTAATGGACATGCATTGATGTATTAAAAGGTGGTGGTGTGTATTCTTCCCATCTTGACCTACGGTGTATAAATTTGGTCTTTGACTGACATCCAAAAGTCCAAAGTCAAGGTTTGCATACGTGCTACGGTGCTATGGAGCGCAGTTTAACTGGGCCTCAATTCTGCTATTTTTATAAAATTCGACATTCCAACACGATCCCATTGTCATTTTGCTTAAAGTTCGTAATCTGCTAAATTCATAATGGTCGATCATTCGTCGGTCAGTGGTCTCGTAATAGAATTGTGTTATAATGACATTGTAGTATTGCCATTATTATAAAATTCCTTGGTAGAAATGATTTTCGAAAAACTACTACTAAATTTGAACATCTATTCATGTGAGATTTTATTTATATATATTTTTACATATTATTTATTAGTATTATAAGCAATCTGAAGTAGTAAGAAGTTCGTAAATAGCAAAAAAACATTAAATTTATGTCATGTTTAGCTGTCAAAGTCAAATGTGACATTACTTTGACGTTTATCTGTTTATTTATTTCTAGCAGCCGGTGTTTTGTTATGTTTTTACATTTAAGTGTTTTTATTAGATTTTTGTTTGTATATTTAAATTCCCTTTACAGAGAAGCCTATATTAATTGATTTTATACAAAATGGTGCTAATTGAGCAAATTTCGACTCTTGGAGGGCGAAGTTCATCGAAACGATATTGTATGAAGTGCGCCCAATTTTTAAATTGGGTAACGGTGGACTGCCCCAATAAAACGCCGGCAGAGTGGCGCACAGTGAGTACCTAAATACAGTATAATTAGGTATGCATTATAAAATGTATCATTATTGTAATATTTACACTTTTTTTAGTTCTAAGTACAATGAATATAAGAGTAAAATGTTAAAGAAAATTAAATCACAGAAGAGTCACATAAGTGCAACAGGTTACTCATTGTATGTACCTACAAACATACCCACAATAAGTATTAAGGAGCATTGAAAACAATACAATAAAAATTAATATAACCCCTCCAGCTAAGCTTAAAACCTTTGTTAGGTGTAGACTCACATCAGTGGTAGTACATTGGGCAGAATTTGACATCTTGATTGTAACTCAGATCAGATACTGAGCGCTAGGTTACACATCCTATTGAAGTGTTGTAACTATTGTATTAAAGCTAAATTTGTTTTCATAGAAACTCCGCAGAATTATAATGTCATCAGATTCTGAGTCTGACTAATGTTTTCTAAAGTATGCAAGAGGTTTTGTCAGATTATTAAAAGATAAATGAAATCTATTTAAGGAGGAGTCTATGTCCAGCAGTGGATTCCAAATGGCTGTAATGATAAATGATTAAATGAAACAGTGTTTATAAAAATAGTATTAATTTATTTTAAATCATATTTAGTACAATACTGTGGATCTGTAAAAAAGAATTAAATCATTTTAATAATAATTAGAGCATTTTCGCACTTCACTAGAATATTGAGGTGGGTTGACATTACATATCTGCTAATTTAATTTATGTATTTCTCCACAGTCTGTCAACAAGAGCCTGCTGCAGTGCCCGACCTTCAAGAAGATCCCGATTCACCCTTTGATGGTCTTGATGATTAGGTGCTGCTTAATTATTTTCCTCCTAAATTAAAAGACTGATTAGTGATTAATGACATGACTGTTATTATTTTCATTATATATGGTAAAATTTGTTATTTGTTTTTGAAATGATGATTAAAATATTATGATAATTTAACTTGGATTTGTTTTATTATTTAAATGATTTTCACATTTTTCAATTGGCTTGAAAGTCAACTTAAATATTGTTAAATAAATATTTAGTTTATGATAAATAAAAAGTAATTTAAATGTTGATTTTTTAACATAGTAGTAGTATGATAGTATCATTTAAAATTCCAACTTCATTATATTCCAAAATAATGAAATAGAAATCACATACCTATTGCAAGCCAAGTGCTTCTGCATAAATTTCATCAGGCAGGTGGCAACGGTGCTCTTGCCATGTTTGCAATATTGTGCAATATGCAACATGCATTCACAATCTTGCCTGCAGTTGTTGGACTATAACGTAAAGCATGTGCTGCAACGCTGCAAGCAAACACCTGCAAAAAATAAATTTACTTTTATACAACCCCATTTTACTGAACGTCTTATTACTTTTATATACTCACTGTTCTTGACATATAGGTACAAGAACTGTTGCATCTAAAGTTCTATAACAAGAAATTCATTCAATACCTCTCTAATGCCTGTTACTTCATTAATTGCTCCTGATACAGTAATTTGTGAAACATAATGGAGGGCAATCTGTCCAATCAAATTTTGGTAGGACCCTGATGCATAAAATGCAAGTGCTATTAGAATCTGCAATAAAAAATATCAACATTAATCAACCTATTTCGTGTATATAGCTATAGAATAATAAATCAATGTCAAATTCAGTTTTCTCACCTTCATTTCTGCCGTTACGCTATCGTTTCGGCGCGGTCTGGCCATAAGGGGAATGAGTTCTTTAATTAACCCCCTTACTGAATCCTTTCAAAGGCGAAAAGTTTTTACAAATTCCGCCTCGGGTATATCATGGGTTCGTATTCATTCTCGTCAAGTTATGGGGTCGACAACGTCTTCTGCATTCCACCCATCTTCTTTATCTAACATCCACTGCGTTGGCTAGCTCGAGAATACATTGTCTCCATTCAATATTCCACAAACACTTTACTCGTAACTAAATAAAAGCAATGACTGCACGATGACGTTCTAATGGTAGGTCAGTGATCAAAGGAACTGTCAAAATTTTAGCAGATTACCGCCTAAGTCAGTCATTCATTTGTCATTATGTACAAGATTACCATTCTATGCCATTTCTTTCAATGGACTGTCAGTGGTTGACCATTGGAAAGTCATAATGACGCCATTATATTAGTAGATTACCAAACTTGTCAAAATCAACAATTATGAAATCAATGACGGACCATTCTGACACTATTGTAATAGCAGAATCGGGCCCCGATCGTGTGCGAAACACCACACTTCACAATTTTAGTGTCGATAATAATTTTTGTTCCAGAAACAGAGTAACCGGAAACCTACCTGCATAGTTGGAATTAATAAAATATTGCCTTGTTTATTACAATCACACAAAACTCAATTCAGCGTATCGCTGTACCTTTTGCTTGACGAGGCTCATTCCAAGCTGTGCCGCAACAACCAACGATCCTGGAATTTCAAAGCTTACGTGCCACATCTACTTCACAGTTGATGACTCGTTACTTGACAGTTGAGACCGCCAATTATTGTCCGTCTCTCCACTCACATCTTATGTCCTATATGGATATCTAGCGATCTTCAGGCAATGCCGGTTTTGGAAGATTTCCAATTTCGGAACGTTCACGTTCCACTATAGTTCGTGATAGGTCTAGTCATAACTTCCCTAGCTGTTTACTTCCTTCCGCTAGTAGACAGCCGCGAGCGTACACCTGCTCAACTGAACCGGATTATCTGTAATCAAGTCAGGTGCTTTACTTTGTGTGCCTGATTTATTTCATCACATGTTATAGCACCAAAAATTAGAAGACATCAACCCTGGGGGATTATAGCCAACCCCGTCTCACTGAGACGAGATCTATTTCCTAGCAGTGGGAATTTAATAGGCTGGTTAAATGCTGATGAGAAAAATTGAAAGGTAGGACTCGTCTATGTTGGTATGGACATATTGTAATGAGAAGGGATGAAACCCATGTTACTAAAAAAGTGATGGATATTAATGTTGATGGATGCTGAGGGAGAGAGAGGCCAAAGAAAAGATAGTTGGATTGTGGGAAGAATGATATGAAAGAGAAAGGAGCAAATGATGCCGTGACGTCTGACTGAGAATGGAAGAAGAAAACGTATTGCGCCGACCCCAAGTAGGTAGAATGGGACAAGGGCAGGAAGATGATGATGATGATGCTAAGCCGGTTACGGGAGTAACCTACGGTACCTACTAAAATGTCTTGGCAAGTGGTCAGATTGCGGTTGTGGTTAAAGTAGGTACCTACCTACACTTTCAAGTATTTAATGCAGTTATGGAAGTAGTGACGAAAGGTTGGTTTAAATAAAATAAACTCCCTGACTCAGTGTCGCTTTCTGTTTTACCTTTATTCAATGAAAACTTGACGCAAATGGTCCATTGTGTAGCGAGGTAGGTAGGTAAGTAGGTAGGTACTATCTCTTACTACATCCTAATTCCAACCAAGAAGAATATAGATTTGTCCTATAAGAATGATGGACATCCATTTCTAAATAGGATCAAGTAAACAATCAACTATATATCATACAACGTAACCTAACTTTCTTACCCATTCCAGGCGCTCACACAATTGGTGCATACTCAATCAATAAATAAATTAATGATTCGATTATGCATGAAAATTGTTTGTTTGTCTAGAGCTAGACTATACATAATAGGTTTTTAAGGTGTAAGTTTGACTGATCTTCCGTGAAAATATTTCTAACTTCATTATCATAAGAGACCAAACTTGTAGGTATATTTTAAAGACGCTCGACCGCATTACTTTTGCCACAATTTATTTGATAGACCTGATTTGAGACATTGCCTTGTCCATTTCTTTCACGTTTGACTCTCTCCGAAAGTCTTAAAACCAACCCTGAAAATGGTAAAAAAGACGAACTAGACTTTGTTATACCTACCAGCTCCAACATAATAAATAACCGCTTCCTCCAACAGGATCTTTCAACACGGAAACGACCGCAAACAAAGTCACGGGCCACAACCAGTACCTAATAAGTGTACCTACTTATAACGTAACGTATGCGTCACGTTAGCACGACGGCTTGTTTGCGTGTAGTTAGCACGGCCCGCGGAGGGACGGTGAAAGTGGTTACATAACCGATGCAGCGAGCCTGCGCCCGCGCCGCCGCCGCCTCTACTGCAACTTAAAACCGCTTAGGTAAAAGGCACGTAATATTAACACTCATTAACTGTACGCATTGTATTGATTATGCTCGGGTTTTACGAGGTGATCGGAATGCTTGGAAAATGCTGTTGCATCGATCCCTCGTTCGTTGTGTGTATTTTATTCACACTGTAGTTTCACTGAAGATTTAAATTGTCTATGGTCAGCAAAGAAAGGTTAACACATTTTTGTTTTAAATATGATGAACAGTAGTCATAAACAAAACTGAAATGTTAAGTCACCTGCTTTCAGTCTTTTGCTGACCGTACAACATGCGAATGAGGAATTCGCTTTCAATTACCTAGGTTCTTACTAATCGTATAAAAATTATCTCCATTTCCACATTTTTACCCAAAAAACAATGATGAAGAAATCTCACCAAATATTATTGATTGTTTGTTACTTGTTATTTTAACATTAGTTAATAATATTGCGGAGTTTTTCGGAAAACGTCTATCTATGTCACTATTTGTCTGCAACTTCCTCTGGTTGTAACGTATTTTCCGGCAGAACCTTTGAAAATGAGAACTAAGAACAACCAGGTCAGCCAGTGTTACGCAATTTTTTAACAGTTCTTCAAACTAAATGTCAAACGGGCCAGAACAAATCGGCCATGATGACGAATGATATTTGCCTATACAAATAGTCACAAAAGGAGAGCCACATAATACACCTCTACCTACATACTTTATCATTTTCCTGGTATCGGAGGTATGTGTAAAATTGCCTAATAACATAAACAGCAGAGATACACATATCTAATAATTCTACACCCAGATTTCGCCACTTGTAAATATAAGAAAACTAGGATAATATAACTAGGATATATATATGTAGGTGATAGGTAAATAACATAAATTACTAAATGGTTATACATTTATGTATATGTATTTGGTATAGTATTATATTTTAATAACTTAATATTGAAGCTATGTTAATAAAATAAAATACACATGAAGAAACAGATTAAGACAGCACAAAGAATTTATAACAGTCACACAATTTATGTATCATGTCATGTGCATGCTTGAACACCAGTCAAACGAGGTAAATGTAGTAATAAAACGAATGTTTTTGCTTTTACGGCCTTTCGAGAATAAAACTAGGCACATTTTTGTAGACTATTTTAAGCTTCGTTGGCGTTGGTCTACCTAGTGGTCGCAAGCGCGACTGCTTAGCATGAGGTCCTGGGTTCGATTTCCAGGTCGGGTAAAGTGTTACTGGGTTGTCCATCAGGAATTTCTAAGTACTCGTAGCACCAGCAGCCACGGAGTCTGGATTTGTACCCGGTTGATAGTAATGTCTCGCCCCCTAGTTACATGGGACTTAAACATAACTGGCAAATTTGGGTGTACCATGTATTTGGTACACCTCTGCCTAACCATTTGGGATTACAGACGTGTATGTTATGTTATTTAAAGTATAATCAACATATAACTTTCCGACAACCAGGACATAGGTCTCCTCTTTGGGGAAGGCTGCAATTGCGACGTATGGCCACCAGTGGCGTGCCTAGGGCCAACAATAGGGAAGCCCATAAGGTAAGCAGACTGTTTAGAAACCCTTGCATCATGACGAGTCGTAGGTTATAAGGGCAAGTTAAGATTTTAGTCTTGTATGAAAGTACCGCCACTAATGGCCACCACAGGTGCTGGATGCTGGGTTTGAGCACCAAATAGAGTTTTATATAACACCAACACTGTATGACAGCTATCGCTATCAATATAAAAAATCAGCTTTCACACCAGCATCTGATAAATTATGATCGTGCAGATTATATTAAAATACTGATAGATTGACTTTAATAATAATTCTTCACATCACATCTCCGTCTGTCTTTCTATTTGAACACCTATTAAGACAGATAAAATCAATACAGTTGCACTACCAAGTACAAACCTATGCAAAGTGAAAATGAAATGAAAATTAGGAGAAAAAATGAAGGCTTCTCGTCTTACTCTACTTTGTTCTTCACCTGTATAATAATGTAAACAAACAAAACAATTGGAACTACCATTGCGACATGACAAGATGGAAGTGTCTCAGTTCTCGTCTAGTCGGAAGTTACGGTGATGGGCACCGAGCGACCGGAAGTGACGGCACGGGCATTTAACTCGATGTCTCTCATTTATTAGTTAGCAAAAACTGAGGTGGCAAACAATATCAGACAAGAGCATTGATGTAACAGCTGTTGCGCCGCGCAGGGGGACGATACTTTTCTCTCGAGTTTCTCCACCGGCGCGCGCGCAGTCGAACCTCCGCCGCGGGAAAACACGCGCGTCTTTACCAACCTCTTCGCGTTAACGTCTCTTCCTTCACGCTCAACTAACTTATGAGCGAAATTATAGGATTACTTTAAGAAATTTGTGTGAAACCCCAGTTATAAAAGCGAGCATTGTGTTTGTGTACGATTGATAGGCTGATAGAAAGTTGGCCAACGTTCCCTGCAGGTGAACAAACGTATAAACGCCGTATATTTTACAAGTTGTGCACCAGACCCGGTGGACTAACTGTAAGGTTTGTTATTTTGACTTTTTAATGCATTAACTAATTATTTTTAATTACTAACATAAGTATCGTTAATCGTAGTTGTAATTTGCTTGACATTTAGCTTAATGCGATATTTCTAACATGTTTGCTATTTTATCAGGTGTCAAACTGTGGAACAATATCCCATTGTGTATGTCCATGTAATTGTTATGACAAGTACAGTGATCAATCTGTTATGTTATTAAAAGGTTTTTAATTAAAAATAAAAGCAATGGAAAAGTCCGAACAGTTAATGTCGCTTACTTACAGTATGGTATTGACTAGCAGTAATACAGGTTGAAAGAAACTACAATGATTTACATTGCAATTTTCAACACCGCATGAATCTCCATTAATATGCACCTGCGTCTGGCAAATTGAGGATGAAGACGTCATAAAAATACTTATCAAAATGGTGCCAAACTACTTATTAAAAAATATAATATTGACACCAATTCGATTCGCATTGTTTCCGCTGCAAGCGCTTTCTTTTAAACTGTAAATAAAAAGTTTCGCAAATCAAAAAGAGGTCTTGATACCCAAGTAACTGCATGCTTCAAATCTCTATGTAATTATTTAATTGTACCAAGAGCCAGTTAAATCAGATGTTATCTTAATTAAACCTAGGAATTAACTAGCTTTTGTTATAAACCACAACAGGTTACTGACGAAATAACCGCGCTAAAATATTATGGCAGCTGTTATAATTGACTATAAGTCATGTGAACTGAATAATAATTTCACGGAGGCCTAGTACCTAGTTATCAGAATGTCCTCCATTTCTTTCGTGACCATTGTGTATAGGGAAAACAATCGGCTGTGCTCCCACGACACCAATAATGTGCACCAACTGGTTTCTTTCGGCTTCTCTTCGCCATTTACCGTAATTACAATACACAAGACACGAATACATTTAATGGGTAACAAATACACGAACTAAATGATGTTTTGAATGTATAAATTACTTTCATATTACGCGTAAGTAAGAGCAGTTTGAGGAAGAGGAAAGTACCTATTATGTACTGAATTGATGCAGTACGCAATGTACGGAACGGATGGGGAACAGATAAAAAAGAATGCCTTGATAAATGGTTTATTAATGATGTTTTGTTTGATAGATGCAACCACTGCAGGTTCAAGTGTTATCTGATAAAACAAAAAATATACTAGCTACAAGTCTGCGTAACCCTTCAAGACTAACAGTCGCGGTCTCATGTTTTATAAGAAAAAATGCTAGACCAAACATGTAGAGTTATGTATTCCTATCTTTTATGTTCGGCACTGTGTCATAGGCGTAGTAAACACGCAACAACTATTAAATTGCACCCTACCCTTATTGCCCAAAACTGTTGTGTTGTTTCTTGTGTAGTTTATACACAAGAAACAACCTTCTTCTGATTTGTTTATTTTGTAAAGTTTGTTGTGCTAAAACGATGTATGATGATAAGTCGAAGTATTATTGTAATGATAGTTTTAAGAGACACATTTTTTGTTTTTTGTTTTTATCTGCGCTAACTGGCAGATAATATACTCGTAGTTCTAAAAATATTTATGTATTCTCTATAAGTAATTCTTTTGAGAAATAAATATCTATAACCGTATTTTTCTGAAAATTCGCGGAGTGCGCACGGGTGTAGCACGCGTTTCGAGTTTTAAGACAAATTCCACCAGCAAATGTCGGGAAAAACTAAGAAGCTCGTGGATAAATAAGAACAGCCGCTCGGGCCGATCTTTCGGTTAAGCCGTGCTTACCTAGGCTAGTCCGTGGATGGGTGACCACCCATTACATACCGAGTTTCCTCCGTGCCTCGGAAAGGACGTTAAGCCGTTGGTCTCGGCTGTCATTTGTAGATCTTTGACAGTCGTTACAGGCAGTCAGTGGCCCGAAAGTCTGACAACCAGTCTTACCAAGGGGTATCGTATTACCTAGCACTAACTAGGTTGTGGAGGTCAGATAGGCAGTCGCTCCATGTAAAGTACTGGTATTCAGCTGCATCCGGTTAGACTGGAAGCCGACCCCAACATAGTTGGGAAAAGGCTAGGCAGATGATGAAATGCCGGGAAAAAACTATAAACGCTTGTAACATTTGACGTTCAATTTACGCTAAGTGGATACTTTGAGTGCCAAGCATATTGCCGACACGCATTTGCTCAACTCGATTAGGTATGTATCTAGGTTTGAAAGGGGCAAATGGGGCAATAGTGCATTGAAGGTAATGTGATACTAACTGTCCAACTGCCCCTCTACGTGGAGCATAAAACATCGTACACCGACGACATACACATGACCATAATGACTATAAGTCACTGGTAGTATTGTCTTACAAAGTACTATGGAGTTGACGTGTTGTCTTGCTGATAGTTTTATAGTTTTTGTCAACAATGAGTTTTTCTTCAGTTGCGGTAATACCTCTGAACATTGCTAGTTGTTACACCAGCGTGCATTGTGCGTTACTCACTCACTTCTCGTTACGTAAACCTGAGGTGACTTAAACAACGTGAAACAGCCATATTTATCTCCGTCTTAACATAAGTCACACATTAGTTGCGTCGAACAAACGCGTAGAAGGTCGATTGATACGTTTCTTGTTCGTACAATTCAATACAGCCGAAAAAAGGTTTACTCATTCAGAATGCATAACGTAAAACAATTGTTGTGTTGCCGTTCACCGAATGCCAATATGATGAAACCGACTTTACGTGATATATTTATCAATCACGCTGTAGTTTTACGAAAGTCTAGCGCGGTATCGCCGAGGTAACGGTTGAAGGAGTGCGGCACAACTTCTAAGTGTGTATTAAATAATGTTAATGCTATGCAAGTGTGTTTAATGCAAATGATTTACTTTTAACGGACCAATCATCGAAATAACATCACATCTGCTTTCAGGCTTTGAAGTGAGTAGATACTTATCCTAATCATAGACTGGTGTCTTACTATTAGAAGCAAGACGCTCAGATTGTCCCACTAACCTACGGTATTATTTACTTCCGCTATAATGCATGTTATTAAACTTAACTGTGTATAATACGCGCTATTAATGTTAAGTGTCGTCATTACTGGGACTAGATCCAAGAACACAATTAGACCGTCACCGTTTTATTCAACCTCGACCTGTAAAACAATTCTATGTCCTAGCAACCGGACTAGGCGCTCCTACTTAGGGCCCAAGTGCTAACATTACAATGAAGCATGAGCATCACTAGACAAACAACATATCTTTAAATAAATCTTAAAGCCCCATTAAAAAGTAATAAAACTTCAGATTAATTCGGGATTTGTATGCACAAAGCATATCACGAAGTATCTTCGGAACTAAGTACTGTTTATCATATTAATATTATATTAGTTCGACGTCCGAAGGTTTAAATTAATGTTACAACTTCCTCTTGATAATAATTTGAACTGTAGAGCTATGTAGGTGCAAGGTTGTCTCGAATATTTATTTAAAATAATGTGCGTTCTTTCCAAATTGCCGCTAATGAAATGGATCCTGCATGTCAGGATATGATCCATGCTGGCCTCATCATTTGGTACAATAAGTACCTAACTAAGCGTCTATCTTTTCATTTCAACCCAGGGTTAAAGAAAATAAGCCATCGAAACTCTGCAGAAGTGATGAGGCATAATATCTTAACGTGATAAACAACAAAAAAAAATACTGAATGTGAATGTACTGTGTACTGTATGATGACTTGATGAGTTTTGCTAGCTGGTTTAAATATAACCTATGTGGGTAATATTAAAATAAATTGTACAGTCACCAAAAAGAAACGAAAATGAAATTCGTTACAAAAATGAAAAGTGTTACAAAAAGGAAACCAAAAGGAACTATTAGGACAATTTCACAACAAAACAAAATAGGATTCCGTTTTTTAGGGTTCCGTACCTCAAAAGGTAAAAACGGAACCCTTATAGGATCACTTTGTTGTCCGTCTGTCTGTCTGTCTGTCTGTCAAGACCTTTTTTCTCAGGAACGCGTGGAGGTATCAAGCTGAAATTCATATCAAATACTCAAGTCTATGGTCTCTTGGAGCTGTGAAAAAATCAAACTTCTAAGTCAACGCGATCAAAAGATACTCCCGTTTATGCCGCAAATTTTCGACACTCGCAAGGGAATCAAAACCTACAGGGTACTTCCCGTGAACTCAGAATCTTGAAATTTGGTATGAAGCAACGTCTTATAGCAGAGATATAGGAAAAATTGCGAAAAGTATACATTTTTAGTTATATCATATAATAAAAATATTTTTAATAATTTTAAACTTACTACCCCTTTCCTCATGAACGCGTAGTGGTATTATATTGAAATTCATATCAAATACTCAAATCTATAATACCTTTCAGCTGTAACAAAATCAAACTTCTATGTCAACGCAATCAAAAGAAACAGGAATTAAAACCGCATATTTTGAAACTCGCCACTACTCGCAAGGGAATCAAAACCTACAGGGTACTTCCCGTGAACTCAGAATCTTGAAATTTGGTACGAAGCAACGTCTTATAACACAGATAAAGGAAAAATTGCGAAAAGCATAAATTTTTAGTTACATCATATAATAAAAATATTTTTAATAATTTTAAACTTATTACCCCTTTACTCATGAACGCGTAGTGGTATTATATTGAAATTCTTAACAAATACTCAAGTCTATAATATCTTTAAGCTGTAACAAAATCAAACTTCTACGTCAACGCAATCAAAAGATACAGCAATTAAAGCCGCATATTTTGAAACTCGCAACTACTCGCAAGGGAATCAAAACCTAAAGGATACTTCCAGACGACCTGGAATCTTGAAATTTGGCATGAAGCAACGTTATAAAGTACACATATAGGAAAAATTCCGAAAATCTTAAATTTTTAAAATTATGTCTATCACTTCTCTTCTTAAAGAGATGAAGATTTTTCCGAACATACATAATGTTTTCATATATGTATTGACAAGGTACCGTCAGCTTTCCACATTGTTATGTTATGGATTTCATTTAGCAATAAAAATACCATAACTTTTACTTATATACCTACAGGTTTGTACGGAACCCTCGGTGCGCGAGTCTGACTCGCACTTGGCCGGTTTTTTTTTAATTATCATCAATCACAAATAATAACTGAACAACTTAGATACAACTTGGATAGGTTCATTTGAACTTTTAATAATACCAAATCAACTCTTGATAAAAAAAAAAACTAAAAAATAAAACAGTAAAAACGATAAAACTTTTAAATATGATAAAACTTTAAATCACAAAACAGGTCACAATGTCACATTTTTAATGGTTTCATATTTTTTCTTAACCTAATTAATATTCGAGATCAATTTATCAGTCTCATAATTCTTTCTTAAGTCATTCGTCATCATCATCATTTTCATAACTTTAGGTACTACACAATAAATACAATATATATAATAAATATAATATTTTTTGGTCAAGGTAACCGGTGAAATTCAAATTTTCCCTTGTTTTTTGCAAATTACGACCGTCAGGTTATATGTTGAAGAAAATATGATTTGCGACCATAGCCAAGATTAATTTTCACTATTGCTATCTACTAGTATTCCTAGTAAGTAAGGTGAAAGCATTGCTAGATTTTTTTTTGTAACAAAATAAACGTGTGAAGAATTTTTCAGTAGGTAACTAGTATAAAATCGCCCTTACTTCCTTTTTGTTAACTCATTTTTGTTACGTAACAAAAAAATGTAACAAATTATAACAAAAAGGAATGTAAAACACGTGTTGAATATAACCTCAAACGAATTAAAAATCAGTGAAGCTCCTTAGCTAAAATTGTTGTTTACTTTTGATTTGGCCGAGAGTAATACAATATTTAATGGTCTAATAGTAAAGAAACAACTTAACGGGTGATAAACAGACCACCTCACAAAAGGGAATGTAATATTGTTGAAAAAATTCATCACTGCTTTAGGCACATTGCTCTACCAAGAACGCACGTTGCAAAATGGCCGACTGTCACTAGTTAGAGCTACGTGATTGGCTACTCACAATAAACGCAGTGTTGCCAATTCTACATTTTAAAAACTACCAAATATTGATGTTACAAAATGGAATAACAAAAATGACGAAAATCGTGGACGAAGATTTGATATTAAGTTAAGTATCTATTTCTTTATTATTTTTAAGAAATAATGCAGGATCTAGATAGTCTTAACAATACTGAAGTTAATTTTAAACTTGAATTTATTAGATATGTAGCACCCAAAAAACTAGAGGCTTTTTTGTAACGCACAAGTCTTCGAGGACAGTATTATTTACATGGGAGAAATATGATATTCCCCAAAACAAAAATCTGTATTTTAATAACTATAAGCTATAATCTGCTGTAAAAATCATATTATTCATCCATAATTCTGTATGTCTACGTCTAATAACTTGTTTTATAAAATTTTCGCATTATTTCGATAGAACCTGCCATGGACATTTCAGCACGTTAGAATGTACAATTATTTTTGATATTACCCATGTAAAAGAAGTACTGAACTTACAATATGAAAGTAAAGTCAATGAATGATAAAGTTCACTCGTTGTCCACTTTCGAAAATATTCTTTAGAATCATGTCCTACCATTTCTTTATGCATTTCTTTATGTATTGATGTTATATTTGAGTATAGCAACGTGCCTGAAAAATATATTGATGAGTCGGACCATATGGTCATAACGAAGGGTGGAATTTTATATCTACCAGCGACGCATTAAAATTAATATATATATATATATATATTTTCAACAAGATTTACTGTACTACTCTTCAATGTTTTAAAATAGTTCCATTAACACTGAATATTTTATCGCAATTACAATTTCTTCGACACAAAAAACTGCTACAGTTTCTATATTATAAAAGCAATTTCGTTATTATAATTGATTGACTCAACTGTGTCGTTGTGAAGATGCTTGAAATGAAAGTAACTTAAAATGAAACTTGATAATTTCAAGGTCCGTTTATTTAATTTACTTCATAATGCAAACGTAATAATTCATTAATAAAATAATTCTTTAGTTCATTTTGTTTTTGGTTTGGTCAAATTGAACCTTCATAAATAATGTGATGTTTCTATTAGAAATGTCCATAGAAATATGGACTCTTTTTATTAGCCGCTGGGCAAATTTTTCTCCTTCCAGACCTCAAAGATGGTCATTTATAAAGGTCTGGCCAACCATGTAAACAAAAAAAAACAATTTCAAACAAGGGCGCGGACCACCATGTCTGCCCCGTAAACAAGATCGAATCGTCACTCCACTTTCGCCGAAATGACTCTTAACAGCATTAAAAAGGATATGACCTGCATTGCTTTTATAATTTCTAATTAGGTAAAAGGCACGAAGCATGGCCAAGAAAGTTCTCAACGGAAGTAATAATTAAGCCATAAAATAGCAATGAAATTTTTGATATCTGCAATTTTGCTAATAAGCAGCGGAATCTTCAATTAGTTTCCTGTTGTAAGTGTAACGTCAAACACACAATTCGAAATTGGTGCAAATTGCAATGTCCGGATAAAATATCAGATCTGAGTTGGTCAAGTGCGATTCATTCAACTGCTTTGCTTGCAATTGCATCAGACAATGCTATTAGATGCTGATTACCGATGTTGTACCTGTTGTGTGTATTTAAATAATTTAATAAAGCTAGAACCATAGATTGGTCATTAATAAACTCTTATACAGGGTTAGTTTTTAGTGTTGTATTCATGACCAGTTAATTCTTTTCCCATTTTGATACTCGTACATATTTTTATTACTATTTTAGATATACTTGTAGTTTTTAAATAATGTACAAAGTAATGAATAAAAAACATAATTGCAGAACAATTTATATATTTTTTTTTGTTTACGCAACTTGTCGAAATCATAAGAACAGAATTCAGCTCGACAACCTAGCTGGACGAATAATCAAATTTTGTTAAATGAATGAAATTCATGTGAATATTTTCATTACTTTTTATTTGTATTGGATTAGAATATTTAACACTCAATTACGGTTTATTTTAGAGATCCAATTATATAATTTAGCTGGTCATTGAAATTGTCGCAGATATTTAATTAAATAAAAAACAAGAGCTATTTATTATTACGCCAACCTTGTTTCAATTCATTAATAAGTTTTTCATTCATTTTCATTCAATAAACAGATCATTAGGTCAAGATTCTCCGCTCATTCATTCAGAGTTAACGATCTTCTAATGGCGAATTAGAATCTATTATTATAGATGATATTACGGAGGTAATAGCTTTCTGTAATTAATTACAGTGTAATGTTGCTTTTAATAATTAATTAACAGTCGATGATTTCTGTTGTAATGTAACTGGTTCTATCTATGGCATTAGTTTGCATTAAAAAACTACTTCGACTGCCTCGTTGGTCAAGCGTGACTGCTGAGCATGAGGTCCTGGGGGATGACGTCTATGACGTCTTAAAGTCGTTAAAATTCCAGGGTGGGAAAGAGATGGCGCTAGACGACCTGTATAGCTCTGTCTCTTTCCCACACTGGAACTACTCCGGCGACGTCATTAGGCAACTTGGTTTCAATTGTCAATTCCCGAGTCGGGTAAAGTGTTATTTGGATTTTCCATTAGGAATTTCGTTCGCCCCGTTTAAGTGGGACTTAGACATAAATGGCGAAATGTGGGTGTACTTGTTAGGTACACCTTTGCCTAACCCTTCGGGAATTACAAGGCGTGATGTTATGTTATGTAAAAGAACCACTTACAAAGCCTTGAAGTCTCTGTATGGGTTTTATTATTACTACGATAAGCCTAGTGCGTTACTAACTTTGCCACGCCTTGACTTAGTCCCTAGGCTCCCATTTTCCATTTGTCAGTGTTCTTTAAACTTAATACCTACTTACTTATTGCTCTCATTACATGATAATTTAATGCAAGTTAACTGTAGGTCGAGTTGCGTAAATGTAATTGGAATATATTTCCTTGAAATATAATTTGGGATAATGATTATGTTTAATTAATATAAACAAAGTGGGTATTTAAGAACAATGATTTATGTGCTGCAAAGCGTACTTACACAAAATTCAAATTCTGTTATTAAAATTTCTCAACGTGTTTGTCTACTTAAATAAATGGCTGACTTAAAGATGAAAATTCACAATGCTTAGGATTACTTAATTTTATTTTTCAATTCAATTCCTCGAAAACTGGCTCTTATCGCACTATTTCACACGCGCGGAGTTTTGTATTTATCACTAGCGACCCGCCCAGGCTTCGCACGGGTGCAATGCTTATTCTAAATATACTACCCCCAGCCGGTACCGCAACAACCGCTATGTCCCTGCATTTTAAATCTGTAATATCATAAAATAGTAATAGAGTAGTTTAAAGTGTTTTAATACACTTACGAAGAAATAGAATAAAGAACGTCGTTAACTACAATTGTCGGCTCCATAACAACCTCGCCTGCGCCTCAGGTGCGAATTCTGCCTCGAATGCAATAACAAAGTTTCCCCAGTTATGTCAAAATGTTATATATTTAAATTCAGGTTAATGAGACTTTGGTGTCCTCGGTCTGCTTTTATCTGGATTAAAGCCGTATCTTTCTGTTGTATGTAATTTGTCGTAAAGTAAGTACTTTTCGACTGCCTCGTTGGTCTAGTAAGCGCGACTGCTGAGGTCCTGGGTTCGATTCCCAGGTCGGGCAAAGTGTTGTTGGGTTTTTACATCAGGAATTTCTCAGTAGCAGCCACGGAGTCTGGTTTCGCGCCCGTTTGATGGCAATAGGCTCGCCGCTTATTAAATGGAACTGAAACATAACTGGCGAAATATGAGTGTTCCATTAGGTTCACCTCTGCCTAACCCAGCGGCGGTTATAGGCGTGATGTTGTGTTATGTACTTTATCTCCAAACCGTCAACATTGTGTTTGTTATCGAATGGTTTCTGATTCACTAGGCGCTGCAAAATACATATTACGAAACAGTTTTCCTGTTGATTTAAAAACCACGCTTTCTACAGCTATTGCGCGATCGCTGAATAAATATTCGTCAAACGTAATTTATGAATTAATAAACAATATATGAACGCATTATGATCGTTATAAAGACATGATATAATTGACACCAGAAAAACCAACGAAAGTAGTTACGCTATCTGGGGGTTACTGGAGTAATTCCAATATGGGAAAGAGACAAGGCTATACAGGTCGTGTAGCGCCATCTCTTTCCCACACTGGATTTACTTCTGCTTTAAGACGTCATAGTAGGCCACCTGCTCCTTTTCTTTAATAAGCAGAGTTCGATGAATATCAGTTTATAACATTAATTAGTATTTTTAAACTCATTAGAAACCAGTTAAGTAAGATTAACACTAACATTTTATATATGTCGCAGGCATTTTGTATGATTTCGCCATTTACATACGGCGTCGGCAATTTATAAACGCTTTTTTCATAACAGCGAGCGTTTATAAATTGCCGACGCCGTATGTAAATGGCGAAATCATACAAAATGCCTGCGACACGTACATAACAACAGAGAATCGAGGAGCCCCGCGCAGCGGGGATCCGTCGACCTGCTGACGGAAACGCTAACCCTAGACGGTCGACGTCAGGGGCACCCCGAGGTTCGGTTAGTTAGGTTCCTGTAAACCTTGCAGACAGAAATAGGAGCCCCGCGCAGCGCGGATCCGTCGACCTGTGTTTCGGCATATTAGATAATGACACGGCATTATACATTTTGCCTTCGGCATTTTTCATAACAGCGAGCGTTTATAAATTGCCGACGCCGTATGTAAATGGCGAAATCATACAAAATGCCTGCGACATATACAATATGAAAATATCACCTCCACACCGAGCGCGTTGATGTCTTTTATACGTAAATTAACATTTAATACAAACACATTTAGGTAATGAAACCTCCTTGTATTTTACTGTGTTGTAAGCACACTTTTGTCATCTTGAACCTAGAAATAACCATTTATATTTGTTACTAGCACTTCGGCCGCAACTTCGTCCGCAAAAAATATGATAACTCGGCTAATATGCATGATATAAATATAATTTACAGTCTATACTACCCACGAATAATGCAGCTTTCAGCCAGTGAAAGAATTTTTAGAATCAGATCGTTAGTTCCGGAGATTACCCTACATACAAACTTACAAATAAATTTTACCTCTTTATAATATTATAGTACAGGTGTATACTAGGTGTTTTGTAATTCAGTTGCTAACTAAGTACCCATGCGCAATCATGCTTAGCTATCTATGTAACAAGTATTAGTTCGTAGTATAGAACAGGATTTGGAATCTACTCGACACAGTTAGTAATCACAGGAATATACCAGCTAAATCTTTGGTTTAAAACTGTTTTACCGTACTCTGGTCCATTTGTAAAATGCAATTAAAAATACACGTATAGCATTCTCATATTTCTTTAGTTACCAGTATCGAGGTAACTAGGTATATAGCTAAAATAACGGGAACTGAATTGTTACTAGCGTTATATTTTGTACTGCAAACTCTTAACTCATTAATATTTCTTACAGAATTAACTTTCTACAATTAGTAATTAATTGCTTTCAGAAACTATTAAATTCGTTTATTTTGTTTTTGCTTCACGTTGATGTTATAGCTGTGACTGTGTTGATGTTATTTCAGTAAAAAATGGAGTCTTTGTGTGCTTGTCAAGAGTAATGTTTATGATGTATGTATGTACGTCCTCTGTTTTAGAATCAGAAAATTTCTAGAGTTCTGTACACTGATTTACGTTATAACGGCGTCGTTATCGTCGTCCCACTGGCGACACATTCACAGTAAATAATGTTGTCTGATGACGATCTGATATAAGATATCTACTTATAGAAGATTCTCTCACAGAGTTTCGCCCGTGGGAACCGCCGTTTAGCCTTCTTTCATGGTGGATCCTTCAAAAGTACGTTTGTGCCTTTGAGCAAACTATTTGACCAGAAAATGTTTGTGTGCTTCACCAGTTTTATCCTTGTTTGCTACAATTGGACCAACCATGGTACCTTCCTGTTTTCCCAAATAAGTTTGTTCATCCTGGTAACATACGGCGTGTGACTTGATTTTCTTTCAGTTTTCCTCTTAAGCTAAAATATTGGAATGATAGTCGGCAGAGGTCGATTTTGTTTTAATATTATCTACTAGGTGTGGCCATCTAAAACGGTGAATTTGTTTGACACTTTTTGATGTTTTTATTACCATATTTTAACATAATAATTATAATGGTGATTTTGAGCACATGTATTTTTTAGGTGTTTTCGTCAAACTACGCAAGTTATATAAAATGCAAGGACTTTGCGAAGCACTTCTACAATAAAGTATTGTGGGAACTATTTAAATAAATATTAAACTCCAAGACTCATATAACTTTTACTTCCAAAATTACTCAGGGAAATGAAATGCAAATCACGGAAACAAAGGTAAAAAAACATAATGACATTATCCAGCTTAATGGTATAAAACATTATTCGTACTCGTAATCAGTTAAATTGCAACAAGCAAATTGCAATAATTGCAGGAAATGCATAATTTCTGCATATACAACCTGAGAAGAGAATGAGATTGTGGCTCTATATTCTCAAAAAATCCAATTTATATCATTTATACTCTTGCCCGTGACTTCGCTCGCGTTATAATTGGATATTATACCACAGGAATGTGCTGCTTTTTTTTTAAATACGCCTATGTCACTCATGCAGTTTCTGATTAGTCAAATAATTTTCGGAATCGGATCAGTACTTCCGAAGATTACTCCCTACAGCCAAACTTACAAACTTTACTTCTTTAGGGACCTATAGTGTAGATTTAATTGCAGTTATAGTACCTAACCAGTCAATGAGATACGTAATTACCTCCCCTCTAAAAAAGATTCAATAAATCTGATGCCCTGAGGACATGGTGAGATGATAAATAACTTAGGTGACCTAACAAAAACTATCCGTGCGTTCCGCACACCCTTGACATAATTACGATCACAAAATGGCTATAAATCATTTAATTGGACACAGTGCCGTCAACTTTTATAGCAGAAATAAATTCAAGAAATAGGCAGTACTAACCGCACTTCCTAAAAACTGTACATAAACACGTTTTCATGATAAATAGAGAACGGAGGTAATTTATTGGTAAGTTTGCCACAGTTATACTGACGGAATCTGATGAAAGTACAAATAAAGGCTTTGATGATGATACAAAGGTACATTAGTAAGTTCTCTTCCTCATTTATTTGAACGAGAAAGTGTCTCGCTTGATTTTCTTCGTCAAATTCAGTGATTGAGGTAATACCAGCGAACGCAAGCGAAATCACGTAAATGAATAGATGCAGCCAACGATAAAACGTGATTCATTTGTTGTGTCAATGTCGTATCATCGTATGCATCAGTGTCGTTTCGACTTTCACTAATTGTAACTTTGGTACGCCCCCGGCCGGTAAACAGTAAGCTTAAATCATGCGATAAAATCCAATCGTGCAAAGAACATTACCACGTAGGTTTGATAATGATACCTTACTTGCTTACAAACACAGCGTTGGATTTTGATCCTTGCTTCGATACCAGAATGCTTTGATTTTATAATAGTGGTCGCTGCCCAAACGTCTCGAGGTCATGCTGAGATGTATTTGAGTGAAAGTTGTGATAAGCCCCCACTTTGGGCTCCGGTCACTGTCCCGAGCCTGTGTTCATTCGTTCTGTTCAACATGGCCGCTTATGCGTAACCTTTTAAATTGGAAGCTGATGGTTGATTAGAACAAATCGGGTGTTTCGAAGTGAATCGTGTGACAAAATTCTGTATTATTAACTTAGTTTTTTTTAAACGTTAGTTATTACGTTATTTTCCGTATAATTACAATTTGGCATGCTTAATTGTCACCTTCACTCTCGACTTTTTATTAGCAGACTGCGATATTCTGCACAAGTTTCATTCAAATATCAAAAACATACGATGTATTCAAAACAACAATATTAACATGTTGTTTTAGACTCTTATTTATGAATAAAAGATGTCAACTGATTCATTTCTATTTACGTGCTTAAATTATGCTAATTATATCGGTCACTGAATGCTACATCAATCTAGCACCAACCCTAGATATAATGTTATGCTTTTCCTATATTGACTTCCTGATTGTGGAATCCGGCCATCCAAATTCGTCACACTTTACAGTCTTAGGTTTTATTTATTTTTCAAAACACTTTCTCGAGAATTGGCTCTTATCGCACTACGGTGAGGTTCAACATGCAATGCTAGCATTGTTTCCCCACTTGTATCAAAATATACTATGTATCCTTTTCAATTGATTTAACTGAAGGGCTGCGGGACTGTTCGAAAGAGATACCGCGGCTCTGAAACACAACTGCCTTCCGCACTGAATCGAAAGTAATCATCATTTATTTATATTTATTTACTGTATATACAAATACAACCAAGCAATCATGTTCCCTCATAAATTTAGAAATCAACTTCACGATCTTGAAACAAGGCTATGTGTGTTTTATTAATAAATTGCGAAATCTGCAGTGGCTGGTGACTTGCGTTTTGTGTCAGCAATGCAAACAGCAATTTCTTTTTAATTTTATTTCTGCACGTCGGCACTGCAATATTTATTTTATTTATCAGAAAAGTATGGCTTTACACTGAGTAATTGGTTAACCAATCTGAAATAAAGAAATCGATTAGACAAATCCTCCTGTTTTCTCAAGTAACAAAACGGACTTGCAAGTAAATCAGCCTTATCAATTAGCCTCACAAATGCAGACAGTTTTCACGTCAAGGCTCTAACTAAAGCGTCTATAGCTATAGCCAATACGATTCCCTCGCTAATTGTACAGACAAACAGAAGAAAGTCTCAGCTGTGCACGATTTACATAACAGCGGCCAGAGACGCAGGCGCCGATATATTTCACGTCGGGCTACGCATTCAAATGCTAAACACCGGCTCTCTCATTAGAAGTACCTCATTAATTAAAACACTAAGTAACAAACTGTACTCACTGTCGCCTTTTATTACGTGAAATCAGCGTGAGAGTTTGTAGCGAAAATAATCAAATTGACAAAAAGAATGATAACGACATCTATGATGAAAATTAAGAACTATAACTCCTGTAGAGTTATTCGCGAGATAAGGACGGACACAACACTCGTCTGGTCGGAGGATCCTCCCTTTACAACGGAGGATGACCTGTTTCTCATACCCCTGGTGGTGGAAATTATGTTAAATTTATACTGTCACTTACGGGATATCTTCCGTGATTGTTCATGATTCTTTTTATGATAGTTTGATTTTAAACCGTGAAAGCAAGAAAGTAAAAAAGTGTTTGGAAATTATGTTTTTCTTACTCCTCAGCTTTCTGATAAATTTCGTCTCGGGATCCAAGACGGTTAAATTGTTTCTCCGGGACTTCGTCGAGCTTCATTGTCTCGGCGCTTTCCTTGTGGTCGCCATCGCCACTGTTGATTCTGGCTTTCAGGGGTAGCAGTGGATTAGAAATTGAGGGGTTGTCTAAATAAAAACTACCCCACTTATCAACGCTTTGCACTTATCGACGCTGAATCAACCTCAGCCGATCATCACATCTGTTGCATTTGGTTCGACGCTGTCGAAAGGCATCGTCCGTAACGAAACGAGTCTTTTTCGCTTTTATTGCGTAGACATAAGCTCTACGCTCTTTCTGGCCGGCTCAAACCTGGGCTACGCCAATAAACTACAATCACTGACTTAGACGCTGATGTAACATTTTTTCTGGTCTCTAAATTGTGTCACTCAGTTTAGAACGGCAAGTTACAAAGTACTAGCCACTTACCGACTACTGTTTCCGTCTCATTAGTTTCAGTTTGTTTTTTTACTTGAAGAATCATGGACATTATTCGATTGTTCTTCAATCACTCGTTAATGTATTCATTTGTTTTTTGTAAAAGTTTGTCAAGTATTGTAAATTCCAAATCGTATGTATTTTACTTCGTCGCCAGTATCTTTTCATTAGCAACAATTTTGACTAACCTTCTGACTCTAGGCTGAATTTAAATGTTTCTTTTTTTAAATCTTGTACATACAACCTTCGCCAGAACTGTTTTGTCTAGTCCTTGCCTTGACGTTAATTTAACTAAATACATTTTTTGTCTATGTAACGGACACAAATATTGTTAGGTAATTTCCTGGTGAACGGATGAAAACACCTCTCAGCCATGATTATGTCGTTGCGTATGGAGCAAATGCTTATTAACTGAAGTACAGGTGCTGATTAGCCATCACACGGAAGGAACAGTAACTCAATACTCAGCCGCCTGACTGCAATGTCGGATGTACTGAGTCCACTTGCGTCAAGAAATACGATAGCGGAATAAATTGCATTAATTTATAGTATTTGTATCAGATTTCTCACAATGATCTATGCTATTAATCGTTTTGTTACATATTCATGATTCTTCCTGGATTTGAAGGTGGCTGATATATCTCAGAAGTGAGAGGAATATGTTTTTAAGATGCAACCACAATCCACACCGAAGTTACTGTGCAGCAATATTTGAGAGTGTTATACTCGTGGGCAACAACGGATAACAAAAAGTTAGTCTATAGAGCCCGTAAAAGTTATAGAAAGCGTAGACGCACCTTTATAGGCAAACTTAAATAACTTGCGAACAGAGAGAATTTCTCAATTTGAGTGAAAAATCGGAAAATATAGTCTATGGCATAAGCTATTAGGTAGCGTTCTTCTAAAGCAAAATTTAACAATAAACATTTCGTTATAATCTTCCATACTTCACACATAATGTGAAGGCATATTTAATCGAAAACGCGCACTGACTGACTGCTTGGTAACCATTCACATCAAATTCAGGTTAGAGTGATAGTGATTTTCAAATTACTCAACGTTTTGTCCCAATACAAAAAAACGAAAGAATTTCTCACTGTATTGTAGAGATGTGGTTCGACGCCATTTTCCTCTATTTTTAATTTGTTCTTGGCACAATGGAAATGTGGAGCACAATTGCTTACAATTTGTAAAATTCAATCCACTATACTATTTCAATTACGTTGAATTCATTCGACTCATTCGTTATAGTTTTATTACGATTGTGAATTTAATAAATTACCCTTTTACAGTGAGGCTAATTATTTCAATGTTCTTTCATTCCTTGCTCTGTTAAAACTATAATTATTTATTCTAATAATTGTTACAAATAGAAGTTTTGTTCGCGTTATCGACTCCCACGCAAAACTGAAGATAGTTAATTGGACCTACAATTAAGTATCACTAAGTAAGTACTACAAAACCGCCCACGACAATGACCCTAATGATAGACTCTGACATAGTGACCGCATGATAAACTGACACAGGCTAATACTAATATACAGGTTCAGAACAAATTGTGGATGCAACTCCGGACATGGAAACCTCTATACAAAACTTACTGAAGTATCTGTCAGTGTCCGGTATCCACAGCACTTCTTCCTTCTTCCTCTACTTTATCCTGACACTATTATAGGAACTGCAGTATTAGCAGTAAAAATAATATAACATGATATAATATAACATCTCGCCTGTAATCCCTGAAAGGATAGGCAGAGGATAACCTATAGTACACCTATATTTCGCCAGTTACATCTACGTCAAATGTAGGGGCGAACCTATTGCCATTACTAGTAACCGGGCACAAATCCAGACTCTGTGCTACTGAGATAGGCTTTCTGAAAACAGTGTAAACTGAAAGCGACCTTAAAGACGTGAAAGTTACGTCTACGACAGAAGAAAGCACTTTCGGACTGACTGAGAAAGCTTTTAAGGCAAAGCTTTGATTGCATTCGTAAAGTAAGTGTCTTACATTACTTTACCTCTCCTCTAAACAAGAAGAAGAGAGGAAGAGTGGCCGGGTAATGCAGGGCACTGACTTTACTAACATGAACCATATTAAAAATCAATTATTTTCCGTCCTGCAGGGGGACAGTCCCTACCCATAAAAATCTAGTATTTACTGGGCAATTTATACTCATATAATAAAGATGAAGAGTGTGTCGCTATTCTCTGAAACTACCAGTCAGATATGAAAAGTTTTTTGCACTTCATAGCCCAATTCTTGAGAATGGTTAAGGCTACGCTACGAGCCTTAGGAACCGACCAAAAAGAAAGAACGCTATGCAATGTGACGCGGTGCTGGATCGAAAACCGAGGACGGATGAAACCGCGGGGCAGTTCATCCATATTTATGAATAAAAAATAATAAGGAAAATACCACATCACATAAAGAACAATAGGCGTCATATAAATAAAGTGCTCTCTCATTAAAACGGTGGACAGTATTAATTAAATGCGCGATCAAACGATACGCGAACAGAAAGTAATTTCGGAAATCGTTAAAATATCTGTGTAGTTATTAGCACGCGTAGTACCTATGTAATTCTACACTCGAAGTCATCACCACCTGCGCCTAGCTACGTTGGAGTCAACTCCAGATTACCCCTACTACCCGTGACGACTGTCAAAGGTTTACAAATGACAGCCGGGGCCAACGGCCAAACATCACCAGACCGAAATTGCAGAACAATCGATCGGACTCACTCTCAATCAAAAAATCGACCTTGAAACTGCTTTCAAAGAAGCTTATACCTTCTTGTGTGCAGTTTTGGACTCCTAGGTAAATATTTTTTCCATAATTTTCATGCCAGTTTTATAATGTCCTCTGGAACATTATAAATCAGACAGTTTTAACCTCGTGTGTGAGGTTTTCCATATTCATAAACTCTATGGCCTTTTCCAACTGGATAATAAAACACAGATTTTCCTCCACAAGCTATAATTTATAGCTCATTTAAGCTGACTTCAATTAAAGGCATCATAAAAAATTGATTGTACCGTACTTGCGTAACATAGTAATAAATGCACACATGTCGTACCTGCTTCTTATGTAGTTTCTCATTGTAAATACTCTGTGTGTGATAAACAGTGAGCTTGAAAAAATTAAAAGGAATCGTTTGTCTTGATAGGGACAAGTGATGAAGAGGGATGAAACACAAGTGATTAAAAGAGTAATTAATGTAAATGTTAATGTATGAATAGGGAGGAAAACTAAAGAAAACATGGATGGATTGTGTGAGGAAAGAAAAACCGGCCAAGTGCGAGTCGGACAACATGAAATTGCATATTAAACTCGAAAGACAGCACACTCCAGGGAGACCGAAAGATTCGGGCTGGTTGTTGACAAGCAGTGCAACTACCGACAGGTATCAGAAAAGACCTATAACAATATTAGGTAGGTCTTTAAGATTTTTTTTTTAATATAAAACTTTACCTCACACTATAAATTTCTCCTGTACCGTGGGCGCGTTTACAAATATTTAAACTCACAAACACGAACAGGAAACAGGCAGACGTGGAACAATTACCTTTAGGCCATACAAATATTTGTTCTGTGCGGAAATCGAACCCACGACACGCAGCGCAGCAGCCAATCGCTCAGCCACAATAACATGAAACAGTGGATGGATACAAACAACAAAGTAAGCAAAATCCAACTGAAAGATACACCAAAAAGCTCCTTTTACAGTAACTGTAAAACTCGTTACACTTCGCTTAAGAAGAGCATAAAAATATGATAATAGGACTAACCGAGAAATTTGATTCATTTGCTCAAATTACTGGAATCCAGTTACTGGTTATTATTCCAGTTTGTCGTTGGTTGGTTTGAGTGGGCAGCAGGCAGCCGACTGTGAAATTAGGACGTGATTGCTGAACCACGGTTTCAGGTCAATAGCTTCGGCCGACATGTTTGTACCAATAACCCACGGGTCAATGAATTGACGTTGTTCGCTTAAACCGCGTATATCACTTTTATGGGAAAGAAAGTTTGAAGCCTATTTTTCACACTACGTGCGTAGTATAGAAATGGTTGCACTGCTTTTTTTTTGTTGAGAGAGGTTCGTTATACCAGTTTGTACATGATTGACCCATTATATGGAAAATAATCTCACATTTCACGTAGGTAGTATATTAGTTCTATTCCATACTTATGCCTGTTTGTTCGTCTGTCTGACGTTGATGTTTCTCGAGATCTGTGTAAAGTAGCATTGTTTTATTGTTTGTTATAAGCTGTCAATTTGTTTAATTAATAAATTTGAAACCAAATAACATTTTGCTGGACCTAAGCAGACTGGGTACAGCTGCATGGGCGAATCATACTTACATAATGTTTAAAGGCTTGGCGACAGATTTCAACATAGTTTTAATGACTGCTTATTACGGCTAGCATACTACAGTCACTGGTAAACACATGTTTTTGTCATACCAAAAGGCCTGCTGACTTGTTCGTATTAAATTCAAGGCTATCGAGTATTTTTTCTTTCTTATATTAATGGTATTTTACTTACATACCGGTTCCTACAGGCGGAGTCGGCCTCAATAAGACTTCTTTTCTAAGCACCTATTAAACAGTGGACATAGTTAAATGAAATAGGTTATTTAGAACGAACTGTTCCAGATACTCATTAAAAATGTCCTTTTATCATTTTTAAACGTTATTTAGAATGGTTGTAGCATGAAAAGACGTCTTGTAGCAAAGAAATAAATTATGGTTGCAAGTATGACACTACGACATGGCAACAAATAGGCTCTCAAAAAACTGGTCCTTCGCGCGGCCAAGGTTTTTGACCTTGGTCCTTTTACGTTGTTTGGCTATCTTCATTTTTGTCCATGTGAAGTTAGGTATATCGTCAAGGTTCAATTCGCCGTACTTGACATCTTTAATAACTTTTATTAGTCTTTAATGTTTGCCATATGGTTATCCCTCTTACAAGAAACATCACTAAATAACGTTTCAAAACTGAAGTGAATAATTACCTATCCTTACAAAGGAAAGGCAAAACCTAAATCATGCACTCATAAATCACAAAGCGATGTAACGTAGCTAACTGGTGGTAATTAAACCATAATCAACGCGTGTGTTTTACGACGATCAGCATTCAAGCCACGATACTACCCAATCTGCGTTTAGCATTTCTAGAAACTCCAAAAACAAAACATTGTTTCATAACGCATTGTACTCACGACAGAACAAAGTATGGGAACTTCTGCACGGACTAGGAAACTGTCGTTAATGATATAATTAGCAGTCTAGAGATCTTTGGCACCGCATTGTTTAGGAACTACTATTGTAAGCGGTTGTTAGCACCTTAATGAGTCTTCGAACTGTTGTGTGCACTCGTGATACCTATAATCATTTAACACTTTAATAAACGTTTGTAAGTACTTACCGAAGAAGTTTTGTCAACGAAGGTTAAGTCTGGATATGGAAATCTATATTAAGCTGTAAATGCGTCATCCTTATATTATGGTTATCCTTAAAATGGTTTGACCAGAAACAATATAGGGAGATGGGGGGATCTTACTGAGAACGAAAAATAAAAACAGTATGAATAACTTTTAAGGTCAATCAATATGGCCGTGAACTTAGCCACTTCGAAATCAAATGTATGCCTAACACAACGTGAGCTTATTTAAAAAACGGCTAAAATCTTTACTGGTGAACAAAGCATATTACAGTATTACGGAATTCTTAACAGACAAAAATCTAATGGTAGAATTTTGACATGCTAATAAAATACGATGATTGTTTGTATATTGACATTAGTATTGTATGTTGACATTAGTATTGTATATTGACATTAGTATTGTATGTTGACATTAGTATTGTATATTGACATTGAATTGTATATTGACATTAGTATTGTATATTGACATTGAATTGTATATTGACATTAGTATTGTATATTGACATTGAATTGTATATTGACATTAATATTGTATATTGACATTGAATTGTATCTTGACATTAGTATTGTACATTGACATTGTGTTATTTGTTTTCAGTCTGTGCCTTGACATGTACTGTATTGACATTTTTATTTTTTTTATTTTTTTATTTATTACTTTGATTTTTTCTCTCTTTTTATTGACATTGATTTCTATTGTTAGGTATTATTATTGTAGTATGCAATTCTTTATAATTTAAATTTTATTTTTTTATTTTACAAACATTTGTACGCCCTCTGGCATAACATAGCGCACTCTTTATTTCTTTGATATACCATTATTATTTTACCTATGTTAAACAAATGAATAAATGACTCATGACTTATGACTCACATAATTTTCGGACAAGATAAACTTTAATTTCTATAGGGTCTTGTTTCGAGAAGAACTATGAAGAACGAGAAATCATGGGGATTCCAAGATTTGCCAAGAATCTCTAATTGATTTGCTTGCTTTCAAAACTTACCTTTATAATGCACCTGTCCTTCACCTAAATAATCTGCACTACAGAATAGTAATTTATGATTGTACCTAAAGCATTCTGTTTGACAAGGCGATCATGTTTTGTTCACAGGCGGTCGTGAATGCCGGGCCGCATGGATGGCGGCGCACGCCTGCCGCTCGCTAGCCGTTCTACTAACTGTGCTCACGCTAGTTATAGCCAAATGTAAGTAATTATATCAATTATTCGAAAACATTTCCCGCTTAGCCAGAAGCTATTTAGCTTGCTAGATCTACTACGCTCAAGTAGAATCTGTTGCCTGTTGTTCTCAAAAGTCCATGTCCAAAAGGTACGAAAGCTGAATGACTAGGTATATAAAAATTTTACTTAAAAAAAAGCTTTTCTAAAATGATAAGAAGAAAATTAGGTTTACCTATCAATATTGAACGGTATATAAAGTTTCGTATCCGTGCTATTAACTGTTGAGGTTTTCTCGTGAGGAGGCGATCCTGGCTGCAGGATCAATTCATATCTGTCATAAAAAAAAATTGGTTGTCTGTAAAGTTGATTTACGGACGATAGTTTAACGTGACAACGTCGCATAGGCCAATCGAGTGAAAGAGAGATAGATGCGGCGCAAACGTACAATGAGCGTAACGGGACAATGAGTCATCCTTTTTCGTGCATGCAGCCGGCGTTCATCGATTTATTAGACATTTTCACGTCAAAAGGTGTATGCAGAATTTCAGCTCAATCGGATACCAACAAGTGGCCAAAAAATGGTTTGCAAATGATGCGGACAACTTACATGGATTCAAGGACACTATTTAACTTGCACAGTTAAATTAAATTTTGTAAAAATCCAATTACGCTTAGGACCGAAAAGGTCCTGAATGCTTGCTCTATACAATCAATTGCTTATCTGAAACCGTACGTCCAGAGCCACGTAGTAAAATCAGAGTGATTCATAATAAGGCTTTAGACTCTTTTTCCTTTGTAGTTTGACTTGTTAATGTGGACTGATCAACACAATCGAATGCATGACTAAAATCTACTAAATATCAGATACGTAACACAGTAAGCTATCGCGTAGACAAGGTGCAGCAATTTTTTCACAACGCAAATCTACTATTTTAAAATTGTCACAGAAATTTACAATAGGATTTTGTAATAATAATATGATAACGTCACAAGAATGATCCAAATGCTCACAGTTTATGCAATTCTTAGCACAATAAAATAGTTTTTTCGGTGTTCTCGCTATGCTCTGTTACCAACACTAAAATAATACTGTCCAAGGTAAGACTCGAGCAACTATTTGGATAATTGAAAACAATTTCTAGTCCAGTTCACAATTTATACAACACGACAAAGCAAATGGTTAAATAGCAAATTATAGTCTTTAAAATGACATTCACCACTTTTGTTAGTATTGTCAACTGTCCGAATGACTAAACCTTGACGTTGACCGGGTTTGCCGGTCGTAATGAGTCCCACGTTTCACGTAGGTGTACCATAAGTCCATAACTGTTTCGACCTGTACAAGGAATTGGTATTACCATTGAACTAAGTAGACAGTTGGATTTCTCATGATTCTCGTCGGCTGGGAGCGGCCTACTTTCGTCCGTAGTAAGCCTCGCATTCGAGCTACATACTGCCCTACAACGGTCGACAGATCAAGGCCACATTAAACAGCAAGAAGTGGTGACAGTCATTCACCCGGAGACAACGCTAGCATTCAGGTTACCTACTGGCACGGTGCCTTTCGCTCCTTCTTAAAATGCACTACACTGCAAAGACTGCACAATGCACATCATTCAGTTTTGGAATTCCAAGAAACGAGTGCCTATTGAACAAATATTGGAAAACATTCAATTAGGGACGGTGAATGTTTCATTATTGTTTGTTAACTTACTTTGCTGTCAGATGCATGGTTGAAGCCTAATAAAATTGTATCCGTTTGCGCTAAGTTACAAGTATTTCTTAAATAGAAGCCTACATTTCAACAACGGTTTACACACATCATCATCATTATCATATCAGCCCGGAATCACCCACTGCTGGGTATAGGCCTCCCCTTTCTTCCACCACATACGTATACAAAAAACCTACTTTACGTGGTAGGAATAACACAATAATTCACAATGCACGCAACGCTACATCCGTGGTTTGATTTTGAAATCCCGTCCACAATGCAACAATTGAATTTAAAAATTTTACTCACCCATTTTACGACTCGTTCTATTCTATGAGGATAATGCCGGTTTTTTTTGTTGTCAAAGAGCTTTATTTTGTAGCATCCATCTTAACTTTGGGTATAATAATGAAATAGCACAGTGACTCGTCCCTGAAACCACAGTTGAAACGGAGGACCAAACTTCATTCAGAAACTTGTGTTTAGTTTTTCCTGAAGGCTTCAGCTGAACTACGTTTCAATCTAAAAAATCACTTGATCAATGGTCTATCTGCGATTCTACATGGTCCTTTGAGTCGTATTATGATTTAATGTTAAATGCTCAGTTCATTATTAACCTGGGATCAGGCCGGACATGCCTCTCGCATCGCTCAGATTAGCAATGAGCTTAAAGAACCATCATTTAAAAACAACACTCATTTAATGACTGATTCATAGTAGGTAGCATTAAATGAGTGAGAGAAGATAACGGGACGAGCTTGTCTCCTACCGATAGAACTCGTCGGCACTAACAAAAGATACATAATTTCGTGGGAAAGGGAAGCCTTTGCCCACCAGTGGGACAACACAGGCTAGTTGGTTAGACTACTGTTTGCACTGACACTGACATTGTTTGACTGTCTGCACATTCATGAACGAGATGCTTATGTAATGTTTTTTTAACAGATGCTGAGTTAGAATCATGGCGGGGCGCCGGGAGGCCGGCGACGGAGGCACAGGAGGCGGAGGATGAGAGGCAAGACATTGAACTGCTGGAGGCAGTCAAGGAGTCTATGAAAGAATGGGAGCAGAAGAGAGCGAGAACTAGGTAAACAAATAGAACCTAAATAACGACGACCTTTTTTCACCTACACATTACTTTTGAATGTCCATTCCCACTGCCGAAATATTCACATAGAACTTGTTGTCTGATGAGCAAGGATCCGACTACCTAGGTAGATTGATTTTTGGTACTCGCATCATGCGATCATAACGTGGGTATGCCAAAAATATCCTGTACATGTCTAAGATAATAAGACAAAAGGAAAAGCCTACCTAAACCTAATCCAATCCTTGCTCATGAGATAAAAGATTTCAACTAAGAGAAGAGAGAGCGAGAGAAATAGGGATTTAAACATGTTATACGTGAATGTGTCGCCAATGGAAACGCACAGTAAAAGATCGCGACACATGGGCGAAAAAGATCGCGCGTATTCGAAGGTCTATCATCGACCGATATTAGAACAGCCTAAAAAGCCTTTACTAAAACAAATACGTCTAACATTCAACGTATTTCAGTCTGAAAATTAAACTTTTAGTTCAGTTCAAACTTTATGGCGGCTCGGAAGTAAGCTGCGAGTGACGGTCTGCGCATAGACGATGCGTCGTCTGCGTCCCACCGATACCTAAAATTGTATTCTGCTCCACACGCTTGCCAAACCTCGACAAATCATCACAAATTCAAACGTGCGGATTGAGCGTTTGCCTTGGCTTGTGTAGACTTGCAAGCGTTTGCAACCGATCAGATCGAGTGTCGGTTTTTGAGGCACAAATCAAAGAAGGTGCGGAAAGCGTTTGGGATCCATCTACACGTTTGTGCGTTGTTAGTAACGCTTGCGCACTGGTCGCGAATAGACGTGCGCGCGACCCGTTCTGTATTATAATAATAATAATATAATAAATCGTTTATTGGACTCAATAAAATATAGCCTAAATACAATTTCGTATATTAGGGTATATACACAAAAGGCTGCAAGAAACTAAACGGACGCCTGACTTCCAAACTAGGAAAAAAACCTGTATCTTGGAAATCAGTTCACTTCCATGGACAAAATTAAATGGAGACGCTTGGTTAATATGACAATTCACTGGCAGTAATTAGACTATACAATTTGGATTTTAAATTTAGATACTATACAATAATTATATTAAATTAAATTTCGTCGATAAACCAGTTACACATTTTAGAAACTATGCACAACTCGGTTAACAATAATATTTCGATAGGCACAATGCAATACAATGTATATTCGCCACCAGTGCGCACGCGAAACTAACAACGCACAAACGTGTAGATGAATCCCAAGCGCTTGCCGCAAATTTCTTTGATTTGTGCGTCATAAACCGACCCTCGATCGGATCGGTTGCAAACGCTTGCAAGTCTACACAAGCCAAGGCAAACGCTCTATCCACACGTTTGAATTTGTGATGATTTGTCGAGGTTCGGCAGGCGTGTGGAGCCGTCATTTGGATCACCTTATTTGTCCAAGCGTTTGTATAGGTTTGTAGTTTGTGGCAAGTGGCAAACGTGGGGATACACCATAATGTTTCGATTCGAGTCGCAATAAAGTTTGAAACGTTAAACCTGCACTGACCGTCACTCGCAGCTAACTTCCGAGCCGCCATAAAGTATGAACAGAACTATAACTACATCGTTTTTTTATCAATACAACAATTAGTTATACCAACTACCTACGTGCTTATGAAATATTAATGTAAAGCATGCAGGTATTACGCTTGACCTTTCCGTCTGTTAGTAAATATTGTTGTCATTAATCATCATTACGGTCATTTTTATACTGTTTACATTTCAACAGTCTGTTGCGAAAATGAACTATTGTACACATAACTCTTGTGGCTTTCAATCTTCGCAACAATACTAAAAGTGAGAGTTACATCTCAATAATATGAGGTCTGAGATCTTAGGCTTGGTTTACACGAAAGCAGCGGAGAGGAGACGTGCGGGAATCGACATTGATCGATTGGTCATCTTGCTCGTCTTCGTATTGCTCTGCTCGTCTCTCATCATCATCACCATCATTTCAGCCCGGAATCACCTATGCTAGGTAGAGCCTCCTCTTTCTTCTGCCATACTTTTCAGTTCTGCGCGTCTTTCATACCAGGGTTTCCCGTAACTTAGACGATCAACCCAACACGCTCGTGTCTGTTTTAGTGAAGACCGGGCCTTATGTGACCCACGTCTCTCACGGCTGTGCTATGAGATTATTTCTTTGTTTTCATTCTTCAAGTCTTCTTTGTTATTGTGTGAAATATTTTACTGGATATGTAAGTTCAAGCGTGTTATATCATTCACAATGCGAGCGTCATATTTTATTTTGTTCATCACTTACAAACGTACTATAATATCATAATTATTTTTTACACATTCTTTTGTTTTACGAAACTGATTATAAAACTTCCAAGTAAAGTATGAAAAAGAGAGAACTGAAACTAAATAAAAGTAAACTTCTGCATTTCAATGGATTACCTTTCTTGCCAGCATACTACCCGTTATTTTTCCAATTATGCACACCTATTAGAGGGTCTTTAGAAACCTTATCGTTTGCTCTTATATTTACGCGATTTCTGAGCGGAACTGAAACTCGGAACACACAAAAGATATAGAACCGCATTGTTTAATAGTAGTTTGAAAAATTTAAATTATGCAGATGTCCATATTTAACCTCGCTGGCGAAGTGTGTAACTGTGTATTGTTCTCAAGCATTTACTAGATTTAACAAATCACAGTTATAAACTTAAACGTAATTATCATAGACTAGTATATATAAAATTGGTAATTATGTAAATTGGCTTTGAATGCCTTGGATGTCGTATGCGTTGCTGGAACTAAAATATACGCTTTATGACATAAGTGGAATGTGTAGGAAGTTGCTTATGTAGCCTCACGAAGAAAGAGTTAGACCAATGTAAAGAACCATAAACGTCAATTAAAATGGAGTTACTAATTTAATTTTCATGGCTCTAAAACTTATTACATTCACTAAACTCTGAATCTAATATAAACTCTTACCCAAGCAAAATCTTGTTTTTAGAATCTCACTGCACTTTGCACTGCATCCAATGTGCGGAAACACAATTAGTAAGACTTTTATTATCTAAAAGCTTACAGGACGTGATTCGAATGATCTTGGACTGTTCTTCCTCCAGTCCAATACCCCAATTGCGTAACATGCTATATACTATCTCTGAAAGATTTTGAAAGAAATTCGTTCTCCAATTTATCCATATCCAAATGTTAAATAGTCAAAATGAATAGCATCAAGATGGATGTACGTTACGCAAATACCCAGCAGATGTATGACTTATATGTCCAAAAAGCTTCGTTTCCTTAATGATTACTGTCTGAACAGGAGTAAACGATCTCAAGGCAGCGTGTGCTATGGAGAGTTCGGGTGTTTCGAAGATGCTGGTCCCTTCGCGTATTTGGAGACGCTGCCTAGCTCGCCGCAGGAGGTTGGCACGCACTTCCTCCTTTACTCTACTGTTAGCAGGTACGCTAATGCTTTAAGATTTAAGCTATGATTTTTTTCCAGAACCGACCGCTTAAATCTTTTTCAGTTTTCAAACAGACAAAATATGACCTCAAAAAGATGGCTGAGTCAGACTGGATGTGGAAGGCAGAAGATAGGATGTGGTGGATCAGCTTGGGTGAGGTCTTTGGCCAGCAATGGACTGTGATAGGCTGAGTTGATTACACATGACATAAAATCACGCCTGTAATTCCCGAAGAGTTAGGCAGAGGTGTACCTGTTGTGACGGTGTTGATTACTTACAATGCAACAGATAAAGTAATTCTTATTCTTCTGGTTGGCCTCATCCCAGTCACATTTAAGATATCATTTACTAATTTTTCATTCATGTCATCCTTCAAACAATACATAAATTGTTCTATGGTCACTCTCACTCATTTATCACTTTCATTGTTATCATGCGTTCCAGTTCTCAGATACGGTTAACGATCAGACGTGACGTTACTCAATTTAATTTGAAGTCAAAGAAATGTCACTAGCGTTTTCTGCTATTCCAGAGGAGACCAGCCACTTCTAGCAGTATCCGCAAGCAACATGTCTGCGGCATGGAGCTGGGCGGCGAGAGCCTTTGAGCCGAACAGGCCGACCAGGGTCATAGTCCACGGGTTCGGCTCTAACTGCGACAACGTGTGGGTCTATGAAATGAGGTCCGCTCTGATGGCTGTTGTAAGTAACTTTACTTCAATTTATAACTATGTAAACTTACAATGGGAATGGCAACAGTGAAACTCTAGCATAGATGGTTCCTAGTATAGTCATTGGTTGAAAATCTGGTAATGTCATTTTATATTTTAAAATAGCTTCACCTCATTGATCAGATTGATAGCTATGGTCGCACCATCTACAATTTTTTTTATGCTTAACCCATTGCCGAGGCGGCCGCCACTGTTAACCGCAGCGACAAAACCGCCCAATCTCTATGCAGACGGCCGCGACAGGATATAATGAAACTCTACACTAAAACGGCAATGTCGCCATGTACGAAAGCGTTTCGGAATAGTATATACCTTGACTAGTACATGTTATAGTTAGTTTATCAATTCTGTTAAATGGACATAGAAGGTAATTCTTCATCCACCGTGATGATCTAAGCACCTAACAGGAAAGTTGTCGCAGTCATAAAGTTTTAATGACAAACTAATAACATAAGTGTTGTGTTCTTATGTGAGCAGGACATCATAACATCGATCCATAAGAACAATATGCTATAACTAGAACAGACAGTGCCCAGACAGCTGACCGTTTCATCATAGCGCCGATTATATAACATTAGATACATTAACAACTGTATTGTAAAGTTTTAATGGCATAGCAGTATTATACCAGTTAAAGTATCTTTCTCCATTTACATGATAATGAACTGTTTATTCTTTTTGCAGGAAGAATGCAACGTGGTTTGTGTAGATTGGGAAGGAGGAGCAACGATGCCAAACTACCTCCGGGCTGCTGCGAACACAAGGCTTGTCGGCAAGCAACTGGCTATGCTATTGCAAGGTAATCCGGTTCAAAGGACCAGAGATGAAGCCATATTAAACTCCAATTCCATTTTCGTTTACAGTTATTTTAAGTGAATGATTGCTTGTTTCAGGTTTCGCCAAGCATATAGACTTGCGGTTCGAGGATGTTCACTTGATCGGTTTTAGTTTGGGCGCTCATGTCGCCGGTTTCGCGGGTTCAGAGTTACGGAATATTAGTCGGATCACAGGTTAGTACAATTTTCAGTTTCATATCGATTAATGTTTTTTTTTTAAACTTTACAACTATCTTAATTTATTCACTAGCATCATGAATAGTTTTTCTTCTCATACAGGGTGTCAGGAACAACGACGCATATACTGTTACTTGTATTATGAGTTTTCTGCACATGAATCCAGACTTTCCTAGAAAGCTCAAACAGCGGCAAAAAAGCTGGGTATCCTAAATAAGGTTAAGCGTTACTTCAAGCCAGGACAGCTTTTAGTCCTGTATAAAGCTCAAGTTCGGTCCGGCATGGAGTACTGCTGTCACCTTTGGGATGGCTCAGCCAAATACCAATTAGCCACACTCGAATCTGTTGAGCGCAGAGCCAAGAGGCTCATTGGTGACGTTGAGCTGGTGGGTACCAAGCTTCATAGTTTGGCCCACCGGCGCAGGGTTGCATGTCTGTCGGTATTTTACAGGCTGTACTTCGGTGAGTGTGCACAAGAGCTCCACGAGATCATTCCACCATCTCCCTTCTTCCATCGGGAGTCCAGACGTACTGCGGGTTATCACCCATTCCTTGTCGATGTTCCACACATTCGCACGAAGCGCTTCGCGACATCGTTTATTATGCGCACAGCCAAGGAGTGGAATTCCCTGCCTTCGTCAGTGTTCCCAAGTTCATATAACCCCAATCTTTTTAAGTCGCGAGTTAATAGGCTTCTTCTGGGTAAGCTCGTTCCATCGTCGACCTCATCTCTGTCCTCAGGACTAGATTGAGGTCAAGAGTAGACCCATTTAATATTTAAAAAAAAAAAAAAAAAAAAATTTTTCATCCCATATTTAAAAAAGGAAGCTATTACAGGCAAAAGTGCATGCAGTACTTACACAATCAAAATGGGAACATTAAGCGAGTCGATGTCCATTACATACACCGTTGTTTTTTGACTTCATTAAACTTTTCCAGTATTATTGATAATTGAGAACTTGACTTACCTGTTTCCTCATCTTTTCAGGACTAGATCCAGCAGGCCCTCTTTTCGAGTTCCAAGACCCTCGCGCCCGACTGGACCGCTCCGATGCGAAGTTCGTTGACGTCATCCATTCCAACGGCGAGACTCTCATTCTTGGCGGTCTGGGCGCCGCACAGCCTCTAGGACACGTGGACTTCTATCCCAATGGAGGCAGGGTGCAACATGGGTGTTCTAATTTGTAAGTAATTTTTGGCCTTAATCAGCTTATAATATTCCCACTGCTGGGACACAAAGCCTCCTCTCTATGAGAGGGGGTAGGCCGTGATCTACCTCGCAGTCTCAAAGTGGGTTGGTAGATGTCCTAAATGTTCGAATGCATGTCGGTTTCCTCACGATGTTTGCACACCTTTTTGATAGTCCGTAATGATCATGAAATAATTCACGCAAAGTAAAATATCCTCATCTGGGTTCGATCTTCCGACCTACAAATGGTAGGTACATCGTGGACGGTCCCAATGAGCTACCACTGCTTTGAAGTAACTCTTAGTTAAAGTATTAAATTCTTCAAATAAAAAACTTTGATTACGCACATGAATCAATTGTGAGTGATGAGTGACGTTTGTAGGACGCTCATTGCTGTGTACGTTTTGAAATAATTAAAAAAATTAGTTAATCAAGAATGTATTATCTACATAGTATAGGCATACTAGGTAGGTTTGGCTTTTAATTCCAATTCTTGTCGAAGGCACTTTGCAACTGGAATCAAAAGACTAAGTTTCATTTGTCGACGTTTTGTAACGGTGATAAATTGGTCCTTCGAGCCGGATTTAGTCAATAAATAATTAATTTAACACCTTCCTCCATGTGTTAGATTCGTCGGAGCAGTATCAGATTTCGTCCTGCCCTGGGCAGCGGCGTCAATAGAAGGTCGCTCACTCTGTAACCACAGGCGAGCCTACAAATTCTTCACCGATTCCGTCTCGCCCAAATGTCACTTCCCGGCTTTCCCCTGCGAGAATTACGACGCCTTCCTCGAGGTAAGTTTATTGCAATAACAAGTCAAAACACTTATGTAACTATTGAGCTATAACAATTTAAGTACGTACATTGGAAGCGTTGATTCAGTCATAGTAGGAAGTGTTCGAACTCAATTGCGGTTGCGAAGTAATTTGATGGAAAATTGCATATGAATGATGTGATTTTATGAGTTGAAAACAATAGCACAATTTCATTTTCGTGTGGTTGACCACACAATCAATTGCTATGAACATGGAACATACAATGTTGCCTTCAATGTATTGAAAGTGATAAAAAACAGTATGTTTTTACACCTATTATTACATTTACAAACCTACCTATTTGGTTTTTATGCAGTTGGAAAGACACTTTGTTCCCCTGATGAAATTATTTATTTTATTTTAAAGTGACACAATAGAATGAACTACATAGAACTCTATATATGTTACTATTGACGGTTGAAATTTACTATGAACGTTTTATAATTTTTCTACCAGAAAGGTTTAGATGTTATATGACCAGCCTAGTTTAACTATATAGAGTCATTATTTTTGACTGATCTTTCACTGCAGATAAAAATCCTTTCAACTTTGTGCTACAGAGCCACTCCCTATAATTAACGGTAATACTGTCATTAACCTTGTTTTCAACTTATTTTATTTGTAACAGGGACGGTGTTTCCCCTGTGATGGATCGCGGCGCTGCGGCAACATGGGGTACTACGCAGACCGGTCCTTGGGACGCGGTCAGCTTTATTTACTCACCAGAGAGGAGGAACCGTTTTGTGGTATTAACTTTATTTTTGAGAATTCTGCTAATGTAATAATAATGTATACTGAAGTATATGTCAATCGGAGTCCGCAATCGGTCCGTACCAGTTTTTAAACCTTTATACACGACTCGAACCAGGGATTTAATGCTTTCAATTTTTTTTTTTTATTACAACATGGGCCTGCTCTTGACCTCGGATCACGCCTGGTGGAAAGCGATGGATGAGGTCTATGATGAAACAAGCGTAACGTGCCCAGAAGATGCCTGTTCACTCTTGCTTTGAAGGCAGACGGGTTAAATGTGGAGGGGAACACAGATGCCGGCAGAAGAACTAATAGAACAAATGTCCCAAGATTTCCTCTCAAATGACGAATTGGAAGTAGAAGGACCACAGTCCACCTCTACCGTATTTTTGCAGATTTATTTACGTGCAACTTTGTATTTCTAGCTCATCAATACCACGTGTCGGTCTGGGCCAGCAGCGCGGCCGGAGATAAGGTTAACTTCGGCCGCGTGACGTTGACACTACACGGGGACTCCGGACTCAACGAGTCCTTCCCTATGACCAAGTATGTTTAAATGATGGAAATACTTTAAACTGCAGAAGTCCAGCTGCTTGTCATAAACCTGAACTTATCAAAACTAAGCTACCTCAGTATAGCCAAATAATTGACTCAAAAGTACCGAAAGCAGTGGCAGCAACGACTATGTGTATTTAGCAGCGAAGCTTGATCACAAGAATCTGCCTACGTGCCATTTTCACGGTTCTATTAAAAACTTCGTAAACCACACAAACATCCTCCTATGGAGAACTTCTTTCCTCTTAAATTACTCTTAAGAGCCTTCCAAATAACTAAATACACCTTTATCCTTCTAGACGAGAAGACATAGTAAATGGCAGCGCCCGCTTCACACGGGTACTAGTCCCGCACCCAGCACTGGGTGTGCCATTGCGGGCCACCGTGCTCTACGCCGGATACAACGGCTGGCTCAGCGCGAGCGCCAAGTCTATCCACATACACAAGCTACTCATCACCGACAGCTTCGCCAAGACGTGAGCAACTTTTTATTGTTGGGTAAAGCCCGGCTGCAAAGCCTGGTTGTTTTTGTCCATTTTATGTTTTTAACTTTTATAAAACCACTCAAATTATTATAAGCCAGAATCTACAGTGGCCACCAACTAGAAAAGTAGGAGTATCTTGCAGGGTCTAGCTCAAATTAGATCCAGACTCTATTGAAGAAGATATTTCGAATAGAGTATGGAAGCATTCATTCAGAAAAGCGCCGCATGTCAAGGAAATGATTTAATTTTGTAACCGTTGCAAGACGCAACTGAATGGAACAATGCAATTAATTTGTAAGTATTTTAAATGCCATTGTAAGTTGTTGACGTTTAACTTTGTCCTGTTGCAGTTCTTCGTTCTGTAAGAAAGGAATTCAGCTGCTGTCTGAAGAATCTATCGAAATGCCACTCTATCCTGGCGATTGTGAAATACAACAGGTAATTATAATATTTAAACTATTTATGTTGTTTTAAAGCCTCATTGGAAGTAACAAGATTTTTATTTTAATGTTATTCTATTTTGTTTCTCAGGATAACGAATTATCAAATACAACGAGCACGACACATGAATACTTAAGCAACAGAGAAAATACAACGAAAGAAGAGAGCAACACCATCGATCCTGTTGACAACGAACTGCCTGAGGACTCACCTCAGAGGCCCTTCACTCTCGTGGACACCTACGAGTGGACGGGAGAACAAAACACTGGCCGAGCCTTTGGTATGACCAATACGAAGACTGCTCCAAGTGGAGCCATCGAGATCGCCGAACCAGTGCTCCGACCACGTCTACGAAAAACACCTCGACAGCGAGCAGATTCGGCCGACGACCAGGAGATATCCGAACCACTACTAAGAGCAACTCAACCACCGAGAACAACAACTGTATCTCCATTATTCATACGAAAAGCTAAGCACTACGACATGTCCACCACTCCCACTTACGAAACCGTAACGTGGGGCGAGAGAGCAGAGAAAGAAGAAACCGGATTCGTAGTACAATTCTTACCTTCCAGACTGGCATCGTTCATCTCGAGGGCTGAACGATATGCCAGGGACACCCTCCTACCTCTAGTATCAGCCTATGCACCGCGCTTGCCAATATTCGGTTCCCGAGAGGTACCGAAACCAACTGCAAGGTTTATTCCCACCGAGGATATAAATGTGACAAGTTCTGTGCCAGTGCCGACACCTACTTTAGAAATGAAGATTGAGACATTGCGGACAGTGGGCCCGCCTGGGATGAAGCGTGATGTCGAGTCTCCTGAAGACCCGGAGATACCCGTGACGACTACCACGACGACGACTACTACTACAAGTACGACAACACCGTCTACGACGACCACGACAGAGAAGATTAGAGCGTCGCCCACTGAGATGTTGAAAATAGTCGCCGGACCATCCGCGTCTACCAGTACAGCTTTACCACCGGTAGCGTTGAGGAGCGAAGGTGAAAAAATAGTCATCGTGTATCCGAGCAACGCGCGAGACGAGAGGAAGATTCGCTCGCATTCGTACCCAGAAGAGCTACAGTTTGAAGCCCTGTACCAACATACAGGATCGCCTACGGACTTGCACGTGGACCTGCCCACGTTCACCCCGCCCACCACCTCAACCCTCGCACCCACCACTACGTCCTCACCCAAAAGTGAAGCGAGATACATTCCAGTAACGTACGTCAAACCAGGAGACGAAGTAGACACAAAGTCTAAACAAAAGTAACAAGTTTTTGAGACTGTATGACACCTAATTTTGATTTTGTAAATATATCTACAAGATGAGTATTTTTGTACATAGATTTTTGTTAATAAAATAGCAACTAATGACGCATACATTAAGAAGTTAATTTAAATGTTCCCAGTAAAAAAAAGTTGTTTATTTCTGTTGTTAATTATTGAAAATGCCTGAATGAAATTATTGTTGTGTAAATAAATTTAGGTCTAACATAGAATAAGAGACATTTTTATAAAATAAAAACTTATTTATTATACAATTCCACTCTTTTCTTGAACTTCCTTATGTAACATTTGGTGGAACAAATTATCATCAAACAAAAGTGCACTTCCTGAATACAGAACAAAAAATAAACATTCCTCTACTTTAAAGAATAATCAGAGATAATGCTATCGTATTTGATTCAAAATTAACTTATTGTTAAATGCTATCAAATAATTAAAATATCACATGAATAGTGTCAAACTAAAATTAATGGAAACATGAGGATTCTGAATGCCTTATAGGAAATACGTAGCAGTGCAATACTGTCCAGTCCATACAAGTAAACGATGGTAATGTGATCAATGCATCTTGAATGACAACCCAGAACAAACTACATGAAACATACTATCATGGTTGGAGCGATATTTCGACGGTAAAATATTCAGGAGTCCTCAATAAAGGCTCCCGCATAGTTTGTTCGAGGAGTCTTGTTTAATAAACACAAGGCAGCATTTCTGCCAGAGATGTGTGAGACTGTGCAGTGACGCATGTCCGTAAAACTTACAAATAACATAGCTACCTTAGCTTAAGCTGTGAAAAAGAAGCGATAGTATCTGTTAGTTTCATACACATCCCTCGCTACGCAGCCTCGCATATTTCTGGCGGAAACGCAGCCTAACACAGAAGCAACAGCAAAAGGAGTGCTAACACGCAAAATGTCTTTGCTATTTTTTTATGGCAATTAGTGGCAATGACGACATTTCTAGCAAAGTTATATAATGTCAAATAGCTGGTAGATTCAACGAATGATCTGCACAGTAACCCCAAAAAAATAATAAAAAATCCACTTTTTCGCATTACAACTATGGGAAATTCGACGTCGTACGGTATTTAATTCCGTTGATATCACACATTGCATTTGCACTCCATTTGTTCACTTCTCTGTAGTATACTATTAAGTACTGCCTCAGGTTTACTTCATATATTTGTCGGAGTGCTGCGTGAGGATACGGGCTGAGGACTTGGCGTCGAGGAACAGAGTGTGCACGGAGGTGATATGCGCGGGCGTGATGCGCGATGCGCCGTCCGCGCGAGCGGCCAATGAGGCTGGCGTTAGGAGCTGGGCTGCGTACCTGATGATAAAATATTCACATGATTAATCTCAAAAGTACTGCTGAAATAAATGAACTACCTCGCTGGCAGCTGCTGCAAGGTTGTAAGCGCGACTGCTGAGGGATGAGTTCGGTCCCCAGGTCAGTGTAATTCAGTTTTTCTCATTGAGAAATGGGTTTACCAATACACCTTTGGAAACACAGGCATGATGCTATGTTCTATGCTAAAGATGGAAATGATTACGTGCTTGCTTACATTTTGAAGGCTGCAGATTTGGGTGAGCCGCAAGCGCCGGATTACAAAATCATTTTACATCACTATTGTAACGTTTGTGGTCACTTAGGAATTTTGGAAAACTTTGGCACGTATTAAAGAAAAAAGAAATAATGAGTTTGAAATTAGAATACGAAAAGTAGAGACAGCTGAGGCATTATTAAAAGTGAAAATTGAATTTTGTATGAACCATTGCATACTATAGGTGGGCAGTACTGCATTTTTTGTATTTAAAAGGGATGTCCGATGTCCAGCTCGTTGCGGCTGTTATGTGTGTTTTGTTTTATAAGACAGTATTTTTATTACCTTAGAGTACTGTTAGCTCCTACTTCTGACAGCGCAGTGAGGGCTTCCTCATCAATAGAAATACCTTCTGTCGACGCTCGTAGTTTCAAAATCTGAAACAAACCAATTATTATTACATTTCCAAGAGCATGCTTCATAACTGTAGCGGCACTACAAAAAAGTACTTCAGCAGCATTGAACAACAAGTACTACAGCGCCATCTATGACGCAGAGGACAAACTAAACATATAAATCCTGCATCGCGCAAGTAAAGATATTCGCGACTTAAGACTATATAGAAGAACCCGACAACAACTGTTGGGCAGTAGCCCACCAGACATAACACCCGTCTGGTCGGAGGATCCTCCCTTTTCTATGGGGGATGAAGAACTTTACACCGTGTTCTCCATACCCCCAAATAACTTTTATATACATTCACATAAGGTTCAAATTACAATGCAACAACTATAAAAAATAAACTGTTATGTACCTGCAAAAGCTCAGCTTTGTTGTACGGCAAAGTACGAATAATCAACAGCCTGTCTAGAAGATCTAGTGGGATTCCGTGCGGTGAAATAATGTCCTCAGTTCCTCTGAAATGAACAGTACAATCATAAGATTATAAAAACAGACAACTGTGATGGGGTCGTGGTTAAATACATAGTAACAGCCGTAGGGATCGGTCTTCAAAAGTAAGCAATGCTAGCTGAGGACGGTTCATCCTTTACATTGAACAAGACCCCTCCGTGCCAAGGAATGTATGTTAAGATTGTTAAGCAGTGGGTCCCAGCAGACATTCAAAGCTTAGAAACTGTTGTGGAGGTCAGATCGGCAGTCACTGCACGTAAAATGCTAGGATTAAGCTGCATCCGATTAGACTGGTAATTGACCCCAACATAAATTGGAAAACGCTAGGCACATGATGAGAACTTCCGTAACCAAAGTAAAACATGTCAATAAAATTACCTTATTTGGCATTTGCCTCTATTGGTAGCGAAGATAACTATAGGCGCAATAGCAGACTCGAGGGCTCGATGTAGATACGTGAACGTTTCGATATCTAGCATGTGCACCTACAAAGTAAACAAAATTATGATAACAACCTCAAAAAAGTAGTTGGGTCAGATGGACGCGTAAGACGGAAGATAGGTTGTTGTGGTGCAGTTTGAGGAGTGGCTTATGGGGGAAGTGGCGTCGCGGGCTACTTTAGCGCATCCGTCTTATGTCTAAGAGTGGGCTGCGATAGGCTAGGTTGTTAGGCAAGGTAAGTTAGGCATGGTGAGTTATAATTACCTCATCTATGAATAGAACTCCAGGTACCAATTCAGCAATTCCTTGGTCTATGTATTTGTTCACCACTTTGTTGATTTCTTTCCTTAGTTTATCTGTAAAAAATAACATTGTTAAGTAAGAGGTAAGTAGGAAAGTTGTAGGTTACTCTGATCTTCTGTTTATAGAACAAGACTACCTATGCCAAATAACAGCATTCTAATGTGATAGAGAAAGATCTTAGTCCTTGCCTATCTCTCCAGAAATGAACCTAGGAGTGTTTTCATAATAGTATATGGTGGAGAATGTTTTAAGCACCTACAACACTTAAAATCACTGCACTCGATTGCAATCACATTACTTCACTATTACTATTTCACTCCGATCTGAGGCAATGCTATTAGTGATTATAAGCATGCATTGCAGGATGGAGTTTCATAGACCGAATCGGCTCGGGAAGCCGAAGAGGGCTATAAAACGTAATCGCTGAATTCTTGAATTAGTGAAGTCAGCAAACAAAAATTTAAGTTTACCAGTAATCTCAGTCTTCTTTGGTTTCATGAGCTGCCCCATCATGGACATGATGTCCTGTCCTCCCTGCGGTTTAGCGTTGGCACAGTCCAAGTCATGCAGTGTCACGTCCTGGACGACTTCCTTCTTCTTGTGAACGTCGCCTTTCGGCAGTGGCACGTATTCTTCAGCCTAGATAAAATACGTAGTACTTATAAATAGATAGCGGCAATATTGAAGTATGCTTGTAGTAATTTACACCAGCCAAAATATAATTTAATAAAGTAAAAAAAAAATACATACAGTCAAACAAAGAACATCCTCCTTTTGGAAGTCAGTTCAAAAAAATTACAAGAGATGCCTCTTGCAAATGATGTCATACATATTATAGACTTTATTTTTAGATGGCAACATGGATGAAAAAGTAGAAATGGTATGATTTGCAAGCCTTGCAGCTGGTGTTTGCATATGAGTAGACATGAATGTGGAGAGATCAAAAGGAGTATTTAAGGATTATAACAGCCAGGTAGTATAGTGTCCTGTTGTGTCCGCTTATTCCTCTAGGTAAAAGTTGTGAGTTTGTGTATGTAAAGTATGTATTGTTATAATTACCTCAAGATCAAACTCTGTAGCAAAAGTATCACTCCTTCCCTGCCTCTTCACTGCTCCAGAGTTGGCTTCAATGTAGATGACATCACCCACTTCGACTTTCTCTTTCTGTAGTGACTCGTAAATGGTGGGATCTAACTTCAGTTGCTTTGTGCCTTTAGCTGTCTTTAGCCCGATGATGACATGTGATACTGTCTTACCATAACCTGTAGATAACAGTCAAAACCAGAATTATAACACAAGTATTGTACTAGACTGGTTACAGGATTGTAGGAATGCGACAGGCCAGGTAGACCAAGGACCTGAACAAAGTTACTGGCATGTGTTGGATGCGAGAGTCCCAGGACAGTGTCAAGTGGTGTGCAATGGAGGACAGTTTATTCTTCAACCTAATGCTGAATGTAGGTCATATTCAGCATTAGGTTGAAGAATAAACTGTACTAGACCGAAAGGATTAATTTGTTTGTAGAATTAGAAACTATGACTTATTTTCAGATCTGATTGTTTCTACATAATATAAAAGTAAACCATTGTGAAAGTGACAATTACTGGTTTAAATGCCAATATACTTATCTGATATCTCCAATTTTAATATAAACACTAACCTCCAGCTGGATTTTCAGTTTCAACAGGGGTGAGTTCAGTGACCTCTCCTTCATAAACTTCTTTAGTCTCACGGATACGCAGGCCTATAGCACGCCGGAAATTCTCCATCAGTACCTCTGTTTTCTTTATTTCAGTGCTGTATACCTCACTGCCGACCATTGGGCAAAATGGCACCTGTTGAATTAGGTTTGTTGTGAATGATAGAACTTATTTTTAAAGTTATGCTTACAGAAATTATACCTATTTGTGGTTGTAATTGTATGTGTGGAATTGTATCATAAATTAAATGACCTTGCAATAAATAAAAAAATGAATTAATAATAAATTAAAGATGTTAAAATAGTTTTGATGAAGTTAGTAGTATAAACAAAACAACAAGTACTATAATCATACCAAAAATAATATCAAATATATTTTGTGAACTATATCTATGTATATTGTTTCAGAATTCACCATCCCATTAAGCATATTAAGTCAGCTATACTAGGCAGAACATCATATTAAGTCAGCTATACTAGGCAGAACATGTATAATACTCACTTTAGTACCCAGTTCCTGAGCAATAGCTAAGGCAATGGCAGTTTTACCCGTGCCCGGTGGTCCAGCCAACAGTAATGCACGGCCAGCCATCTTCTTACTTCTGATCATATCTACCACTATTCCTGCAGCCTAGAAACATATTCAAGCACAACATTATCCAATTTCCTGATGACAATAATCATGTTTTTTTTCCTGTCAGGGAAAAAGTATTTCATGTTTAGAAATACACAAGATTCATTGAACAGTTATTTGTGAGTGGGTTTCCATGGCAAATCGTAACATACAAACTATATGAAAAGCAAACGCAAGCATCTATGAAAAGTATCAACAAAATGATCTATTGAAGAAACACTCCATGGTAACCAAAAAAACATAACCTCAAAGTTGGATCGATACAGCAGAAACGTCTAGATTTTTTAAATTTGTTTCACGATAATTAATATAATTTTTAATTTTACTGCATTACTAGGCTATATTATTACGAAATTACCTCTCTGGCAGATTCCTGGCCCACGAGACCGGCTGCCATTTGAATGGGAACTCCATTTTCATCCAAACCCAAACCTTTTATATGACTGTGAGCTGATATTCTTTGGGTTTTAGCGGTACTCTTCACTTCCTCAATCTTCATTTTGTTTATCTATCAGTAAATATTGGTAGAAAGAATGTTGAAATTATACAAGTCACACTCGTATACGGCACCACAAGTCCACAAGCACAACAAACTAATGAAATGAATGAATTATGAATGAACTGATAACAAAGTGAATGAAAAAGTTGTTGCTAGAGTCAGTATTGCCATATAATCAATAAAATTACCCGAGCGTAGTTAAATTTTGTCAAATTGCTATAAAGTAAAAGTACTCTGTAGTCAAATCATGGTCAATACACAATTATACAATATTATTATCTGGGAATTCTGTGATAGAAGTTTCATCTTTTTGCTTAAAAGTACTAGCGTATGTTTTAGTTAAACACAAAACAAAGTAAGATCGAGATGATATGAGAGATAATATAAAACATCGTGACGTTTATTTTGTTAATATTTTTACATCAATTTTGTTGCCTTGAATTTGTTTACATTTGTTACAATGTGGAGATGTTAATTAATTTGGCGGAATTTCGGGAATTCCCTGTAAACTCGCAAAGAGAATGAATGAATGAACTCAACATACAATCAATGTTGCCTTCTTTGCTAATATTCGCATAACGTAGGGTATAATTTATATAAAAGTACTCTGTGACTTAAGGTCAGTTAAGGTAAAGAGGCAGTACATTCAATGCAACGAAAAGGTTCGTGATTATTTAAAAAACTTTGAAATCATTCAACACGAAATATCATTTCTATGAAAATATTGGGAGGGGAATTTTGAGTGTAAATGTGGATTTAGGAGTAGGGGAAAACTAAAGAAAGGATGGATGACAGTATGAAAAATGATTATGGCTATTTAGAAAGGGATGACCCTAGATGAGTTACCTCCTAGGAATAATAAATAAGTCCTAAGAGGTGACTCATGAGATTGTAATTGAGAAAATATGGAAGAAGAAGACATGCTACGCCGACCTTAAATTGCCGGCCATAAATTGGAGTATTTTTATTTTTTTTATTTTATTTTATAGTATGGACAGGGATTGATGATTATTACTTTCAGATTCAATTATTAAGATTTACTTCTTGTCTTTTAATCTCTTCTTCAATGGACATTTTGAAAAGGATTGTTGGCAACACGATTTAAACCTCGATCGAATAAAACGGTTTGTTTCGCTATAAATCGATCGAGGTAATAAATAAATTAGTTACGAAAAAAACTATTTTAATGAGTAAGGTCTCCAATTGAGAAGTTTATTTAATGATTTAGTATTCGTAATATTATTTGAACTCTATTTTAAATATAGTGAATATACCAACAGTGAATAATTATCCAGTTTCCAAGCTGCAACTACGTAGAACGACACGTTACAATTTCTACAGCTGACCTGTCAGCCATTGGATGTTAGAAAATATTGTTCTATAAGCATTTAGGCAAAGCATTCGGAATATCAATATTTATCTGTGTTTAAAAGCTTAAATCATGACAATATTGCATCAGTGTAGATTCTTTAAGTAGATATACAGTGTTCGCGAAGTAATGTAGTAAGACGGGACTAGATATATAGTTTTAACTTGGTGCTCAAGCTATACGAACACTGAGATGGAGTGTTCGCCACAAAATTTAGAATATGCTGTGTCCGTATTCTACAATGGAGAGCAGAGTGAAAGGGCGAAAGCCCACGCCTGGCTCACAGCCGCGCAAAGGGTCCCGGAAGCTTGGAATTTCGTGTGGGAATTACTTCAACCGAGCAAGGTAATTATACTGATTGTATACATAACATCTGTTATTACTTGAAAGATAAGATCTTGTAATGGTATGCTGTCTTCTACACCGGTAACTCAAGTTGATTATATGACTATAATTTCGCAAATAATCATTTTTTTATTTCCAATCAGGTAATTTACACACTTTTAACACTAGGTACCTACTTATCAATAATTAAGTGTCAGTTTTTAACTTATCTTAGTTAGGTTGGAGATGTAGCCCCATGACGGCCTCTTCTATCTTTTCACGGTCCCTTGGCAAGATTTTGCCAGCAGTCTGCATCAAACATTTTATGCACCCACCAAACTGCGTGACAGGTTTTCGACAGGATTAGCGCTCGAAATCAAAATCAAAATCAAAATCAAAGCATTTATTTCAAGTAGGCCCGTTACAGGCACTTTTGAACTGTCGAAACAAAGACAACAATAAAATTTAGCTACAGTCCCAGTCACAAGGCATAAAAACTGTGAAAGTACTGTAGTTGCCCATTCCCTAACGTAGATCTCTATGGAGAAGAACGGGCAAGAAACTCCATGGACACTCTTTTAAATCAGAATATTTTTACAAAACCTTGGTTACATCATTCATGTTTAGATGGTACATTATGTGAGAGCGATGTAGCAAGATGTGCACGTTAAAAGTGTCCATAGTAAAAACAAGGAAAAGAACAATTCAAAAAATAAAATAATTAATTCAAATAAGCCGTGGCAACCAAGAGATGACCAGTCACAACTGACAGCGCCCGTTCACGAACATGACGCATGTATCAGCACCATTCAACTCAACCATTTTGAAGGGAACTAGCTGATCCGACACACGCGCCACCATCAGCGAGACATTTGAGTGAGCATGACATACACTTAACCGCCAGGGCAAATTCAAGTCATAAAAAAAAATAAAAAATGACGTAGGTTATCAACGAAGGATAGCTTTCTATTACATAGTACTCACATAATATGGGCTATGCGGTTATATAATACCAAAAGAAATTGAATCTATACAATGCAAAGATAGTTGTACAATCTTCAGCAGCTCCAACAATACTATTTAATGCTATCCATTAATCAGTTTATGCGCCCCTGTCCATGTGGAGCAGGACCGGCATTGAGCCAAGCATTTTTATCAGAGATATAATCGTCCAACTTGTAATATGCTTGCTTACATAGTGTGCGTTTAATGCATGATTTAAATTTCGTCTCATTCAGTTCAAGAATACTTTGTGGAATTTTATTATAGCATCTTAAACAGTACCCCATGAAAGATGAGTCTACTTTAGCGAGTCTGAAGCCCGGCTGAACTAATTGGTCTCTAGTTCTCGTACTGTAATTGTGTCTGTCACCTCTTTTATTAAAAAGATGTAGATTTTTTCTAACGTACATTATGTTTTCGTAGATGTATTGACAATGTACCGTCATGATTTTGATTTCCTTAAACAGTTCCCTTAGAGAATCGCGCCTACGAAGATTATATATGGCTCTGATGGCTCTTTTTTGCAGAATAAATATAGACTCAATGTCTGCAGCCCGTCCCCACAACAGAATGCCATAAGACATTATACTATGAAAGTAACTAAAATAGACCAGTCTAGCGGTATCTACATCAGAAAATTGACGGATTTTTCTAACAGCATATGCTGCTGAACTTAGGCGCCCCGCAAGAGATTTCAAATGAGAACCCCATTGTAGCCTTGAATCAAGCGTAAGCCCCAGGAAAACGGTTTTATCTACGAATTCAAGTTTCTCTTTATTCAATACTATATCACACTCGTTACTTTTAACATTTGGTAAAGCAAATCTTATGCATTTCGTTTTTTTTTCATTTAATACTAAATTGTTTGCTGTGAACCAATTATGGACCTGAAGTAGGGCATTATTTACGTCATCTAGATTTTGGGCCCGTCTATTTATCTTAAAAATTAGAGAAGTGTCATCAGCAAATAACACCATATTTTGAGGTTGGTTTTTCAATAAATAGGGTAGATCGTTTATATATACTAGAAAGAGGAAAGGACCCAATATTGAGCCTTGCGGAACCCCCATTTTTACTTTTAAACCCTGTGAATTAACACCATTTATTTGAACATATTGTTGTCTATCACTTAAATAAGATTTTACCAAACTAAGTGCAAGTTTACCTAGTCCGTAATGCTCAAGTTTCAAAAGCAATGTGTCGTGATTTACGCAATCAAATGCTTTGGAGAGGTCACAAAATATTCCTATTGCGTCTTGGGATGCTTCCCACGCAGAAAATATGTGCTTTAATAAGGTTACACCGGCGTCAGTTGTACAACGTCCCTTAGTGAAACCAAACTGTTGGTCGTGTAAGATTCTGTTGGTGTTAAAATGATTGAGCATTTGATTAAGCATTACTTTTTCAAACACCTTGCTAAAAACTGGCAACACGGATACAGGTCTATAATTATTAGTATCTTTACTATCCCCGGATTTGAAAAGAGGTATGACTTTACTGTATTTCATTAAATCAGGGAAAACTCCTTGGTCTACACACAAATTAAAAATTAAAGCTAAGTATGGTGCTACAGTCTCAACTATGGATGTACAAACTTTGATAGACATTCCCCAAAGATCTTCGGTCAGTTTGACTTTTATTTGCCGGAAAGCTTTAATAACTATCATAGGGTTTATGTGTTTAAATTTAAATTCAGCCGGGCAGCCAGACACATTCGCCTTTAATAAACCAATTGCTACTTCAGGAGAGGAATTATAGTAGGGGAGCCCAAGCGGGGATTTCGGGATTTACTAAAGCGCGGCAGATTAATATACAGGGCGATACCTTGTATCCGGTTAAGTACCTCCACCAAATATGAGCCCCATATATAAGGCCGCCCGTGAAGGATAAAGGATCAGATTAGTAAAAAAAAATTGATCATTAGAAATTCTCGAGCGCATCAGATTAAGGTAGGGTGAGTTAATTACATGCTAAAAAGTGTATATTCCACTAATCTGACAATTTGAGAGTGACATAAAGAAAGGGGAGGGCAGCAAAGTTGTAAAAAAAAAACGTCATCTCGACATTCTCGAGCGTAGCCAAATTTATTTTTATTTTGAAGGAAATAATTCAAGGATAACGAAAAATATATAATCTGACGATTTCCGCAAGCCGAAATAATAAAAAATCGTCGATAAAGTGTTAGCATTTCTTGCTTGCCAACAAAATGAAGATTCTACTATTACTATCAGAACTTCTGATACTGATATAGTGGTCATCATGTTAGCGAATATGGAACACCTGCAAGCAAGAGTAGAAGTTTGGATGGATCTTGGAGTTGGCAATGCACGCCGATACATCGACGTATCCGCTCTCTACAAAAAAATTGGCCCAAAAATTTCGAAGGCGCTTCCAGCTTTGCATGCGTTCACTGATTGCGATTTCAACCCAGCATTGTACCGACGAGGAAAAAATAAACCTTTGCAATATCTGATGAATTCAGAAATTTTCCAAGAAGCATTTCGGGATTTGGGATCAAAGGAACATAATGTGCAGGAAGCAGGATTCTTTTAACATCATACAGTCTTTTACTTGCCACTTGTATGGGTTGAAAAAGTTAGACGATGTCAATCAAGCCAGGATGGTCATCTTCAATAGGAACTACAAGGTAAAAGACAAATCACAAGCTTTCTCCTTGAGTGTCCAGAATTACGATGCGTGCAACTTGCCACCCTGTGAATCGGAGTTACTTCAGCAAGTGTTACGCACAAAATTCATTGCATGCTTGTGGATTAATGCCCATAATGCAAAAATTACTGATCTTTTACCAACGGACTATGGATGGAAAGTTGTCGACGGAAAATTCAAAATGATCTGGTTTGTAGGTGATCAATTGCCGAAAGCGTACGAAGATGTAGTCATAACACCTGATATTCTTGAGGATACTCCAGAATCAGGTATTTCTTTTCTCCAATAATAAAAAAACACGTTATTCATAAAAAAAATATTGTTAAATATTTTCATGATTTTTTGTTACAATGACAATCTGAGGATGAATTCGAGCCAGAAGAGGAAGATAATTCTACTGATGAAGATGAAGATGATGATTAATAATCAATTAATTATAAAAAAAAAAAATTTTTAAATTATTTTCTGATAAATACAAGTATTCTACTTAAAAAACATACACTTATGTATTTGCATGCTATTTCCTGAGCTTCTCAATAAATTAAGTTCAATGATTTAAAAAATTGAAAAAAAGAATTATTTTTTTGTCAGATTAGGCGAATCCCTTCAGATAATCGTCAGATTATGAGACAGCACGTCTAGAACATAAAGATGAACCATATATATCTTAATCTGACGCGCTTGAGTATTTCAAAATGGCGAATTTTTTTTGCACATTATAATAATGCCCGCGAGTTTGCGTCAGATCGAAATCGTCAGATTATTGAATGAGAGCTTTTTTTTGGTGCACTTAACACCCCCTTATAAAACCAGACGCGCTCGATTAATTTTTTTTTCTTTTCATTTTTAACCCTTACGTACAACCACCCGCATCATGCAAATAATCAGATTAACATACGTACATTATTAAAAATACGTAGGACATTGATGCTATCAATATCTGACGCGCTCGAGTATGTCCATGCAACAGTATTTTTTTACATGTTTAAAAATCTATAGCCGCTTACCCCACCGATGAAAAGGTATATATTATATATTTTTTTTCTTTTTATCATCTAAGCTTTGCAACCTAATAAGTCTCTATGACGCTCGAGTAAATCCCCATTTAGCATCGTGGGCTCCCCTACTATTAAGAGACTCCGTAGTTTTTAACGGTATGTCGGTAAAAAAATTCACAAATTCTTGAGCTACTGCCTGATTAGAGCTTTTAGGACCACATGCTGTATCTAAGGTGTAGCTAGTGTTACGTATTTTCTTCCTGTTAGTCTCGTTATTTATGACTTTCCAAACTGTCTTTATTTTATTTTCTGCTGTTTTGATCTTGTTGCTAATGTGCAGGGCTTTGGCAACCTTGCATGTATTTCTAAAAATGTTTGAATACTTAGCAACATACTTATTAAAAGTTTCAGTGTTTATATAAGATTTAAGGTCATAAAGCTCAAATAGTCTTTCCCTACTTTTTCTGATACCTCTAGTTGCCCAATCACTAAATATAAATTTAGGGCAAATACTTTTTGTCTTCTTTTCAAAAGTTTTGTTGTATTCAGTGTGAACTATTGAAAAGAAATGATCATACAATTGATTTATATTAATATCGTCCATATGATGGCTCATAACACTTAACTTGTCTTAATACATTTGGTTCAAACAGGAATAGCACAGAATAATTAATAGTAGATAATATAGGAAAAAGTGTGTAATAAAAGTTAAAATGGTATAAATGGACAGCAAATATTGTCACAATTATTCAGAATTACAAAAGTTCTGACTTATATTCACTAACTCAGTGATTACCCATGAGTACATCTAAACAATGTTGAACTTGTTAATAAGAGGTTGGTCAACAGTTACATATATTAAAACAAAAACAAGAACAAGTTACTGGGTATTTGCACATCTAAATCATCTAAAGATTACATGATTTAGATGTGAAAGAAGAGAGAGAAGAAGAAATGAAGAAGAGATGGTGGGCAAAAGAAAGGTCAGCAGACCATTTAGATTCTATACGGTCTCCTAACCTTTCTTTTGTCCGGTGGTCCTTTATATCTCATGGTTTTGATAGTCCATCACCTAGGTGTACAACATGCCCTGCCCAACACCATTTTAGAGCTGGCGCTTCCTGTACTTAGTCCTTAAAGTGTAAACCGTGCTAGCACCTTTGTTAGATCTTTCCACACCCTCATACTCGCACTCATTTGTTGTTATCAGTGGTTTTTTCCCTTGTTATCAATATTTTGTTTTTTTTTATTTGATTATGTTTATTTGACTTTCATTTTGATTGTTAATGTCCATGTCCATTGTCCAGTTCTTTTATTTGTAGTTTAGTGAAGAATTATTTTAATATATGTTTTCGCCACTGAATATTTTTTAATTTTGTCCAATGGTAATAAACCTTGAATCGGTATTGGTGCCCAAGATACAGGCTTTACCTAGTTTGGGGCCAATGTAAAACCTTTTTGTAATATTTTTGGCAATATGGTCTTGTATTTTTTTGTAAATCAATAAAAAAACGTATATTATACTATTTTAATGCTACTGCTCCACAGGATGCATGATAGCCATACATCAACCTGTTACAACCTTTCCTCTATTTTATTATTGTCCCAGTGCATGAAAAAAAACCTCTTCTCATATAGAAAGAGTATGAATGATGATCAAGGCAGATTAGGGATTTCATGTGTAGATTATAAGTCGGTTTCCACACAATGTATCCCTTCACTGTAAGACGACAATTGTTTAACCAACATATTAACCACCACATTATGTTTTGCACTCCTGGTGCATTGCAATGCACAAAATAAGTGTACCATTAATTTTGCTGCTAACCTATTACGTATATTGTTGAGCTGAGCCAAACTTGATTTATGATTGATGACTAGTTTTTTTGTTTACTCAATTGATATTAATACCATTTATATTTTCAAACACCAATATTTTCATACACTGTGTATCCTTTGGCAAATATTGAAACAAAAAGTCCAAAAACGTTTTTAAAAATAAGATGAGAGTGCAGTTAAATAGTTGTTTTTAATAATAAAAGTTTATTTCATAAATGATTTTCACTCAGTCACTGACTCAGTTCCATGAGTTTATGGGATATTCCCATTTCTTGCAAAACTACAAACATACTTCAATTTTATTTATTTGTATAGATTGTCGAGTCATTATCTTGTACTGCCACATTAAAATTATTGAACTTATGATCTTAACACACTCTTATGCTTTGTTTCAGGCCACAGAGATCCAGTTTTATGCAGCAACTACACTCCATACAAAGATCCTCCGCTGTTGGAATGAGGTGCCTCCACAAAGCTATAATGAACTGAAAGACAAAATACTGCAGGCCGTGTTTACATACTCAAAGGGACCTAAGATTGTCACTAACAGATTATGTATCAGTGTAAGTAATTGTAGCGTAATGTGCCCCGTGTGATGAAGATCTGAAAGAAATACAATAATAATCACAATTTAAGCAACACATAAAGTCAGGATCAGATTATTAGCACTAGAACATCCAATGCAACACGCAATGCAACATTTACCTTACATTTGAATGTATTTGTTAACACAGAAAAACAATTGTGCACACATTTTGTTTCACATTTGTGTTGGATTGCATATTGTGGCAGCTGGTTGTGTATGGTTCCCATCTTTCTCTCCCTAACTCTGGAAAACATGCCACCCAAAGAAAATCTTAGTTTTGAAGTTTGCCAGGAAGTTCACAAATTCAAAGATTGAACAGTTCTTGACTGCATTAAGTTCTCTAACATTTTAATGTTATAATTGTTTCAGTTAGCAGCATTTATCCTGCAGCAAGGAACAGTGGACTTGGCTACAATATTGAGGCCTCTGTCTTCTGTGGAGAACTCAGCACTTTTATTGGAAGTTCTCACTGTGATACCTGAAGAAGTAAGTACAATCACTGAAGGTTAAGAACACTATTTTTATTAACGCATACCACAGCACTTGACTTCAGGTTCAAAAATAAATACAAGCAGATAAATCTGTCCGTCATTAAAATATAATCAGTTATACAAATGATGTTATTGTTGTGTCATGTGAATCATCCTTTACATGTCTGGTTTCTAAGCCATTATTTTTATAATTACCAGTACAATAGCATGACAATGGGATCTGCTCTGCGTAGCAGGAATCGCACAGCTCTACAACAGGCATGCCCTGCAGTGTTAGATGACATGCTCCGGTGCTTACAAACTGTATACAAGTGAGTTTGAGTCTATTTAACATTAAAAAAAAAATTGATTAACTTTTCTTTTAAGTTCCCAAAACTTTAAAGACACATCAAGCCTAAAAATAGAAAAATTTTCATTAAACTTTGCATTCATATTAATCATCCCTACTTTCTGCCAAGTTTACAAAATTTCAGCCTCGTTAACACTAGGAGAAACAGGGAAATAAAACACCAACTAGCTCTCGCCTACAGGTCTCAGGTCGAAATTCTCGCCTCTCGGCAGACCTCTCGAAAAGCTCCTCTTGTCAAAAACACATTAATTATATTTTCACGATGCTTTTTTATTTCTCATCAGCTCGGACTACACAACAGAAGCACCACCAGAGCACATAGTACAGTCGTGGGTCACAGCAGCCACGTGCGCGTGCACCTGGCTCACGCTGGGCGGCGAGGACGCGGCCGACCACGCGTCGGGCTCGCTGCCCGACCGCATGCCGCTGTGTCGCGCACTGCTGGCCATCGTGCAGCTCTTGTACACGTGAGTACTACACGACAGAGTAGACGGTACACAAGTAGTCGCGTGCGCGTGCAGCGAAAATTTCCGGTTTTTGTCACAGGTGTCATTTTCATGGTTTTCAAGATGGCACTGACGTAATATATAGCGAAAGGAACTTTGTACGGTTGTCCCTCGATTCAATTCTCATTTTTTTCTTTGGCTTCCCTTTAGAGAAATTTGACGCTTCGCCACGCACTGGCGTATTATTATGCCCCCAAAAGTGCAACCTAAATAAAAGTGCGATTTAGTACGCAGGTTCGCAGCGCTTAAATGATTGAAAATGTGTTTTTTTTTCTTTTATCTTTTGTTTAGTTTATTTGCAAGAAACATCTTTAATTGTCTAGCATTTGGGAATCACAAAGACGTTCAATGATACTTACGGTAGATGGGTAAAATTGAACAACGTCATAATCTACTTGCATTAACCAAATGGTTGCTGTTGGCTAAAGTGTTACTTAATTTTGGAATGTGACCCTACAAAACGTTTTCTATTGATAGGCTCTTCATGGTATCTTAAATACGGACGGAAAAAGATTTTTCCGTAACTCATGTCACTCAAGGTGCTACAGTAAAGTATTGAGATAAATGCCCCCTATCCTTAAATATATCGGCAGATGGAACCCAGCAGTGAGTGACACGCCACTAGACGCGTGTGAAGCATGTCTAACAGCGGTGCGGGCCGCTGGCGGGACAGCAGCTGCATCGCGGTATGAAGCTTCGGCGCTGCAACTGCTGTCTGACCTTGCAGGGCTTGCAACTCCACTTATGACAAGAGACAACGTACCTAACTCTATAAACGAGGTATGTGATAAAACGAGTTAACGAAGTAGCCATCGTTTTTCTATCTAGTTTTTAACGGGTAGTAATAAAAGCTCCGAAAAAAAAATGAGCTATATATACTCAAAATATGAAATTTACTGCTTTATATACTAATTTTCCGAAAGCTGAAAGGACAAAGAAACGACCGAATAAAATACTGAAAATTCCGGAAATCAGTACAGCAATTACAACGACCATTTCACATAATATTTCGGAAACTTAGTTTTTTTCTCGGAAACTTGGTATTTTTTCCGGAAGTTTGGTATTTTTTTTTGGAAATTTAGTTTATTATTTTTCGTAGAATTGTAATTTGAGTAAGCTCATGTTTGTTTGTGTTATACAACATTTTTTGTCGGTTAATTTTGTATTAATTTTCCGGTAATTCTTTTTAACCAAGGTTAGCATTACAATCAACCACAGATTGTTGGAAGTTAATTTGTTTTTCGGAAGCTTTATTATTTCCCGTTTTTAACAGATCAGAAACTGAAAATTATCTTAACAAACTGACCATATCATCATCTCCCTGCGAATGTCCCATGTCATGGGACAAAAAAAAAACTCGCCGCCGCCAAGTTACATGCGCCATGTAACTTGGCGGCGGCGATTTTTTTTTTGTTTCATTTCCCCTGTCCGACGTCATACTATTAATTATTCCTTTTTCTTTCATATCATTCGATATCGATTTATAACGATTTTTAAACTGGCAGGTACCCGCAGTCCGAAGAGAATAAAACTGAAATTATGAACTTTATAGCATTTTCCCACTGCTGGGATCTGACACCAAACTATTGATTGTTTCATCCGACAAAAATTATTACTGCTATTGTATTTTATAGTTGTAGTTTGTGGAAAAGTCGCAGCGTTGATCATCATGCTTGTCCTTATTAATAAACAATATTTTTGTTTTCTCAGGAACTCCTAGCCGCCCTCATAACATGCT